>CP099841.1:13394031-14052212 GCA_030062745.1 Capitulum mitella | reverse complement strand
TGCCACGTTTGCGTCAATGCAGCTGAGATACTGTTTGAGTTCTATAACAATCGTAACTCTATTTCCGGCAGAGGGCCGAATCCGCCCCTCTCGGGTTTTTTGCTTGCCAATTCCAGGGTTTTTGACACAGCTTCACGAAACTTTGTCATTTTTCCTAGCTATTCTTTCTACGTACTGCAACGAAATTTCGGAATTTTATTCTGCTTAGGCGTGAAACCAGACAAAATTTTGGGAGAGCCTCAAGCCATTTCTGGTCCTGTTAAGGGCAAAAGGAAAATGTTTGCCAAAAATAGCGTTTTTCAGATAGATTTCAAACTTGATGTGCATGTATAGGTAAACAGCTGGGCAACATACAAATACAATGTTGTTCATCTGAGGTCACTTTACAAAGTCAGGTTAATGTCAAAAGTCAAATTGGTTTCATAGCAATAATTTTGGCGCTATTTTTTTCAAACGCCACACCCGAAATACAGATGACATAAAAGAATGCCCTCTACTTGTGTACTAAGTTTAATGTTGATATTAGGTCGGGTCACGGAGTTATCACCTAAAATGAAATGCGCGTACGCTATATCACAATAGCCGTAAAATAGACTTAGAAACAGAGTAGATTCAAATCATTGGAAACTTTTTCAAATAATATCACATGCACACAAGATCATTCCAAGTGACTCTAAGGTAACTGGAGGTCATTTAACGTCAAAGGTCGTAAGCTGATGTGAAGAATATGTGACCATGACAGTTTCCCTTTTTCATGTCCCTGGCACCGCTTACGCTAATATTATACAACCATTGTAATACGATTTATACTTCTTTGGCATAACATGACTAGTAGAAGATAAAAAAGTATTTTAACTTTCTTGTTAGCTCAGTTTTAGAGAAACTAATCTTCCTATTTCTGAAACCCTTTGCACGCCTATGAATTTTCTAAAAATTTGCAATGTATGAACCAACAATAAACGTAACATTCACAATTTCTCGATTCATACCCATTTCATCAAAACCGGTCAATGAACGACAGAGTTCTAACAATTCCGAAAATATCCTCCATTTTGACTTTTATGCCCACCTCTCTCTGTATCCACCCCTTTCAAAATTTTGAAAACTTCTTTCCATAAAAATGTACTTTACATCATGGCAAACTGATTGCCGTTTGTTGCGATGAAATTGGATGTGTAGTTCTCGAGATCTCGGAGGGGGGGGGGCGGGGGGTGAATCCGCTCCCTCCTGCCGGGAATCGGCCATACCGTCTAGCCCTTCGGGAATAGGATTAAAGAGCCATAGTCAGAATCGTAACCTCCTACGCAAGCAAGGGGTACATGGTTTGTTGCTTGTTAAATGATGACAAAAAATACTAATACGAATGCCGTCGAACGTGGACTCAACTGAGAAAATCAAATCTGGATAAGGTGAGATTATCAGACACTCACCTGGGTCCCCCCATGACATCTTTGTGCTTCCAACGCATTTGAATGGTTACGTTAGATGTTACCACAGACATTCCAGCTTGAAAAAAACGAAAAAGTGCAGAAATCAGGCGCTTAAGTTACTCCAGAAAATCATGTTTCCGCGACTAAATGACAAACCATACTGAAGACCCAAAAATGTTATTTATTTCGAAAGCTGCGGCCATGCTGTTGGCAACGTCGACAAGCCGGAGTGATAACAGTTTTCATCCCGCCTGGCTTATTTAAGACATTTACTTCAGCTGACGGATGGGCCCATCTGGCAAAGCTGAATAAATACGCTGCATTACTTCCCTGGTTTGGAACCTCCTTAACCGACCCTCAGCAAACCAATCGAAAAGGCCGTGAACGATGACCTTGACGTTCTTAGAGTCCTACATGACTTGAGTCCGTAAGGACATCAGTTGTTGAAGTTGTGCCAAAGTGTTTTGGGCTGCTGCAACAGCAAACCCGTTTCACTCACGTATTCTCCGAAGTAACAAAACTCGCCAATGACGTGGGGAGCGAGGCGTTTAACGCCCCTCCCCTTGGTGCATTTCGTATATATCTCCTTTTTTCTTGCCTTTTCTTGCACCAATTGTGCACATACTGGCAAAAAAAAAAATGGAAACGAGGTCATCTCTCGTCACGTCTTAATGACGTCACAAAGGCAACCACGTTTTGTGATTCGACGTTCAACTTTACTTCGTCGCCATGTTATCAGTGCTTTTACAATGTATGATGACTGTGACTAGCTTGACCTGGGAATTCAATATGGAGCACGTGTGATTTCATGCTTGGTCATCCTAAGCCAAATTTGCACTTTCCGTTTTCCGGGTCCAGTAGCAAAAAAATTTAGAAAAAAGGGACTGAATAAACCGGTTTGTGGATACCGCCAAAAAGATAGCCGAATCTTGTTTTTTCATAATTTGGCCTTGGCGTTTTTATGCCGATTTCAACCGAGCGCGTAAACTGGTGGCGTCTGTTTGACGTTCTGGATGACCTGTGTGGAGATATCAACCTTTGCAATGTTGTGCAATATTCCGTGGAAATGTACAACATGGGACAAACTGGCTTGTAGGATCATCCAGAGATGTCGGATGGGAGCCATTAACGTGCCCGTGGTACTCCGAGTTTGAAACTACAGTTTGTGGTCAGACTAGGGTCATTTCAAGTTTTTTTTTGTCTCCAGGCTCTTTGAGAATGTTTGTTATTTCCGTGTCAAATGAGCAAAGAAACATGCATTGCGTGACATGTTCTAACGGAGTTTAAATTTTACCTTACCTGTGATATTGACCTCTTATGACCTTGGTATTTAGAAAATGAGATGAAACTCCCAGGAGCGTATCTGCCACGCAGAGTTCAGTCTGCTTTTCAGTGTGACTAAGCGAATAAACATCTGGAGAAAATGGCCATCTCTGGGTGTTTGACATGACTTGTGACGTTACCAGTGACCGGAAAATAAAAACGTATATGTCACGGGACCGCGAAGTTCGGCGCTATCGATTGGTACTTGAATTGGCCGAATCGGATGATTGGTTCTCGAGATAAACAGGGGAGGCATTGAACCCCCCAGTCCCTGGAAGGTAGCGAAATATCCCAGTCTTTGCCGCGCCAATCAGAGCCGTATAAGTAGTGAGATGCCAGATCGTTGGTCTGCTCACGATATAACAAGCAGTATTCAGCGCCATTGATCCCCGCGGCACTGCCACCGTCACTCTTAATCCGACCATGCACGATCGCGCTCCCGCTCCGCCTGTCTGTATCCGGCGCCGTCCCGTCTGTCTGCGACACCGCGTCAGTCTGTCACACCACGCCTGTCTGCGACACCGCGTCTGTCTGTCACTCCACGCCTGTCTGCGACACCGTGTCTACCTGTCACACCACGTCTGTCTGTGGCACCGTGTCTGTCACACCACGTCTGTCGGTTCCACCTTGTCTGTCTGTTACACCACGTCTGTCTGTGACACCGTGTCCGTCTGTCACACCACGTCTGTCTGCGACACCGTGTCTGTTCGTCACACCACGTCTGTCGGTTACACCTTGTTTGTCTGTTACACCACGTCGGTCGGTGACACCCTGTCTGTCACACCACGTCTGCCTGCAGCACCATGTCTTTATGTGACACCTCATCTGCCTGTCACGCCGCGCCTCTCTGACCCCTCCGTGCTGTCACGGAGTGTTGTCACTCATAGTCACGCCTCGATCTGCGGCGACGCCCGTCTGTGCGTCACATCTGTCGTCTGTCTGTGAAGCGCCGTCCGTCTGCCGCAGGCACGCTCCAAGCTGCCCAAGAAGCGTCGCCGCGTGCTGCCGGTGGAGCACAGCCGGAGAGGAGCGCGCCGGGACCCGACCGGCTTCCACCATCGCCGGATCAACGCCATCCGTCACCACCCTCACGCCAAGCCGGCTCACGCGCTGCATCACATCAGTGAGCTGCCGCAGGGCGGGACAAAGCGGGGGTGGGGGACGCTACAATGATAGCAAAAGCATCATCAGTCGCCTTTGGTCACCTTTGGTCAATTCACGCTGGCCTGTACAGGTGACTTGAACATGCCCCACCTCAACGTGCCTAGGCTACGTTGGCTTCCCGGGATCTATCGGGATGCATCTCCGGACGCCTCGAAACAGACGGGATGATTCATTATACTGACAGCAATATTTCATGTGTATGGTGATGCCCTCGTTTTCTGATAAGCAGCTTAGTTCATGATCGAAAGATTGGTCTGTTAGACCATCGTTATGGCCATCCCTTATCCTTCCTAATTAGGTATATTCCATGTCTACACTCTGTAGTGGAGCAGTTTAGATGGTCGATGGTTGCCTGCTCAGAATATGAGCTTAGCTTTAGCAGCGCAAGCACATGTCGCTGCTAGCAAATTGCGACGGGTTCACTCTTTTCTTCTTTTTCTATCCTTTTATGCATTTTACTGTTTCACTGGCCTAAACTGACGGCTTACGGCAGGTCAGTTGTGTATAGCAACAGACGACAAACGAAAATACACAACGGAGCAAGTAGTCAGCAAGTAGCCAGTTGAACCCGCCCTTCAGCTGAGACGTGAAATATTTCATTACCGTGCAAATGAAAACGAGATATTGCGTAGTGTCCAGAACGTGTTGACGTATGCGATACATGCCCCGTCGAAGTGACGGAAAGATAAAGAAAAAAAAATAGTATACAAACGACTCTCGGGCGAAAACCCCGGCAACGCGACGCGATTGCCACCAATGCAACATCTGCAGCTGGTCTCGACAGGCAGAATATGTCTCATTTACGGTTAGTGGGCAACATGCGGACTGGGCCCTGACAATGAAGTGCATTTGAAAATGCTAGAGGGAGTGCTCTACCTTTAAACCTCGGCCCCCGTATCCACCTTCGCCGTGTCGAGGGTTCATGAGAATTCCTCCAAGATTTCGAGAACTACAAGTCCCATCGGAAAAGCAAAAGCATCGCTGGACTACCTTGGTTAAACTAAAAGAAACCACCTATATTTTTTCGAGTGAGGTCGACACTGTCACCAGAAGTGATCTTAGGCCAAATTACTCTGCTGATATTTTTGGCAGAACACTGATAACCATGGCTTGTACGCGTATCCCAAAGGAGTTATAAGTATAACGAAGGACTGATTTACCCCTATGGTGCAGAAAAACGTCATTTGGGTTTAAACTTAACCACTTCATTAAAGGCGAAAAGGAAGCAAAAACTGTCGTTTTGTGAGGGCAGTAGTTGCGTTTTTCTAAATGTGCAATAACTTGTTTTGGCTAGAATACTCCGTAAATGCGTCTGGCACGCATATAAAGTGTGCAACTATCATATTAAGGTCACACAAGGTCAACCTAAGTCAAGGGGCGCCTATACGTCGGGTCCTTCTGGTGCCTACCGCATCGCTTGCCGCATTACGATTAGTCAGACACAGTGCAGCATAAAATCCTTAGCATTAGCCCATGTAATATTTCTTCTATATTATGATCCCCATGCCCCAAAGCAGTTTCACGTAAACCACACAGATACCGGGCGGTAGGCACGACCGCAATATCAAAACCTTGCATTTGGTGGGAAGCTGTTTTAGCAATGACAACGATATTTATTTTTCCTGCATTTAGGAGAGCTGGGGTATGCAATAAGAGAGCAGTTTCTATAACAAAAAAAAAATGCAGAAAGGCGTCACAGGGGTAGTTCGTTTCAGTTGTGGATGTACAAAGTGCATTTGCATTGAAAACAAGCACAAATATTTTGAACGATCAGATCAGGTCAGCCTGGATGAAATGGATTCAGGTCAACCTTGGGAAGTAAGTTCTTGCCACATATAAGTGCTTTCGAAGCACACATATATCACGACAGCAGTGAAATGGAATTTAAGAAAATAGTAAATTCAAATGATTGGAAACGTTTTCAACTACTATGAAAAGCACTGAAGATCATTACATATCACTCATATGTCGTTGGAGGTCATTTAAGGTGAAAAGTCGCAAGCTGACCTGATGAACATTTGACCGTAACAGTTCCCCTTTTTCATGTCCCTGGCGCAGCCCATGCTAATATTGCGCAAACAATGTAATACAATTTGTACTTCTTCAGCAAGGCACGACGTATAAAAGTCAAAAAACGTGTGTACAACTTTTTTGTTAATCCAGTTTTTGAAGAAAAAAAACAAGGTTTCCGTCTTCTAAACCCTGTTAACACCCATGAATTTTCTCAAAATTTTACATTTATGGAGCAATGGTAAAAGCCCCATCCATAAACTCTTCATTGATGTTAATTTCATCCAAATCGGTTGATGCATAAAAAGTCCAAGAATATGCCCCATTTTGACTTTTCCCCGAATCCACCCCTTTCAAGATTTTGGAAACTTCTTTTACAGAAAATGTAGTTTACGTCAGGGGAAATCGATTGCCGTTCCTTGCGATGAAATCGGATATGTATTTCTCGAGATTTCAGGGGGCCGAATCCGCCCCCCTACCGGAAATCGGCTACACCGTCTAGCCCTCCATGAATACGGTTAATCCCAGCGTAGGACTGCGGTTTCAGTAGCGGTTCGGCAAGGCGGGCAGAAGTGACTGGCCGATTCATTCGGGCTGTGAGTAAGCGTAGCGTCAAGTGCGTGAAGACTTGCCTGATATCAGACAAGTCGGCATCAAGGTCGATGAAGAAAATAGCAATGCCAACCGAGAGCACATTTTTCAACATGAAGATCCAGGAGGACGGCATGACGTCAAAACCTTTGAGAGATGCGATTATGTTGGTTGGTAGCTGACATCGTCAGTGGATCGCCACGTCTTGATCACGATTGTTTTGATCACTGTAGTCTACCATGACAAATCGTAGCTTGTTTTCTCACGGGCGCAAGATCTATCTCTGTCACTCTGAACCCTGGCCGGACGGGAGGGATTTTTACTTGCACCGACGACGGGGGTAGGCACCCCCTCGCCATTTGACTCCTAGTTGAGGTAGCACCACAGGTCAAAAGCAATCAATAGCTGTGTGCCCAAGGCATCCAACGGTGCCCCGTTCGGCCCCGTCAGGTAAACCAGTGACGCTCTAGATCAGTGAAAGTCAAACTTAATGCTGGGAGCTGGAACTTGATTTTCTGGAGTTACAAACGACACATTTCGGACCAAAGGCCTAAAATCATCTCCTTTATCATATCCATTGCCAACACTTCGCATAGGCACGTTCTTAGGTCAAAAGGATTACCTTAGATCATTGACCTCATTTGACCGTGTGTACGTCATCAACCTATCTAAAGTGACCTGCTCGCATGTGGACTACCATTCTCAACGGATTTCATGACTTTCGTCTGTCGTTTATGCATATCTGTTGTCTTAAAACATTAAAAAATCGCTCTTGCAAACCTCCAATGATGGCGTCATAACTCGGTTACCTGAGATGACCTAGGGTTACTCTTTTTTCAAAATACATGCAATGAATGTATCGTCAGCTATGCAGAATTTCGCGGTGCTCTGCGCCGTATTGTCGTGGTCCCGAAAACACTGCTTGTGGAGCGAGTGGCACCCCCTCTTCCGCTAAGGGCGCAAAGGTGCTAATGCTTCGCTTCAATGATTCATAAAATGACTGAGTTAGAAACTCATTCAGTTTCTAAGACAGCGTTAATAACAATCACATTTTGCGTGCCGATTTCCTGCTGCAGACTCGACGAACGCTTCCTGCGTTCTGACGACCCTCCTAGCGAGCCACAACTGCAAACCCGGCGCACATCTGCCACGCACTGACGTGCCTGTGCGTGTTCTGCCGCCGCAGACTCGGCGAACGGTCTGGGCGCCGCTGAGGACCGCAGCCCGACGGCCGCTGCCGGTCCCGCCGCCCGGCAGCCGCGGATCGCCGCCATTGACCATCCGATTCCGGCAGCCGGCAGACACGGTCGGTTGGCCTGTGGACGGCGCTGGCCGTTGCCGATGGTGCTGGTACAAAGTTGCGCTTCCTTTGCGCGAAGACGGAAACATTTCTGGTAATAGCGACGGCATTGCTCGGTGTTTATGGCGGGCACCAGCCGCGTGGGTCAGTTTACGCTGGCAGTTCGATCATTGTAGGAGCCTAAACGTATTTCCTTTTCAGAAAACGATGGTGTGGGCGTGCGACTGGTGGGCCCATCACACGAAAGGTCACCTGCCAGTTCAGTGAGGAAACCAAGTCTGTCTCTGCCTCCTCTGGTGAGATTGGTTTTCTATGAACAGGTCACCACCCATATAAATGTAAGTGTATACGGAGCATCTTCCCATTGAAGCGGGGAGGAGAAGCAGTCACCCTGCGCAAGCAATGTCACTCAGAGTGGCAGTCATCCTGCATAGATCATCCCATTCAGGGATTGACAATGACTGCATGAGTCATCCATCAATGGAGAAGATGTCATCACTCACCAGTCACTAACAAAGAACGTTTCGGCAATGAATGACTGGCTGGCACGTGTCGGCACAATGCAGTAAGGCTGACTGGAATTCGTGAGTTTGGGGACAGTGCCTAATAATCTGTACTTGTGCTCGGAGATAATTGCCACCTTTTCGCGACGGTGAATTGATATGACCACGTAGTTCAATGCCCTTTTGGCCAATTTTCTTGGTAGGTTTTGGTGATGCTAGTTTTTTGCAAAATAGGCAAACATTACGCTGTAAAAGCATTGTTATGCTTGTTTTGTTTATTCGTCAGACCTGGTAGATCTGGTTCCACTGCATCAGTTGTTGGCGTACTTCCTCCCCAACATTTCGTGTGGATATGTCCTCCATGTTGTCTGACGTCATCACGGTAAAAAATATCCACCTAACACCAGCCTGTTAATGTAGGTAAGTAGGGTAGGGGTAGGGGGCAGCGGTACCACAGCAAAACGCTCACCCAGCGGCCCGTTCTGAACGTGTCAAACTGAAACGTTACGAGCCGAAGGGTCGTCAACATACTCACCGTGGTGGTATGAGGTCTTACCAAGAAACTAGCTATATACCAGATTTCTGATACATCATAACCGGTTGAACTAAATACCATCTAGGCAATGGTTGGTTCTATGGTTGGTTCGCGAAAAACTATTACTCTGAGACATCAAAAGAGCAGGTTCGCGAGGCATCTACTGGTTAAGAATCGGTATAAATGTAGGCTGACGAGGACATTAATGATCTGCAACCAGTCGAGATGCAAGTCAACCAGATACCTACCAGTCTAGAATTGCTGCCAATCTTAGGCCGTCTTATGGTGGTAGCCTCGTACTAATCTCTTCATCTTTTCGCAGTTCAAATTATAGCAGGATTATAATTAACATTGAACCCTAAACGTTTTGAATCCCGATAAGGTATCTGATCCCACCGTAGGCCATCCTTACCTCAGGGCTGAAGAGAAGTCAAGCTTTTCAAAAACTTGCGATTTCCAAAGACTTTCACTAGTATATAATTCTACATGGAAGAGGTGTGCACGAGGTAATAAACCACGATATGAATAGACCACTTCTTATTCATATCGCTATACCTTGTTCCCACGAGGTTCCTGAAGATATCCATTTAGCCTCACGGTTGATGTCAAATTGTCATTAAGGTGCACAAATAAAAAACGACGATAACAAAGATGCGCAGTGCTGCTTAGAAATCCTTAGCTCCAGCGATATTTCATGCACATTTCCAAACTTTTTATCTATCCCGGCTCTAATATCTAACTTTCATCTCTGTTTGTGCAAATTGTTGCTATTTGTGTTCAAATAATTTTCTTACTAAATCCGGTATGCCTTACAGGGAGAACAGAAATTAATCCGGCTGGATTTCAAAGCCCAAAAGTGGTGGAGCTGCATCAGTAATCAGTGCGCGCTTAAATGTTATCATTGTTCACATGCCCTGAATGGTATGCTTGCCGAACGGAACATAAAGGTCATGCCTCATGCGAGCGTTACGAGACGAAATTCAGGTATCAAGCGAATGGGGGCAATGATTTCAGCTATTTCAGTTTCCGCTATTCATTCTACTTGTGAGGTCAAGATAAAACAACAGATTATGGATTGTACCTGAAGTGAGATATGCATGTCGTTTAGTGGTGTCGATTTCTATTCTTTTGTGAGAGCCCTCGTCCGCCAATCTTAATTTGGGTTCCCCAATGTTGGTTGGGGAAAATCGAAATCTGGGCAAAAAAAAACGTCAGGAAGTTAATAATTTCTGCCAGTTTTAAAGAGAAATTGGCAATAACAAGAAAAAGAACGGCCGCAATATGTAACAGACAGACAGAAAGTAAAGGATAAAGCCTAAACTGGTGTACCTATCTTTCTGTCGTCCGCCTATGTGTGTATATGTATACATATATATATATATATATATATATATATATATATATATATAAGTCGACGCAGGCTCCAAAATCCGAATACTCACCGATGTCATGTGTCTTGTCGCTGGACACAGTCGATTCTACCACTGAGCTGTCGCTGCCGCAAAAATGGGACCATCTTATCTTATCTTATCTTATCTATCTTATCAGCCTGTTGCTCATTGTCAGGAGCTCTGCCATAGCTTTGTTACTGGCTTATACGTCAAAGCTTGGCTGCGTCCATCGTCGGGTCCTAAATTGGTCCCATTTTTGCGGCAGTGACAGCTCAGTGATAGAATCGACTGTGTCCAGCGAGAGGACACGTGACATCGGTGAGTATTCGGATTCTAGAGCCTGCGTCGACCCCCCAGATCTTCGTCAGCAGCAAAAAGGCGGACCCTCAGGGTGCCGTCGGTCGACTGGAGACGGTTCCCGCCTCCATCGTTACGCTAAGCAAAATCTGCGTTTACGTTGACGTAAAATTTGCTAACAATTTAATCCAGCTTTGCTCAGAAAACAAAGCCTCGGTGTCGTTTTCGACCACTACATGACTTGGGACCATCACGAATCCGCTCTTCACCGTCGTTGCTTCGGCGCACTGACTGGGCTTTCCCATATCCGTCACCACATCCCGGGTCGTGCTCTCGAGACATTCGTTGGTGCCTTGGTTCCCCCTCATTTCCGACAGTGTATTGCCGTGCATAGAAACGGTTAAAAGAAAAAAATAGGGAAAGCGGAAAGGGTAATCAGTTCCGCAATCCGGCTCGTTTTCGGCCGTGGAAAGCTTCAGCATGTCTTGGACCTGATGGAAAGACTCGACTGGATGGCGGCAGACGAAGTGTATCGTCACCGCACCCTCCGCCTGCTCGACAGCATACTGGTGTCTGGTGAACCCCAGTCCCTAGCCGAGAAATTTCGTACCAACCGGGCACAGCGCGACGGTAGCAAGCGCCAAAATCGCCTGCTGTATGTGCCGCGCTCCAGAACCGAGACGGGCAGACGTGTGTTTTGCAGACTCGCGCCAGTTTTGTTCAACGAGCTACCACTCGAGGTTCATCGTTTGCCCGTCATATTTAGACATGCGCTTTCTGGAAAAGTTGTTTATTAAGTAAGGGTGTGCGTGTGCGTGAGTGTTTTTTCCCCGCTAGGCATTTTTTATAACAACATTTTTTTATAACTACCCTGATTGTGCATGTTTGACGCTGGGCCTAATGGTCACCAGATGTGTGGATGACCCTGAGACTGTACAATAAAGACTACAATAGAACAATTATACTTTGGAAATCACCAGACGGAAAGTTTGTATTGAGTCACAGGAAACAAACGAAAGCCCAATGAAAGCCTGATGTATTTTAGTAGTAATGATTATGCTTTCAATGACACGGTTTTGAACTATAACCGTCACGGTGTCAACTAATGAAAAGTCGTCAAGTTTCCTGTCCCTCCTAGCGTATAATCGTATCAACTACAATTAACAATGCGACTGCAAGACTCCTGGGTCCGTGTCGACAGCTGGGCGCCGTGACGACTGTCGGCTATCAGCCGCCGGCGCCGGCCGACGCCAGCGCCACGCTCAGCGTCGCGGCGGCACAAGGAACCAGGCCCAGAGCTTCCTCCGCCGACGTGGGGATCCAGTTCATAGACGACTGTGACGAGGCGCTACGGGACGCCGAAACCGGACCAGGAGCTGTCGAAATCGGTAGGCGAACCGTCGCGCAGACTATCGGCTGCGCTGGCGGGCGGTGGGTGGAATGAGAGCGGAAGGGCGACCACGTGGCGTGACAAAATGGCTCCCGTTCCGTACATATGCCTGTGGGTTTAGTGCCACATTTTTTTCTGCAGCTTTCATGTTCTTGTATCGTGGTCTCATTCTGCTTCAACGCATACGTGAACACATTTTCCGAGCCGCAAATGCTTTTCGTAATACCGATAGCGTAATTATCAATAACAGACCCATTCTTGGAGAACTTTGCCACAGGCTGAGGTTTCGGATCGCTTCTTTCTGTGTAACTGTAAAGGCGTAAAATGCGATTCCACAACAGGTGAAGGGAAGTGTCGTGCTTTCCCTTTTCTTCACGTGGGAGTCCATGTTATAGCCAGTGTAAAACAGGCATCGTCAATACGGTTATTGCGCGAAACGTCTACATGTCCGTAGGTGTCACATTGCACTACCGATGCTTCCAACGTGCCTGGAAGTAAGAATCTCGACAAACTTTCCAAAGTTCCTTGAAGTAAAGATCTTAAACTGAAGTGCCACCGAAGCCAACTGAGGCTGGAACCAGTTTAACGAGCGTCGTTCTGTGTCTGCCGACAGCGGCGTCTGCCAGCGCACCAGCTGCCGCTCTGGCTGTCCCGCCGGCAGAGGAGGTCATCCCAGCGTCGCACGGTCTCGGTTACGTCGCCGCGCTGCCCACGATTGCCCTGTGACGTCACGTGTCGCCCCGCCGTCGGCCGCCGAGGTCGGCCCGGTCCTGGCAGCCGGCCGCCCCTGCGGCCGTTTGTCGCGATCGTGTGCTGGACGGTGGACCGGGCGTTCACCGTTCGCCAGCTGACCGTCGCGTCAGCTGCGAGGCCGGCAGCCGGACAGGAGGCGGCCGAAGAGGGTGCGCCGTCCGAGGCTGTCCGTCCCGCAGCGGTGCTCCGGTCTCATTATCCGAACTAACTGACCCTAACGAGGCGGCGAGCCGCGCCACTGCGCGGAGATCGACCACGCCGCCGCCAGCCCGGCCGAGACACGCAGGAAAACGCCGGCTGGACGACGCTAATGGAAGGTTGCCAGGGTAACAGGAGACCACACCTGAAGCTTGGAATCGGTGCTGAGCAACAGATACTCAACGAAGTCCAACACGAAGCCCGTTTAGAACATGACCGGTTGCGTCTTCCGGCGCGAGTGCTGGTGTTGCTGCGTGTTTGATAGCTTTATGAACGGAATATATTACAGCGCGGACTCTCAAGGCTGCAGATGTACATACACAATATCGTATGGTATCCACGTCATCACCAGAAAGAAAAACGAACACACTGACATTTCAACACGAACACTGGTGTCAGGGACAACAGATATAGCCCACCATCTATGTTTTTCATACGTAATCTTGCGGCAGTAATCAGGGGCGGTGGAAGCTCTTTTATGATGGGGGGGAGGCGGGGGCAAACCGTTCGCGGATCGATCCATTCGGCGTAGCCTAAAGTACCCATAAATTCTGATTCCTCCTCGGATTTGGGTCACTTCGATATGGGTTCAGGTCAGACATGACAAAAAATAAATGTGACGAAATTACGGTGATGATGATGAAGGAATCATTGGAGCCCCCACCGTCCTCCGGCACGGTATTTTTGGTTCGTAATGAGGTCTTAATTTACCACATGTCTTGCACATATATCGGACGTGCGCAAACACACATGGCTTTCTTTGGTATGAGGTGGTTTGGTCTGGAGTGCCGAGTGCGCGAAACGTGTCGCCGAAACAGTAATGTTCACCGCTTTTTTATCCAGTTTCTTGCCATCTGCGCCAACACTTCATCCAGTTTAATTTGCTGGGAGGACTGGGACTGCAGTCTGAAAGCAAACGTTTGAAATACCTTTACCGGACTCGCACGCATGAAGGACACAATGCAAATACTTGGACAAAAAGACTTAAAAAGTTATCTTGAGCATCAGTTGAGACGGTTCAAATCAGTAGCGTAGCCCGTACTTTTTTTCGGGGCGTCCCAGAAAGTGGGGGGGGGGGGAGACAACACTGGGGCGCCCTTGAAAACTACGGGGGCCTCCATGGCTAGAACACTAGGGGTACCTGGAACTTACTTTTCAGTATCATTAAGAATGAGTGCGCACCACAGCAGTAAAACATATTGGTATTTCATGTGCATGGCTTCTGGTCCGTGCTACGCGATGTCTCGAACCGTCTCTTGTTTTATCCACCGGTGCATCCCTCACCTAGGAGATTGAAAACTGCAGAGCTAAATTATACACTCAGCGCTATTCAAGTTATTTGCGTTTTTCGTCGCTACGACAAAATTTGATTATGCTATCCAGGGATTTGCCCAGGGCCATATACCCTGTCCCTGGGCGAATATAACGTGTAATAGTACTCGCAGCTGTCATGTATCTATGTTGCTCTCCAATAGTACATAGCAGCTGTCATTGATTGGTAAATGTAAATGATTGTGTCAATGTAGAATATGCTCATAAAGAACAACCAGGGCGAAATTTATGCTTAGTTTACCATGTTGCGACGATGCATCGGTTTGATCCGGCCTTTTACGGGGAAAAAAAGAGACATAATGGACATCTTAAAAATAATCCCCTCTTTTTCATACATGTTCCCCACCCCATGACGTACCACGCCCAAGCTGTATGGTCCTTTTAGGGAGGGCGGAGTGCCAAATAAACTGGTTGTACCAGGAATCATCTTCAGACCGTTAGATTTGAACCAGATCTGGAGCTCGTGCATAGGATGCTGGATACGTGGATTGAGGTCTTTAAGGCCGTTGCTGTCGGGAAAAGAAGAATGCGATAGTTGAGTGTCATCAGCCTAAGACAAAAGTTGACCGTGTGTTAGAAAGCAAGGGAAGTCGTTCACAGTGACAAGGAAGAGCGCCTGACCAATCAAAGAGCCTTGGTGTGTGAGGGGAATAGTGAGCGATCCACCAGTGACAACCTGTCGTCGTCTACTCAGGTAACTGCTAAATCAGTCTGAGGAGTTGCCTTGCCACCCCAGCTTGGTCAAGAGGATCTTGTGGTTAACGCTGTCGAACGTTTTGCTAAGATCGATGGCTGTGAGGCAGGCAACACGACCAGCGTCGACCTCTCGCGACACGCAGGTAACAACGTCGAGCAAGGCATCCTCTTCTGAGTGGCATAGGCGGGAAGCGTACTGAGATGTGGAAAGGAGATGGTTTTGCGGTACATAAGATCTGTGTGAAAACAACTTTTTTTCGTGATCTTTGATAAAACAGGCAAAAGGGACTCGGCCGAAAGTTGTTTATGTTGGATCGGTCGCGTCCTTTGTGAACAGGCACCACAGGAACAATTTTTCAGTCATCAGGGAAAGCATTTGACAGGATGGAACGATTTATAATATGGAAAAGATGTGGACCAATGGCGGAAAACGATGGTTTGAATGCGATGACAGAGACACCATTGACACCAACTGCCCTAGAGAAGCTCATACTCTTGATGGCCAGAGAGAGAGCTCAGGCAGGGTGGTAGGACGGAGGAGGACGGCAGAGGCGCACACTCGGTAAGGGCGTGGACAAAGACGATCATGTCTGCCCTGGGTATCAGCAGGAGAGCCAATCGCTTTGGTTGCGATGCGCTGGCCGGCACTCGCGAAATGGTCGTTAAACACGTCAGCCATGTCGAGTGTGACTACGAGGCTGGTTTCAGCACGTTTTCGTGGCAACAAGCCATACCGTCTGGTCTTCTTCCAACAATCGGAACGCGCCGACACAACGCCACCGCACAGGAGCGAGCGACGGACACGCAACAACAAGCATTTCACCGCGTCTCGGCAGCGAAATGTTTCATTCAGGCCAAAAAAGGAGGGAGAGGGAAGGGAAGGTGTGAAAAAGCATGTGTACCGAAGGTAAGACTGAAGGGATCAAGCTCCATGCAGCCAGTGATGAGGTCTTCAGAAACGACTTTAATCGTGGTGCATAATTTCACACATTGGTCAGCTTACATGTTATTCATCTGCGCATCATCAGGTAAATGAAAAAAAAAACACTCAGAAGTTCTACGAGAACCATAAATGTTTATTCCTGCATCTTTTTTTTCCTGGCACTCAGCAGTTCTGGGCAACAATAAGTTTTCATTATGTCCTGCCCCCTCCCCAAACTGGATCTTTTACGACTGGTGCAGAGCCCCACGTGTGGCGCTCTCGGACTTACGTAATTACCAAGCAGTCATTCAGCAGAAAAACTGCGAAGCCTTGCTTTCTACACTTTGCTTTCTATTTGGCGTGCCTGCCCTTGTTCGTCGCATACGTGGGATGATTAAGTTCATGGTCTAAGGTACAAGGAGATGAGCTAAACAGTTCTTATTAAACTCAAATACCGTTCAACACTTTGAATGATTACCCAACAAGCTTGGGGTTGATAATTGTTGCATTTTTGTTGTTTCAAGTAACTGAAATTTATGAGTTAGCAGTTTTTTGAGCAAATGGATAGGATCGCCTATCGTGCAGTAATCCTGTAACTCGGTATCAAAGGCCTATGACCCAAGGAGATCCAGGAGGTCATGCTGGCGACGCAAGGGGGTATCCCCTTCATGTAGCATGGTGAAGAAATGGGCTGCTGAATTTCAACAAGGCAGAGAAAGCCCGGAAGATGACCCTCGTGCAACAAAGCCTGTCACCGTCACCACACAAGAAACCATTGGCAAAATCCAGGTCTTGGTCTTGGCCTAACCTACATCGCCACCAAGCCGGGTATCTCCCAGGAACGCGGCAATACAGTGATACGCAATGAATTCCAAATGACCGGAGTTTCTGCTCGCTGGGTCCCAAAACTCCTTAGACCCGAACCGAGGTGGATTTGGCAAATATGTCAAGGGACAACGTTGCTATTTTTGGTCCAGATCCCGAGGGGTTTTTCCGGAGACATGTGACCATGGATCGGACTTGTGTTCACCACCTCCAACCAGAGATGAAAGAGCAGTCAAAACAGTGGAAACATCCAGGATCTCCAGCTCCAAAGGAGGCCGAGCCAATCATGTCTGCAGGGAAGGTGGTGGCCTCCATTTTTGGGGGGATGCAGAAGGAGTGCTGTTAGTGGATTACCTGGAAAAGGTTTGTACTGTTGCCGTGTCCTACTACGCTGGTTTCCTGAGGCAGCTGAGAGAGAACATTAACCCGCGCACGACCGTCGGTCGGCGACGATCACGCCCGACCTGGGGGGAGGGGCGGTTGACCGCCCCCTCTGACCCACGAACGGTTGGCCGCACGATAAAAAATAAGCACACCGTTGGAAAGCTTGTGACGAGTAGAACTGGTCTCATTTTTAGTTTTAGATAATGTGTAAGCAATTTACGCCCTATAAATGTTTTTTCATAGCCGACTGCATAAGACCGAGAAACAACATGAATCTCAAGGGCTGTGACTAATAACGCATAGGCAGAGGGCACCAACGCACAAGTGAAGGTCCGCAGATGCCGATACACGTCTAGTTTCTCGGGTTTGTTCAATGCGTACGCCGAAACGTTGAGTCAAAGACACGGTAATTTTCACACCGGTTGTCGGCGGGCGCCGCAGCCATGCGCAGTAAGAACTTAACTGGGACTTATTTTAGCGTTCCTTTATTTCCGCGACATAAGCCTATCCATGTAACTTTTATTGATCATGGTGGTTTTAGTGATGGTTTCTCATGCTTAAATTTTGGAAAAATTCATTAGTTACCAGTCTACACAACTGGCGGAACTTTATTCGCGAGAGCTTGTTTGTTTGCAAAATATGCAATTTTCAAAACTTTTTGAGGTTCATGGTATGACGTCTGTGCAAGCCAGTTCTGCCCTTTCCTACCCATTCTGAGTAAATCATCGCTGATTTTGACGGTGGTACATTTTGGCTCACAACAGTTATTCGTGACCTGACCTCAAGTCAATGGCTGGAAGCCATTAATACTTTGCCCATTGACGGTAACTAGACGTCTGCTTCACTCTACACTAAAAATGCTGTGAAAAATTCCGTCAATTTCCGAAAAACGGCGACATGTTTTAAAAATGAGCTTGAGCTTAGGTCAATGACCCAGAAAATCCCGGAAAATCCGAGATTGGAGATTTGTGACATCTATCGAGATCACTAATCCCTAAAAGTATTATTGTGATATCTTGTTTTCCGAAAAAGTTGCAGGGCGCTAAACTTTGTTTGGACATACATCCGTTTGATCTCACATAGGTCATACACCTGACTTGACCTGAGGTCAAAAATTTTACGCAAGGTGTAAAAATGATGAAGCAAAAGGTGCACGAAGTTTCGTGGCTCTGTGTTTGTTCGTTCTCTCGTAATCCCAGAAAAACCTCAGGTCAACTGCCCTCCCCCCAGTCGGGGGCGGGTTAAGAAAAATCGGTGTAGGAAGCTGAACTCTTTCATCAAGACAATGCTCCTGCTGACAAACCTATGGTAGCCGTTGCTGCTTTTCATGAATGTGGATTTCAGCTTGTCGAACACCCACTCTATTCACCTGATCTAGCGCCCTCAGATTACTGCATGTTTCCCAAGATGAAATGGGAGCTCAGCGGTCGCCATTTTTCGCCCTGATAATAATGTCATCGATGCTGTAGCTCATTTCTTGGAGGTCCTAAAATGGCAATTTCTTCAGAGAAGGGATCCGTAAACTTCATCACGGCTGGACAGGGTGTAAATTTAAAATTAGACTATGCTGAAAAATAAATGTGTTAAGCTGTCTAAAAGCATATCTTTGTATCTTAGGCTACAAAATTATCAATCACCTCATCTACATGTGGCGTAGGTCAACCCAATGTAGCGCATATTTTATAGTATCGACTGTCTTTACGCTTGGACTATTAATGCGTCCGAACAGCAGAAAGTCCAGCGTCTGCGTCAACGAGCGGCTTCGCGTCGTTGTAGGAATTGGCATTCATCACCAAAAATTTACGACCACATGAACGCGAACGTGAATTCCGGTTCGGTTCATGTTCCTGAACCAACCCGCCGTCCCGCAGCCGCTGTAACGTGACCCCCGGCCGGCGACGGGAGGCTTAACGGGCGACGGGGCTGGCAGACAGGCGTCAATAAAGTTCCAGAAAAATATCTGAAGGTAGGAAATTCCCCACTTCCCCCTCTTGCCCTTTCGAGAAAATTTGCAATGGGAACGATAATTTTCGAGCGGGAATTTCCTCCTCCCCCTTAAAAGTATTCCTGGTTTTCCTAACTTGTATATCAAGGTTGTCACCCTCTGACATAAAACTCTCATTAGGGAGTTGACGTATTTCAATGACCCAGGCTGAGTTTAAGGTATGGAATTGTGGTAATAATCGGATGAGTAGCGTTTTTTTTTAAGTTTCATCGAGTTGTCTAACCCGTCCAGCTGCCTCACCTGCAAATGGCATTTTTAGTCCAGGCGTCACAGAAGCTCACTGACCTAAGCTGACCTCTAGCGCTGGAATGTTGATAAATGTCGTTCCAGTATCGTTTCTTTCGGCTTTGTCATCTTGTTATGTCATTATTGCTGCCCTGCTTACAAATTGCATTTTTCAACCCCGAGGTCGCCGTAGTTCACTGACGTAGGTTGACGTTCAGCTCAAGTCATTGGTAGTAATCTCTTTTGTGATAATTTCCGTTTTTGATGAACTTTTCACATCTTTCCAGCTCTTTCAGCTGTATATGAAATTTTGAACGTAAATTTCACCTGGGTCGGTGGCCTAGGCTGACCTGGGCAGCTTACAGTCCGAGTATGTCAGACTAAGGCAGTTCAAAATCATTGACACAAGTTCTGCGTACCAGGAAGCCCTCTAATAGATAAAAACGGATCTGGTGACCTAAATTGGCCTGTGTCAGACACCATATATATTTATATATTGGTTGATTGCATCATCTTGGGCACATAGTTAATACAAATGTCCCGAGTATGAAGCAACAGAAGCGACCTTTGGGGCTGCTAAGTGCAAATTTGGAAAAAAATGTGAGATGACTTGATATGGCCTTGAGCTTGACCTTACACATAAAGCTGACCTTGGTAAATCCTCTTCAGAAGCTCCGGGGCTATCGCGTGCCGTTTCGCTGGTCTCTCTGGCCCGTTCCAGTCAGAAAATAGCAGGGGTTAGACACCTACCACCGTCAGTTTTACGTTGGCGCGGAATTCCGTCAGTGCGGGGGTCAAACCTGTTTTCCTCGACTTCCTCAGGCATAAGCAGTCATTATATGCAAGTGCAAGTTTTCAGACTTCATTCATATCGACACAGCGTTATCTCTGAAACATGAAATTTCACCTCATGTCGAAGTATGATCACGGATGTATCGTAAGAATATTTTTAACCCGCGCACGACCGTCGGTCGGTTTCGAACATGCGCGACTGGGGGGGGAAGTTGGCCGCCTCCCTCTAACTCACGAACGGTTGGTCGCACGATGAAAATAGAACATACCGTTGGAAAGCTTCTGACGAGTAGAGCTCGAAACTGGTCTAATTTTTAGTTTTAGATAATATGTAAGCAATTTACGCCCTATATATGTTTTCTCATAGCCCACTGCATGAAACCCAGAAATGGTTTGAATCTCAAGGGCTGTGACTAATAACGCATAGGTAAAGGCACCAGCGCACAAGTAAAGGTCCGCGGATGCCGATACACGTCTAATTTCCCCAGATTTGTTCAATATATACGCCGAAACGTTGAGTTAAAGACATGGCAATTGTCGTGCCAGCTGTCGACGTGCGCCGCAGCCGTATGCAGTAGCAAATTGCCGGGAACTAATTTTAGCGTTCCTTTATTTTCGCGAAAAAAGCCTATCTATGTAAATTTTATTGATCTTAGTGGGGTTCTTGTGATGGTTTTTCATGCTTAAATTTTGGAAAAATTCATTAGTTACCAATCTACACAGCTGGCGGAGCTTTATTCGCGAGAGCCTGTTTATTTCCAAAATATGTGATTTTTCAAAACTTTTTGAGGTTCCTGGTATGACGTACGTCTGTGCAAGCTAGTTCTGCCATTTTCTACCCATTCTGAGTAATTCATCGTCGATTTTGACGGTGGTACATTTTGGCTCACTACAGTTATTTGTGACCTGACCTCAGGTTAATGGCTGGAAGTCATTGATACTTTGCCCAATGACGGTAACTAGAAGTCTGCTTCACTCCACACTAAAAATGTTATGAAATATTCCATCAATTTCCGAAAGAACGACATGTCATAAAAATGGACTTGACCTTAGGTCAATGACCCGGAAAATTCCGAAAAATTTGAGATAGGGGATTTGTTGCATCTGTCACAATCACTAATCCCTGAAAGTATTATTGAGATATCTTGTTTTGCAAAAAAGTTAGAGGGCGCTAAACGTTTTTTTCGACATAGGTCTGTTTGACGTGACCTAGGTCAGGCACCTGACCTGACCTGAGGTCAAAATTTTGACACGAGATGTAAAATGGATGAAGCGAAAGGTACACAAAGCTTCGTGACTCTGTGTT
The DNA here is from genome assembly GCA_030062745.1 of Capitulum mitella. Taxonomy (NCBI): domain Eukaryota; kingdom Metazoa; phylum Arthropoda; class Thecostraca; order Pollicipedomorpha; family Pollicipedidae; genus Capitulum; species Capitulum mitella. The sequence goes on along the minus strand of CP099841.1, from coordinate 14,030,840 downwards.
TGTTCGTGCTCTCGCAATCCCAGAAAAACCTCAGGGTGGCGGTCAACTGCCCCCCTCAGTCGGGGACTTGTTATGTTGATCGAGCGAAATGAAATTGTAACAATTCCTTCTCGAGGCAGCACGAAAAAAGTAATGTCGAATATTTTACCAAACGTTAGTGGACCAGCCGCTCTGCATGTCCTTTATTGTGTTTGATTTACAATCATGGATGTAGCTGCCCTTGTATAGGGCAGGTAGGGGACATGCTTATTGAACTTACGATAATTCTGATGTAAGCACCGTGGCGCATCACATTCCCTTGGAATGGTCACGGCCCTTCCAGCTTCAACGGTCCTGCACTCATGAGTACACTGGCGAAGTTCGCCATTTCTGACGTCGTTTGGTCCTGAATCGATTAACCCAGGCTCATGAATTCCGCGGTCAGTCGAACGTTGATAACCGATGAATTTATTGGCGCTTGTTTCCAGAAAGTATCCAGAGATTCTGACCCTACGCCGGCCTCTCTTCCAGTAGACGCACTATAGTTGACCGCACATCGTTCACGCACCATACAGACCAGTCCGTACTGCTCCGACCCTGGAAACAAGCCCCCGGGCAGCGGCACTGTGAGGGATACTCATATCCCTCTGACGCCAGCAACGCCAACACCGTGACCGGCTCTCGGGCGGGGCAGACGTAGGCGAGCAGACTGTGGGGACGAGAGCACCCGTCGGGGGAGTGGTGGGGAGCAGACTGTCGGGACGACAGCACCCGTCCTCTAAGGCGGGGAGGAGTTGGGAGCAGACTGTCAGGACGATAGCACCCCTCCTCTTGGGCAGGACAGCGATGAGGGAGCAGACTGTGGGGACGAGTGCTCCCGTCCTCTCGGGCGGGGGAGAGGCTGAGAGAGGAGGCCGTGTGGACGAAGACGCCCTCTTCCTGGGCGGGGGAAGATTGCGGGGTCGAGAGCACTCGGCCTCTCGGCGGACGACTGCGTGCATTGTGGGGTCTGGTGGACGACGCTGATGGTGGCGGTGGCGTCAGGGCTCCCACTCTTGCTGACCAAACAGACATCGTCATTCCCCTTTCCAGAAGCAGCCCCCGAAAATGATTAACTGTAAAATGACGAAGGGGTGTGGCGACGTTGCTGGAGATGATAGACAACTGGCGAGCACATTCGTGCCCGGCCGCGTAAGTGTCCTCGTTAACTCAGTGGCGAGAGAAGACTCCGACTCGCATCCAGAGTCCATGGGTTCGAGTTTTGGAGTCGCCAGCTCGCGATCGATGACTTGTGTGACATGGATCGGATACCGGATGCCTGAGCCCAAGGGGTTGTGCGCCGTAACCCAAATCAGGCAACCAACCGCCTTATAAGCGATCACTGGAAGGTAACATCAGACGCGGATGCATTTGGTTGAATAAAATGAGAAGAAATACACCCAGTGAGGACCGTGTAGTATCGGAATGAAGGATACCAATCAAATGGCGCAAAACTGCGTTATGGCCGGAAAAAAATCGGACAGACATCGGAAAGCATGGCAAAAATGAAGACATTTACATATCAAGGCATCACAGAACATCTGGAATGTGTAAAAAAAATTAATTTCGTCATAGGGTTTTCAAAAAACTGACAGCCATAACAGAAATGGTTATACATCTGTGTATGCGAGCATATGGCGCAAATGCCCTTTTCAGTTTACTTCACTTTCGGCCTGAATAAAAAAAAATGATACAAATATACAATATCTTTTAAATATAGCTGGATGCCTATAACATAAACACGGAACATAGTCACTGCATCTGCAAGGAACCATCAGTTTCTCCTGACGTTGAAGCGCACACATACTTAGTGTATAAGCCCAACACTAAAATGGGCTAATTGTGGCTTCAGATCGTCCAAAGAAACGTAAACCCAGCTAAAATAGACTGCATTTGATTTTGTGTGGGGACAACGCGCTCTTCGGCGCAGCCCATCCGCATCAAAAAACAAAGCAGGCAATCCGGTTAACTGCCGATGCCCTCAGCCCAGGCAGACGTCTGTACATGCTGTACCGTGTCAAGCCACAGGATCTTTCAGTATTTCTTGGCCCGCGCCGGACTGTCGGTCGTCGCCATGCACGCCCGACTGGGGGGAGGGGCGGTTACCGCCCCCATCTAACTCATGAACAGTTGGTCGTACGATAAAAATAAGCACACTGCTGGAAAGCTCGTGACAAGTAGAGCTCAAAACTGGCATAGTTTTTAGTTTTAGATAATACGTAAGCCATTAGCGACCTATATATAGTTTCTTGTAGCCGCATGTATGAGACCGAGAAACGGTCTAGATCTCAAGGGTTGTGACTAATGAAGTCTAGATAAAGGCACCAGCGGATAGGTCAAAGTCCGCAGATGCCGATACATGTGCAATTTCTCTGACTGGTGTAATATATACTAGGAAACGTTAAGTTAAAGACATGGTGGTTTTGCACTGCTCAACGGCGGGCGCCGTAGATGAACTCGGCATGACACTGACGGGAAGTAATTTTAGCCTTCTTTTATTTTTGCAAATATTCCTCTCCAAGTGTCGTTTCTTGACCCTAGTGGTTCCTGTGATAGTTTCTTGTACTTAAATTTTGAAAAAGTTCAGTAGTTATAAACCTACACAATTCGTGGAGCTTTATTCGCAAGAGCCTGTTTATTTCCAAAATTGCAGTTTTTCAAACTTTCTGAATTTTTTCGTATTACCAGCAACTGTGCGAACCAGTTCTGTCATTTTCTACCCGATCTGAGTCATTCATCGCCGATTTTCATGGCAGTGTATTTTGACTCATAACTATTATTCGTGACCTGACCTTAGGTCAGTGGTCGGAGGCCACTGAAACCTTGCCCATTGACGGAAACTAGATGTCTTGATCTCCTCTCACGCACATTATTCTAAAAGATTCCGTTAGTTTTCGTAAAAAAACGACGTGGTGTGTTGAAAACGGGTTTGACCTTGGGTCAATGACCCAGACATTTCCAAAAATCCGAGTTAGCAGATCTGTTTCATTAATCAAGATCACTAACCCTTGGAAGTTTTATAATGACATCATGTTTTGCCAGAAAGCTGCAAAACGCTAAACTTCATTGAGCATATGTCCATTTGACCTGACCTAGGCCAGATACCTTACTTGACCTGAGGTCACAAGTTTGGTACAAGATATAAAAATCATCAGGCAAAAGGTACACAAAGTTTCGTGGCGCTGCGTTTGTTCGTTCTCTCGCAATCTCGGAAAAACTTGAGGGGGAAGTCAACCGCCATCCCCCTTCCAGTCGGGGCGGATTCAAGATGTCTTGGTTTCCATTACCGAAAACAGTGCGACGTATTGGCCTATTTTGTGCAGTGTGGCTTTTTTGACCAGAATGTGCATAGCGATTTGCACTTTCCTAGCAGCAAAGTTCTCTGCACTTGTCACGTAGCTCATGTAAGCTCCATGTTCCTTGCTGTTACGGCTTTCGACATCATCCTGTTCGGGACTGATGCAGATCTGGTATTCCTCTGATCCTTTCTGTTGCTGTTGATTTTCAGAGCCCCTCCGCAACTCGTGCTGATATTCCAGATAGCAGCCTTCCATAGAGGGCCTTGAGTAGCCTTTTGATGTATGTCGCCGCATGCAACGTACATGTATCGTTTGTTAAACCGAAAATCATGGTCGGTGTCCACGTCTTTGTGCAACATATATGAGATGCAAGTGCCCATGTCTCCTGAACACGGGCTGAGGCTTGGGACAAAACTTGCTGCTTCCTGGAAATAGCAAATTCTGGATCCCACCACAAGCCCCCGATATAAACTGTGTCGGCGTAGGTTTAACTTCCGGACACGGAGGACTACGACCACCGCCGTCATACATCGGAGGTGAAAAGCCAACGATATCTTGCCGATGAGTGTCATGCAACCGATGAATGCGCCTCAGAGGAACGCCGAAACCCGTCCCGCCGACGCCGCCAGGGATAGAACGTAGAAAAATGTTGTGCCTATCGGATAGCTAAGTAAAAACAATTGGCCATGACGTGCTGCCTGAATCGGGTAGAATCCAATTTCAAAAGCTCAAATGCACCACTTCAGATTGCTACAAGTGCATCAAAGGTTGCCAGTTTTCGATCTGGACATGACGCTTCCGAGGCTGAGCCGATGCAAACCTGACATCTCGCGGGAGTAATAGGAACATTGGATCCTCATAGTTCACGACAGAGCGCAGTGGCAACGGGTCTCCCTAAATACCGTATTTGCTGGCATTCACTTAATAGTTGGAAGTCACCATCGTTCAGAGACAGAACCCCTGGAACTGCAGGGGAAGGTGAGGGCAAAAAGAGGGGGATTAAGGCATGCAGTTCTCAGTCGAAGAAGCCCAGCTCAGTAAATTTCATGAACGCGCTAGGCGCCCTCACGTCGGCGATCGTCTTCGTGTCGTCGAAACCCTCGGCAAGGAAGGCTATCGCAGTATAATGTGATAGCTGTTGGTACACAGATAATGATGGTTTGCAGGGCTTCATTTTCTGGGCCCCCAGATACATCTGGGACTCGAGAAAATGAAGTCCGACGAAACATCCAATGCCCAGTTGCCTGAAGGCACCGTTGACTGAGCTCCAGGCCAATATTCTTCAGACCGTCAGAGACTACTGACGCGTCGACTGCCTGGGGCATCTAAGAAAGGCTTGAAGCGCGAGAATCCAGCACGAACCAAGAGAACTACGAGCATCAAGCTTCAGAGACCATCCTAAATCCTTCTGCTGGGTACACACCGATGTCAGTCAACACATGACAGTCTCTGCACGGTGAGCCGGCCATCGTCTGCCACTTTTCATCCAGTGGCCAGCGCCAGCTGGCTTGTTATCCTTGACCATTCGAACAATAGCATGCCAGCAGACATTTGCAAACAGACGGTTTTAGCGCACTGAATGAAGTACGCTAGGTTTGGTCTATGTATGTTACATGCATACGTACGTATATATACGTAACTCCAAATGCGAATGTCGGGATTCGATGGACGATACATTTTATTCACTGTCATGTCATAGTATTTTCCAAGCGACGTCATAAACAGCTGACTTAGCTGCCTGACATATTACCACACCAAATTTTCGAATATTCATTTCATGCATTATGCAGTAATATTCATGACACAGATGGTCGACGTTGTCACAACATAATGTAAAGAAGTATCAATAATGCCCTTTTCCCCACAATCGCTGCCCGACTTACACAGATGTGTTAAGAACCTGGGGAAATTCCGAATGAGAAGTGAAAAGGCCCCATGGTCCGCAAAATGAGCAAGACCAAGCGAAAAATGTATTACGTGCATTTTTGGGGAAATGGGAGCAACGCGGTCTCCCGAGCCCAAAATATTCGAGAAATGAAATGAAAACATTCATTCCAAATCTGCTCAAAATGGGGACGCATATTCCTCATTATGTTAATCTCGCCTGCATCCACCCTCTACTTGCACCCTCAGGCGGGTTTGTTTTTCTCAAGATGATCGGCTGGATCTGTCCCTGTCTGCAGCCACGTATGCACTGGAATATGCCTAGAGCATCGCGGTTTACATCAACCTCAGCATTCACAAAGTCTGTCACAGCAAACAGAATAACCGCGACCAGCCGGCGCTCTGTCACGTACAACAGCCGGACGCGACGTCGCCTCCTACTTTCCCGTGAACGAGAAGCCGAACGCCCGGCCGGGGCTCCTGGCCGTCGACAGCCGGAGCGGCCGGCGGGTGGCCGCCGTCGGGGCCGCGCCGGCCGAGCTCGGGCTGCTGCCGCTGGCCGGGCCGAAGCTCGGCTGGACAGGGCTCCCTCCGGCGGCCGCGGCGCCCCTGCGAGCGGCTGGCGCCCGCCGCGCGGCCGGCCTGCCGCTGCCCTGCCGCTGTCGGCTCGACGCGCCGCGCCTGTTCGCCGCCTGTCGGCGCCTTCCGGGCACGTACCGACGCGGGGTCACCTTGCGTGAGGCAGGCGCGCGCCGCGTCGGCCGGGTGGCTCTGCCGGCCGACTCAGGTCTTTTGGTGGCTCTGGATCGGGACGGTGCACGTTTCTGGTCAGCGTTGCTTTCTTTGGGGCGTTGGGTGGTGGCGATGGTGCCGGTGGATGTTGTCGGAGTTGCAGGTTGTGTGGCGGTAGACGAAGTGGCTGCTGATTTTGCTGTAGTTTTTCTGGCAGCGGTAGGTTTCGGTGTAGTCCTCATGGTCTCGACTGCAGGGTCTTCCGGAGTCGTAGCCAAGGTTGGCTTTGACGTCGTCGACACCTTAGCTGCTCTTCCAGCGTAATACCTTTCCCAGAAGGACTTCGTAGAGGACGCAAATTTCGACTTGGGCGTAGCGGAGGTTGTCGTAATCTGAGGTGTGGGCACCTTCACCGAAGTCGTGCTGCCAGATCTGGAGATGGTTCCGTACTGGCGCCGCCGCGCCGCCGTCGGCCGGCGAGTCGAGGCCGGCCGGCCGGTAGTCTTGGCCGGCCCTGCGGCAGTGGGCCTGGGTGTGGTGGAGCGCCGTGTTTCGGTCGTGGTTCGTTCGGTCGTGGTTCGACGCGCCGTGGGGCGACGCGTCGAGGTGGGCTGTTTCATGAGCGGCCGGCGCGTGGTTCTCGGGCGACGTGTGGTGTACGGCCGGCGCGTGGTTCTCGGACGACGTGTGGTGTACGGCCGACGCGTCGTTCTGGGGCGCCGCGCTGTGGTTCGCCTTGCAGTGGTCGGGCGGCGCGTTGTGGTTTGCCGTATTGTGGTAGGTCTAAGCGTGGTGGTGGGACTGCGCGTGGTAGCAGGACGACGTGTGGTAGGACGGCGTTTGGTGGTAGGCCGTCGCGTAGTGGTTCGACGGCGTGTGGTCGCAGGGCGTGTCGTGGTAGGCCGTCTTGTGGTGACAGGCCGTGGCGTAGTGGGGGGACGACGTGCGGTTGTAGGTCGTCGTGTGGTTGTGGTACGACGTGTCGTGGCAGGGCGGCGTGTTGGTCTCTCCGTCTGCTGGGAAGGTAGTTGGCCGGAGAGGAAAACATTTTGGCCGAGCGAGGGTGGAACTTCCTCCAGCGGAGACCGTGACGCTGTGGTCACCTGTGTCGTGCCGGGCTCAGGCTGCTTAAGGAAAACATTGCCACTGGAGGGCTGGAAGACCTGAACAGCACCGGAGCTCTCAGTTGAACCCATCAGGAAGATGTTGTTCGTAAAAGGGTGCGATGTGGGAACTTGCGATGGCACTCCTTGCCCCAGAAAGATATTACCTGTGTAGGGGTGTCCTGCAGTTGGTTCAGCGCGCTGCCCTGGTGTGGACGCAAAGCTGGCGCCTGACCTGGACAGGAAAACGTTCGTTTGGAAGGGGTGCGGACCTTGCGCACTACTCTCTGCACTCGGTATGTCTGCGTTGGTCTGATACGGCCGAGAGGTAGTAAACGCCTTGGCCTTCTTACGGCCTCCCGACAGAAACACATTGTGCTGGAACTGAGAGCCGGTAGATGTCTCCGCTGTGGCGGACGGCCCAGCCGCGGCCCAGCTCTGGCTCCAGGCTCGCTGCGGCGGCGGCGGCGGCGGCGGCCGGCGGGGAGGCGTCGGCGTGGTGCTCATAGGCCAGAAGCTCGGCCGGACTCCAGGTGGCCGGCGGCCGGCGGCCGGCCCCCGGCGGCGGCCTCCAACCCTTCTGGCCACGCACGTATGGCGCCAGCCGCGCCTTGCTCGGGCTCGAGCTGCGCACGATCTCGTTTGTCGGCGGCCGGCCGCGGCGTGTGTGCGCGTTAGTCATGTCCTCCGGCGGCCAGGACTCCGGCTCCGGCTCCGGTTCCGGCCCCTGCGCCGGCTCCGGCTCCGGCTCCGGCTGGCGGCGCCAGTCCTGGCAGCTCGCCGGACTGTACGGCTCCATGGCAGCGCCGTCGCAGTTGTTTCGCCAGGCCACCCTGCCAGCGGAGCACACAGACACGCGGTGAAAACGTCGGCCGACTGCCGCGGAAGCCGCGTCAAGAATACAGCAACCACAAAGGTCACAAATAAGCGTCGGTGTAATTTCCAAAAGCATTTGGACGGTGTATTCTAATCCTTTTGTTTGCTGATTTTAACCCGGATGCATAGGACAGTCAGTGCCGCACAGGTTATCTGACGCTTAAATGATAGGTGAAATTTACGACCAATAAGCGGATTAAGATAGACTATCGTTTTTCAATAGAATGACAGTTACAGCCAGCTGCGTATCCGTAAAACCTTCACAGAAGCATTTTTTATATGTTTGCGGCCTTACCGACCGAGTATTTGATAACTGTCTTCAGGATAGGTAGCCACAATGAGCCAAAAGTTCCGACAGCAATAGCATTGTTTTCGACATATGGAACAGCATTAGCAACCAGGCAAGATAAGAAGCAGGATTACTGCAGTCAGCTGTGAGAAATGACAGGCAAACAGTACTCCAGGCAAGTAACGACTCTACGCTGAATACAGGAGTGGCGCTAGTTGTACTTTTGGTGCCGCAAATGCAACACCAATAATCCTGAAATTTAACGTTGGGTCAATGGCAACGGGTGGAAACAATGGACCAAAAAACTTCCCCGACAACGCCGAAAAATTTGGGCCCTTTTCGTCCTTAAGTGAATGTCTTGCGACTTGTGCACTTACCACGCCATAAATCCGTTACCCTGCAGTCTTTCGTGAGCCTTGTGAATCTTCATAACACACTCCAAGTCATCGGATATGTCATCATTACGGAAATCTGCAAAACGAACGCAGGGGTTAACCCTATTCTCGTACTCGGTCACCGACAGGCTTGTCAGGTTCAATCGGTCCCTTTTCCCCGTCGCTCCCCCGAGATGTCGAGAACTATCCGTCCGATTTGGTCGCGAAAAAAACGGCAGTCGATTCGCCGGGACGTAAAACACATTTTTCAAGGAAATTTTGGAAATGCTGTTAGAGTTGGAAACAAGGGAAACAAAAAGGTCAGCGGGGGAACTCCGATGTTTATGGGCCGATTTTAATGCAAATGACACGAATCGAGAGATAATCTATGGGACTTTTCCTATCGACCTCCTATCTTTATACGACCCATATAGGTTTACGTTTATGCGGCCGTATACGCCCATACGACCCATATTTTTACAAAATTATGTACGTATACACTCAGCTAAAGTTTTAACCCTATTCCCGGCAGGTGGGGCTGAATCCACCCCCCCTCAGGTTTTTTGGTTGCCAATTCCAGGCTTTTTAGCGCAGCTTCACAAAACGCGGTCACTTTTCTTAGCTATTCTTTCTACGCGTTGCGAAAAAATTTCAGAGTTTTATTTTGCTGAGGGGCTGAGCCAAGCCAGGTTTTTGGGAGGCACCTCAGGCCATTTTTGGCCATGTTGGGGGTAAAAGGAAAATGTCTGCCAAAAACAGAGTTCTAAGATAGAACTTAAAACTTTAAATGGATTTATAGCTAAATAGTTGGGCAATGTGCAGATGTAATTTTGTTTATCTGAATTCACTTTACAAGGTCAGGTCAAGGCCAAAAGTGAAAAATTATTTTTTTGCAATAACTTCGGCGCTGTTTTCTCAAATGCCAAACCCAGAATATATATAACGTAGAAGAGTGCTCTCTACTTGTGTACTAACTTTCAGCTTCTTACCAGGTCGAGTCACGGACCTATGACCTAAAATGTCAGTGCGCGTACCCTATGTCGTGATAGCCATAAAATAAAGTTTTGGAAACAGAGTGAATTCAAATGATTGAAAACGTTTACAGATAATATTTAATGCACACAAGATCATTACAAGTGACCCCAAGGTCACTGGAGGTCATTTAAGGTCAAAGGTCACAAGTTGATCTGAAGAACGTGTGACCATGACAGTTTCCCCTTTTTCATGTCCCTGGCATCGCCTATGCCAACATTATACAAACAATGTAATGCGATTTGTACTTCTTTAGCATAGCATGACTAGCAGAAACCAAAAAAGTGTTTTTGTCCCTTTTGTTCATTCAGTTGTTAGAAAACAAATCCTCCTATTTTTGAAACCCTGTGGACGCCCATGAATTTTCTCAAAATTTCAGGTTTGTGTACCCATGGTAAAAGCCCTGTTCATAATCTCTCGATTCATGCCAGTTTTATCGAAATCGGTCAATAAACAACGGAGTTATCAGAAGTCCAAAAGTACCCCCCATTTTGATACTTTTGCCCCCCTGTATTCACACATCTCAAAATTTTGAGAATTTCCTTTTTGTAAAAATGTAGTTCACGTCACGGCAAATCGATTGCCGTTTGTTGCGATGAAATTGGACAAGTAGTTCTCGAGATCTCAGGGGGGGCCGAATCCGCCCCCCCCCCTGCCGGGAATCGACCATACCGTCTAGCCGTCCGGGAATAGGGTTAAGTTCCATCTTAAAGCTGCACCATTGAAAGCCATTTTTCTTTTACGTTCAGTGGTGTCGAAAAGCCTTCCCAAAAACATCACCTAACTCCGCTCATGGACAAAATAAAATTATGAAAAACTGGCGAAATACGAAGACAAAACGAAGACAGTAGAAATCGTCGTTAGTGATCAGCATTCAAGCACCGTAAACCAATTAATTATGTATGGCAGCAGGTCTGAAATTCGGTGAAAACGTGATCTGGCCCTAGTTCGTGGGCAAAAAAAAATTTACGTGTGTATGTGAAGGATGCAATGCAAGAAGGATTAAGGATGCGAAAACCATAACAACGTATATGCAAACTTCAAAACCGCCGCACTGTACCTAAAGCTCAACTGATAACCTACAAAGGCCGAAAGTTTAGTTAATATTGGGTCACTGACCTTGGCATTTCCGAAAAAATTCGACATAGCGGCATCGTTGGTTCTGTCGTTTTCTGTCAATGCAGCAAGTTTCAAGCTAATCGATACATTTCACAAAATTTTATGACCCAACATTTTTGGGACACGGTCTCACTTGATCTGTCCAGGGTCAGTCATCTGAAGTCATCTCAGGTTGAGAAAATTGGCAACATATGAAACGAGGATGCATAAAAGTACCCTGTTTCATGTTTCTGCGCCCCTTTGTTTTCTCGCCGTCTTAAAAAAACGGAGGTGGGTTCTCGTGATTTTCGTGATCCGGCCCGGCTAGGGTTGCGCCTCGCTCGCACGGAGGTTTCTGCATAACGCGGACGTGCAGAGGGGGAGGGGGAGGGGCTCTCCCGGCCGTTTCCACACAGTCTGGCTTAAAGCGCCGCGAAAAGCATCATCGTATTACGCGTTTCGCGGCCTCATGTCATCGGGCAACCTTCCGAGGTAGCTCAAGGGTCAACAACTGGCCAATAGGCAGAAAGTGGTGTTTTTCGAGTTCAACCCGCAAGTGAAGCCAAGGGATGTATATGCACACATATATACCTACAATGACACAAAACGCATACCATTACATTCTTCATTCATTGTTAAGTAATATGTACCTCACATGATCGTATTTCACCCAATGATTTTGGTCCAGGCCATGTCAGGTCCCTGTCCTTGTTCATCAGGTCGTCGGCTCAAATGCATTTTCGGGGCTGCAAAGGCATGTTTCTTTTGTACGTACGTGTAACAGCAGATGCTAAAGTCTAATGTAGCGTCTGAGTTAACCAAAAATATTGTCGGACGGCATACAAATGCCATCTTAAGTCATCGAGGGTCCTATTATGTCTTACCGTATTACCTCGGATGATGTACAAACCATCCCTTCAATGTCTTAAAACGTTTTTTCTGATATCCAGCACAAAATCTAATCTTGGCATTCCGTGGCGTTGAAATCATGGCCCCGGCCGGCACCGTTCTGCTGGTCGGAGCAACGGGCTTTCGTTACTTTCCTCTCATGAAACAAAAGATAAATTGCACTAAACGGACGTGGTTTCATTCCGTACAGATCAAGCAATCCAAGTGTTCAGATTGTTTTTCGATGCCTGTTTCATGTCCCATTTCCGGACGTAAAAAGTAATGCATTTCTTGCCGTAGCGCATGCCTTATTTTACACCCTCGAAAATCTAGGCAGCAAGGATAAGAGTACCAAATACTGTACAGTCTTAGGGAACGTGAAATTTTCAGTCGATTAATGTCTAAACTGCTGCATTACCTAACTCTTGATTAGGTAATGTCTACCATTTCAGTGACAGCTAATCACATTTTTAAAAACTGAATATTGCTGTGACGAGGAGAAAATGCTGCAATGTTCTGCAATTAGCATTTTCTAAAATTTCTGGTGGTTCTTATTTGACCTTGAAGCCTCTTATCAAGGTCAAATTTTGAGAATGTGACCAGTGATTCCGACTGAAACTGTGAACAGATAAAATATTCTCCAAAGAGTTTTGATTCGTTTTAAATCGAGAAAAGTTTCCATTTTTAGGTTTAACACTCTATATACACGTATAATATAAGGCATGTTGGCTGAAAATATTCTCTTTGGGCATTTCCCCTTCCGTTACCGACGAAAAATGACATAAACATAACAGGTATAAATGGTTTATGGTATGCAGTCACGTAATGATGTTGTGAAAAACCGTTGAATAGAAATACAGGTACAAGAAACACTCGGTGTCATTTGGGGTGGAATCGACCGCAAATTGGAAAAAATCCAGCTTTTCAGTCGATGCCTCCGCATCCTGGGCAGTGCAAAGGCGGTGCGGCGAGTCTAATCGGCTTGGGTGCGAAAATGGACAACGAATTACGGAAATGAGAGAAATTGATATGCTCGTCACCACTGAAATATTCTTCATAGACTAATATGATGACTGTGTTTGGCACCGTATCTTGACGCCGGCGGCCATTTGTTCCGAAAATATTGTGGGCAGCACAAATTAAGCTGTGGGCAATTTCTGACTCAGTATCGTATTAAACGTTTTTCATGGCACGCGGAAATACCTGAATAGGCTTTCTGGCCAGTTCAAATATCGCACTTATATATACACTTAGCTGTCTCACTAGGGGGGCCAATTTTCCATCCTCTTCTTCCCAGCGATCGAGAACGGTGTCTTTAACGGTGCTGTTGTGTTTGGACACACCACTTAAGTTGTTTAGAATAGCGAGAAAACCGTAGCGTATGGCGCTGTCAAAATTTCCGGACCTTCTCTCACATCTATCGCGCACATTTTGGACAAATGTCAATTTTGGGTCGGGTTAGGCCAATGACCTAGGCCTGGTTAAAGGGACCCATGTCAAAAATGGTTTAGACGGCAATTGCATTAATAAATTCAAAGATATCAAACTGTACTTTGGTACATGACGTTATATTGCCAATGGTCTCAAAACGTTTATCTTGGAATTTCTCGAAAAAATAGATCAAAAGCTTGAGGTCAAGGAAAGGCTTACCCGTTTTCGGCAAATTTTAATTTCTGCATTTTTTACGTGCATTTTGGGAGCAGAGCATTATACCACAGCATCATGACCATCAGTGAAAAAGATGGTTGATCTCAGTCAATGCACAGGAGGTCAAGCCGAGGTCAAAGTTATTTTCCGTTTTTTTTTATCTTGCTTCTGATTTAATTGCCGGCATTTTGATACAATATTTTTTAGATTTATGTCATGAATTGCCTTTTCACCCAAAATAGCCCCAATGTGTACCACATATTGGACTCTAGGGCGTCAAGGTCGCTTGAATTCATTGAAGGTCATCTCATTTAAAGAATCTGTTTGGGCCTAGAAAGTTCGGTTTGGAAGTTGAAAAGGCACCTAAGATGTTTTCTTTATTCAACCCGTCCCCGACTGGGGGGGGCAGTTGACTGCCGCTCTGAGGTTTTTCTAGGACTGCAAGAGAACCAACAAACACAGAGCCACGAAACATTCTGTACCTTTTGCTCCATCAATTTTACATCTCGTATCAAAATTTTAACCTCAGGTCAGGTCAGGTGCCTGACCTAAGTCAGGTCAAACGGACCTATGTCAAAAAAAGTTTAGCGCTCTGTAACTTTTTCGCAAAACAAGATATGTCAATAACACGTTCAGAGATTAGTGATCGTGATAGATGCAACAAATCCGTCATCTCGGATTTTTCGGAAATCTTCGGGTCATTGACATAAGGTCAAGCCCATTTTCAAGACATGTCGCCGTTTTTTTTCGGAACTGACGAAATATTTCATAACATTTTTAGTGTGGAGTGGACCAAGACATCTAGTTGCCATCATTGGGCAAAGTATCAATGACTTCCAGCCATTGACCTGAGGTCAGGTCACGAATAACTGTAGTGAGCCAAAATGTACCACCGTCAAAATCGACGATGAATTATTCAGAATGGGTAGAAAATGGCAGAACTAGCTTGCACAGACGTAAGTAATACCAGCAACTTCAAAAAGTTTGAAAAAGTAGCATATTTTGGAAATAAACAGGCTCTCGCGAATAAAGCTGCGCCAATTTTGTAGATTTGGAACTAATCAATTTTTCCAAAATTTAAACATGAGAAGCCATCACAACAACCACAAAGATGAATAAAATGTACATAGATCGTGTTTTTTCTCGAAAATGAAGGAACTCTAAAATTAGTTCCCGTCAATTTGGTACCGCATACGGCAGCGGCGCACACCAACAGCTGGCGGGATAATTGCCGTGTCTTTAACTCAACGTTTCGGCGTCTATACTGAACAAATCTGGGAAATTAGACGTGCATCGGCATCCGCGGACGTTTACTTGTGCGCTGGTGCCTTTAACTATGCGTTGTTAGTCACAGCCCTTGAGATTCAGGCCATTTCTCGGTCTCATGCAGTCGACTATGAGAAAACATATATGGGGCGTAAATTGCTTACATATTATCTTAAACTAAAAATGAGACCAGTTTCGAGCTCTACTCGTCACAAGCTTGCCATCGGTGTGCTTATTTGTATCGTGCGACCAACCGTTCGTGAGTTAGAGGGGGGCAGCCAACTGCCCCCCCCCCCCAGTCGCCGATGTTCGAAACCGACCGACGGTCGTGCGCGGGTTAATATTTTGATATACGAATTAGGGGGTGATGGTGTACGCTCCAAGCCCCACCCAGTACAGAGGATATGTGTCAAATACAGTGCTGTTGTGCCTTCTTGTAAATTATGTTTATAACTACGCTTTGCGGAAAAAAGGCAGTATGTTGCTTATTTCCTTCTCCGCTAGTACGACTGGGCTGACAGGGTGAAACAGCAGGCAGGCTTCGCCTGCTCTTGCATGGCACGGGCGGAAGAAAGCGTTGTAAAACCTCAAACTATTATTTGCGAATGACGATGGGAATTTTTAGTATAAATGATTTGTTTTGCATAATATAAACTCCACTTTTACGGTGTTTTTTCTCCGGCCACATTTGGCGGATTGGAAAGGGAAGCGTATTCAGGGCCCCTAGTAGGGGAAAGGTGGATCTGGCGTTTGGTACTGGGCGGGTTAAAAGAAGCACAAAATCTTCCCAACCCGCCCAATTTGCGGTCTTACAAATCTTGCTCCTCAGAGCAGAAGTCAACAAACGAAACTGTGGGATATGATCAGTTGAGCGCACTTTGTTGACTGCATTTTCGGTAGAGTTCGTTCAGTGTCACGTCATTAAAATCGGGGTGACGTTCGTTCGTTCGTCGAGTCGGCGTTGGTCGAGTCCGAGACGGATTACCGCTCGTGTAAACTGCCTTTATGCAGCTAAAAAAGCTAAAGAGCCTTAACGCTTTACCGTCACCCGCGTCGCATTTCCCTGTGGCGAGTAGTGTTGGCCAAAGCCATGCGGCTCGGCAATCTTTCGTGGAGAAAAACATAACTACATGTTCGCAGCGGGCGACAGATGGCAACAAATATAGTGAGATTACGGAATTTATGGCATACACATAAAAGAAAACAATGATCTGAAGTGTTCAGAACTACTTTCGCCGGTCGTTCATGCTACTTTTTTACAGTCCAGGCTGAAAATTCCCGACAAGGACGTTTTTGGTGAAAGTATCGCGAATTTGAAGTGCAGTTTGAAAGATACGGAAGCTGTAATGGGAGACTTTTCTTGATTTAGACAAACGAGAATTCCTCGGAGGACATTTCATCTGCTAAACATCTCAGTCGAAACCATTGGTCACACTTTCAAAATTTGACCTTGAAAATTGGTTTCAATGTCAAATAAAAAGCAAAAGATGTTTTGGATGATGCAAATAGCAAAAAACCCGGCATTTCGTTCACATCACAACGATACCCAGTTTTTTTTTAAATGTGGCTATTGGTTACTGAAATAATACGCAATATTTAATCAAGGGTTTGACCAAAAATTATCGAATCTCAAAATTTCAAATTCCTCTAGCACAAAAACTGTTTGCCTGACCGACCTGAAAAGCAAAAATATGAAATCCCAGCCACAGATTACCCACCGGACCAAATTTCATCAAAGTTTGAAACTATGGTGTGTTAATTTTGGGAGGCGCCTGGTCGGTTTGTCCTGGAACGCCCCAATAGTGCTTCTTAATCGAGATGCTACATTTGGCCTCAGCATCTATTATTATCTACAAAAAACGCTTCTGAATCTCCTAAATTGCATTTAAGCCGACGGCCCCGCCTGAAAAGGATCTAGCATGACTCGGTTCGAACCCAATGGGTAAAATACAATCATGTGGTGTACAGTTAAACACATAATTGATTGATGAACACCATGGTATCCGTTTTGTCCCATCGTCGTTTCTTCTTTGGCGTTCATTTGCGCTTAAACTCGAAAAAGTACCACTTTCTGCCAATTTTCGAACTCTGACCCTACCTGGAAGGTCATCCGTTGACCTGAGACCTTAAACAGAGATACCAGTCACGAAATCTCGTCACGCACACACGCTGTTTTTCTCTGCGACGCTCTAGGACGCACGGTGTGGAAATGGCCGGGGGGTCGCAACCCCCCCCCCCTATACGTCTGCGTGATGTAGAAGGTCCTATACGGATGAGGCTTAAACGTGAATTTTGGCGTTTCATAGGGTGGAGACATATGAATTCCCGTATGTACCAATACTGTGTGGTTTTATAGGACAGTGGCATGTGAATTTCTAAGAAGGTTCGTGATTTCTTCAATGTCCAGCCTTTTTGTAACAAGGATGATTCCAGTCCCCATTTTAGCCAAGGATTTACTAAACTTGATATAGCTCCAAATGTACGCCATTTAAAGGGTTTGGATATCCAGGACGATAGGTCGCCACGGTAGCTGATATTGTGGCGGCTTTGTGATTAATCTTTTCAACGCCATTTCGCATCCAAATCTCATGAAATGCAACCGTGCATTTCCAACTCAGTTATTCTAAAACAAACATCTCAGCTGCGACCGAATGCATGGTTTCGTGTGCGACATGGAAGCAAAGTGCTAAAGCAGGATTGCCCGAGTCCCAAAAACCAAACGCATTTATCGTATACAAAATGACTTCAGGTGCCATCAGTCATATCTCGGCTTCGCACATTGATGTTAATGAACGACTCTTGTTTTCATCAATCCCATCCACGAAGACGGCATTAGTGGCGTTGAAGAATGAAGACTGGCCTTGGGCTGACATGACTGACGTTTGATCTGCGTAATGAGTTCTGGACCAGGCCGAAAAAAGGACCATCACGAAAACAACATCACCAGGCCATGTGTGCAGTATGTACCACACACATTGCGCAGACAGTAGACAGGCTCCTGCTGGCTGCAACGCACCATGCATTGGAGGAAAACACAAAGGTAGGTGCCCTGTTGTTGAAACGCTGAGGACACAAGGCCTGGCCATTGTTCAGGGTAGTTGGCTTTACCAGAAAGAAGGGTCGAAAGCACGCAACGTCGGGGTTAGATGTGGAGAGACATTACGACGCGAAGCGAGAATTGCTCAATGTTTAATTGCCGTGTCTGCGTGCAAGAGCGGCGTCTCGAGGGCCTCTGGTTTGTTGACATCACGATACGTACAGCTGTACGTATGTTTTACGTGGATATTAGGGGACCGGCGGAACATTCAGAGACTTTCCTTGATAACCTTTTGAAACTGTTTTCGTCTTGCGAAATCACATGGACAATGTATCCGCATTTTAAACCACTTTTCACTCTTTTTATTTTGTGAGTACGAGGCTGACCTCTTTTACGTCACCTTAGTCAGTGACCCGACATCTTCGTATGTTGTAAACTCTAAAGGGCATGCACTAATGATGACGGAAAAGGCGTCGAAGATTTCAGCGCGCTGTACGCACTGTTATTTTCGCTATTACCAAAACTTCTGAGGGGGAGAGGCACTGAAACTTCCCCCACCCGTTGGGCAAGGGTTAAAATGCATGAACCTGTTACCCAGGCGGAATAGTCGACTTTGCGATGCAGCATGCAGTCGGATAAAGGATGTCACGACCAGTTCTCAAGCCACGCTATTCCTGGTGCGGTTGCAGGCATGAGGTCCAGTGCCACTGGCCTGCTGTCCATCCGACCACAAAACGTATCTAACATCACGAACGACCATATTAAAACCAACACCTTCACGTTATCCCATTAATCTCCACCACTATCTGAGCGTGGCGGTTTGTCGTGTAGAACTTTGGGACACAGCGAAAAGGAAAGAAATGCATTTTGTATAAATATTGTCATCCGTTCCTGTGCGGACTAGCCGTAGCCCCGTGGCCATCCCCGCCCTCACCCCACGCCGTCAAGACAAACAGATGACTTAGGGAAAAACGCTTATAAAGTGAGCTTAACTCGTCGCCGGAAACCCCGAACTCGCGCATTCAATAAACAATCCAACAGCGCACGAAAGCCACGAGTCCAAACCTGTTGACAGGTCTAAGCAACTATTGCAGAGACGCATTGTACTTCGTGACGTCCGAGACATGGGACATGTACTTCATGACGCCCGGGACATAAACAATCCAACATCGCACGAAAGCCACGAGTCCAAAACTGTTGACAGGTCTAAGCAACTATTGCAGAGACGCATTGTACTTCATGACGCCCGGGACATGCGTTTTCTGCTGGACAGGACAAACGTTTACTCTTTGCTTATTTGACTTGTACTGCGGACCTGGGTTTCAACCGTCAAAGGCTACGACTGTGCGCTCCAGGGTCACATGGTACCGTGGCAAGGACTGTGTTCGTCAAGCCGACTTCGTCTGCAGTCTTCCCATTTTTTTCCGCTTCGGCAAATGCTACACTTTATCTGTAATCTCAGCCCATCCTCTTTACGATTTAAGACGCCTTATGTTGGATTTGGGTAATGCTGGGGTCTATTATGGCCATGTCGTTGGCACAGGTCATGTCACACAGCACCATAATCATAAAACGTCCTCGAAAATAGTGTTATGGAGGCCACCATTACTAAGCAGGGAAACAGACAGTGAACGTACATGCGTTTTAAAGTGCATTTTGCTTCAACAGTTTTGTTTGCTTTGCGACAGCAAAGTTTGCGTGTTTTGTTGTTTTGGCGTGCACAGAAGTGGTTAGGTTTCGTGAAACACACCTCAATGTTTTTCTTTTTTCTACTGCTTCCTCAGGTATGGACTCAAATAATAATCTACGATGCCAAACCAGTTTCCAACCATTTCCGACGAAGGCGAAGAGAGCAATGCGACATGTAACACGACGCCCAAAATTTCAGACCGTAAAACGAGAAACGGAACGGAATCGTTCAAAACTATTACGACATCTAGGCCAAGCTGAGCTTGACGCTATATCGATGATGGTGCAGCACCAGGGTACAAATCCAGAACCTTGGGCATGTGATATTGTACAACCCGAACCTCGTTTCTCGAGACACGAACTCGTGCCCCTGGTGCTGAGTCCCGCTACTCCCCCCCGCCCCCCTCCGGCTGGCTTGGCGCTCTGGGCTCGGACACAGGCCCGGCTCACCGTCGCAGTTCTTGCCGCAGACGTTCTTGTAGTGCCGCTGCGGGTCCGTGCCGCTCCAGTCGCACCAGTAGATGTCCGAGATCTGGAAGATGCCGTGGTCCACAGACATGTCCCAGTTGAGCCGACCCACCGCCGACGTGTCGTACCGCGACTCCTGATACGCCAGACACAGCCCTGCAAAACGCCACACAGTCTCGGGTCAGACTCCGTTTCCGGGTACGCCAGGCACAGCCCTGAAAAAGGCCAAACAGTCTCAGGCCAGACCGTTTCCGGGCACGTCAGACACAGTCTGCGAAACGTCCAGAAAGTCTCGGGTCAGACTCCGTTTCCGGGTACACCAGGCACAGTCTGCGAAACGCCAAACAGTCTCAGGCCAGACCGTATCCGGGTATGCCAAACACAGTCATGCGAAACGCCACACAGTCTCAGGCCAGACAATATCCGGCTACGCCAGACACAGTCATGCAAAACGCCAGACAGTTTCAGGCCAGACCGTATCCGGGTACGAAAGACACAGTCTGTGAAACGCCAGACAGTCTCAGGCCAAACCGTATCCGGGTACGCCAGGCACAGTCCTCCGAAACGCCAGACCGTTTCAGGTCAGACCGTATCTCGGTACGCCACAGACGCGTGAAAAATCAGTTACGATCAGGCCGGACCCTGCTTCGCCAGGTACAGCCCTGCGAAACGCCATACGACTCCAGAACAAATATACGCAAAGCATATGCACGTAAGGCAAATGCAAGCATCGCAATGTTCTACGCGGATGTCGGTGAACGCAAGTGTTCGAGTAACATGTTAAGCTGATTTAAAATAAATGACTGAAGAACGACTGATTTTAAATCTCAGCGACACTTCATGGGTACTATTTTTCTCCTGCTAGGCCCAAACAGGGGTTATGGCGACTTACCTTAAAATTTGCTCTATGGGTAGCAATCCTTTTCTGTTAGCAAATAGCGTTTTAAGCGCTGGCCCGTACGGACATCGTGTTCTGCATTCATTGGCCCATATTTTTTCCAATATCAGTCCAGATATGTGTCACATAGGCGTACCCAGGATCCGCAGGACGGGGGGGGGGGGTCGAGGGGCGTGTCCCCCACGTACTGGACAGGAGAACGGTAATGTTTTTCGTTCCCACTTTTTCCCCGGAGGTTCCCGCTCAGAGGTGTGTCAGGGAAGGCCCTTCAATACCTTCAAGCATTGCCAGGCCCCTTTTTAGCATGGGAAGGCCTCCTTACCGCTCCAGAAGATCCGTCCGTCGCCAGAGGTTACCCCTGCTCATCACAGGAGAGCCCTCACCGCGCCAGAAGGGCGTTATTCGCCACAGCAGGCTCTTTCACCGCCATAAGATGCCCCTTTCCGATGTTTTTTTTTATCTTCAAACAGTTCGGGTACCGACCACCATTCTTGACTTTTGAGTAATAAGTTTAACCTGCATCCCAGGTCCGGTACCGTCTCAGTAGGCTCTTAATGGTCAAAGTAGCCCTGAAAACAAAGAGGCCTCACAGCACCTCCTGATATATCCATCCTCTCACTCTTGAATCCGTGGAGTAGTTCCTGGATGCATGAAAAAGACACCGGTTGAAAAGTGGTGCGCTTATTCAAAACTCTGTTCACGTGCATTAACTAGACACTATTCAGTGTTGGCGAGAAGCGGTACTAGTATTGCTCCTCGCCAACAATGCTTCTGTCTTTGGCCGTTTCCTGAACACCCAGGACATGCTCTCCAAAGAACGATTTACCCCCGGTGTGTCGAGGTCATCTGTCTAGGAGCCCACTATGCGAAGTGGTATCTTCGTCGGTGTTTGGGAATGGAGAAATTGCCGGAACGCATTGCGGTCTCTTTCCTTTGACCAAAGACGGGTGTTTCCTTTTATTCGGTTTTCGGCAATATGACCATATCCAGAACAGGGTCTGATTGTTTGGAGGGACGAATGGCCGGTATCGTTCTCTGACCCAAACAAATGCTACATTGCGAAAACGTGTACCTGCTTCATATACATTTGTCTTTTTGACTTTGGAAGTACTGTTGTATCTATAGCATCATACTTCAGATAACGCTAAACCGATTTTAAAGCTTAAAATCGCGGGCGAGGGTCATTTTGGATCACATGTTGGAAAACGTTTACGAAACTGCCGTTGTAAAAAGACTTACGACAAGTTTTGTGGTTAAACAGTCATTTGTTTCATTGGCAATGACGTAAAGACTGTACGCGGCTTGAGCGCAAGAGGCCAACATTTCTTTACGGCTTACTATTAGTTGGTAAGACACTGCTCCCTTTGACATCGGTTTAGCGCAAGACGTGGCATGGCGAGATTCCCGTGACGATCTCTACAGGCGCGCCAAAGCTGTTGACTGGTTATTCTCGAGTTCCTGATGGTTTTCACCGAAACCCACGCCCCCTTGCCACACATAGCCCATGTGTCACCAGCGTTCAGTAGACACAGTCGTCACTCACTTGGAAATCACGCCGTGCATCCTGGGCCACGGTACCGGTGACATCCGGACAGCGGCGGCGAGATGACGTCACGCCGGCTGGCCTGCGCCGGGAGGACCGCCTCACCTGACTAATCCTGAGCGACCGGCCGATCCCAGGGCCGCGGCTGGCCGCCGGCACACAGGGCGTGACAACAGGCTCCGCTGGGGGCTCTCTCACCGTCCCGTCATACTCACAGTCGGCCAGATCCTCTTCCGGTACCCCGTTCTGCCGCAGGCTGTCGACCAGCTCGCATTTGTCCATGTAGCGCGCCTGGCCGGCGTGGAGCGCCGCCAGACACCACGTCAGGCACGTCACTGTCGCGCTCACCCTGCGGGGTCAACATCAGAGGGCGGCGTCAATGGGGGCCACCACTGGCGAACTCCAGCTGTCCACCAGCCGCGGACCAGACTGGAGGACAGTGTCAGAAACGGAGACAGTCGGGAAATATGGAGTCCGGCATCATTTTCCAACGTCGTACTTCGACATCCAGCTCTTCGCATTGCACGAGACTTAATGTTTGTTTAACCCTATTCCCGGAGGGCTAGACGGTACGGTCGATTCCCGGCACGGCGGGGCCGATTCGGCCCCCCCCCCCTGAGATCTCGAGAACTACTCGTCCGATTTCATGGCAACAAACGGCAATCGATTTGCCGTGACGTGAACTACACTTTTATAAAAAGAAACTTTCAAAATTTTGAAATTTGTGGATACAGAGGGCAAAAAGGTCAAAATGGGGGGTACGTTTGGACTTCTTATAACTCCGTTGTTTATGGACCGATTTCGATGAAACTGGCATGAATCGAGGGATTATGGATAGGGCTTTTACCATGGGTCCCCAAATCTGAATTTTTGAGAAAATTCATGGGCGTTCGCGGGGTTTTAAAAATAGGAGGATTAGTTTTCTAACAACTCAATGAACAAAAGAGGCAAACATCCTTTTTTGGCTTCTGCTAGTCATGTTATACTAAAGAAGTATAAATCGCATTACAATGTTTGTCTAATGTTAGCATAGGCAGTGCCAGGGACATGAAAAAGGGGAACTGTCATGGTCACACGTTTCTCAGATCAACTTGTGACCTTTGACCTTAAATGACCTCCAGTGACCTTGGGGTTACTTGGAATGATCTCCTGTGCATTTAATGTTATCTTTAAACGTTTTCAATCAACTGAATTCACTCTATTTCAAAAATGTCGTTTTGTGGCTATTGCGATATAGGGTACGCGCACTGACATTTTAGGTCATAGCGCCGTGACCCGACCTGATATCAAGCTAAACCTTGGTACACAAGTAGAAGGCACCCTTCTGCGCCACGTACGTTCTGGGTTTGGCACTTGAAAAAACGGCCCCGTTATTATACGGAAAAAACAAATTTTGACTTTTGACCTTGACCTGACCTTGTAAAATGACCTCAGGAGTACAAAACTGTATCTGCGCATTGCCCAACTATTTAGCTATACATCCATATAAAGTTGTAAGTTCTATCTTAAAAACTCTGTTTTTGGTAGACATTTTCCTTTTACCCTTAACATGGTCAAAAATGGCATGAAGTGCCTCCCAAAAACGTTGCCTGGCTCCGCCCCTGTGCAAAATAGAATTTTGAAATTTTGTCACGACACGTTGAAAAAATAGCTAGGAAAAGTGACCAAGTTTCGTGAAGCTGCATTAAAAAACCTAGAATTGGCAAGCAAAAAAAACCCGAGGGGGGGCGGATTCCGCCCCCCTGCCGGGAATAGGGTTAAGGTGCTCTGAAACGTTGGTTTTTCTCGTCTGTTTTGTAAATATCCCATAATTTCTAGCGATGGAAATGTTTTGATTCGGACGCCGTATAGTGGCCCGATATATGCTCAAACCAGTGCAGTAAATGGTGTGAGCGGAACAACGTGCATTGTCGTGTTGCTTTGTCAAACACTTCGCAAACCGCAGAGGACTTTAATATTCCCCATACGAGGTCCATCTCAGGACCCGAAAATCATAAACACATTATGGTGTGGTGGAAACGCGATGACCACATGTCACAAACATCATACAGTATACAACACTGGTATAATGGAAAATTTATTTTAAGCAATAAGAAAGAAAAACTGTGTCAGTACCAGTTCACTTCTTTGGTCCCTCAGGCGAGGCATCGGACCCCGCCGCTTTCCCTGACACGCTTCCACCTAGGCACGGCGGGGACCATGTACTGTGTACTGTGTACCACCGCAGTGTACTGCGCTCCCGTGAGAAATCAGCCGCGCCAAACACTGCTGGTCTAATAAAGACCTAATCTAATGACTGTTGGAGTAATAAGTACTCTGTATTCTGGGAATGGCTTCAAGAACTCAAATAGTTCGCAGTGTTTTCCCCGCAAGGATTGGAAACACCGTGGCTTGCCTGCCCGTCACCCGCGATTGTTCCAGGCTTGCTCACGTGCAGGCATTTCTACGAAATCATGCAAGGAGCATTTTAAACGTGTTGTTTTAGTCCCGGTATTTTACTTGACTCACCAAACTATTGGAACCTCTGCACTGAACTTTCAAGCCTCCAGAGATCTATTAACTCGAGTGGGCGCCCTGAATGGCAAATATACAGGTCGACAATACCGACGTGTTTCGTTTTCACTGGCTGATGGCTCGATGACCCGCTTCCTATTTCACACACAGCATCGCTAAAGAGTATGGCTGTTTCTCACTCATGTACTCTTGCGAAATGCTTTAAGATTTTTTTGTTAATTATGACATGTTTGATTAATGTAGCGCCATTAACAAAGGGATGTCATTAGAATGCCATACAAACGAATCAATGCCAATATGCATAGCTGTGGTTCGCATGCATTGCTATACGCCGTCCTAACGAGTGCAAGGCTTAGCCACGCGATAAATCCTCTCATACACATTCTCCTTCGCCTCTCAGGCATCACCATCGGTGTCGTGAGCGGTGGCCAACCACTTTGCGAACCTGCGATAATTTCTCGGTACTGAGTAAACCTCAGACGGGGATGCAGCCGTGACGTGGACACGGACAGCTGTTTATGATACGTCCGGCATGTCCGCGGCAGCAGTCTTAGCTACCTACTCAAAGGCTTCACGGATAAAGCCTGCAGTTAAGGCGGAGAGAGGAGCCGTCTATGACGTCTGACTGTCAGTGGCCGGGTGTCAGGCGCAATCTGAGGTGCGAGCCACCTGGAGCGCGGCTCAGAGCTCCGTTCGGCCCCCCTTCCCCCTCGTGGAGGTCCGGTCTAACCCCGTCAGAGGAACGCTCTAGCCGATCCGCAGCATGACCAGCCAACGTCCCGCGAGGAACGGTGCAATACTGACAACGTCCGTATTCATGTCACCAACGCAGGAGCTGTAAGGCTATTATATGTCTCATTATGTGGACTTAACAAGGACTAGCGAGAGACTGTATAATGGTGGGGTGAGTGTGACTGTAGATATGTGGTTGGTATAAGCATCTTAAGAAACTAACATTTGTTGAGATATCGTGCCGGATGTAGAAGAAACTTGACGCAACCCTTTGATTTGAATTCTTATGTATAAATATGTGTATGTAGATGTCTCAGTAGATAGACAGTTTGGTGATTCCTGGTAACTGTCGTTTTTGCCGTGTTGTGTTATTGTACATTCGTAACACCTAGAAAAAAACCATGATGTCACAGGTGTGCATCACAACACAACATGGAGATGGGCGCCGTCACTGTAGGATGTAATGTACAACGCTTAAGTAGATCACAGTAAATCACCGTAAATCTCGTAAAGCGCTTTAGGTATCGTGCCAAACTGATGGCGCATTAACGGCTTCCAAGACCCTTCCGGACTCCGCACAGCGGTGACTCCCCAGGGGACATCGTCTCCCGAGGAGATGTCGTCGCCTGAGAACACCAGTTTGTCTCAACATGCACAAAAATAATACCTTGTCCAAGTTCACAGAGAAACCCTTCAGACGCAGACAACGATGCGAGTATCGAATCGTTGTCTGTAAGGTATCGTATGCGTCGAATGTATCGGTACATACATATGAAATATATATGTATCGAAGCTACATCTCTATATTCAGATAATATGATGTCATCACTAAGTCCCTTGATTGACAACTATGAACCATATTTGGAAACCAAAAATGTCAAAACCAAAAATCAAACGGCACTGGAATTACGGTACGTTTATGGAAGGCGGAGGGACAAATGTAAACCAAATTACTTTTCCCACCTAGCTACCGGCGAGACTATCCGCACGCCAAAACGGTATTAACCCTCGCCGGACGGGAGGGATTTTCGCTTGCACCGAAGACGAGGGGGGCTGTAGGAACTCCCTCGCTATTTGGCCTGTAATTGAACTAGCCCCACGGTTCAAAAAGCAATCGATACTATGTGCCCAAGGAATCCAACGGTACACCGGTCGAATCCGCCAGGTCAAGCAGTGACCTAGATCATGCCAAACTCTATACTTGTGAACTACAAGTCGATTTTCCAGAATGACAAAACGTTATTCAGTACCACAAATTAGCATGGGAACGCTCTGGGATCAAAAGGGGTCTTTTCAGGTCATTGTCTTTGTTTGATCTTGAAAAGGTCACTGACCTATTTAAAGTGACCTGCTTGCATGCGGACTACCATTCTGAGTCGATTTCATGCCCGTCATCTGCCGTATCTGCTTACCTATTGCCCTAAAACAGCAGAATACCGACATTTTGCGCAAAAATCACTCTGCAAGCCTTCAGTAATGACGCCCTAGCTCGATGTCCTGAGATGAACCGGGTCACTCTTTTCCCAAAACCGCGCAATAAACGTGTCTTCAGCTCTGCTAAATTTCACGGCGCCGTCATGCAGCTAATTGTCGTGATCCTGGAAACTCTGCTTTGGGTTGGCATCTACCCCTCGTCCCGCGAGGGTTAAGACAGAAATAATCATCGGAGACGAAACGCATTCAGACGGAACCTTCCAAACCGCCCGATTTCTGGTCATACAATACATTTGGCTCAGCGCCAACCACTTGTAATTCAAATGAAGCGGCGGTCACTTTCGATGTACCCGTGAGGCTCGAGTGGGCCTGCATGCCTCTGGGATGTGCATTAATGCGGCTCAGGACGTCTGGGGCTGCCAGGGGAGAGCCGACACGGCGTACAGTTCGCCTGAAGGCCTTGCAATCTCTCCAGGGATCCGACGGCGACCCTCGCTCGGAAGCGGTCTCATTACCTCATCTGAATACGACCCTGGCGCCAGCTCTGCCTAGCCTGGTTCGTGCCGTGATATCTGCC
Organism: Capitulum mitella; assembly: GCA_030062745.1. Taxonomy (NCBI): domain Eukaryota; kingdom Metazoa; phylum Arthropoda; class Thecostraca; order Pollicipedomorpha; family Pollicipedidae; genus Capitulum; species Capitulum mitella. Next base: position 14,003,442 of record CP099841.1, on the reverse strand, counting down.
GCCCCAAGCGATCCGTACTATGAAATTCGTGCATCAGTCGCTCAATCGCCAGGTGCATCGACAAACATCTGCTATCGTGTTCCGACAACCTCTCCCCTTCCCCGTTTGGCCTCCGACCTGACGTGATGGACCGCCTGGCACCATAACGTGCAAAGGTGGACGGTTCCGATTACCTGCTCCAGAGGCGAAAAAACTACGGCCAGCGCGCATACGTCAAAACTGCTTCAATGTTCAGAGTCGGACAACGGCTATGGATTACTTATCTGAGTTAAGACGTTTTGGAAACCGAAGCTCGACGATTCTCCTCGACAGGGATCGGGCGCAGGCGAAGTGCTCTCACATAAAAGTGAGAGTCACAGTACAAACCGGTTTGGCTCTGAATAATCATCCCGAATTTGTTTTTTAAGTGTTGAATCGTGACGTTCAGTTTCATATCCAAGCCACCCAACCATCGTTGACAGACGCCACAAAACAGCATTTTGCTGGCCATGATGTGCATACTTATAAACGGCTGATGATAAATTGCTGAAGATGAATTACGGTGCATATGCATTCATTAGCATTCCTTTTCAAAGTCAATTTAGAAGACAGCACATAGGGTGAAAATCACTAATACGAACTTAGCGGTGGTGTTATTTAATCAAACTTGAGGAACACGATGTGGATACTCATGAGCTCCTCAAAGAGCTGCCATTGTACAAACATCCATGAATTTAGATGTTCATTACCAACGAAAGATGGACTGTTATATCACTGGCATGCGTTGCCCGATCCTGAACTTCTGATAAGTATTTTTTTTTTGCCAAAATGTCGGCCCGGACCCTTTAGTGGGGTTCTACTAACCTACCAATGCTGAATCCAAATTTAATAATCATGTTTCACGAAAAACATAAATGCGAAGAGAACAGCGATGCCTAGCGTACAATACAATCAAAACTGAAGCAGGTTTGGTGGCAAAAATAAACCCGATTCCTTAACGACTAGATCAATGTTACAGGCAATATGCCGTCCTGTTCGAGACGTTATATCAGGTCCAGCTTTTTCACCTTAATATACTTGCCTTGAGAACCATTGGACAAGACAACCTCTGGACAAAACCATCAAGCACATTTGCAAACTGAACAGATCGCGACCACCCGTGAAATGACTATATAGCAACTGTCTTCGTGCAGGTTGTGGAAATACAGGCCAACTCAAAGTTCGTCATGTCTGAGAGTGCTGATGCCTCCGAATGACTTTGTTTGTCTGATGTTCGCCTCATCTGCAGAGAGGTAGGCCGTTGTGCTCCCTGTTGATCGGTGTGCTCTTATGACGCTACGATCAGGGATATACAGCGGTACGCATCGTTTCATTTCCATCAGCTTCAAAGACAGAATCCACAGAGGACGCTGTGGAGTAAAATCTGCATTTACAGTGTGCAGTGAAAGTGTCCCAGGCTATGGTGCAACCTTGTGGGAGCTAATGAGACCTTCGGTTCAATAGCACGTCGGATTGATGCCAGGCTATGCTAAATCAGCTTACCACGGATTACGGCGTGGGCTGAGTTGTGTTTTCTCACTCTTGCCGAATGTGGACGGCAATTTTTCCTTTTCTGCGCAGATTACACTTTAGCCAAGTCTGTGCAGCGTTACAGACTTTTCTCCATTGCTATTCATGATGACTTTCTTGCCAAAAGGGCTCTTTTGAGAATGATCCCCGAAATATTTTATTTCGAATATCTCAGACTCAGTCGGTACAGTGACGACATGGCGGTGCAAAAGTAAATGTAGTAATTAGCAAAATGTCAGCAATTTTCCGAAACGTTAAAGCCAAACATATTGCTGTTTAACGGATAGCCGAATCTTAACATTATTCTGTACGGAATAATTAGGTTACCGAGGTTCTGGAGGGGGCAAGGAAACTGAGGAACAAAAGAAGCTGAGGAGAGAGATTCTAGGAATCAATATGAGGAGCGCAACCCAATCAACCCATATCAGCTTGGTTTTATTCGGCATATCTGCAAACATATGACACAAAAAAGTGCGCGAAATACCCATCAGGAGTTCATTGAGAAGCCCTCAACAAAACACCGTTGCCATGCAAGTAATGTAAGACAGGAACAAGTTCAGGATGTCTGACATCCTTCGTTTGAAGTAATGATGCCGTCCAGCGCGGTAAGTCGAGGGTATGAGTCTGCGTTTCAGAATCTGACCTGGCCATGCTGAGCAGATAGAGGTAGGCGTCTACCCTGCAGCTGTTCCTGGACCCCCTGTCCAGGAACACCGCTTCTCGTGTGGCGCCTCTCGTCGGATCGGCTCTTCCGGAGTGCCGCCTCTCCTCGAGCCCGTCGAGCGGCTCTCCTGGGTCACTTCTGAAGTTTCTCCCGGAGCGTTTTTCTCGGCGCCCGCTCCCCTCCCACCACCATGCAGCACTGGCCGGCTCTCACTCCCAGCATCAGGCGCGTGCTGATCATCTTCACGGTTTCTAAAGACAGCACCGGCGCCGTGCACCGGGGCACAGCCCGACAGTCGCCCAGAGAAACCTGTCTGAGACCGGGTGCACTGAGCCGCCGCACCAGTGTCGGATTACGACGTTTACCTTTGGCAAGGTTTCACAAACGTGCGGTATATGTGGGAGACCTCAGCACCCGGTAATTAGCAGGCTTTGCCGTACATCTTCGGGAAGACTCGTGTGCTTGATTCACAGTGGCAGCGCTTGCAAAACATTGCATCGGTGTCTACATTCCGTTACCTAACAGCTCCGCATGGCTAGGCAAGACCAAGGTCGAGAAGAAAGGCTTCTCAGCTAATAGTTCTTCTCGCTGTAGAGTGAATACGAAAACGCCGTGTTCAAATAGGAAAGGCCCTTGGACCAAGAGAGCTTCGAAAATGATTTTACACGGAATGGCAATGTAACCCCTGCAAGCTGAGAACATGGAATGAAAGGATCTATTTCGTGATGGGAGAAAACGTACATTGCAAGAAAGATGACTGAGAAGATACAGGGAGAGTATAGCACGGGCGGCTAAAGGACCGCTACTTGTGGTCCTTTAACAGCCCATGAGAAGGAAAGACATGCTATGTGGGAAAAAGTCATTTATTCATAAATAATCCAGGCTCCCAGACAGACTGTCGACATGCAATCCATTGAGAGCGTGGAGACCGAGACTGCGAGAGTTTCCTCCAGGGTATTCGGCGCTGGCAGGGGAGTACTGGCTCTGTCCGGGCCTGTGCCACCCGTATGGAGAGATCCCGGTCATGGAGAAGCAGGGCCAAGGCAGAGACGTCACGGAGCAAAGAGAACCCTGCTTAGAAAGGAAATTCGACACCGCACTTAGTGACAGGGAGGGATTTCTCCGATTATACGAGAAGGTATTTTTTAAATCTTGTCTTGCCGTGGTTCTCAGACGTCCCCGCTTTTTCTTCACCATATAACTCCGTATACCGTGACCAAACAGTAAAACGTTGCCAAATTTCGAGGACCTCTCGGGACGTCAACTGTGGACGTCAATACTAATGAAGATCGTATCGAAGTAACGCCATAAAGGTGACATTGTTTAAGGATTTTGCATTTTTAAGTTTTTTATCTACCTACGTCGAAACACTGATGTTGCGAGGTGGCCAATAGTGTCATGTACGTGTTTTAATGTCGTGAGAGACCACCCATGCCCTCACTATGGGTCTTGATATGCCCAATTTATTTAATTACTTTTTCAAAGGTAGTGCCAGGTTACGTAATAAAACCTGTTGTGACATCCAACTGAAGTTTTCCTGGTGCAAGCACAAAAAATTAATAGTATTTGACGTTGTTTTACGATGCATACCTAGTTTGTACGCCGTCTTAGGTATCCCTAAAATAAACATGTAATTGACCATGTAATAAACATGTAGTGTCCCATTACCTACAATGTCACCATTGTCCTCGTGTATATGTGTACTGTTATCTTTGCCTGTCATTGCACATGTTTTGGCTTTACAATGCATGTAATCTCCGATTTATGCTTAAAAAGGCATTCCTTAAGTCGGCCAAATTGTTAACTACGACACAACATGTGGCCTGGAACATTGTCGAAAAACGTGGACCTGGCCAAAAACGCTGTCAAGACATGACTCATATTCGTATAATGGGGGGGCAAAAGGTCATTATTTAAATCAGCGGAACCCGTCCATTGGTTGCAGAGTTATTGGGTAAGAGCGTTTCACTACTTCGCCAACAAGTGGAAAGTAGCGACGTTAGTAGCGACATACTCCTGCGATTGCAGCGTTTAGAGCGACCTGAGATAGCATTAGAAGGTAGAATGTAGTTTTTAGGTCTATTTTCATTGAACACTCCCAGTTACGCTTCGCCTTATTCCGGTCACGGGGGCTGGATCCACCCCCCAAGGTTATTTCGTGCCCAATTCCAAGGTTTTTGAAGCAGCTTCACGAAACATTATAACCTTTGCTACATGCTCTTACTACGTGCTATGACAAATTGCATGATTTTATTTTGCGCAGGGGTGGAACAAGGCCTCCTTTTTGGAAGGCACATCAGGCTATTTTTGACATTGTTGGAGGTAAACGAAAAATAGCTACTAAATATAGAGTATTTTAAATAGAATTTAAAATGGTACTTGGGTGTATAGGTCAATAGCTGGGCATGCATGCAAAAACAATTTTGGTAATTTGAGATCACATCATATAGCCAAGTCAGGGTGAAATTTCAAAATTTGGTTTTATATGAATATTTTAGACGCTAATTTTAAAATGCAGAATCCAGAATATATATATATATATATATATATATATATATATATATATATAACTAGGCAAAGTATCCGCTACCTGTGTGCCACGTTTCAGGTTGATATCCGGTCGGGTCAAGGAGCTATTGAAGTAAAATGTTCTTGTGTGTACCTTAAATCACGACGTCCTTAAACAGTAATCTTAGAAATATGGTGAGCTTAAATGACTGAAATCTTTTTCAGACACTATGAAATGAACTCAAGGTTATTCCATGTGACTCTGATGTGATGTGAGGTCATTTAAGGACAAGTTTTGTTTTTTAAGTTTTTCCGTTTTTTAAGGTCAAGTTTCGTTTTTGATGAAAAAACTCGGCCAAGATCAAGGCCAGATTTTGACCATATGAAAATATGATCGTGACAGTGCCCCATATTTTCATGTTTCCGATCACCTATGCCAACATTATACAAACCGTGTAGAACGATTTATGTTTCCCAATTATGACATGAATGGTGAAAGCCAAAAAGGGTTTTAAACTTTTATGTTGATTCGTTGTTTGCAAAAAATGCTCCCCCCGTTTTCGCAGCGATGTGAACGCCTGCGTATTTTCCCAAATTCCAAAGGTAAGGGCCAGTGGAAATCGACCTATCGATAAGCTCTCAAATCATGTTCATTCCTTTATTCATTCATTCATCAGCTGCATCGAAATAGGTTCATAAACAGTGGAATCGCAACAAGCAAAAATGCCCTTCATTTTGATCCTCTCCCCTGCATCCACCTCTTCCACGATTTCAAAATCTTCACTTTCTAGAAATGTAGTTCGCGCCATGGCAAACCGATTGTCGATTGCTGCGATGAAATCGGATCTGTAAGCCTGGAGATCCGGGGGAGGGGCAATCCGCCCTTCCCGCACTCTGTTGGGAATCAGCTATACCGTTTAGCCCTCCGGGAACAGGGTTAAAAAATCGCAAGTACAGTAATCAAGCAGTTGCACGAATGCTCGTGACGTGGTGAGGTGACAACGAAAGATAAATTAATTTAAAATATACCTTTTTAAAATGGATTGGGAATGCCTGCTCACGTATCATTCTGAGGGTTTCAGTAATTGAAGGTGCCCACCACATACCGCCACATGTTAAATTCACGTATCTGAGTGTGCTAAGTCCACATTGGGGTGCCGAAGCACCCACAAAGGAACATAAAAATTAATCTGCAATGGTATTTATTTGAACATGGTGACAGGAAAATTATAACGAAAACTCAGTGACAAAAAATCTGACTTTGGATTTTCAGCAGATGTGGTCGTCAAGAGTGTTAATTTTTACGCTCCGTTCCCCTTGCAGTGGTCAAAAAGTACGTAGACAATGAATTTGAGGAAAAAAATGAAAAGCAAACGTTCCAATGAAAGCCCATGTAATGGACTTTTCATAACGCTAAGTTTATAAATGTTGCTCCGTCTGCGACCCAAAACAACCATTTCAATTAAAGGTTTAACTTTAAAGTGACGTCAGACTAGCCTGAGAACTCCAAACACAGTATCAGATTTGGACCAACTGCAGTTGATTGTGCATTGTGCATTGTGATGGCATGCAGAAAAACTCTTGTTTTGACTTGAGATACAAATTTCAGGGTTCATATCGTGTCGCATGTGCAACTTCAAGTCTGAAAACGCCTAACGAATCTTGCGAGGACAACGTTTCCTAGGCTGGCCAGATAAAGGTGGGCGGGCTCGCGGAGCGCCCGGTCCCAAACCGGTTTCCCATCTGGGCGTTATTAACGGTGACGATAGGACAGATTCTGTGAACGCCGCTGAGTGATGTATTCCCCGGACACTGTACCGACAGCACCTGCGAGCGCACGGTCAGGGCGTGCTGCTGACCCAGGATGTGGTGGACCGGCACACCTGGCATATGGAGTCTATCGTGCATCCAGTGAAACGCAGCTGGCCCGGAATAGTCACACCCAGCTGGCCCAGTTCAGTCACGGCAGGATCATTTGGCCCGCCAGTTGGTCCTGCCGTGACTGTACTCTACCTTCTGGCGATGAAACGTTTCAGACGTTCAGGCGAGCCATTCGCTCGGCGTCCGCGTGCAGTGAACCTAGCTGAGGTGGTCAGCAGTTCGGTGAGGGCCTTCAGGAGCGGCGAACGGCAGGAACTGGCAGCGCATTACGTAGTTCGGCGCGGCGCACCGCCAGAACTGGCGGTGCAGTACGTAGTTGAGGACAAATCGGATTCGGCCGAGTCCGGGAGAGGGCGGCGGATTTGGCCCGGCCGGCCGGTCAGCGGCAGAAGATCCGGCAGAGCTGCTGCGGCTGACCTCCAGACTCCGGTGCCGTGAGAAGAGACGCTCGGCGAGACGTCCCCTCGGCCGGGCAGGGCCGAGTTCGCGGACCCGCCGGCGCCGGGAAGCTCCCGCCTCGCCCAGTCTGGACAGGCAGGAGGGAGGGGGCGGGTACGGCAGGTCAGGGGCATCGGCTGGCGGGATCGGCGAGCCATTGCTGGAGCCAGATAAGCTGAAGTGAAACGGACTTGGATAGCCAGGTGCTGCTGCCGGGAGCACTGTCAGACCAGTACAGAGTTTACCGAGAGACCGACAGCCCGGGCAGCCCGCTCAGGCCAGCACTGAGAGCACCGGCAAATCAGCACTGAGAGCACCGGCACACCAATTCAAAGAGCCACGGCATACTAGTAATAAGAACACCGTCATACCAGTAATAAAAACTACTTCAGACCAACACCGAGAGTGTTAGTAGACCACTGCTGTCAACACCAGCAGACCAGCACTGAGAACATTCTTCCAGACGTTCCAGGGCCAGCCAAGCGAAGTGCTTATTACATTACTGAAGCACGGTCTTCAGACAGGACATCGAATCACATCACGAAGATGCGAAATGTCCTTATTTGAGCATTCCGCTTTGCGTTTGACACCGCTCTGAAATTGCAAGGAGAGGCCAAGTATCTTGCGTTTTGTTTACTTGGCTGCAATCATTCCGAACTCTACTGTTAGCCCGCGCACAACCGTCGGTCGGCGACGATCACGATCACGCCCGACTGAGGGGGGGCAGTTGGCCGCCCCCTCTAACTCACGAACGGTTGGTCGCACGATAAAAATAAGCACACTGTTGGAAAGCTTGTGGCGAGTAGAGCTCAAACAAAACGTTACCTATATTATATATATGTAATATATAAGCAATTTACGTCCTATAGGGTAAGACGGGGCAGCACCACCCATCGGAGAGCACCGCCCATGCCGATATCAGACGAACTATAAGTCGTAGATAACACTGGTCAACAACAAATTTTTTGTCTGAGTTTTTTCAGCTGATTTAGGACGAATCTGATGCGCTGAATCCAAAAATCAGATTGGTTTTGCTCAATCAGGTCAAGTTTTTGAGCTATGGCCACATGTCGTTTTTTACGTTTTTGTTCACGTGTACGCTTGTATGGAGCATTTTAGAAGTTGGTGGGGGTAAAATGCCATGTCGAATATTTTTTTGATTGGAAATGATTATTTTAATGACAAGAAGTATTCAGGTCCGATAGTTCTGGGTGATTATGTCGAAAAGGGATCAGTTTGAAGTCATAAAACCTCGAAATCTTCCAAAAATTCGTGCGGCAAAGCATAAAGTCGGTGGATCAAAACTAAGTTAATGGGGCCGCCGCCCCACGAAGTGTATAGGAAATTCCACCCGCGCATGTACGGGTGTTTTCGCTTCATGTGTGTTACGGAATATTTGCGTTGTCGTGCTGGTGGCGGCAAATATGGAACGCGGTGGGCTGCGGTGGTTGTGTACAGTGGAAGTGGCAACTAAACGTGAAGCCGCTGGTTGTAATTTTGTGATAATGTGATACAAAAAAATTGTATTTCTTGAAATAACGAACTCTAGAGAATGTACAATACCTACATGTGCTAACTTATGACTAATTTGTCCATATTTTTGTTTTGCATGTGAATAAGATGGCTTCGCCCAGAAGATCGTGCAGAAATAAGCCCGACGTGTTCTGCTACATATGTGGAGAATACACCCTTGCTCCTAATAGGAAGCCAGTCACAAGTTTCATAATGCGTGCTTACCATGCTTATTTTGGTATTAAACTTGGTGACCAGGATAAAGCTTGGGCGCCATTCATGGTGTGCAAGGCATGCACCGAGACTCTACGTGGGTGGACCAATGGCAAGAGGAGTCTGAACTTTGGAATTCCCATGGTTTGGAGGGAGCCGACAAACCATGTCACTGACTGCTACTTCTGCGCTGTTGATGTGACTGGGATCAACAGAAAGAACCGGGGCAGCCTCAACTATCCTGATCTTCAATCAGCACGTCGTCCTGTAGCTCATTGTGATGAAATTCCAGTGCCTATCTTCGGAGAACTTCCTGACATTAGTGACGAAGATGCCTCCAGTGTTGAAGGACATGAAGAAGAAGAAGAAGAAGAAGAAGTGGTTCTTGAAGATAATGCTCCACATCCGTTTTCCCAAAAGGAGTTGAATGATCTAGTTCGCGACCTCAGCTTGTCAAAGGACTCTGCCGAACTGTTGGCATCCAGATTGAAGGAAAAAAACCTCCTCTCTGACAGTGCTCGCATCAGCTTCTTCCGCAACAGACGTCAAGAGTACCTCCGTTTTTTCTCTGAAGAGAAGGACTTGGTGTACTGTGCAGATATTGCGCAGCTTCTGCTCAAGCTTGGAGTGCCACAGTACGAACCCAAAGATTGGAGACTGTTCATTGACAGCAGCAAGCGATCACTGAAATATGTTCTGCTACACAACGGCAACCAGTTTGTCTCTATACCCCTGGCTCACTCGACTACACTGAAGGAGAAGTATGAAGCGGTGAAGTATGTGCTGGAGAAAATTGGTTATGATCAGCATAAGTGGTTTATTTGTGTTGACCTGAAGATGGTGAACTTTTTGTTGGGACAACAGTCTGGCTTCACCAAGTACCCATGTTTTCTGTGCATGTGGGATAGTAGGGACCGTGCTCAGCATTACACGAAGAAGGACTGGCCTGTGCGGGAGGAATTGGTGCCTTGCAAAGAAAGGAACGTCATCAACGACACTCTGGTGGACAGAGACAGAATACTTTTCCCACCGCTGCACATCAAGCTCGGCTTAATCAAGCAGTTCACCAAGGCTCTGGACAAGGATGGTGACTGCTTCACTTACTTGTGCCAGGCTTTTCCAGGATTGACCATGGAAAAGTTGAAAGCTGGCATATTTGACGGTCCTCAGATCCGTCAGCTCATCAGAGATCCAGAGTTTGAAAACTCAATGAACGAAGTGGAACTCGAAGTGTGGAAGGCATTTGTTCTGGTAGTGAAGAACTTTCTTGGCAACAACAAGGCCAGAAACTACGCAGAACTTGTCAACAACATGCTGACTGCTTTCGGAAACCTGGGCTGCAACATGAGCGTCAAGATGCACTACCTATTTTCACATATGGACCGGTTTCCTGAGAACCTGGGTTCGATGAGTGACGAGCAGGGAGAGAGATTCCATCAGGACCTGAAAGAGATGGAGACCAGGTATCAGGATCGCTGGGACGCAGTCATGATGGCTGACTACTGTTGGACTCTGAAGAGAGACCCCCCTGCCGCTGAGCATTCCAGGAGTTCAAAGAAACGGAAGTTCAGGCCCTGAAGTTTGAAAATCTGGTGAAGCAACGTGCAATTTACGTGTACTTACCTTTATCAATGTCCACCATTCAGTTTACAGTAATCGCTGTTTCTATCAGGTAATCAATATATGTTGTTGGAAAAACATATTTTCTCATAAAAACATATTTAGGATGATATGTGTTGACAAAAATCAGCTGATAATGCCACAAAAATATAATCGATTTTGTCACAAGATCTGATTTTTTTCAAATCAACTTAGCACAAAAACCTGACCTGATGGAGAGAAACGGATGCCATTTCCTGATTCAGCAGTGCAAAAATACCCTAAATCAGTTGTAGAAATCTAGACAACATTCAAAAAGTAAAAAATTGTTGCCCAGTGTAATCAGCTGACTGCTTTCTCCCGCAAGCAGACGAGGAAAGGTGAAGAGATAATATTTTTCTTTTGTTTTTCGTAAGTTATTAACTGTTATTGACATTTTTGAGTGATTTTCCATGCTTTTTTCAATTTTGATCACCTGTGGTAGCTAACTCGGACTGTGGCAGTTACTTATCTGAACGTAAAATGGAGCTTCAGTATGTTGACGTTCAAAAAACTCGCGCCATTTTTTGATGGGCGATTGACTTTATGACGCAACAGGCTCCCAGGGAACAACTGGATCATGGGAAGCACCGCCAGAGATTGGCGGTGCTCCCCATGGGTGGTCAGTGCCTCCCTTACGGGAAATGCTATTAAATAATTGATAGTGATATGGTTTAAATATGCCAAACTATTTCCCAATATTGGTTTTTTTTTAATATAAGTTCAAACTTGACTTTAGCAAAACAAGCATATTTCTATCAACACTCAATCGTCGGTGGGGGGTGTAGAGGTGTCAAAATGAGCAGATCAACCCAATCTTTCGAATGACGATTTCATTATGTACCTAAACGGGAAAGTTTTGTTCGAGATGTTAACCATGTCTCGGAGATGTTTCGAAACGGTGAAGTGCAACATCATTTTAGCTGGTGTCATATATGGACAGCGTCGAATGCAGGAACCGGTTTTCCGGTGAGGTTAAATGGCCTTTTTTGACCTTTTCGTCCAATTTTCATGCCTCTCATAGGATTTCGCGTTTTTGCGAACCGCTGGAGGAGGGAGGAGCATGGCCCCCTCATCATCTGTGTAGATCCGCCACTCAAGGTTACCACGACTATCCGCCCTTGCAAGCTCCTTAGCGTTTGTGATCCCTGTCCTAACGACTTCCTCTTCGCTGTTATTTCAGATACCTACCTCACGCAAAGCCATGGTGAGGAATTTTGAAAGAGAATCAAATCGAGGAAAATGGAGTCCGGAGAATATGGCCAGGGCGATCAGGAGTGCCAAAGAAAACGGCATGAGCGTCCACATGGCCAGTAAACGATACGTCATCCCAAGATCTTCCCTCCGCGATCGCCTGAAGGAATATTGTTCCCTGGATGCCGATGCGCCACCGTGCCTAGGACGAGGTCTAGTCTTCTCGCCAGACTTCGAAGATGAGGTCGTGCAAAGGATACTTCATCTCTCTGATATGTTCTACGGGATAACGCGGGCAAAACTTGCTTCTGTGGCATTCGATTTCGCTGAAGCCCAACGGATTACGCACAATTTCAATAAGAAGAACCGGACTGCAGGCCCTGAATGGGTAACAAACTTTCTGCGGAGACATCCTGAGATCTTACGACGGAAAGCCGAAGGAATAGCCTGGCAAAGCTGGAGGCGATGAACAAGGCCAGGCTCAAGCGATTCTACAACAATATTGTAGAAGTCTCAGGACTCGAGGGCCGTATCCGCCACACAGGACAATCAAAGTGGACGAAGACGGGTTTGATGTCAGTCATGCCCGCACCGAAAGTTCTCGCAAGAAAAGGATCCAAGCATGTTGGCCGCAGTGATCTCAGCTGAGCGAGGAAAACTGACGACGATCATCGGATGCGTCTGCGCTTCCGGTGTCGCGATCCCGCCGATGATGATATTCGGAGGGCGCAAGAGGATGTCACCAGACCTCATGCGGGATGCGCCTTTGGGTACGGTGGGTGGAGTGAGTGATAATGGGTGGGTGAACACCAGTCTGTTCAATCAGTGGATGGATTATTTCATCAACAAGTTGGACCATTCCAGACCAGACGTGTAAAGCTGATCATGCCAGATAATCATGCCAGCCAGCCATCAATATGCGACGTCATCGCCAACGCCAGGAAGAACTGTACTGACATTGTGACTCTGCCACCACACTCCTCACACGTCTTGCAGCCGCTCGACATCTCCGTCTACGGGCCCCTGATGGCCCGAAAAGGCCTGGGCTCGGCAGCTGTAATTCTTTCACGACAGCCATCCGGGGAGTCGTGTCACTGACAGGGATATCGTAGGGATCTTCGCTGCAGCGTACGAGACTGTCACCAGGAACCCAGGCGGCATCAACAACGGCTTCGTCGTGTCCGGCATCGCGCCATTCAACCAGGACAAGATCCTCCGTAACGAGGAAATGTTCAGGCACAACCAGGTTCTCGTGCATGTAACTCCAGAGGATACTGTGCCAGCGTCCGGCCTGACGGCATCGGCAACGTCATCGGTGGCACCAAAGTCACTGAACGTTTCAGAGAAACCAGCAGCGCCGCCGAGCCCTTTCAGCGCCGCCGAGCTCGCCGGCACCACAGTGTGCATGCGCTGCGAGTTCGCCGCTGATTTTTCAGTCTGCAGATGATAGCGCAGACAAATCGGTCACTGACCAAGTCCTCCCCTCCCCTGTAATAGTTATGAAGAGCCCTCAGGGTCCAGGAAGAAAGTGCTCAAGAAAAGGAACGTCGACAATCCTCACGAGCTCCCCGTTCAAAACGACGTTGGCAGCGAAGGATCGTGACGGGAAGAGGACGGAGTCCGCACAGCAAGAAATAAAGAGCAAAAAAGTTAAAAAGGACAATGGAAAGAAGGGGAAAATCGTCAAAAACAGTCGTAAAGATGATCCAGAAGACATCTGTATGTTCTGCGATGAAGGCGTGCAAGGTAAAGACGAGATCTGGCTACAGCGCGAATCATGCAGGCACTGGGCACACGAAGCGTGTAGTAATGGCTCATCGTCCAGAGGCTTCCGCTGTGACCTCGACTGCAGCTAAGTAGAACAGTAGTGGTTTCAAGCTCGTGGTAAACTTTCGTACTGTTCGTAACCGAACAGGTAAAACTACATGCTTAATCACAGGTTTCACAGATGCTTTGAAGCATTTTTTTTGTGTTGTGTTTGCCGACAGACTTGGTTTTATCGGTGAAAGCCAAGAAATACAAGTCTTTCTATTATCGCATGCTCTGGATTCCTACGCAGATATTTCATGTGATGCCTTTGGAATTACCAGTCCACATGAGATTGGCTTCAGAGATTTGCCGTCATGTTAAATGTCTACAGATGATGGAGAACAACTTGGGCACTTAGAGAAGCGTGTAGCATTGACCCCCTCCCCCTGGCGGTGCTCCCCGTGCCAATTTTGACCGCGACAAAAGTAGCGTCCTGCTAGAATGACTGCTGCGAATGGCGATTTCGTCTAAAACCCCAGGTTTTTCGCAGTATTGTGCCAAATTGAATGCACTACACGTTGAACATCGCTTCATGGCGATATCATGCTTATATTCTCCAAAATATGCCAAAAACCTAAAGGGGGCGGTGTTGTCCCGGTTTACCCTGTATGTTTTATCCATAGCCGACAGCATGAGGCCGAAAAACGGCGTTAATCTCAAGGGCTGTGACTAATAACGCGTAGGTAAAGGCACCAACGCACAAGCAAAGGTCCGCAGATGCCGACACACGTCTAGTTTCCCTGATTTGTTCAATATATACGCCAAAACGTTGAGTTAAAGACGCGGCAATTTTCGCGCCCGCTGCCGGCGGGCGTCGCAGCCATACGCAGAAAGAAATTAATAGGGAACTACTTTTCGCGTTCCTTTATTGTCGCGACATAAGCCTATCCGTGCAAATTTTATTGATATTAGTGGTTCTTGTGATGGTTTCTCATGCTTAAATTTTGGAAAAAATCGTTAGTTACCAGTATAGACAACTGGCGGAGCTTTATTTGCGAGAGCCTGTTTATTTCCAAAACATGCAACTTTTTGAAACGTTCTTGAGGTTCTTGGTATTACTTACGTCTGCGCAAGCCAGTTCTGCCATTTTCTACCCATTCTGAGTAATTTACCGCTGATTTTGACTGTGGTACATTTTGGCTCACAACAGGTATTCGTGGCCTGACCTCAGGTCAATGGCTGGAAGTCACTGAAACTTTGCCCAATGACGGTAACTAGATGTCTGCATCACTCCACACTAAACATGTTATGAAAAATCCCGCCAATTTCCGAAAAAAACGACGACCTGTCTTAAAAATGGTAAGGTCAGTGGCCCGGAAAATTCCGAAAAATCCGAGATGGCGGATTACTTGCATTTATCTAGATCATTAATCCTTGAAAGTATTATTGTGATATCTTGTTTTCCGAAAAAGTTACAGGGCGCTAAACGTTTTTGGACATAGGTCTGTTTGACCTGACCTAGGTCAGATATCTGACTTGATCTGAGGTCAAAACTTTGACACAAGGTGTAAAAATGATGAAGCAAAAGGTGCACGAAGTTTCGTGGCTTTGTGTTTGTTCCGTCTCTCGCAATCCTAGAAAAACCTCAGGGGGGGGGGGCGGTCAATTGCCCCCGGTCGGGGGCGGGTTAATTCGGTAGAAAATGAAATGCCGTTGAGTCACAAAGGAAACGCAGCACGATGGTGGGCTGGGCAACAAGTTTAGTGAGGCACTGATCAGTGCACACATGGGTGCAGATGTTTGACAGAGTATTCTGAAAAGGCTGAAAACATACCCGAAGTCAAATGTATCTTCAAAATGACGATATCGATGCTTATTGGTTTTCTCTCCTCCATCCCTTACAGAGAACAAAAAAATGATATTTTGCCGCGGCTGGGCCTTTTTGAAACAAAACACAACAACCACATCTTTTTCAGCAGCATACAACAGCTCTGCGCTTGATGGCATCAAGGCAATGTCCAGGCTGTTGATATCTAGGTCAATGGTAAAGATAGAGGTCAGGCCAAATCCTGGACTTTGGCGACTGCACGCAGATTAGTCTGATTTTGAACCACGGCGTTATCACCGGGCAGTATCGTAGCTTATCAGAATACCGAAAACAGCGGGAACCGTGCCCCGCTACATACAGAAGACACCAGTCCCCTTTTCCTTGCTTTATTTTGTCTCAACTGGCTGATTCTTGTACATGCAGCGCTTCCGTTAATACACAGCACCTGCCGGAGGCGGGACTCGGCGATCGATCCCTGGAACCGTGGGCGCCGAGCAGCCAATCCCGCGCCCCTCCTCGGACAACTCCGACATTTTGGTAGGATTTTATTTTGATAGATTTGTTCACTTCCTTCAATTCTTCTGAAATGAAATCATTGAAATTGCAAAGAGTCATCGCGTTTAGCAATCCTACCAACCTTCGTCAGCCGCGTACATCCCATGAATGTTACACACGTGACGCTAACTCATGCGCCGCGTCGTCCGCGGAAATGAAGCGTGAACCCGGTTTAAGATCTGATCTGATCTGATCTTCCCTGGGGCGGACGGAGACCGCGTATTCGCTCGAATATCCTCGAGCTCGGCCCTTCCGCCGATCCAAAACTGAAGCGTACGAAACTGACTTCCGGCCTGGTGGGACTCACAGTTGCTTCGCGCAGTCCTGGACCCAGACAGTCCGCAGACGGATAACATGTGCGACAGTGCTTTCGTCAGAACAAACGGCGCCTTCCGCATCGTCGCGCCCAAAGGAAACACGACCGGTAAGTTTGGTTACAAGGTGTACAAAGTTATTAGTGCGCTCTGTCCAGTTCGTGTTTCCAGGATTCAAACTGATTACACAGGGTCCTCCGAGTATCATTATGGCGAGCCGTAAGCCGTTTTCCGTGTCTGTAATCCATGAAAAAGCTCCTCATCCTTATACCCTTACACTGTACGTTGTGCCGGAAGTCAGAGTTGAATAGCCAGTGGAGAAGGGTGCGCTGTCATACGTGTGACATGTGTCGAGAGCTTTCTAGCGGCGAGATTTGAACCAGCACTTTTTACCAGTGGGGTTCATATACCCTCCCATCAGCTGCAGTCCTCGGAAGTTCAGTGCAGGGAGTATCGAGTTCCGAACAACTACGTTCCAGTCGGAATCCGGCCGCCGCGCCAGCTCTCCGTTCCTGACATGTGCGGCGACAAATCGCCGCTCCATGTGCCCTCCCAGGGCTATTCAACCGCTGGCGGTAAAACAGCCACAGGAGGGAATATTTCGGTGAACAGTATTGTCCCACATGTCCTCCTCAGGGCCAACCCGGCCGCTGGTGTTCACAAACCCGCAGCAGACAAAATTGTGGCCTCATAGGTCTTACCCAGCGATGACCAGCCCCTGGAGGTAACGTAGAGCTTCAGGCGACAATATTTCGATCACTTATATCGTCCCATAGGTCCTCTTCACAGCCATCCAGCCACTGCAGGCAACGGAGCCACACCAGACAATATGTTGTTTCATAAGACCTCGCTGCAGGTGACATTGGTCACCGCATACTACATTATCATGCCTGATGAAGGGAATACATCACAATTTATAAGCCTGTTATATATCCCTCTGACTGCATGAATTACTCCTTAAGACAATCCAGCCGCTGGAGATAATAAGGCTGTATTACGGAATGCTTCAGTATAATAATACCCCGCAGGAGATCATATTAACTGGATCGTAGTTCTCATAGCATACCTGATAAGTGCCTCCTTTGATATGTCTGAAAACCAAATTTTATCTGCCGTTTCACGGAGTAAATCGGGTCACACAGAAGGTTTTGTCCGCAACTTTTTAAGACACTTATTGTCGATGGTAACAAAACTGTATCGAGCATTTATCTTATTCCATACTACTTCATTCTTTTTCATATGTGCTTTTAAAAATGTTGCAAATGTTATACGTTCCTCATTGATCGCAAGGGAAAAATTCCAGGTCATTCTCTGGCGAGAACAACGCTTTGCTTATGAATGTTGAGACCAGAACGAATATTGCCCCTGTCGCCAAACCAGATGATGCTGGAGTATCTTTTTGTTGTCAGCGCAACTCAACAATACGGCCGCCCCGTGACCGGCTGACCGTTTCGCTCCCGGGCCAAGTACAGGTGCCCCTTTTGGGACTCGAACCCAGTGCCTGCCACACACCGGATTCTCGACCGGCTCCTTATCCACCGGACCACGGCGACCACTGTGGGCTGGTTTCAGCGTATCCTTGAGATACCTATTATTATTATATGATATGATACTATTATAACCATTCCATTGTTATTCATCATTCACACAATAATTCACAACTCCAGTGCAATTAAACGTTTTACTCTGACGCCCAGCGACATAGACCTTTATCTTCTCACCAGTGAACCGTCTGACTTGTTACGCGTGTGTTTCAGTTTTCACTGAGCCGGCCGGACAGCCGTGGTGTTCGGCAGAGTCACCGGTGCCCGGGCCACCGCCGCTTTCCTGGGCGTCGGCCAGTTGCGACTCGAGGACGGCCTCACAAGTCCAGCCGAGGTGCAGGCCGCCGAGTGGGCCGGCAGCTGACCCCGTCTCCGGCCGGCCGAGCCAGCTGGTCAGACCGACGCCGCTGGGCCCGGCCCGGATCCCCGGCCTCAGCCTGCTCTGGTGCCAGCCCGGCAGCAGCGGGCTCCAGCCGCCGCCGCCGCCGCTGCTGGGGAGTCCGCGACTCCTCCCGGCGCAGATCAGCTGGCTGCAGCCGCTGCTGCTGCGGTACAGGCAGCACTGGCTGCACTGGCCGCCGGTGGCACCCCCGCCAGCTGACCACGTGCCGCCGACGAGCCGCAAATTGGGCCAGCGTGTTTTGGCCCGCCCAGTGGAACTGTTCACCTCAGGAGCCGCCAGCCATCAATAGCGGAACAGTCGGCAGCTGCTGGAGGCCTGGCCAGTTCAGCTCAGCAGCCTGCGCTGCCTTGTCGCCGGTGCTGAGCGAACCAATCAGCTACAGCAGCTACGTCACTGCTTTGGGCACCAGCAGTGGCTGGAGAAGTGTTTCGTACACCTTTCAAACTGGCGACGGCGCTGGCACGATGGACAACGTTGTCGCTGCCGACAGTCGACGTCACGTTCTACCCCAGGAGAAACAGCTCCAATCGAGTCCACGTTGTGCCAGTTCTGCTTACAGGTTAGTCGATGAAACTTCTTCGGAATTAGTGTTTTGTGCATATTGCCTCCAGACATTCGGCTGTGATACCCACGTCATCTTTTGTTGTGTGATTGCAGCGATATTGTTTCTCTATGTATCGACCCTTTCTCCTTGGTTAACATGAGTGTATCAGGACTGTCGTTGTTTTGTGATGTTCGTTACAGGACGTACGCCAGTACATATGTTGCCTTGACATCCCCACGGCGTCTTAGCCCTACACTCGCGGGTCTCTTGATTCAGTCCACATGGAGGTTCTTTGCCCGGGTCTTGCGACTCGCCGAGACGGCCTGGGTTCTCGGCGAGATCATCACGGCCGTGGTAATTCGAGCGTCTGCCCCGCAGGACAGAGCGCGTTGTCGAGAGGGGGTTCCAGTGCCGACAGTGTGGTAAACAGTTCCGCCGCTCGTCCACGCTGTCCACCCACCTGCTGATCCACTCTAACATCCGGCCCTACCCGTGCCAGTACTGCGGCAAGCGATTCCATCAGAAGTCCGACATGAAGAAGCACACCTACGTGCACACAGGTGAGCCCCAAGTCGTCGTCATGGTTTTACAGGAAATGCTGAAGGTTTCTTAATGCCTGTCAAAACGTACCGAATGTACCGAGCACGCCGGTGACATCACGGCTCAGGCCATTGCTCGCCGATTAACAGCGTTGGCCGCGCATTCGTCGGCTCGCCGCTTCCCCTCCGGCCGGCGGGCGATCCCCTGCAACTTTTAAATCTGACACCGAGAGGCGAGCAGATTTAATGGACGGTCCGCCGGCCGGGCGTCGCGGTGCCCTTTCCACGTGTAAACCGGGCCGTATTTCGGCGGCGCGGCGCGGCCGGCGCGTGCTCAGCATCGCGCCGCGCCCATTTCACGGCGCGCGCCGTCATTGAATTTTATGATGTCCGTTCTAAGGAGTTCGATTTTATTACGCGCGAGATCAAAGCGTCGAACGGGTCCCGCGGGGAGCGGGGCGTTTTTTGTCCGGATCGGCGAGGTTCCCTGGTCCAGCCGAGGGGAAGTCCTTACAGCCCGAATGAAGGAGCAAAGTTCGCCCACACTGATCTGCTTGGCGAGTTCTCCAGTTGGACATTCATTGTTGTATGCCAGGAGCTGAATGAAGTCCGATGTTTCCTGATCAGCAGACTGCTGGCGGAAAAGGTAGAAAGGACATCTATGCACTCTTGCCAATCACATATTGCCGGAACAGGAACCATACGTAAAATGTTGCCTTGTTATTGCAAGAAAGCGTGGCATTTTCCATTTGATACCGTGTACTAGTAAAGCAGAATTGGCAGGTAGAAACACCATTAAATTTAGGACAATATTTTTTATCTCGTTACCATTTCAACCGTTTCACATTAAATTTAATTACAATGTACAATACTCTAAAAGTTGTCCTAATAAAAGGAGATTTTTAATGGAGACTACTGATGTGAAACATCTATCGACTTTTTACTTTCAGTTTACATATAGAGCATGCCGTGAGAACTTGATTCACCTGCAAAAAGCAAATATTTGCCAGAATAAAAATGCGTACTTGCGTGACAGTTATTAAGGCAACGGAAAAAATTAAATGCTTTCAATGGTGCATGCTGTACCAATCGCAGCAACTACGAAGCACCTAAAATATGTTCAAAAGTCGGAGATTTCAAAACCACTATAGACACCATCCGCAGTCTGGACCAAAGTGCTATCTTTGCCGGTTTCTGTTTTTGCCTAAGTCAACTCTTTTGCATATGTCCTGCGGCATATTTTGACACTCCCTCGGAGCTGAAATCGAATTGCCGCTTTCTTCGGCGGATATGTCCACGTAAATTGCCGGCCGGGCACCGCTTGACGATCAAACCAGCCGATCGGCGTGGTTTCCTCCCGGGCACGTGGACGTGATGCGGGTCTGAAGGCCCATGTGATGGACGGCGGGCCCAGAGAAAGGTGAAGGGGATGGCCGCCGCCGTGTTCGCTGTTAGGATGCAAGCGATCCGCTGTATTCGTGTGATGTGAACATTCCTGGTGTATCTTGTGACTGGCCTATCACTTCATGCAGTGTAATGGTACAATTAAAACGCTGAATGGAAGCTGCCAGTTGTTTTCATATGCTGTCTGTTATGCCTTACTAGTTTATCAGCCAGTTCGAGCGTTCAAACCATGTCAGACCACATTGGCGCATTGCGAGTGACCCGAGACTCTGGCTGAATTCAGGCCTCACCAGGTCAAACGAAATGTCGTTCGGAGCTGGAGCTTGCTGATTTGCTTCACTGCAAATAACAAGTCGTCAGTCCATTACAAACCTCGTGCGTTGATTTGTGTCACCACCTGGCAAGAGTAGTTTGATATTTGACCTCACGATACAAGCACGTGCGCTATCAGTATACCATTCAGTGAAATGTAAATGACGACATTTAAACTCATCATTGGCGTTAAGAATGGCCATAGACTGTCATGTTCAGGACATCGAAAAGGGCAAATAGCCAACGGCCATCGAGAACTTGGACGACACTCTACGTGCATGACAAGACTAGAAAACAATGTTAGTGCCAGTACATATCACAAAAGGTTCGAGACGAGCACACTGCTACCTGTAATTACTTAAAACTATTATTTGCTGTATTATAAGTGGCGTCCTTCGGTTTCTATGCTTTAGGTGATCTGGTGCTATGTTGTTCCCGAGTGAAGTGCTGTATCGATGACACCTGAGTGCTGATTTCGGCAGGAGAAAAGCCTCATAAGTGCGAGATCTGCGGGAAGACCTTCTCCCAGTCGTCCAACCTCATCACCCACACGAGGAAGCACGGCGGTGTGAAGCCGTTTCCATGTGGCCGCTGCTGGAGGACCTTTCTGCGCAAGGCAGGCAAACGGGACGACGCTGGTTTCTCTTGGTCACTGTCGTCTGTACTGCCGGCATCAAACCCATGCTTTCCTTAATTTATATGGATAATTTCCACGATTACGACTGGACGCTGATGAAAATTCACAGGGAGCCATTTCAGCATACGCGCTGATTTCTGAAAAGAAATCGGTCGAAATCGGACCATGAATAACGCATTTTCTTTGCGTGTTAAATTTGTAATGCAGTTGCGGCTCCCTCCGTTCGCTCCGCCCACGGAGACCGGCTGACCTTGGGCCAGGTCATTCCTATCGGCGCCCCCGGGCACGGGAGGGTGGCGCGTTGCAGCATGCCCGGAGCACCACGCGACAGAAACAGCTGAAGATGGAGCCAGGCAACAGCTGTACTGATCAGAAGAAGACCCGGTTGAAAGTATTACTGACACGGTAGGGTTATGGACTATCAGAAAGACACGGAATAAAATGCAGGCTACCCTGCATGGGTTGTTGAGAAGCGGAACACTGCAAATCGGCCTTCATAATGGCCAGCTTTACCTGGACCAACGATGCGAGGTGTAAGCACTGAGCAGATACGGATTCTGGATATTAGAAAACAAGGATATGGTTAAAAAGAGAGTGCAGAGACACCTGAATCCAAAATTATCCGTGAAATTAAAGAAGCGCCTAAAAAGGGACAGACGCATGAGTCTTTCGTTACTACGTCATTTATCTATTCATTCATTTCGTTCCATTTCATTCCATTACGTTTCATTCCATTTTCCATTTCAAATACACTGAGACATTGAGCCCAGAGCAGATTTGGGCCTGCTAACATGTAGACTGTTTGAAATGCGTTTTTGTAATTCCATCACCGTGAAGCCATACTTACTGAAACATCCCGAAAGAAATTGCGAATGCAGAATTTCACGTCGAATAGATCCAAATATGATACTGCTCATGATCCACTTTCGTAATGCTTGAAAATTTTCGTACAGAACTTGATTTGTTCATTACGAAAGCGTATTAGTTACGTCATGTTGGTTATAGAGCTTTAGAGGCTCGATACCACGTTTTCCAGTGCATCGAAAGTTCCCGAGAATCGCATGTAGAATAATGCTATTAAGCATCTTTCCTGAGCCTTAACCCTATTTCCGGCAGGGGGGGGGGTTGAATCCGCCCACCGTCGGGTATTCTGCTTGCCAATTTCAGGGTTTTTGACGCAGCTTCACGAAACTTTGTCACTTTGCCTAGTTATTCCTTCTACGTACTGCGACAAAATTTTGAAATTCCATTCTGCTCAGGGGCGGAGCCAGGCAACGTTTTTGAGACGCACCTCAGGCTATTTTTAGACCTGTTGAAGGTAAAAGGAAAATGACTGCCAAAAATTGCGTTTCTAAGATAAAACTCAAAACCTTATATGTCTGTATAGCTAAATAGTCAGGTAACGTGCAAATACAATTCTGTTCATCTGAGGTCATTCTGCAAGGTTAGGTCAAGGTCAAAAGTCAACATTTGGTTTAATAGTGATATTTTCGACGTTTTTTTTAAAATGCCAAACCCGGCATATATATGGCGTAAAAGGATGTCCTCTATTTGCATGTCAGGTTTCAGCTTGATATCAGGTCGGGTCACGGAGCTATGACCTGAAATGTCAGTGTGCGTACCCTATATCACAAAAGCCGCAAAATAAAATTTTTGGAATAGAGTGAACTGAAATGATTGAAAACGTTTACAGATAATATTAAATGTACACGAGATAACTGGAAGTGACTTGAAGGTCACTGGCGGTCATCTAAGGTCAAAGGTCACAATTTGATCTGAGGAGCATATGACCATGGCAGTTCCCCTTTTTTCATGTCCCTGACACCGCCTATGCAGACATTATACAAACATTGTAATACGATTTGTACTTCTTGAGCATACCATGACTAGCAGAAGCCAAAAATTGTTTTTGCCTTTTTTGTTCATCCATTTATTAAAGAACTAATCCTCCTATTTTTAAAACCCTTTTAACGCCCATGAATTTTCTCAAAATTTCAGATGTGCGCACCAAAGGTAAAATTCCCATGTATAATCTCTCGATTCATGCCAATTTCATCGAAATCGGTCGATAAACAAATGAGTTATAAGAAGTCCAAAAGTACCCCCCATTTTGTTATTTTTGCCCCCTATATCCACCCGTTTTAAAATTTTGATTTTTTTCATAGTGTGATTTACATCATGGCAAATCGATTGCCGCTTGTTGCGATAAAATCGAACGTGTAGTTCTCGAGATCTCAGGGGTGGGGGCCGAATCTGCCCCCTCCCCCCTGCCGGGAATCGACCATACCGTCTAGCCCTCCTGGAGTAGGGTTAAGCTCTCGAGATGCATGAAACATTTCTCAAACTGGGGTATAACACGCAGCATCATGCATTCCGGCCGACACGTTCAAACCACGTTTGTATACGACACGATTTGGGCTTCACTTAGCTGAAACGTCTGATTCGGTAAATCTGTGTTACAGGCTGATTTGCACCGTCATGAAGAAGACCACCGGCGGCTGCAGATCAACGGTATTCAGGAGCGGAATCAGCACTGTCCGCACAGCTAGAGCGGCCTTTCTAGCTTAATTCTTAATGGTGACCAACCTTTGAACCGATTATTCTCACCTGCATTGCGTTTTAGTTCTTGTGAGCGACTAACCTGGTCAGTTTTGGCCCTATCACAATGGATGTTTTGACGCAAGAAAAAAACAGTAATGTGATGAAAACATGCGAATAAATATCAAAACTCGATCCAAGCCAATGCAATGTCTTGATTATTTCCGGAGCATCAGCTATACGTCACCAGTGAGGTTAAGCAGGCATGGAGCGGGGCGAAGACCATAACATGCGGAAAGCACACGGGCATCAGAACATTAACCAACCATTGATTATGGGCAGCAAACATTGCCTCCCTAGCAAAGTTTCTAAATATCTGGAAAACGAACAATGCAAATCTGTGAAACTCAGTCTTTTTACATTAACCCAGAAATACATGGAACTCAGCTTCGTAAACTCTGGCATCAATGTTTCTTGAAGGTCATCCAGTTCACGGTCAACTGAGTCCAAATGGCGGCCATATTTTTATTTCTCTAGGTGACTCGAATTCGCTGGTATTTTCCTCTCAATTTTTTAATAAATTCGAAATTAATAAAATTTGACAGGGTGGTATTAGGAACCGGAGTTCGTGCTAAGCGGAGTTTGTTTCAAAGACTCAACCATGCAATCGATCGTGCAGTTCCAGGCAACAGCTGATTTTGTGGAGAAAGTTCACGTGCCGTCAAGGATGCGACACGACCGCGGGGTAGTCAGCATGATCCTATGTTGGCCTAGTATTTACTTTTCTAAGCATACTTCTCCGAGACCGTCCGGTGAATGCGGTCTGCGTTCCACTGACTGGCCCCGTCCTCTGTTCCGTCCCAAGCCCACTGGCGATTGAATTACGTGGTGAAAATGACGTCCACCCCAGAGTTCAAACTGGTTTCGCCAGCACCGAAGTTGGTTACCACTTCAGTTTTGCGTTGGTAGCTCTCCCCGTTCCCACGGAGATACCTAACGTAATCTCAACCAACACAACACGGCCTAACCTAACATAACCAAACATACCTTAACCTGTGTAATAAATAATGAAAAGATGTTTCATAATTACGTCGTACATAATACAATGATAACGGTTACAGTAATAATAATGGTGGTAAAACTAATAATGTTGATAGTAATGCAGGATATGATAAAAAGCAACAGCAATAGAAAGAATTAAAACATTTATTTCTTAACAGCGATCGACTAGCAATGTTTCGCCAATTGATCTCTAAGAACTGTATTTGGAATAAAAAAGCATGCTTGGTGGCCAGCTGCCAGCTGACCCGCGGGCCAGATCTCGATCGCCGAGGCGACTCGAACCCGTCTTTCCAAGACGGGGAGACCGGAGCTCTAACCAACTCAGCTATCGATCCTGCTAATTTTAAACATCTGAGCTGCAAGATACCGACATGCTGCGATGTGAGATACTATGCCGTAAGAGGTTCATAGACAAGGCTCTTGACCTCACACCTGGGTGGTTATTCATCAAATGGTAATGGCAAAATCATCACTACTGTTTTTTATGTTCGCTACTTTTTTAATTTACACCGACCTAGACCCGACTGGAGGGTTGTTGTTAACCGTTCTGCAGTATCAAGCAACACAGAACTGCTAGGTCCTATTTCACCAAAATAAAGGAACGCCGAAACAAGGTGCCGTCAATTTCGTCCTATCTTCGGCAACGGCACCCGCGACGCTGTGACAAAGAAATCGTTTTATCCAAAGTCGACGCTCCCGTGTAAAAATTCAACGGCCATGAGGCGTGTATCGGGATCTGCTGACATTTATCTTTCCGTTGGTATCCCTACTTGGTCTCCGCTAATCAAAGCCCTTGATTTGCAGGGCGTTTCTCTGGTCCATGTGTCCGCTATGAGAAAATATATAGGGTCGTAAATGGCTTACATATTTTCCAAAAGCAACAAGTGATCAATATTCGAGCTCTGCTTGTCGTGTGCTTTCCTATGGTAAAACTGTTTGTATCGTGTGACCACTCGTTGGAGAGTCAGAGGGGGTGTCAACAACTCGCTAGTCGGACGCGCGTGGCGCCGACAGTCATGCGCGGGACGAGAAACAAATTGAAACATCTTTTCAAGGTTGTGTGACATTTTCTTTAAATTTGTCTAATTCTGACGGAATGACCCAGCGAACCAAGCGAACGCAGTCCTACAAAGCCTCATACGCAGACCATCCCTCTTACAATCAATGCAATCTATGCAATCCATACCTCTGAGTGCTTGCTTGCAACGCAAAACACAGGACAGCATTACTCAGGAAGCTTACTCAGAGGGAGCTGAAAACTATGTTTATTTTAATTTTAATTAGTTACGACATGCATGGCATGAAGCAGACACCATGAGCAAGTTAACGCTGGTCCCATGATGTATGTGCATATCGTGCATTGGCCACTCAACTCAAATCAGTGAAATTTTCGTGACTGATTCACATTCTAAAATGTGAAATACTTTAGCTTTGCCGCAAATTTCTGTCATCTTCAGTCAGAAGGTTGAAGTAAAAAAGAGCTATTTAAAGTCAAAAAGACACCTTGTAATGTGTATGGCAAGCAAAGCCTATTCCGTTAATGCTTGCATTATTACTCTCTATGCATTTTGCAATACAAAGGATACTTACCGATCTATTCCAGTATTTTTCATCCAAAGGATTGCCAGTGTACGTCTCGCGCACCCTCGATGTTGTTCGCTGCCATTTATGAGCAGTTCAAAACCATGCATAGAAAAATAGGCCTAAGAGTAAGGAAATTACTCCCGAAATAATGTGGGAAAAAGAGTTTGCAGGCTGTCACATCGAAATGCAAGTACATAAAGTTTAAAGAATAGCTATCTTCTGGTTAAGATGTAATGATTCGGTGTCCAGTGGTTGCAAAGTTATTGGCTTCCAGAAGCCATACGGCCGATTCGAGCCGGCCGCTCAGGCTGTATTTTTCTGCTAGCTGAAGTGAGGTTCACTCGGCGAACAACCTCGCGCGTTATGAAAAAAAAATATTTCCAGTGTCCTGTGCAGGTATTTCTTCAAGAATTTTCCCTCGTAATTTGCTTTAAGGTATTTGGAGATGACTGAAAATCTGACATAATCTTCATTTGTTGCTTATTTTTAGATAAAAGTATGGATTTAGACATAGCCCAAATATTCAGGAGGTCTAAGGAAATGCACTGTGGTCCAAGTAAAAGAAAGCCTAAATCAAGGAAGCCTAATTCAGAAACTGTTTGGGAATTACGTTAAAGCAAACAAACATTCGGAAATATAGGTCATACCAATTTTTGTTCGCTCCTTTCGCTCTCTCATTCCGTCTGAGAACTGCGTAATTATCCGATCCCAATGTAATATTGCTATCTTCATGTTCCAGTCACATGCTTGAACACCCAGCCGATTTTGTGCTGCAGCCTCTCATCAAGTGATTTGGCTGGAAGGAACCCATTGACGATAAGTGAAAGATATTCGTGGTAAAAATTAAATCATTTTTATTTTAAAACATATATCGATTACGAGAAGGTCACCGATTCGAGCTCACTGATCAGTCATAAATCATAGTATCATTGATAAAATATTGGCAATGCCTGCTTCATGCCATACATGCTGTTACTAGTATAATGGATATCGAGTGGCGTTTGATTTGATCAGATCGGCCCAGTAGTCTCCAATATAATACATTGCATGATACTGACTTAATTCGACCACGACCCGTCACCCAAAACTGAATCAATATTCAGACTACTGTTGTGCTTAATACCCCTGAAATATTCAAATTGTTTGTGACGGAGTGTAAATAACATGTGACAGTATTTCTATTGTTCCGATGATATAACAAAAGTGTGCTCGTCAATACCCAGCACGTAACTTTTTTATATTCTGGAGGTCGCTCGATGCAGAGCTGCCGACTGAGGTTTGAATCATTCAGATTCGTCAGCTAGTTGAAGAGATAATCTAGGGGGCTATTCTCTCTCTCTCTCTCTCTCTCTCTCTCTCTCTCTCTCAGACGTTCCCCCAGATAGTAGTCATTGCCGGCTCAGACAGCGGGTGGAGTAAAGACCATGCCAATTATTTGCACGCAATACCATGAGACTAATGTTAAAACTGGAGAAAAGTGTTGTGGTCCAACTAACCCCTCTTCTCACACGTATCGCACACAAACAAATTTGACACTGAACTTCGGTGTAGCGTTGCAATAGCCTCTTTCTCAGTGTTTTTAAACACGCCTTAAACAATGAAAAACTAAACAGCATGGTAAAAATGTGCTACATTTATCCTTTATGTCACCAGGAATACATTATATGATGGTGTTTCGAGTGCATTTAGAAATGAGTGGTCAACTATTTTGGTGGTTTTAAACGAGGGAAACGAGGAATTGCGAGCCAGTGGTGTCGTTTTGTGTAAATGACGAGGGGATGCAAATTGACATCCGTGATGTGAGCTGAAACATGGTCCACGACGGTGGTAATGGGCGTTCACAGGGCCTGAAAAATGCCAGGGATATATAACTGAATTGACATAAATGTGAACAATACTTTA
This sequence comes from Capitulum mitella, assembly GCA_030062745.1. Taxonomy (NCBI): domain Eukaryota; kingdom Metazoa; phylum Arthropoda; class Thecostraca; order Pollicipedomorpha; family Pollicipedidae; genus Capitulum; species Capitulum mitella. Next base: position 13,974,931 of record CP099841.1, on the reverse strand, counting down.
ACTTCCATTAGTCATGCTATACTTAACCCTATTCCCGGAGGGCTACACCGTATGGCCGATTCCCGGCAGGGGGCGGGCGGATTAGGCCCCCTGAGATCTCGAGAACTACATATCCGATTTCATGGTAACAAACGACAATTGATTTGGCATGACGTAAACTACACTTTTAAAAAACAACCTTTCAAAATTTTGAAAGGGGTGGATAGAGGGGGAAAAATAGCAAAATAGGGGGTACTTTTGGACTTCTCATAACTCAGTTGTTTATGGGCCGCTTTCGATGAAATTGGCACGAATCGAGAGATCATGGATAGGAGTTTTGCCATTGATGCACACATTTCAAATTTTGAGAAAATTCATAGGCATTCACAGGGTTTCGAAAATAGGGGGCAAGGGGTTTTTCAAAAACTGCATGAACAAAAAAGGTAAAAGCACTTTTTTGGCTTCTGCTAGTCATGATATGCTACACAAGTGCAAATCGTATTACAATGCTTGTTAAATGCTAGCATGGGCAGTGCCAGGGACATGAAAAAGGGCAACTGTCATGGTCACATGCTCTTCAGATTAACTTGTGACCTTTGACCTTGAATAACCTCCAGTGACCTTGGGGTCACTTGGAATGGTCTCGTGCGCATTTAGGATTATTTGTAAACGTTTTCGATCATTTGTTTTCACTCTATTTCAAAAATTCCGTGTCACGGCTATTGCAATATAGGGTACTCGCACTGACATTCTAGGTCATAGCTCCGTGACCCGACTTGCTATCGAGTTGAAACTTGGTGCACAAGTAGAGGGCACCCTTCTACGTCATATATGTGCTCTGGGTTTGGCATTTAAAAAAAGCACCGAAATTATTACTATAAAACCAAATTTTGACTTTTGACCTTGACCTGACCTTCTAAAGTGACTTCAAACACACGAAAATGGTATTCGTATGTTGCCCAACTATTTGGCTATACATCCATACAAAGATTTAAGTCCTATCTTAAAAAAGCTAGTTTTGGCAGTCATTTTCCTTTTACCCTCAACAGGGCCAAAAATGGCCTGAGGTGCCTCCAGAAACGTTGCCTGACTCCGCCCCTGAGCAGAATAGAATTTCGAAATTTTGTCACCATGCGTAGAAAGAATAACTAGGAAAAGACACCGAGTTTCGTGAATCTGTATAAAAAAAACTGGAATTGGCAAGCAAAAAACCCGATGGGGGCGAATTCAGCCTTTCCTGCCGGTAATAGGGTTAAGAAACGTAGATGTCATTGCAATGTTTGTATAATGTTGACATTGGTGGCGCCAGGAATATGAAAAGGCGGTATCGGCCATGGTCGGATGTTAAGCAGATGAACTCATGACCTTTGATCTTAAATGGCCTCAAATGGCCTCAGAGTCACATCGAATGGCTTGAGTTCATTTCATAACGTTCGAAACGTTTCCGATTATTTGCATTGACTGATTACTAAAACTCATCTAAGGCCATCGTGATACAGGGTATGCATGGACATTTTAGGTCATAGCTCCATGACCCGACCTGATATCGATGTGAAACTTTCCAGGAAAGTAGAGAGCATTGTGTTGAGTCGTATAGGTTTCAGATTTTGTGATTTGAAACATAGTGTCAGGAACATTTACATTAAACCATATTTGGCTTTTCACCTTTACTTGACCTCGTGAAGTGACCTTAGGCTGGCAAAAATGTTTTCGATGTTTGCCCAGCTATTTACGTATCCATTCATATCTGGGTTTTAAGTTCTATCCTAATAAATTTATTTTTAGCAACCATTTTTCTTTAGCCTCAACAGTGCCAAAAATATCCCCAGGTGCATCCCAAAAACTTGGCCTTGCTCCGTCCCTGAGCAAGAGAAAGTGATGAAAATTTGGAATAATACGTAGACGAATGAATAGGGAAAATGACAAAGTTTCGTGAAGCTGCTTCAACAACCCTGTAAATGGCGAGCAAAAAAACAGAGGGGACTTCTGAAGCCTCTCCCGCATACGAAGTAAGGTTAAAGGAATGTTCTATCTTCGTCAGTTTCCGAAATGCCCGTTTGAGGTCGGAAAGATGTCGACAGGCATGTTCCAGAACCCATGATTCTGAGGAACGGGAGATTTGAGAATGCTCGAAACTACAAAATGTTTCAAGATTGCACGTGCATGATGATTTTAACCATTTCAAGGATTTTTTGTGCCATGTATTGTATGACAAGTTATAACAAGCCAAATTTGACCCAGCCTGCGACCTTAGCCTTTTATGGCCTTGGATTAGGTGACAATTGGAATACGAGATTAAACTGCCAGTGACATACCGCCACGCCAACTTCAGTCTCGGTCCGCTTTTCATTGTGATTAGGCGACTCTGGAGGAAATGGTCCCTTTCGTTTTTGACCTGAACTGTGACGTCATTAACGACCCGAAAATAAAAACCATATATGTCACAGGACTGCAAGACTTGGTGCTATCGTTTGCCGTTTAGATCAGTCGAATCGGACGATTGGTTTTAGGTGGGCGGGGGGAGCCTTAAATGCCTCCCCTCCCGTTCATGGAAGGTGGTGTAATACCCCCGTCAATGCCAAGTTGAGAATCGGTTGGTTATTTGGGCTTTAGGACGCCTCAAGAGGTTGACAACTAAGAATTGTGAATTGCACTTACCTATGAATGCTTCCGAAAGCATGGAGTGGCCCACGTCTATTTGCGGAATGTTCTATCGTCAACGCTTGTTTTTAGCTGTGATACCCAAATTGTAGCTCTTGTACTTTAGAGGTCGATATACATAACACCTGGCATAATACCTCAAAACTCCCCACTTACGAATTTTTGCTGCTTTTCCCTCGGTTTAGCGCTGTGTTTTATTCTGCTGGGTCCTACTTGCAGCTACTGCGTCATGTGACGAACGGGCGCAGGTTTGAGTATTGGCAAAAGACCCGTATTCTGTTTGTGTGCTTCAGATATTTTAAGGACAAAATGAGTTCTTCAGTCAGCAGTCAGCGATACTTTTCAAAACAACCGAGTCCTTTTTATGAAAAGACGGCCAAGGTCGGACATCTAAAAAGGAGTTCCAGAAAAAGTGCGGTGCCAGGGAGAGCCTGGTCCACCCTGGTTCCTATACCCACAGAAATTCAGTTGGAGTGCCTAGAAAAATATCACAGATGTGCATTGAAGACTTCTCGTCAAGATAGCTGGCCACTGAGGCTAGCGCCCCCCCCCCCCCTCCTCCTCGATTTGGTTTGCAGTCCCTTGGACATGTTGGCAATGCATCCAAGCATGGTTTACCCTTGGATGTTTCCATACCAGACGATTTCCTTACATTTGGCATAAAATGTCAAAATGATTCCTCATGCACTTTTAATCACAAAAATGATTTTATAATATACATATATATACATGTATATATATCATATGCCACATACGATGAAATATCCCAATGGAACGCTTTTAAAAGCGACGCAAGGTGTCCCCAAGCCAAGAGAGAACTTGACGCTCGCATGGACGCCAGATCACTTCGATGATCTGAGGTCTCCTGGCAGGACCTCGTTAGCTCTTCTGCCCAAAAATCTTGGCGGAGCAACAGACGCTAAGGTAGCGACTCCTGCTGCCTGCTGCTGGTCAGTAGGTGACCAGCAGCAGGCAGCAGGAGTCGCACCCTACCATGAGTCCCTGCAAATAACTCACGGTAGGGTTGCCCGTGATTCTGGTTGAAATCCTCTTGTATATTCAGGGACTTGCGTTGGAATGGGTACCAAGAATCCGAATATTAGACAGCGCTAACTGAATGAGAAGCATTATTACAGTTGAAATAAGAAATTAAAAACGGCCTAATGCTCATTGCGGACGGAAGGATCGAGAAAAATGAATATATATTCCGGCCGTATACCTTCCCTAGTACATACACAAGCAAACATTCCATCCAAATCCAAGATACATACAAATTATTGTGATAAATATGTATACCTTTCTTTAGAACATTTATGCCGATATATATATATATATATATATATATATATATATATATATATATACAATATATATACACATATATGTGTATGTATGTATAGTCTTGACCATTTCTTCTATTATGAGCATAAGGTTAATTTTAGTTCTATTTTCAAAGGTACCAAGGAAAGGGACATAAAAAATATATGTAAATTTCGCCAGTTAACGCTTATTTAAGCTTTAACTCATTCATTTAACTGAAAACTGAAATGATTAAGCATTTGTCATGCGCTGAAAAAAGCTACGTGAGCTATGGATGGCAAAGATCAAAATACCCGAAATCAGGGATCAAAACACCCTTACTGCTGGCCAGGGTATGAGCCAATGAAGTTAGGTCAGAGGCGTAGCCGGGATTTCAGCAAGAAGGGGGTCAGAAGAAACATATCACCTAACCAAAACTGGAAACTCCTCGAGTTTCTGCCAGTCCATTTTCGAGTTCCAGTGGTCCTCTGCTAATTTTTAGTTTTAGTGCGAAAAAGAATGCTAAATATTCAGCCCAAAAGGAGGCCTTGGCCCCTTGCCCCTCCCCCCCAACTTTGGCTACGCCCCTGGATTAGGGTCGGTGGAGCCAGGCTCAGGGTCGGTGAGTGGTCACTGTGGTCGCCCGTGAAGCACTGTGCCTGAGCGCTAGACGCGCTGTACCGACGCTGGTGCCGCCGTCCTTGACCTGCCGCGCGTCCATGCATCTCCGCTCATAAGCTGTGACCCAAAAAGCTGGCGTTCGTCGATGGCGTTACGATGTTCCCGTCAAAGAAGTCGCACAGATTACAGAAGTGGACAAGGCGGGACAGGAAAAACGGCTAATCGTGCAGTGTGAAGACGAACAGGCAGTTTGTTTATGTGGTGCGATGTGTTTGCGCACAAAAGCATGGTCGACGAGGAACACGATAGTATGTCTGGGTTATCGTGTCCTCTGCCGAGGATGGCAACGTGAAGGAATCGAAAAGAACTGACGACGTAACCAGGTGCCTACGTTACAGAGAACGTTTATGCATGATTCATGAGACGCCTTTTTATTGTGAATGAAGACGCATCGTTTACTTACGTTTGCATTTTTGAACAGTTAGGCTGTCTCCGAGGTTTGCCTTCAAGGCCGCACTTCTCTGCGTTCCCGTTGTTATGTTTTGTGCTGAGTAATCTAAGCAGAGCAGGGAGTTCGTTGGCCGCTTGTACTGTTCCCGTCCATCGGTTTACATTTCGTGAAACAAGCTTTTTCGTCGGCAATACGCGGCATACTTTGAGGCTGTCAGCGATTTTTGTCTGAATTCGGGCTGCGGTCGCCCACGCCTTTTTACGTGTGATAATGTCCGGTGTAAAGGACGGGTTTGTGCCGGGGAAACACTGCATAATAAGACGCTTGTACTTTGTAGACTTCCGGTTCTAGAATCCGTCACAAAGGGCACTAAAGAGGATCCTTTGAAACATAACGGTACTTTCCGCTGTTGTTTTTGCAGTTTTTAGGCCGATCACACCAGGGTTAGAGGGATTTAGGAGTACAAAAACATGCTGGACTGTCTCCGAACTGCCCTTTTCGGGTCGACAACCTGTCTCCTCAGCTCCAGGGAATTCCAAGGACATGTAACTGACGAATTCAAAAGGTAAAACATTTGTTGCATCCACAAAGTGCAACCAAAAAGGGTCCTTGTGGCTCAAAGGTAGCTGTGTTGGTATCTAGGTACCCATCTTTCAGGAATTTACGTTTCACGTCATTGTCAGTGAGCTACAACCAAAAAACTATGCATTATAATAGCATTATCAGATATCAATAATCGACATGTTTGCCTTCATTTAAAAAAAACAACAAGAACATGAAAAGTCTGTCGGTGTGAACCGCACCTAACTTCTGAATAATTGGTTGCCCACCATTTCGTGATGTCCATGCCTGCCATCTTCCCACGGCACCAAAACCGTCATCATTCAGGACAATACGGCTGGAGCTATGCTTGCTGACTGTATGTCTTTTGAAGCTTTTCCGCGTACCCTCGGAAGGGCACACGTCTTCATCCGCACTTCACCTTTTGCCGCGATAGGTATGGTTCTGGGCTCATGAGCCTTGTCTTTACACACGGACAACGCGAAGCAAAGAAAACTTGGTCGTTACCCCAAACGAAGAACCGAGCGCGGGAGGGGGAACTCTTCTATATCACTAGGAGCTCTCCCAATGGCTTCAACTCCCAGGCAACCTCACCACCACACACGCTTTTATTGAGGGCCAGCGCATTGTTAACCAGAGAGCAGGGACGCGGAAGACACTACTCTGACGTCATCTGTCTTAGCTTTACGCCTTCCATCTTATCATATGCAAAATTATGACCAAAAAGAAAAAATCTGAATAATTTCAGTAGACTTTTTAGTCGCTTTAATGGCCAGACTTCTCCAGGAAAGCATTTCTTCTTCAATTCACTGGCTAAGACACGATGGCGTACCATTACTGCCTTCGAAAAACTTGATTCCGGATACAAAACTCGCATGGGTAAAAATTCGGTCAGAGGCTATTGCACGTCGCCCATTCGGCACTTAGCCTCTTACAGCCCCTGCCACTGTTCAGTCCGAATGACCTCGGTCCTGTCCCTCCTCCGAGGCTCCTCTGTCTTCATATAGCAATAGAAAGTGATGGGCAGTCGGGCCGAAGGAACATTTCGTCCTGTCGTTAGCCAAGGGATGCGGTTACGGCCCAGACTGAGGGGAAAAAAGGGGTTTCTTCAACACGCTCATCTGTCTCCTTGAACCTTCTGCAGCGCCCCAGAATGGCCCTACCTGGTGTAAACAATTAACACTATTCCTGGCGGGGGGGGCTGATCCGCCTCCCTCGGGTTTTCTGTTTGCCAATTCCAGGCTTTTTGACGCAGCTTCGCGAAACTTGGTCACTTTTCCCAGCTATTTTTTCTACGTCCTGTGACAAAATTTCGAAATTTTATTCTGTTCAGGGGCGGAGCCAGACAACGTTTTTGAAACGCACCTCAAGCCATTTTTGCCCTTGTTGAGGGTAAAAGGAAAATGAAGGCCAAAAATAACGTTTTTAACATAAAACTTAAAACTTTATATGGATGTATAGCTAAATAGTTGGGCAACGTGCAAATACAATTTTCTTTATTTAAGGTCACTTTAAAAGGTCAGGTGAAGTGCGGTCAAAAGTCAAAATTTGGTTTTATAGTAATAATTTCGGCGCAATTTCTTAAAATGCCAAACCCGGAATAGATATAACGTAGAAGGGTGCCCTCGATTCGTGTATGGAGTTTCAGCTTAATATCAGGTCGGGTCACGTAGCTATGGCCTAAAATGTCTATGTGAGTGGGCTATGTTACAATAGCTGTGAAATGAAATTTTTTAAAACAGAGTGAATTCAAATGATGGAAAACGGTTACAGACAATACTAAATGCACAGCAGATCATTCCAAGTGCCTCCAAGGCCACTGGAGGTCATTTAAGGTCAAAGGGCACAAGTTGGTCTGAGGAACATATGACCATGACAGTTTCCCTTTTTCATGTCCCTGGCACCGCCTATGCTAGCATTATACAAACATTGTAATACGATTTGTACTTCTTTAACGTAGCATGATTACCAAAAGCCAAAAAAGTGCTTTTGCCTTTTTTGTTCATTTAGTTTTTGGAAAACTAATTCTCCTATTTTTGAAACCCTGTCAACGCCCATGAATTTTTTAAAATTTCAGATAAGTGTACCAGCTGCAAAACTCCCATTCATAATCTCTCGATCCACGCCAATTTCATCAAAATCGGTCCATAAACAACGGAGTTATTAGAAGTCCAAAAACACCCCCCATTTTGATATTTCTGTTCTCCTATATCCTCAATTTTCAAATTTTCTTTTTCTGAAAACGTAGTTTACTTCATGGCGAATCGATTGCCGTTTGTTGCGATGCAATCGGATGCGTAGTTCTCGAGATCCCGGGGTGGCCGAATCCACCCCTCCCCCCGCCGGGAATCGGCCATACCGTCTAACCCTCCGGGAATACGGTTAAATAAGTTTTTGGAGCCCTGTAGGAGTAGTCACGTGCCTGTGGCAGGCGAGATAAATCGGTTCAATGTTCGAGACTTGCTGGTATCCCAAAAGTAAAAACGTGTGAAGACCATGTTTCATTAATGCGTTTTTCGTTCTTCATGGTTGGACTTTTGGTACATGAGGTATTTAGTCGTCATTAGAGTTGCAATATTTTTTGTGTTAAGGAAAATTAGTGTCGGAAAAGCATTTTAAGCTACATCATTAAGAAATTCAATGTCATTCAAATGAGAAAAGGCAAATATTCAGAACCTAGAACTGCTGTCGTCGCCCCATTCCCGTAAAAATTAAAACTCCCGTTTACGGAAAGTGCTGAATGCTGTCTCAACAAAAAAATGACAACTTAAAACAGACTTGTGTATATCAGATCAGCTTTATCCAAACAATCTTTAGACAACAAGAACAACTGTGGCGTGAATGGAGGAAACCTATCGGTTTGGGAGAATAATGATCTGAGAGTGTTAGTTCATGGTCGTCTGCTTAAAAACTAGAGAATGAATGCCAGCATAGTTTTTTTCTAACTATGGGATTTCAAGCGGTAACTTTGCCCCTCAGAAGTTTGGTTCAGACCAGTGGCATACACAGGGGGCTTTTGCGACCATGTCCCCTTCCTCTGTACGTGGAGGGGTCTCTGGGAGGGTTCGACCCCAATGTTTATAGGCGGTTTAAGGCGCCCGTAGAGACGTTAAAAGGGGACCCCAGCGTGAAACGAGCCCCTGAATCCAAAATGGAGTCCGTAAACCACGAACAGTGGCCCCTTGGCTAGAAGGCCCCCTTTGACCCGATTTAACCTTCTCCTGGTTGGAACCCTGTGCGTGCCAAAGATTCAGATCAGAAAAAATGTATGTTTCTTTTAACCCTATTCCCGGAGGGCTAGACGGTATGGTCGATTCCCAAAAGGAGGGGGGGAGGTGGGGCGGATTCGGCCCCACCCCTGAGATCTCGAGAACTACACATCTGATTTCATCGCAAGAAACGGCAATCGATTTGCCGTGACGTGAACTACATCTTTATAAAAATAAATTTCCGAAATTTTGAAATGTGTGCATACAGGGAGGGGGGCAAAATGTCAAAATGGCGGGTGCTTTTGGACCTCTTATAGCTCCGTTGATTATCGACCGATTTCAATGAAACTGGCATGAATCGAGATATTATGGATGAGGCGTTTACCATAGTTACACAAATATGAAATTTTAAAAAAATTCATGGGCATTCACAGGGTTTCAAAAATAGGAGGATTAGTTTTCTCACAACTGAATGAACAAAAAAGGCAAAAACACTTTTTTGGTTTCTGCTAGACATGTTATGCTAAAGAAGTACAAATCGCATTACAATGTCTGTATAATGTTAGCATAAGCGGTGCCAGGGACATGAAAAAGGGGAAACTGTCATGGCCACACGTTCTTCAGATCAATTTGTGACCTTTGACCTAAAATGACCTCCAGTGACCTTGGGGTCACTTGGAATGATGTGTGCATTGAATATTATCTGTAAATGTTTTTAATCATTTGAATTCACTCTCTTTCAAAAATTTCATTTTATGGCTGTTGCGATATAGCCATACTGCGACATTTTAGGTCTGACATTTTACATTTTATGCACTGACGCACTGACATTTTAGGTCATAGCTCTGTGACTCGACCTGATATCAAGCTGAAACTTGGTACACAAGTAGAGGGCACCCTTCTACGTCATATGTATGCCGGGTTTGGCATTTGAAAGAACGGCGCCGAAATTATTGCAAAAAAAAAATAAATTTAGACTTTTGACCCCGACCTGACCTTATAAAGTGATCTCAGATAAACAAAATTACATCTGCACATTGCCCAACTACTTAGCTATTCATCCATATAAACTTTTAAGTTTTATCTTAAGAACTCTGTTTTTGGAAGGCATTTTCCTTTTACCCTCAACATGACCAAAAATGGCCTGAAGTGCCCCCCAAAAACGTTGCCTGGCTCCGCCCCTGAGCAAAATAGAATTCTGAAATTATGTCGCGCTACGTGGAAATAATAGTTAGGAAAAGTGACCAAGTTTCGTGAAGCTGCGTTAAAAAGCCTGGAAATGGCAAGCGAAAAATCCAAGGGTGGGCGGAATCAGCCCCCCGTGCCAGGAATAGGGTTAAGTCATGGATCGGAACATGTCTTCGTATTTTTACCTGTCGAGTTTCGCTGCTTGGAACCACTTCCCATCCCACAGTGGCATCATTTACCCAGAAGTCAGTCCCTCATACAACTGTTTCTTATCTCGTAGCCTTGCACAGATATGTCCATACACACGAGTGACTTGGAAAACTGGTATTACCGAAACGTTTTTATGAACTGGGACAAAAGCGTCTTTTGTATGTAACTTAAATGTTATTGTATGGTAACTTTCCTTGTGGTACTTCAGCTAAGCGTAGTGTTTAAAGTCGAAGTTCAATGCAGGGTTGTGGCATTTCTGACAGTATCATTACCAACAGTTGCTCTCTGTTATGGTGAAAGACGCCCGGTGTGTTTGCTCGGCTAATCGGGTGTCCGTCGGCGGTGAGCTGGTCCAGAAGACTGGGTCAGAGCCACACGCGTTCTACACTATTCCCGGCAGGGGGGGGGGGGCTGAGTTCGCTCCCCTTGAGTTTTTTGCTTGCCAGTTCCAGGCTTTTTTACGCAGCTTCACGAACCTTGGTGACTTCGTCTAGGCTATTCTGTCTACGTACTGTGGCAAGATTTCGAAATGCTATTTTGCTCAGGGGCGGAGTCAGACAACGTTTTTGGGAGGCACCTGAGACCATTTTTGGCCCTGTTAAGGGTAATGGAAAATGACTGCCAAATATCGTGTTTTTAAGATAGAACTTAGAACTTTATATGGATGTATAGCTAAATAGCTTGGCAACGTGTAAGTATAATTTTGTTCATGTGAGGTCACTTAACAAAGGCAGGCCAAGGGCAAAAGTCAAAATTTAGTTTTATAGTAATAATTTTGGCGCTATTTTCTATTTTCTCAAATGCTAAACCCGGAATATATATGACGTAGAATGGTGCCCTCTACTTGTGTGTCAAGGTTCAGCTTGATATCACGTCGGGTCATGGAGCTATGACCTAAAATGTCAGTGCGCGTACCCTGTATCACAAAAGTCGTAAAATGAAATTTTTGAAAAAGAGCAAATTTAAATTATTGAAAACGCTTACAGACAATATTAAATGCACACGAGATCATTCCAAGGGACTTCAAGGTCCCTAGAGGTCATTTAAGGTCAAAGGTCAAGAGTTGATCTGAAGAACATGAGACCATGACAGTTCCCCTTTTTCATGTCCCTGGCACCGCCTATGCTAACATTATGCAAACATTGTAAAACGATTTGTACTCCTTTAGCGTAATATGACTAGTAAAAGCCAAAAAAGTGCCTTTGCCTTTTTTGTTCATTCATTTGCTGAAAAACTAAGCCTCCTATTTTTGAAATCCTGTGGACGCCTACGAATTTTCTCAAAATTTCGAGTGTTTGGACCAACGGTAATAGTCCTATCCATAGCCTCTCGATTTATGTCAATTTCATCAAAATCAGTGCAGAAACAACGGAGCTATAAGAAGTCCAAAAATATCTCCAATTCAAAATTTTTAGCCCGCCTGTATCCACCCCTTTCCAAAATTTTGAAAAGTTCTTTTTTTTAAAGTGTAGTTTACGTGATGGCAAATCGATTGCCGATTATTGCGATGAAATCGGACGAGCAGTTCTCGAGACCTGAGGGCGGGCCGAATCGCCCCCTCCCCCGCCGGGAATCGGCCTTACCGCTAGGCCTCCGGGAATAGGGTTACGAGATGTACCTCTGTACAATTTGCCGGGTATTTTTAGAATAACATAAGGCAGAGTCTCAGCATGTGTGGAGGCTCATCTATGAAGTATCATTGACGTATCTCTTGCGGCACTTGGTGTAGAATCACATTGGGCTGTAACTGGCGACTGTACATTTGACAATGCTACCCACATGGTTCTTCACTTCCCGAGTCCGCATGTCACGTATTACGCTAAGGCTGATGTGGTTCTATATCAGGTGCCGTCTGATGCATCCCGCAGCAGTAGACACGTTGGACTCATGTTGCTGGTACTTAAGCTCCCAATAACACTACACGAGGACGTCCATGCACCGCTCAACAGTAGACGTCTCTGGATTCATTTTGCTGGTAATAAAGCTCCTCATAACACTTCACGGGTGCGTCCAGAAGATTATGCGGAAGTAAATCTCAAAACGTTGAAACTAGCGGATCGTGACTGGCTATGCGACACGGATACCTGAGCAATCTTTTGGTTGGAACTACTTGATTCAGTGTCAAGTAGTTACGAAGTTACAAGGCCACAGGAAGTATACAGTAGACATGTGCCTGGATCTCAAAGGAATGCAGGCTATCCCCTGTTGTATGTAACCCCGCGTTGACCTGGACGGGTCATTGCGTCATCTCGGAAAGGTCGTGACCCTTCGGAGCAAGGCGGCGCCCAGGTGACGCAACACTCATCCCGGTCACCTTAAAATCCGACGCAAAACGAACATAACCTGCATTCCATCGTGGTCCCAGCACATGTCCGGTGTACAGCCGGGCGAGGTCGAGCGGGGATGGCAGCCAGTTTTTCGCGTGTTCAACACTGCTCACGACTGTATGTCTGAGACCCATTCGGCCTATAGTGTCATTCGTAAAAACCAACGCGCCCCGAAATCATCAGGCAGCGACGCTGAAGACGCCGCGGTGGACGATTCCGGAACTTGTAGTTTAGGCTCTTTTTCCCAGATGTCAGATGTACTCAAATTTGGCTTCTTCGCAGCTGGGCATTGACGAACTCGAGTTTTCCAAGACGTCATCGAGACTTAAGGCCTAGCCACAGGCGAAGGCACGGGAAGGGGGCAAGGGGTACCGTGCCCCTCCTTGGCGAAATCTAAGGTTAACCCTTTGGCGTTGCATGGAAAGAAATGGCCCAAAAAGTATGCGGTGCCCTCCCCTTACCGGAGCACGGTGGATTTAGAGGGTTTGAGAGGGTAAAAAGGGGTTTTAGATCACGTACACCACCTTTTCTCTAACTTTAGCATATGGTCCACATTACTCCATAATCGACCTGCTGCCTCCCGACTTTTCCTAGGCCACGGCGCTTATGGTTCAGACGATGCCTACGTTCTTCAAAGTTCCTTGAGGCTTTGAGGCAGACATGCTCGGAAAGCTCCTGCATTACATTTTTGCAAACAGCTGCCGCGAAAACATTTGTTAAATGCGCTAGCCCATCGGGCCCTGATGCGTCCCTTAATTAGACACGGAACGTTGAGATAATGGCGACCCGTCGGTTGAAGGTGGGTACAATGGCACCATTTGGGGGAGTTGTGGAGAGTTAGCGGAAATTTGGCGGGGCCCGTTGGACGGTTGTGATGATCGTCAGAGCTGATACGGCGGAGGAACGGAGGCCCAGAGCATACGGTTGGCAAGAGAGACCAAACAGCCGACGCTAGGTGAGGGCATCAGACAACAGACGGCGGACACTGACCACAGTGGTAGGTGGCCTTTGATACAGACAGCTGACTGTAGGTGAACACTGACCACAGACAGCTGACGGTAGGTGAAGGCGGCAGCCAGCAGACAGCAGAGGCCAGGCAGCCGATGCTAGGTAAGGGCATCAGACAGCAATGAGCGGACAATGACCACGACAGAGACAGCTGGCGGTAGTTGATGGCGGCAGACGGCAGACAGCAGAGCAATAACAGAAGAGGGCGGACGAAGACGAAGACGAAGATGACAGACCGCAGACAGCTGCTGATGGATGGAATTGGTAGACGATAGGCGACTGATGTCATCAGACGGAACAAAGCCGACGGTAGATGAAGGCGGCATACTGCAGAAAACAGAGGTAGACGGGAATTGGGGGGGAAGGGGTGGTTCCAACTACGTCAGCCGACTGTGGCCGCTCGCTGACGTTCAGGAGCGGCGATAGGGAGCGCGCGATCGGGTAAGGATCCGCCGGGAGCCGCCGATCCAGCACCCTCTGAGCTGGGCCAGCCGGCGGGCTGGGCAGCCCATCAAAGCCTGACGTCGGCCAAATCAGGTCGCGGCGTCACAAAGAGACCGGCTGACGTCCGGCCGACGGAGAGCCGCGAAGCGCGCGGCCAACCACCCGCCGCCGTCCGGTTTCCTGCGTGACAGGCGCGGCCAGCGGGTTGCGCGCGGCTGGGGCTGGGCCGGCCGCCGGGGTCCCGAGGCCCGCAGACGGTCCGGTGGAGCTGCCCGAACGGCAGGTCTGACTGGCCGCTGTCTGACTGACTGGCTGACTGACTGCCGAGGCTCTGAGCTTCTAAACAGCAGGTGGTTTTTCCCCCCTCCCCCCCTTAAGGGGATTTCGGCTGGCCGAGTAGCCGACAGTAGCGTAGAGTAGTAGCGCGCTCTCTCAGCTCGTTCCGAAACAGAGCACTTGTGCGCCGGGCCTGTCAAGAAACAGCTTGAAGACCTCGGTCGTCCCGTTCCGACGTTTTACCCGTCACGCAGCCCCCTGCCTTACTGCAGCTCTGAGCGACACTGAGAACCCAAAGGGAGCGGAAAAGCATGACATCGCTCTGTAACCTGGACCAAGTCAGCATAGAAGCGGTCAGATTGCATGGAATAGCAGGCTCTCTGGTTGGCCCGCAGTGACTGTTTCTGATGTATTTGTTTGCACCTGATGTATTATTTGTGTCTGATGATGTATTTATTTGTCTCTGATGTATGTATGATGTGCATGTGTTCATGACAACGCACAGGAAGCTCAGACGGATTTAGCTGCGAGATGGAAGAAAAGGTCGCACCGATGCCAACGCTCGGGATTACAGCTTCTAGGATGCAGATGGAGGGTTACGGTGAGAAGTTTTCAAACAAGCCGGGTTCCGCCATGAAACCCGGACGTCGACTCGACACCAGGCAGGCGTGTGATCCTGCAGACAGTCGCCACCCGAGGCAATTGGCGACGTTTGTTCCAGATGTCCTACCGCATGATGCCATTATATTTTTCCAGCAAACAGAAATGACGGATGATCATGCGTTTTTGACGAGAGAAAGTGCTGTGGTGATCGGCTATCACACAACTCGTTCATGTGACCAACAGCAGGAAGGAATTAAAAATTCAACCACAGCGGTGGTGCCGTTGCATATCAGTGTTTCCAGCTACTGAATCCTTTAAAGCCTCGTATACCCTCCGAAACAAGGTGGCACAAGGGTCATTCAGAAAAAAGATTGGATGAAACGCGGTGGAAACCATCGCTGTTCCTGGCAGAACCACCAGGCGAGGAAGGCAGCAGCCCCGACTGCGCGAATGTATTACATTCTTCAGTCTGCTTCACAAGAGCACAACAGAATTGCACTTTGTGTCGGTCACGGCTCATTTAGATGTGCACAGACACCACGGTTCCAAAACACACCTCCAACAATCAGTTGTACGTCATCCCAGAAGAAACGGCTTTTTCGTCCGCAAATAAGCATGGCAGTACACAATCGAGTAACCCTAAACTACCCCTAATAAATAGACCAGCTTCCTCTAACACCCCATCACTAAATCCAGACACCCCTCAAATATCCGTCTCAACAAACGCAAGGCACGACAATCGAACGCCGAACAAAACGCAAGGCCAAAACAATTCAATCAAAACGTACGAATGAATTAGCAGAACACTTCACACCACAGAAGAACCGGCGACCCAGCACACGAAAGTACAAAACACGATGATACATATGAAAAATTGCCGAAAAACTTCCACGATCAGACGTCACTCGACGGACACAATCCATTGTCACATGAGCAGCCGCGTGGCCGGGCGCGGGCGACAGAGCGGCCCCATCCAGTCGCACGGGATCACTGACTGGCGCCGTAGTCTCCCTGCAGTCGGAGGTTCTGAGGGTCGAACGGCGGCTTCAGGTGGAGATCAGCCGGCACCCGCTCGCCCATGACCTCCACCGCCCAGCTGCCCTCGCGGAGGAAGGCGTTTGTGATCTTCCCGCCGTCCGGCCGCTGGACGTAGCCGTAGGCGACCGTCTTGTCCAGGGCGAACGCGTGCTCAGCCCGGCGCACCATGCCCACGACCCGGTCGTCCAGCAGGATGCCCTCCAGGCCCCACATCGGCACCGGCTGCCGGGGCGTCAGCGTCACCAGTCGGCGGCGCACGCCCTCGGCCTTCTGGCGCTCCACGGCCGCGCGGCCCTCGAACTCCTGCGCCGTCTTCAGCTTGCAGGTGAAGAGCATGCCGGCCTCCTGCGGCATGTCGTCCGGCCGGATCTCGGCGTGCCAGTGTTTGTAGCCTGCAGGCGGCGCCGAGCGTCAGTGGCCGGCCGATCGAGTTCGAAACTGCGATCCGCTCGGACGACCACAATGATCACCACAAAAATAACGTCAGGAAAGTATCTTGTACTTGCCACCAATGATAGCTTTAAAAATCGATGCCCGGAACATATTACAGGGACACTAGTAGCCCTTCTGTGAAAAAAGGAGTTTTAGCATACGAACATGTAAAAGACTGGGATGAAAAAGGTAAAAACGTGGTGGTGTACTGCCCTCATGAAACATCTAAATATAAACAGACGTCCCGATGATTCTCGAAAGCATCAAACACGCTGCTTCACATGATCATTAAAACACGCTTTATGATCGCAAGAACGAAGAATTAACCCGCTTTCAGAAGCAAACGAGGCAAAAGAACATCGATATAATCAATTCATGGGCTCCATTCGATCGGCCATTTTATGATTGGTTATATTTCCCTGCAGGCCTTGTGATAAAACTTGGCGAGGAAGAAGGCTCCTATGAATCCCTGAGAGAAACTTCATGAATAAGTCACTCAAGCCAGCAACACTTCAGCCAAGCGCGATAACCAGAAATCTGTCCAGTGCTCGCTCTCATTGGATGGTGGTGGTGAGGACAAGCCTCTGCGCCCAACCATCTGACGGGCAGAGGCAGCTAATCTGCGTGCGTGCGTGCGTGCGTGCGTGTGCGTGTGTGTGTGTCTGTGCGTGTGCGTGTGCGTGTGCGTGTGCGTGTGTGCGTGTGTGTGTGTGTGTGTGTGTGTGTGTGTGTGTGTGTGTGTGTAGGTCTGTCCGTCCGTCCGTCCGTACGTTGGCCTGACCGGTCGCGACCTCACGCCGTCGCCGGCTGACCTTTCTCGGCGCTCAGGCTGTCCATGGCCCGGTAGCCGGCATCGACCAGGCCGTGACCGCCACCAGCCTCCTTCAGCAGACGGTAGACGGCCACCAGGCTCTCGGAGGGCACGTGCAGCTCCCAGCCTGTCGCAGAGACGCGAGCTAAGGCGGGGAGCAGCGGTCACCGTGCCAACGTAGTCCGGCTGTCTACAGTGGCAGACAAGTTCCTGTTAATTGAGGCGGAGGTCTGCGAAGCAGAGAGGAGTTACATTTATTCCGTAGCGTTGAGAATTGTGCATTGTGCAAAACTTGATCTTCCATCCGTTAAATCATTTCACAAGCTTTCCGCAGTACAAAACTTTGGTGAAGTATCCATCAGCAAGGCATAATTTTACGACAAATGAAAAAGCAGATCATGTTTGGAGTGGCGGTGCCTCGTCGAGCAGAAAGCCGTGCTCAGGTCCACACACTGACAAAAACGACGTAAGCAGCGATCAGACTGTTACGGTGACCTTAGCCACAACCGAGTACAGATCTACTCACCGAGTTCTCCGACAAAACTGAGCCTCAGTGCGCGGCACTTGTACCCTCCGACATCAATGACCTGAGTGGTGCCGAACGGGAACTTCTCGTTGCTCAGATCGGTGGACGTCAGACTCTGCAGTATCTGACGGCTGTCGAAATGGTTTCGTGTTGTGAATCACCGGCAGAGACATGGCTTATTAAACTCAGTTAAAAGTGGGTGTCACCACACACATGCCCGCGCGGCGTTTGACGATTTCAAGCGAATTTTTCAACTCATAGCCAATAAGATGGCACAGATTATCCCGTAACTATGTCCAGCCGATTCAACATCACTGATAGCGTTTTCCGTACAACACCTTTAATGGCATGACCGTCCCAGGTACTGGACGGCACTTCTTGAGTCAAAAAGCTTGACCCACCGCTGTGCCAAGACAGACGTCTAGCCTTTAGCTCACCGACACGGTGTGGGAGGCAGCTACGATCTAGAGATGCACTACGTACAAAATAAATCGGAGTTTGCACAAAAATGAACAAATGCCGCTTCAGGACACGCGAATGTGAACATGATGACCAAGCAGGCGGCACCATCCGTCTTAAGCCAATGGTCCTGGTCTTCTAAATCTGTACGCGGAGGCCGCAGGCAGCTCACGCGGCCAACACAGTCCGGTGAACTCTCCGCCTCATTAAAATGTCTCGCCGGTCAACCCAGCGCCTGGCCGCCATTTCACCTTCCCAGACCACGGCTGCGCTTCGGCGGAAACACCAGGTCGCTCCTGCAGGGACGCTGGTCTCTCTCACCCGGCGCGCAGGGGCAGGAAAGGCTCACCTGGCGGGACCCTGCACCGACAGCAGGCCCATGTCGGTCGAGCGGTCCGTGACGGTGACGTTCAAGTTGCGGTCCTGAATGGCGGTCCGCATGTGCGTCAGCACGTGTTCGGCGAAGCCGCCTCCCACCGCCACGTAGAAGCCGCGTCCCTGCCGGCACCAGACGCTGGTGATTACACCAGACACTGGTGATCACGCCGGTCCTGAACGGTCAGCAGGAACAGGCGCGCTCCGATACCTGCATCACCGACGCTAATTGCCACATGGGATCTGCTCAGTTAGTACCTTTCAAGCATTTTCAACTGGCGCCAGCTGCCAGCGCGCCGGCTCGGAAAGGTACCATGGTGTACCTACATTCAAACAGGGTCGTCTTGTGCACTGCTTCATATTTGAAAGGAAACAAAGCAATAGTACGATCCGCAATCGCACGGTCGAATCATTTGAGTCCGCCAGCGAAAGCTTTTCCGCAAGCAAAGCAAGTTTTGTGTCATCTAATCAAATCTCTGAGAAAGTAGTGGACACCTGGTCTGTGCCTCATGTCAAAGCCATGAGATCGTCTTCGGAAATTTGGCTGCACTACATATGTGACATAAATGAGCGACGCAAGGCATTAATGGGCCCTTACTCCTGATCTACGTCAGACCATGATGCTTCTGAACCAATACACTGGGATTAAAACGCAAAAGCACAAGGAGAGTAATTTAATTCCAAGCTGAATATCTGGGGTAACCCAGATAATCAGCTTGGAATGAAATGGCGTCACAACACATGTGACGATACCACTGCGCCCTCGACAATGCGCCAGTGTGTCACATCTGCACTGCATCATAGCACCATCTGAGACCCCCTTCCCTTTCCCAGATCGGCCTCGACACGTCTGATGGCTCACCCGAAGGCCATCGTAACGAGCGTTCCGCAATTGGCCGCAGCGCCCCCCCCCCCCCCCAACCACGGGACCTGACGCGGCCGAACAACAGGCCGACCGCGTCGACAGCGCGGCGCTGCCGCCAATAACACGCCGCCAAACAGGGCTGCTCTAACGCATTTACTGCCCATTAGCCGGCTGTTTGCCACGTGACGACGTAACTCCCCCAGGCCCCGCCGGCGGGAGATGTGCCCGCCACGGGCATGATAAAATACAAACTGTGCCGACCAGCCGGAAAACACCGCAGCCCGCCTGCCCGCGCAACATGGCAATCACTTAGGTGCGCCGCAAGGCGGATCTGGCCGCGTGCGGCTCGGCTCCGGCTCCGGCGGACCTGGTCTCGTACCGACAAAAGTTTACACAGCGGCGCGGACGCCTTCCGCATCTGTACACACACTTTTCCGGAGTTCTTTTGTGTGAGTCGGATTTAATCAGTCTCTCCGAGTCCACCTTATCCAATTCAGGCCGCTACGAAACTTTGGGAACAAACCCGTCTTCTAAGGACTTCTGGCGAAGTTGTGGGCTTGAAAGGGCTCCTGCCTGTTTGACGAAACTGCAGCACAAATGAACGGCACTTGGCGCACTGCATGTCTGGAGGCCCTGGAGAGATGGGAGAGTCTAGAGCCCCAATTTTCAGTGAGTTTAACATTGGGCATATGACCGTGACTGGGAAGAAAGTCTGAAATCCTATCCAGACCCCTCTCCCGCTCCTCCACTTTTTCCGGAAATCCCCGGCCATGTACGTATGTGATGATCAAAAGCAAGCGCAAATTCTATCCAAGACAGATATATGTACAGGTGACCGGATGGTGCACAACAGATTCCGCTTGCCGCACTAAATTAGTCACTTCCCTCTCCTACTGCTGGTGTCGCCACCCCTGTCTGGAGGTCCAGACAGGGGTGGCGACAGACTCTCTGCCAACAGTTTCAGCTAACGACTGACAGGCGATACCCAGCGTGATAACAGTCACCTGTGCCGCTTCAAAGAGCACCAAACGCAGTAAGCACCGAACAGCTAAATACCCTGGTTTACCCACTGTCTACACATTCGAATACGATGCTGGCATTTCCAGTAAACAAGAAATCTGAGACTTGGTATTCCAGCACGCCGCTGTGCTTCGAAAAAGAGACATGGCGTATCATCCGGCACGTTTTATTTGTCAGGAATGTAATGAGGGCTTATCCCGTCTTACCCTTTCGAACCAAGTCCGCTTCAGCATAGCATTACTAGGGACTTGTGACTATCACGTCTACCACAAGTAAAAACTACACAACTGCCATCGCCCATGGCGAGACCGTGCACGAAAGCACTGCTTCCGAAGAAGTACCAGCGATTAATACAGGGACGAGGTATGGCTATCCCAGGTTATCCCAAGCACTTATTACGGGAAAACAATCGAAACAAGTGCGCCATAATATGGCGACAAAATCCCGTCCGTTACTACGCCTTTGCCATCTACTGGCCAAACTCTGTCATAACTCACTGACATTTTTTGCTTTCTCGCAGCAATCCCTATGTTCAATCTTTCCGGCTGTAGCGATCTCACTAACACCGAAAAAAGTGTTATGGTGGCAGTTCTCAGCGAGGAAATACGACAGCGCTGTCGGTCCACATGTGAAAAACTCACAAGTTTCCTACGGTTGTTTTCGTCCTGCTGGTTGGAGGCGTGGGGGCTTCTCCCAAAAAGTCAGCTGGGCCTCAGTCCCGGGTGTCGATTTTTATTCTTTTGAAAAGGGCATTCCCCCCCCCCAATGTTGATTTGGGCCCCTCCAATGTTGGTCTGGGCCCCTCCAATATTTTCCGCAGGTGGTAAAAGGGAAATGGGCAACAATAACGAAAAGAACGGCCGCAACAGATAAGAGATGGCAGAAAGAATAGAATAAAGCATACAGTGATGCACCTATTAATCTTTCTATCTTCTATCTATATATCTACCTACATACATGAGACATATGCATTTTTATCTGAACAACAGCAACCGAAAAAACTTATAAATTTCCGCTGATCAAAATAAAGTGGGCTAAATCCGTTGAAAAGCCAACATTTGGGGGAGGTTAGGTTAGGCGTCAATTTACAGAAATCGACGCCTCTGGGCTCAGTTCACCCTGCTGCCTAACCGATGGCCGGATGTGGCCAAAATAATTCACTGTGTGTAATCAAGTCCCCAGATAACGTCCACATGAGACCAGTGCCGGGGCGTTGTGGGCAAGCGCCGTCAGCACAGGGCTCCCAGAATTATTGCCCCATTCACCACCCTTGTCTTGACTCGCAACCTGCGCCTGGTGTCGGTCTGGACAGCAGTTCTGCCCGGGCCGTCAACGCACCACAGCGCGGGCGGCCAATTAGCGACTGCTCACGCTACTCTGGGACACGTCAGCGCACACAGACGGTCTTATGATCTTCCCAGGCGCACAGGTCTGTAAACCCCACGCCGTGGACGACACACCCACGTACACCGTGCGTGCGGCGTAGCGGCATGACCACAGTCCATTTGAAACCAGCATCGCACTGATCGCAAACGAGCCTCCTCGGCGGGCCGGAGGCAAATCTCGGAAAGAAGTTCCGGTGAGCCGAGGTTCGGGCCCCGTCGCCCCCAACTTGAGCCATGCATCATGCCGTCTGGCGGCGACCTGTCGCAACTTGGGCGGCCGCGTCGGCGGGGAGCATGGCCTATTATCGGGCCGGCGTCGCTTTCCCGACCATAACGGGGCGTCATCATTCTTCGGGGCGGCGCGCCACTACAGCTGCAGGGACGCCCGGCTCCGGCCGCCGACGAACTTATAATGAGCGGCACTGGGCCGGCCGCCGGCGGAGGGTCCGGCGGTCCGGCGGTCCGGCCACAGGGGCCCGGTCCGCAGAGTCGGCGCCCCGGCGGAGGGTCCGGCGGTCCGGCGGTCCGGCCGGCGGAGGGTCCGGCGGTCCGGCGGTCCGGCCAGCGGAGAGTCAGGCGCCCCGGCGGTCCGGCCGACAGAGGGTCAGGCGCCCCTCCGTCCGGCCGACGGGGAGTCCGGCGCCCCGGCGGAGGGTCCGGCGCCCCGGCGGCCCGGTCGCCCACCGCGGCACTACTGAGAGCCGTTTCTGACGCTCTGACGGCGGTCAGACGACAGAAATCCTACCCAGCTATCGACGCCATCAGCGACAGAAGTCACTCAGAATGCATACCACGTGGTGACAAACAGTTTGCAAAAACTGTTTGTCAACGCCGGAAAGCAATATTTGGCCGATGGCGCACGAAAGTCTTCCGGTCAAGTCCGCGGTAAGGCATTTCTTCTGGCTTGGTGGTTTCAGTGATTCACGGTAGTCGAACATTTCAAAATTAGCAATCGCCTCTCCTGGCGATAAATCCGGACGTGACGGAAAAAGAATTAGTTTCGGCAAGAATTGCGCCTTGCTGTCACCAGGGATTTATAAGCGGTCCATAGCCGACCGTGACAGTCGGTTGTGACGCATGCATTTCAAACGGCAAAGCGAAGTCCGTAGGTCCGTCGTACATCGGGATTTTAATAGTCCCAAACCGAGCTCCAGCCTAGAAAGTACGTGGAGAACTTCTTGTAGACCAGAAATCTTGCCGATTTTTAACATTGCCGTTTACCTTGGCAACGTTTAGACAACAGGTGAAGCTGGGCGAATGCAGGGTAACAATACTTATGCCGTCTGCGGGGCAGTCACTGTCTTTTTACAACACTTATCAGCTTCTCCCTGCTTTATTATGTAGTTTAGAAATCCTTTCGTTCTCCTTGGGTCGATGATTTGAACAAAACCAATGGGTATAACCCTAAATGCCTTGATTTCAGTTTCTTCAGCCGTGCTACAAACAGGTGCGGGATTCCGAAGCCGAAGCGGCCCAATGGTTATGATGCCGCATGGTCGTTCAGAGCGTGCAGGTTCGGATCTAGATGGGTGCTCAGACGTTGGCGTCGGGTTTTCCCATGATGCACTGTTTTTCTACATCATTACGAAGAAAACCTGTAGTCTCGATGTACGTCACACATGGTACCATTCAGCCATAACGCACTTGCATCGTATAAAAAACCGCGCGTGGCTCCTTCGTATTCCCAAGAACCGATCACACACGAGGTTCATTCTTGTGTGTGTGTTCCCAGATAACTTTGTAGATATCTGACAAGACTAAACCGTTCGTTAACATGGGACATAAGTCAGCATTTTTCAATATTCTTCAACACTTAAAATCATGCCATATTTTACAGCTAACTGCTGCTTATTTTTAGCAAAATCAATGACAGTCACCAGAACATATCAAACATGGATCAAACAGCCCATTTAGTATTACTAATTCACCCTTCAAAAGGCGATAATTGTGTTTCGACGCTTTATGGAGTTGCAAAGCGATTTCCCGTGCATGCCATTATATTCTGTTCCGCCGTGTCGCACTTTCAGCTGCTGCTTAATGTGATGAGCCGGCGCACGCCAATGCATGTTTGCCGTAGGCCCGTATTTCGCTGCATTGTCGGACTAGTCTAGAATGTGGCTTTAAAGTACTTATATTTTTTTACACTTTTAGGCAATTCAGCAATATGTGTGTTGAGAACGTAATCAAGGACGTTTTCAGACTAACCATGAGTATTTATGAACAGCTGAGCTGACCAAGACGAAATACTTCACGTAACAGCGCTACGAATCATGGCCAGCCAGCTGGCCATTATTTCACCACGGCGTAACACGTCCGTTAACAGCGTACCATACAGCACCACCAACAGACGATTACCAACATCATTTCAGGGAGGCGCTAATTACGCGCCACACGGAAACTGCATGCCATTGCCTCCCATCCAAATCAGGGATAGCTACATCGGGGCCTTGGTCCCGTCTGAAACGCCACTGCGTCTTCCACCGTACTGTTGCACGCGGTAGCGCTCATGGGTGCACGAGCCCGCATGACAGGTACGAAGGTGGTCCTATCAACTTTGAAAAAGTCAACATTGGCTTACGGTGCGCATAGAAAGAAATTACCTCTGAATGGCTCTGGACCTACCAGCTTTAAAAATGCTCCTAAGCACGTGGTCAAGTGTGTGTGTGTGTGTGCGTGTGTCAAGTGTGAGCAGGGATGCGTTCGCTCCTGCGAAACCTCCTTCAGTGTCCACGAGCACCAAGGCAGGGTATTCTGTACATGAATATGCGGGAGTCCAATATAAACACAAATTCAGAGTGGAGCGTGACTGCGTTCAGCTTCCAACACGTGTTTTCGCCATCACGTCACGCTGGCCATTAGGGCTTTGTAAATGAACAGGTTTTACTCCGTGCGGGCTGAGGTTGGTTGAGGTTGAGCTCGATTTTCAATTACCCGAGTTCCAATTTCGCACGCGGTGAAAGGAATCACAAAGTCCAATGTTTCCCGATTCCGAACGTGTTCCTCTAACGCCGAACGCAGCACAAGGCACATCGCCAACAGACTTCAGGAATCGACTACGCTTACCTGGAAGGCGGGATCACACGGTCCACCTTCGCCCGATTCCAGGACGCTCACGGTCAGGTCGGATTCGATTCTTCCGCGACCATTCAGCATGCAGGTGTACACTGGAGTCAGAAAAGAGCGCGGTAAGACGAACATCAGATTCATCCGATGGATATTGTTGATTAATGGCGGATTGACACCAGTGCTCTACACTGGAACGCCACCAAACACTTCTGAGTGGAAAACAACCCAAGAAGCACGCACGTCTGGAATCCACCAACAAACTGGCCAGGCTGCTAGAATGATGACCCAGAACTAAACATGAGAATTCGATTTAGCCGATTTTCATACCCGACCCATTATTCAGAATGAGCACACGGAACGTGCACGCTACTCCAATTGCTGTTAACCCGTCCCCGACTGGGGGGCAGTTGACTGCCCCCCCCCCTGTGGTTTTTCTGGGATTGTGACAGAACCAACAAATAGAGTCACGAAACTTTGTGTACCTTTTGCTCCATCAATTTTCAATCTCGTGTCAAAATTCTAACCTCAGGTCAAGTTCGGTGCATGACCTAAGTCAGGTCAAACGGACCTATGTCCAAAAAAGTTTAGCGCCCTCTAACTTTTTCGCAAAACAAGATATCTCAATAATACTTTCAGGGATAAGTGATCAAGATAGATGCAACAAATCTGCTCAACTAATGTAAACAAATAAAGCTCCGCCAATTTTATAGATTTGTAACTAATCAATTTTTCCAAAATTTGAGCATGAGAAACCATCACAAGAATCACAAAGATCAATAAAATATGCATAGATCGTCTTTTTTCGCGAAAATAAAGGAACGCTAAAATTAGTTCCCGTCAATTTGGTGCCGCATACGGCAGCGGCGCACACCGACAGCTGGCGGGATAATTGCCGTGTCTTTAACTCAACGTTTCGGCGTATATATTGAACAAATCTGGGGAATTAGACGTGTATCGGCATCCGCGGACCTTTACTTGTACGCTGGTGCCTTTACGTATGCGTTATTCGTCACAGCCCTTGAGATGCAGGCCATTTCTTGGTCTCATGCAATCGACTATGAGAAAACATATATAGGGCGTAAATTGCTTACATATTATCTAAAACTAAAAATGAGACCAGTTTCGAGCTCTCCTCGTCACAAACTTTCCAACGGCGTGCTTATTTTTTATCGGGCGACCAGCCGTTCGTGAGTTAGAGGGGGGGGGCAGCCAACTGCCCCCCCCCCAGTCGCCCATGTTCGAAACGGACCGACGGTTGTGCGCGGGTTAATGACTGTCGAATATGAGGTTTATTCATATGACTTCCGGAGTTTCCAATCGCGACCAAAAACAGTAGTCGGCTGTATGCACATTCACTAACCGTATGTTGCAACTTTTTGGCGAACAGCTCAACTGCTTAACGCAAACGACGTGCCAAAGGCGTCTTCCATCCACAACAGGCTACCCCAACGTAATCGCGGGGCTGCCTGTTCACCACAGCTCATCCGGATTTAGCCACGGAGCCCTGAGTGGTTATATCGGTCGACCCCAGCGCTGCGTCACACTGCTCTGATCGCCTCAGGCGTCGACCTACCGACAGAGCCCTCGGGGCGCTGCAGATCGTTCGAGAAGATCCAGTCGACGGCGGCCTGCGCGTCCGGCCCGGTCACGTAGTACTGGGCGAAGTAGCTCATGTTGAAGATGGCGGCCGCCGAGCGGCAGGCGAGGCTTTCGTCACGGATCTGGAGGCAGCGGTCAGCTGAGACGGACTCCCAGCACAGGAGGGACCGCGGCTACAGAACGGATCGTACCCAGCGTAACCAGTGCGTGAGGAGAGTACAGTTTTGGGTCAACCAATGAAAACGTGTGGCACAACGGCTGACAGGCCCCGGTGCTACACAAAACAGCAGCCCGGATCGATTAGTGCAAAAAAAAGAAGAAGAGACAGAATTTCAACTTTGCTCCTTCATATTCCCGTAATAAGTTCTGATCATCAAAATGATGCCTGTCAACGATCGGCTATTGCATGAACTGAGAATAAACACAAGCCATCAACCGGATGCAGCAAATGGGTGGCTGCACGACTGCACATCATCTTCATGGGTTGTTTCTACAATCAGGCAAGCCGAAAACAAAGGCGCTACGATAAAAATAATAGAGAATCTGAAGGAGTGGCGTGTTAAACACCGTGTGGAACATGCTGATGGTGCGTTATCGCAGACCGTGTTACCCAAAAGTCTGAAGGTCACAAATTATCTGGGTGAGGCCACATGTCAAGAAAAAGAGAATTCTTTCAGATTCGGTTTGCTGGCGTACACTGTTGGGACGGTAACTGGGCATGCTTTTTCAGAATCTCCCCTCATGATGTCCAGATTGTGAGGAACACCCCAGTGCAGTAGAATTCTTTCTGAGAAATATGCCAGCTTGAAGTCTGATTAAACGACCACTTAATCATATATTTTCTCCAAATTTTCATTCATGTTTTCGGGTAAAGGCAGCCATAATCGGTATTATGTTCGAAACCATGAGGACACAAAAAGGTGTATGGTGTGTGGTGACAAAAGAAACTGACCTAACTTGTCACTGGATATCCATTATGCTTAAGTGAATACCATAAACTAATTTATTTTTAAGACGACTTTTTCATACGTAACATATTTCGAAAGGTCCATACAGATACCAATTTCGACATTCATGTCGGTAATGACGCGAAAGTATTTTTTAACCACAAAAATGATGGATTCCGCATTTTCCACTTGTACGTGAACGTATCGAAGGTTTTTAGAAAATCGCCTTTTCTAGAATATCCAGAGGACTGGGCAACAGTATCAATACATTTTGTTGCAAACATACGATAACGATGGCGAATCAATGTCACTTCCAACAGGCGGAGGGGCTCACCACATGATGGTGCTCCGGGAAGTCGAACGAGTACTCCTTCTTGAGGATGTCGTAGTACGTGTGGTTCTCGTGCCGGGGCGTGCTGTACGCGCCGTACCAGTCGTACTTCAGCGCCGGCGCAGGACCATGGTCCTTGCAGAACCAGCCGGGCCTCTCCCACCCCTGACGCTCCTGGTACTGGCAGCCCAGGCTCAGCAGCTCCTGCGCACAGCAAACGGCCACTTATTCGGCGCCAGCAGGGTCGGATGCCCGCGGCCGCAGTTGTCTCCGGTTCCAGCGGACCGTTCTGCGCCTGCCGGAGCCCCAGAGATCGGCACCGGGCACGGCGTGCCTCAGAGCGCCGCCTGTCCAAGCGCCTGTCTTTATGTTTCTGCCGCGCTCCACACAAGCCAAAGCCCAAGCAGCTTAAAGTTGCAGTCTCTGTGGGTGGCACTTTCCGCACAACTATTACGGTAAGATGTTTAGCCGTAGCTGGTGCTTCCAACACTATCCCATGACCATTATTTTGCATCGGAAAAAACGATCTTCAGAAGCAGTTCCGCCATTATGCCAACGACTACTTTTGTCCCATTCAGGAGCACAAATTGTTCTCATTTTGAAATCAAGGCCGTAATTCTTAAATCAGCGCGGTAATTCCTAAACACGGAACTCATCTGCATATTCATGAACAGCGAAGACCACGCTCTAACACTAGTTATCGCATTAGCACTTTTCCTGCGATAATTTGTTGCCACTCGGCCCCCTGCGTCCCGTCCGGCGTGCAGACGACTCTACTCCCTGAGACCTCGGCTCGGTCCCTGAACTTCCAGCCGGTCAGGCCCGGACCGCGGCGTGCTGGTCCTCGGCCGGCGGGAGGAACCATTTGCTGCCGTTTGGCGCCGCTCGATGGCCTGATCAATAGCTGCAGGAATTGCGGCGCTCGACGGCCGACCCGCACTCGCCGTGCGGAACGCGTCCAAATCCCAACCAACCGGCCAATCGCAACAACATCGCGCCGCCAGGCAGCGCAGCTTCTAGGAGCTCAGCAGCAATCGCAGCGCCTGGCGCACCCTCGGAACAGGCTTCTTGGAACTCGGTAGTGATAACGAGCTCCTCCTGCCGCCTCGTATCATCTTCTCGGCATACAGCAGCTTGAACGAAACGTTTTACGACCACCGAGACAAGGGGAGCATGCGCGCGTGCAAAGGCGACTTTATTATAAACGCATGGAGCTGAACGGCATGCATTTTCCAACAATGTGCTCATCTATCCGAAGTAAATTCAGTAACGTCTGATTTTCTGCCCAGGAACCCGTATAACCTATAAACTGAAGCCAGGTCAACATTCGATTTTTGGTTCTCACCTGATTTTCCGCCTAACTAGGCCATTTAAAATTGCTAAAAACTGCATCAAGTTTGCGTCAAAAATGCTCAGAAAACTGAAGTAAATCTACGCACGGTGCGTTGCATCACGGTATCTGCGTCACTAACTCAATCTAACTTTTCGTCACAAGCGCGGTTACTTTTCAACTAGTGCCAAAGACGAGGGTCGCGCATGCCGCAGAGGCTAGCAGAACCACACTCACCTCGTACAGCGGATCCTTCCGCATGTTCCTGCCGGCCAGCGGCTCGTCATGAGGAAACACCATGGAGTAGTTCTTGGCGTACGATTCATGACTCCTCTCCTTGATCCATTCCTTGTTGGACGTGAGTTCTGGGTTGAACCGCCTGGGAAAAACGACCCACGCGCCTCAGTGCAAGCCATTACCGGAAAACAGCAAACGCACTAAGACACAGGACAAACCCAGTTTTGTCTACTGTTGCACTAGTCAATCACCCAACGTCCTGGCTGCGTCTGTTCACTTAAATTGTTCTGAGCCCGGACCGATCATTCAGAAACCAACACGCTGGTGAGGTCTATTTCAGCTACCGATGAAAACCTGCGTCTGTGTACTGCCACCGCATCCGGGGCCTGACAGGAGCGCCGGTGGCGACAGCTTCGCTCCCGAGCGTCGACAGCGACGAACGACCGCCACCCCTGGGCCGTCATGACGGGTGGCTGATGGTGACAAGGATCCACCATTTGCCAAAGATATGGTCCAGTAAGACTAGATCGGCAGCATTAATTTCTGCATGAGCAATGGCAAGTTATGCGTCAAATCAAACGGGTGCGTCTATGAATCCATTGCAAATGAGTAAACTTATGTATTTCGGCGGCCCATCAGTGCTGATTCTGAAGACGCCGTCGCTCTTCACTGTCGCTAATCAAATACCATCCCCGAACGTATAAGTATTAGATGCCTCGGGTGACAGAGTTTGCGGTGTTCATTCCTTTTCTGCCGATCCAGGCATCAGCTCAGTGCAGAACACCTCGCATGCAAATCTACTTTGCTGCACAAGTCATCAGGGATGCAAAATTCGAAAATGCAGCAAAAACCGAACACTGTCAATGAAGATGCCGAAAGGGGTTTCGTGCCCGAACAGCTAGTAAGGAAGGAACTGTTTCATCAAAACAGTTTACATGAAACCACAGATGAGATTGAGTGCTAAAAGAGCAGAGCAGAGTGAACCAGTTCGTAGAACAGCTAATGTCAGCGTCAAGAGGATCGAAAGTAATGAACAAACAGAGGAGGGCATACGGAAGACAGTTGCTCAAGATGTGATACAATGGCTTCTGAGCCACTTGTTAGTTTGTTTTCTTTTTCCTTCGTCGGCCATTTTTTTAATGTCATGCGAACGATGAGGGCTGTTGACGTGTACAATCTTAAGACCGGTAATGAAAAAACAAAATGGATGTAACTTCAAACTAAAAGTTTCGCTTTTCATCTGTCTGGTGGGGAACAGCGCTCCCATCAGACAAATGGATGACGTACGTACACAAAATAAGATGGCATACACGTTCTGCAAAGGTCTAAGCGAACAACCTGCCTGGTTCATCTAGCCGATGCGATGATCAAGGAAATACAGGTTACGGTTAAAAATACCGTGACGTAGCGAAGCACACGTGACTATCGCCAGGTAATTCTTGCGAAGCAGCGGACACATTACTGCAAACTCGTTTGTTGCGGACGCCATCTTTAAACCGGGACCTGTGGACGTCCCGGTTTGTGTGTGTGTGTGTGGCGTCTTACGGCACTGGGGTAGAACGGCTGGGTCTTAAAGAAAGGCGGTATAGGAGAGAGAAAGAAACGGGAACCAATAATAAGAAGGCAACAGATAATATCAATGATAACAGGCAACGTACAGGTTGGGCGTGGTACAAGAGGCTGTAGGATAGAGTTCTCTAATTCAAGACAGGCAAAGGAACCACCCAATTCAAGAGAGCATGTTAGGACCTAAACAAGAGCACTCTAATTCAAGTGACAAAGGAAACCTGTAATTCAAGAGAGCATGTCAGTGCCTCAGCGAGAGCACTCTAATTCAGGAGCGATAAAAGAAACCTCTAATTCAGGACAGCATGTTATGACCTAAACAAAAGCACTCTCATTCAAGAGTTAAAAAGGAACCCTCTAATTCAAGAGAGCAGCGGCGTCAGGAAATGAAGGAATTCAAAGGAAGAGAAAGTAAAACCAGGCACGGGGTGACCCTTGTTTCACTTTCACGCACTTTACTGACCACTCAAGACTTCACTTTTAACTCCAGCACTCACTCGAAGAAACCCGTTTCTGTACTGGAGACGACAGAGACACAGGGCACGGAACAAAGGCGATACATGAAGTGAGTGCGGCGGTGCTGACGCGCAGTTTATATACAAAGATAATGGCCCGGTATGATTAGAAAGAGAAAAGGGTCAGCACCGCGTATAAACACCCCGCACCTGGGCCGCGGCCGGCGTTCAGCAAACACGCAGCACAGATATGGGCGGCACGACCGGGCCTCCTCGCCGGCCGACGACGCGGCCCTGTCGCCGGACACGCGGCGTCCAGCCCGGCGTCACGGCTGCCCGTACTGACCGCAGGCCGCACTGTCAACGTAATGTCTCTCGGAGACAACATTCTTTACCGTCGATCTATACTTTCCAGCGACGAATGTTAACCCCGACCCGGGGAGGGGGCCCCATCACAGCCAGACCCAGCCACACCCCTGCGACTCGCGGGCACCAGGGCAGCGCGCAGCGGGCCCACCAGGCCAGCGGTCACTCCCAGAATCGAACGCTTCCGGTCGGACACTGCAGGCAGAGCGCAGTACTGCCGAGCACGGCGGACCAAAGACCACGTGCCATTCGAAGAACGCCGCCTCGCTGGGAACGGCCATAACGGGCCAGCCCACGCCAGCCAAGGCCAGCCCAGGCTCACTGGTGAGCACGTGTCCGGCTCGGGCACGACTTCACCGCACGTCCGGTCCCTGCCCGCGTGCAAATCCACCCCAGTCATACCGCGTGTGGCTTTACTCCGGGCACACGCATCCGACCAGGCTCTTGATGCGGTCCAAGGCTTGGTCAGTTGCAACAGACCCGACGCCTCCTCCCCTCTCCCCCTACGCCTTCTCTGCCAGAGAGCGCGCACTGCGCACGGCCGGCGGGTGGCAGTTCCGCTGTTTAATTTTTGTGACAAATTGCAGACACTATTCGAACTGAATAGCGTTCGCCAAAAAGGCGGCGTCAATTCGCCAGGCCTGTCGAGTGGCAAACAAAATTCTAATCGGCGTGGAGATCTGCGGAAAGTTTGTCAGTTAGCATCGTTTGATTGCGTTGGTCTGCTCGTCGAGTGGCACGCTATTTCCAGAAGAGGAGATTCGGCTGGCGTAGGACGGCAAGGGCGGAAACGTGCCAGAAATAGCGATGAGTGAGCAAAGCGGCCGAAATGTTTTACATGGACGGTAACCTGGCCATTATTAATTATTTTAAGGCAATAAGTATTCCTTGCGACAACCCCAACAGTCCTAAAAGATGAGTGTGATGCGAAAACAAAGCATGTCGTTGTTTCACACCGACCGTCAAATGTTGTCTCGCACCGCCCACACGGTCGGTTTAGACATTTGCATTTGGTGAGAAGTAGATGATATTTACAATTCGCTTCATTGCTGCAAATGTTTTGAAAACCCTTAACCCTATTAACGGCAGGGGGAGGCTGAATCGGCCCCCTCGGGTTTTTTTGCTTGCCAATTCCAGGCTTCTTAACGCAGCTTCACGAACCTTGCTGACTCTTCCTAGCTATCCTTTCTACGCGCCGTGACAAAATTTCAAAATTCTATTTTGCTCAGGGGCGGAGCCAGGCAACGTTTTTGGGAGGCACCTCAGGCCATTTTTAGCCATGTTGAGGGTAAAAGGAAAATGCCTGCCAAAAACAGCGCTTTTACGATAGAACTTAAAAGTTTTATATGGATGTACAGCTAAATAGTTGGGCAATGTGCACATGTAGTTTTGTTTATCTGAGGTCACTTTACAAGGTCAGGTCAAGGTCAAAAGTCTAAATTTCTCTTTTTTGCAATAATTTCGGCGCCGTTTTTTTTTCAAATGGCAAACCCGGAATCAACATGACTTAGAACGATTCTCTCTACTTGTCTCAAGTTTTAGCTTGATATCAGGTCGGGTCACGGAGCTATGACCTAAAATGTCAGTGTGCGTACCCCATATCGCAACAGCCATAAAACGAAATTTTTGAAACAGAGTGAATTCAAATGATTGAAAACGTTTACAGATAATATTAAATGCACACGGGATCATTCAAAGTGACCCCAAGGTCACTGGAGGTCATTTAAGGTCAAAGGTCACAAGTTGACCTGAAGAACGTGTGACCATGACAGTTTCTCCTTTTTCATGTCCTTGGCACCGCCTATGCTCACATTATAGAAACATTGTGATGCGATTTGTACTTCCTTAACATAACATGATTAGCAGAAACCAAAAAAAGTGTTTTTGCCTCTTTTGTTCATTCAGTTGTTAGAAAACTAATCCTCCTATTTTTGAAACCCTGTGAACGCCCATCAATTTTCTCAAAATTTCAGATTTGTGTACCCATGGTAAAGGCCGTATCCATAATCTCTCGATTCATGCCAGTTTCATTGAAATCGGTCGATAAACAACGGAATTATAAGAAGTTCAAACGCACCCCTGATTTGGACATTTTTGCCCTCCTGTATCCACACATTTCAAAATTTTTGAAATTTCTTTGTATAAAAATGTAGTTCACGTCACGGCAAATCGATTGCCGTTTGTTGCGGTGAAATCGGATGCGCAGTTCTCAAGATCTCGGGGGGGACCGAATCCACCCTCCCTGCCGGGAATCGACCATACCGTCTAGCCCTCCGGGAAAAGGGTTAAATGTTCTGCAAGATGTTATTGCCTGCTTATCTGTAGAGTGAAAGTGGGAAACCGAAACAAAAAAATATGGTGTCAACGGCAATAACATTTGTGGAATGTATTAAAACAAAACAAATAAAATAACAATGCATTTAAAATACGGGTCACCGGCATTTTTAATCCGCAGGTGCCATTTAAACGTAACTTAATAGCCCATACTGAGTAAATTACAGCACAAAGGCACCAGATAAGTTTTCCTGGAAGGCGGCATAGGCGATGCGTCTTGCCACGGCGTCAGGTGCAAGAGAGATCTGTCGAGTTCCGACGGGACCACCGCCGCCTCCAGTCCGGACCCCGGTACCCGGTCGGTGCCAGTCGGAGATGTGTCGGCGATAACGTGTCTGTCCAGTGTCGGGGCCGCCGCGCTCTCTTCATCTGGCCGAAATTCACGGCCCGCGCCCGGCCGCGCTATCAGCCCGGCGAGGCGTCAGCGGCGGCCGCCGGAGCGGCGCGGTTTGTGGAAGCGGCCGCTCGTAACTAAGCCCGGTCGGCCGCAGTCGGCGATAGCTCAGGCTGACCGCCTCCGGCCGCCACCCGGCCGTCGCCGTCCGGCCGCTCTCCGGCCGGCCAGGCCACCGCGCTCCGGCCGAGGTAGCCGCCCTCGCGGCTCAGTTAGCCAGACCGGAACGAGCCGAGAAACTGATATGCCAGGTCGAGGACAGGAGTATGTTTGTAGGGACGGCATCCGAGTTACAGCGTTACAATGCAGGTTGCGTGAGAAATCAGTCTGGATAGCATGCCAGCATGCTCCCAAAATGGCATATCGTGCGAAACTGCGCTGAGAACCTGAAGCCAAACGCACTGACAATGGCTAAAGGGTTATATATCTCCACATCCTACAAAAGGAGGAAGAGCTTTTGCAAGTACGCGCTCCTACCAGGCCATTGTCTACTGGCACTCACCAGCAGGTAAAATACGTGAATTTGACCCCTGGATTAATATCAACACCTCAAAAGTCCACTGCTACCTTACTTAAAGATTACAATCGCTCCAATCCACCCACCAGAAGCCTTGATGTGCAGTGCACTTACCAGAACTCCGTAGTTTCGGCGGGATCTGAGTCGATGTCAGGGGCAAGCACGACTGTGAGTGCTGCGTTTCCGACGGGTCTGGCGTCTCACCTGATATCGAAGCCGTACATGTCGAGCGAGGGCCGTCCGTGGGCGATCCACTCGGCCAGCTGCCAGCCGCAGCCAGCGCCCAGCATCATGCCGCTCGAATTGAAGCCGCAGTTATGGTAGAAACCGCGCAGTCGTGGGTCCTCTCCTGGCGGCGGACCGCCCAGCACGTGCGTCAAGTTCGACTGACATGGCAGCATACCGCTGTCGAAACGCCCCCCCCCCCGGCCACTCTCCGCGCTCTCGTCCTCACCAAGCCCGCGTCCGTGTCCTGTACGCCAGGAACATTAAGATTCGTGGGTCCTCATCGCGGTCAGCCCCCGACAGACGGGTGTCGAGCCCATCAGACCACCACATAGACCCAGCAGGCTACGATGACCGCAGAGTGTTTGCCCCTACTACGCTATCCAGTAGCTCCGAAATCGCATAAGCGGATTGAAATAGTTCTTTTAACCAAACCAAACACTGCCGGCGGTAAGCCAGCACTGACTCCCCCGTCCCGTATTAATGATGATGTCTGTCGTTGGTGCTACTGTAATGCCCTTAAAAATGCTTACTGCATTTCTTTATGAATACAGAAGAAACAATAAAACGACAAGGCGCTGCCGAAGCATCACTAAAATCTGCAGTGTTTCATAACAATCCAACGGTAATAGGAGCGGACGGCCAATAAACCCGGCAGTATAATTCAAACTCATAAAACAATTTGCGCGATACGCGTATGAGTGCAATGCTGCACAGATCATTTTCAAGGGCTGTTTATCATTTTCATATAACGTACAACGCTGCACACAACAAAACACCTCAATGTGACCACATCATCAATGGATGATGTGGTCAGACTCACAAGACTCAAAAGCAAGGAAGATGTTGTACTTCATGACAAAACGTTTCTTACGGGAACAGGATATAAAAAGGATTCCTCGCCCGTAGAAGTGACCTCGCCTCGTAGAAGTGACCCATGAACGGCAAATCACTGGAAATTGAGCCAGCGGATCGCTGCAGAGAACGTCTTCTCAGCAGCAGAACTGGCCGAGGTAAGAGACGTACGTCGCTGAACAGGAGCCCAGTCGAATGCGACTGACGGGATGACGACCCGTCTGCTCGTGCTGGCTTCTGTGACACTTATTTCCACCCAAAGCAACTCTAAAGATCAGAGACACTCCAACACACAAATAACGACGAGCCGGCATACTACTGTGCGGCCAGTTCGGACACGTACCCATGATGGGGTTGTGGTCGGGGGTGAACGACTCCGGCCCGCAGACGGTCGACTTGATGCCCGTCTTCTCCAGGGCCGGCAGCCGGTTTATGGCGCCCTCTATGTGACACATGAACACGTCCCAGTCCAACTCGAACAAGCCGAACGGGAAATCCTCCTGCACCTGCAGCACAGAACGTCGGGGGCGATCAGGCTATAACTCCCGCAGTGGAGGTCCCTGCTTACATCTGTTCCATCCCGTCTGGCTGGAGCGGATGTAAGCAGCAGATGTAAGCAACTCTGGCCCGTCTCCTTCCTGCTCACCGCGCAGGATGGAGACAGGCGATGTTGTCCGGAGCACCGTCTACCCAATCAGCACGGACACGCATCGATACCGCTGCAGTCGTCGTCAGATAATCAGAAGAACCCCACCAATGTCGGCATCAGCCTCTGACCATTCCCGAGTCAATATGACCGAGCGGCTTCGCCAGTCAACCGTCGACCACGAACTCACCGGACAGCCTGCACAACACGTAACCGACATAACTGTTACAAACGGGGAGCGACGAAGGCTCCCCTGCGCCGCACCACGGCTGGGACGCCGCCGGCCGCCGCCGCCCGCTGCGGAGAAGCAGGATAAATCAGGTCTAGGGCGGCGCCGACAGCCAGCGCGTGAGACGAGCCGAAGCCGCACACAAACGGACGGCCTCGTTGCGCTTAAAGCCTCGCCCTGTGAACGACGCTCACGCACTTTGCCGTCGCGGAACTCACAATTCCCCAGAGGGGCGCGGTCGCTTGCTCGGCGGAGCTCGCAACTCTCCGGGGGGCGCGCTCATTACGACGGCCGAGCCGGTCCTCTGTCCCGGAGCGCTGCCGGGTGGCCGCGCTCCGGGACAGCCGGAGACCGCCGGAGACACGCTCCTGGCCGGCCGGAGACCGCCTGAGACACGCTCCGGGACAGCCGGAGACCGCCTGAGACACGCTCCTGGCGCCAGAGACCGGCGGAGACACGCTCCTGGCGCCGGAGACCGCCGGAGACACGCTCCTGGCCGGCCGGAGACCGCCGGAGACACGCTCCTGGCGCCGGAGACCGTTCTGGGTGCGGATCGGCTGGAGACAAATTCCCAGCCCCAAGGCCGCTGCGGGCGCCGGGCCAGTCGGAGATGATAGGAAATGGCTGCGGATTACGAAGGTGAATGGCAACTAGATGAGATGAGAAGTCACTAGAGGGCAGAGAGAGAGAGAGAGAGGCAGAGAGAGAGAGGCAGAGTTCGCGAGGAAGAGAGAGAGGGAGCGCAGCAGTAAGCTGGATGATCGGGAATGACTGAGGGGACAGGGCTAAAACTTCAGCTGGAGCCCGAAACACGACATGGCCCGAAATACGCGCAAGCCAAGGTGATCAGGATCCAGGTTTGATTGTTTATCTCTATTTTCCTGAGGTGCGCTTCACCTGAATACACATGGAGGACCCATTCGCCCCCGCCCCCTTTTCACACACACATCTGCCGATCTGCTAGATTTGTTTATGCATTTATTATATACATATCATATAGATGTA
The DNA here is from genome assembly GCA_030062745.1 of Capitulum mitella. Classification (NCBI taxonomy): domain Eukaryota; kingdom Metazoa; phylum Arthropoda; class Thecostraca; order Pollicipedomorpha; family Pollicipedidae; genus Capitulum; species Capitulum mitella. The sequence continues at coordinate 13,937,081 of CP099841.1, read as the reverse complement.
TAGGAATTTCGACGAAACAGGGCTCAACCCTCGCCTGAATAGGGAAAGGGGGCTGATGCAACCCCACCCTGGTTCTGAAATTTGGTGTGCTTTCTTGGGAATTATTTCCACGTCCTATGGTACAACAATTTTCGTTTTACGTTACCATGGTAACGAGCTACGGCGTCGTAACGAGAACCATGGCAGCCGTTTTCGAGCCCCAACCGGTTGGCTGGGGTTCGGTTGACCGGTTGGCAACGGTCTCATTTTTGTCTTACTGTTCGATGGCTGGAGTACAACTAATGCAACGCCATCCATATCCATCGACCCAAAAATTATGCTCTGTAAGACCACACAAATACACTCCCCACACACACACACGCACGCAAGCACGCACGTACGCACGCGCACGCACGCGCACGCACGCACACGCGCACGCGCACGCACACGCATGCGCACGCGCACACGCAAATATATCTTAAGCGTATGCTCATTGTCGGGATAATCGACGGTGTAAACTAAGGTCATGGACCATGGCAGGAAACACGGCACTTTTTACCACTGGAAATGCGATACAAAATAAGCATCGCAAAATCTAGATATTCGGATTGCTTGACCTGTAAGGAATCGAATGGCACGACGACCTTGGGTTGACGAGCCCAGAATACCACGGCATGCCTAAAATTGTATTATGTAGTGGATATTGACCACAAGAACGCCTTAACACATCCAAGTCAAGATTTTTACATAAGCCAGGTGCACTTTGGATCATTGGCTTAAGATAACCTTGGATGACCTAATATGACCCGAAATGGCCTAAGGTGACCCTTTCACGCCATTTCACCATAGGGCTGGTTAATTCAGACGCTACAATTGACTTCATCATCTACTCTTATCTACTACGCGTGCTTTTGCAGTTCCCGGAACACATTTCAAACGACTACCCCAGTGGACGAGGACTGGTCTGCCATAACCTGGGTCGGAAACCATGAATGAAATACAGTCATGTAAAGTAAAGATTTCACCTCACTGTCACTTCACTGTGATCTATTCTTAACGTTGCAAACTAAACTTCCTTTGTACTTTCTTTGTACGTTTTGGCACATTAGGGGTTTTGAGCACTACGGGTTGTGAGGTATTAGGATTTTGAAAACCAGAGCTTTGTGAACCACTATGGGTTATGAATATTAGAGGTTATGATATAGATCCAGAACAGCACGACGCCTCCAGGAAACACCTTGAAACCGTTACCGTTCCCTGCTATATATATATATATATATATATATATATATATATATATATATATATATATATATATATATATATAGGCGTCCAAATTGTCCGGTAATGTGTAAAAAGGGTCCATAGAAAATGTCACCATATTTGGACCTAAAGTGCGGAAAGTTTGCCTTCAGCGCCGGAGAAAACCTCCAGCGAGAGATCGGCCCCTCGGGGAAATGGGTTGGACTTCCAAATTAAACATATACGAAGATGTAACCTCCCCAAACGCGATCAAGCCATTTGACACCACGCCCAATCTATTTATCGCATATAGTCAATTAACCAACCAGAATGCGCTGCTTCCTTCGTCAGCAACGATCATCAAGATACAGCGTAACAAACTTAAGTAAAAAGCATTCTTTCTGTCGTGTTATTCCTTTTTCCTATTTCCCACGCACATTACAATGGATTATTTGGTATCACGTCCTCTCTTTATATTACCCGACTTCTGTTAATTATTACAAAGCTCGTATTAGTTGGGTGCTCTTACCGTGCCAACGGAGACCGCAGGTTTATCACCGCTCATCCTGGATGGCGGGAAAGTGCACAAACTCGACCGGCAGTTATGTGCACTGTAACTCAGCTCCCCAGGATACCTAGGAGTAAACGTGAAAGCAATCCAGGGCTTTAATCTAAATCACATGGCTCGCAGCTCGCATCCTGTCATCGCCGGCTCGTGCCATACACGGAAGCTTCATTTAGACAATGGAGCGAAACTGCCACAAAGGAAGCATGTATTTCAGTTCTGACCTGGTGGGGGAGATGTTATGGTCGGAAACTATTCCGAAGACCAGGGTTGTACCATTTTTCAGCACGGAAAGACATGGCTGTGTTCGAACATCATCCAGGAATACAAGGTGATACCTAACCCGTCAAGTATACACTCCACCTATGAGCCGTCCAACAAGACAGCGTTAGATTCCGGCCAAAAGCGACGGCAATGGTGACCGGAAAGACGAAGACAGATTGCTTCACTACGTTGGCCTGGGACGGTAAACTGCGCTCTGGCCTCGTCCAGGAAGATGGGACTACATTCGTATATCGCGCAGAAAGAAGTAGGTTTTACTCCTCGCTTGGTAACGCTCACAAGGCGGACAGGTTGTTATGTAACATCTTTGAGGAAGATGGGTTGCGCCCGTACCTTTTTGGGGAGCAGGGTCTGTACTCATATCTCGCCACGAAAGCTGTAACCGTGCCTTGTTCAGGAGCAGGGCTGTACTCGTACCTCGTCCAGGAGGAAAGGATTGTACCTGTAACTTGTTCCGGAGTAGCAGGGTGGATCCGTACCTCGTCTAGGAAGATGGGGTTGTACTCGTAGCCGCCCACGCTGAGCGCGTCTCCCTGCAGCTTCAGATAGACAGAGGCATCGTGGTCGCGCACGTTCGGCGTCATCTCGATGCCGTTGATCTTCTCCGTCACTACGTAGGCGTGCTTCATGGCCAACAGTGGGATGGTGAGGCCGGCCATTTCCGAGATGTAATTTGCCCACGCGCCTGGGGACCATGACAAAATGGCTCCGTAGTCCATCGCTGCCAGTCGGTGCGTGTTACGGCTGAAGTCATCGCCTCCGGATGCCGACATTCACCTCAGTTTGCGTTATCACAAGAAATTAGCAATACAAATTTCTATATTTCTGAACCATTTACATAACACAATGTGAAATTGCACATCGATGTGTTTGGGACGATTGAACACTGAGAATGATTTTCTTCTTTCCAACTCTTTTTTCATACTGGGGTCTCTAAACTCGCCCAATTTTTACAACAAACCGGAGAAAAGTTTGATGCCGGCGTCCACTTTAAATAGTAACGAGCTCGAATGCATATTTCAAAACATCCCGCTCCGTCTGCAGGAGAAGAGGCCAACGACTAAGAGAAGGGGAAAAACAACTCGCCAGGAAAAAAATAATGAAAAGGACGTCAGTAATTGCGACAGCTGCAAAGCAAAGACAGCAATCAAGACCCAGAAACTACGTATTACATGGCATGTTATAGAATCTTCGCATAAGACGCATGACGAAATATGCACGCTTGGCAATGGTGGAAAAAGTGTTCCTTGGTCCAGATTTCAGAAATTCATAATCGCATAAGAACAGGCAAAACTGAATGCATCAGTACACCAAAGACTAGCTCCCTAGACAGAGAAGAGAACACTGCCAGACGCCGGATTCTGGTAAAAGAGCACTCCTCTGGCCAGACAACACGTCCCCCCCCCCCCCCCCCCCCAGGAGACCAGGCCCTGCCAGAGATTAGACCCCTATCAGAGACCAGAACCTTGTCAGAGACCAGAATCCTGCCAGAGATCAGATCCCTGCCAGAGACCAGGCCTCTACTACAGATCAGAACCCTGCCAGAGATCAGGCCCCTGCTGTAGATCAGACCCTGCCAGAGATCAGGACCTTGCCACAGACCAGACTCCTGCCAAAAATAGTACCCTACCACAGATCAGACCCTGCCAGAGATCAGATCCCTGCCAGAGATCATACCCCTCCCAGAGATCGGACCTCTGCCGGGGATGACATCCCTGCCATAGATTACGTCCCTGCCACAGATCATATCCCTGCCAGAGATTAGACCCCTACCAGAGATCAGACCCCTACCAGAGATGAGATCCTTGCCAAAGATTAGACCACTGCCACAGATTTTACCCCTGCCAGAGATCAGGCTCCTGCCAGAGATCAGACTCCTGCCAGAGATCAGACTCCTGCCAGAGATCAGATCCCTGCCAGAGATCAGATTCCTGCCAAAGACCGTGGCCAGACACGAGCCTTCGGCTTTGCTCGAGCCGTGGTTCTGATTGCTCTGACATTTGAACATCACTGAATTGGAAACCACCGTCACCAAAAGACTGCTGACGTCACAACCAAGGTATCTCAGAGAGGATAAGCGAAACTGTGACGCATTCATTTACCATTTTAGAATCACCGGAAAAGGCAGTCACTGTTGAAACATTTTGGCAAAAATACTAAGTACCAGAGCGTGCATCCATCCTTTGCATTCTGTCATCGATGCATTTAACCTGGATTAGTCAGATGAAGGTGAAATTCAGACATCATTGGCAACTACCACTTTCGTCGGACTCCACTGTTCCGAGGGGCTCCGATAAGTGGTGGCTCATGCAAACACCACGAGCAAAACGACCGACAAGAGAACTCGTGGAGATCAATACTCTTGTAAGATTAAACACTGCCTGTTTCATCAAAATGTGGAACTGCTATACGATGCGTTGACACTTTGCGCTTGATTTCGTCAACGGGTGTCAACCGCGTCCCGTGCAAAAGCTGACGACAGTCACTGACGACGAGGTTACCTCCTGCTTCTAAATCACGTTTTAAAGCCATGACATTTTCATGTTTACTCCTCTCTCTAAAAAAAACAGTTTTGCTTCCTAATGATGTTTTGAAGCAAAAAGGCAGACTGGTAAATAACCAAGCTGATTTCTGCACTGTACTGCCCAAGTGCCGCTACTGTGAGATCACCTGTAGCGTTGACGACTGCGTTGGTCTTGACGCGGCCGTGTGGGGTGACAACTGCGCTGACTCGACGAGTTCCCCGGTACGGCTCCGTCTCAATGGCCGTCACTCCGCACCCCTCGATCACCTGGACAGCGATCAACATTGTGTTACAACGCCAGAGTAAAAACAACCTCAGACATGCAGTAGGCAGCCAGTAGGCAACTGTCGACCACGACATAATGTCGAGGATAGACCAGTGGGATTTAACCCCATTCCCGGAGGGCCAGCGGTATGGCCGATTCCCGTCAGGGGGGGGATTCGGTCCCTCCTGAGATCTCAAGAACTACTCGTCCAATTTTATCGCAACAAACGGCAATCGATTTGCCATAACGTAAACTACATTTTTATAAAAAGAAGTTTTCAAAATTTTAAAAAGGGTGGGCATAGGGGGCAAAAAAGTTAAAATTAGGGATATTTTTGGACTTCTTATAACTCCGTTGTTTATGGACCAATTTTGATCAAATTCGCATGAATCGACAGATTATCGATGGAGCTTTTACCATATGCCCGTACATTTGAAATTTTGAGAAAATTCACAGGAATTCACAGGATTTCAAAAATAGGGTTAGTTTCTCAACAACTGAATAAACAAAACAGGCAAAAACTATTTTTTGGCTTTTGCTAGTCATGTTATGCTAAAAAAGGACAAATCGTATTACAATGTTTGTATAATGTTAGCATAGGCGGTACCAGGGACATGAAAAAGGGGAACTGTCATGGTCACATGTTCTTCAGATCAGCTTGTGACCTTTGACCTTAACCCGACCCCGACTGGGGGGGCAGTTGACCGCCCCCCCCTTGAGGTTTGTCTAGGATTGCGAGAGAACGAACAAACACAGAGCTACGGAACTTTGTGTACCTTTTGCTTGGTCATTTTTGCACCCTTTGTCAAAGTTTTGACCTCAGGTTACGTCAGGTGTCTGACCTACGTCAGATCAGACGGACCTATGTCCAAAAACGCTTAGCGCGCTGTAACGTTTTCGCAAAACAAGATATCACAATAATACTTTATGGGACTAGTAATCTTGACCGACGCAACGAATCTGCCATCTTAGATTCTTCCGAATTTTCTGGGTCATTGACCTAAGGTTAAGCCCATTTTTACCGCATCGTCGTTTTTTTATATATTCTTATTTATTTTTTTATTCATCCCTTTTCCATCTATTCATATTCATATGTATTCCTTTTTTATACATTCATAACGTCGTCGTTTTTTTCGGAAATTGGCGGACTTTATCATAACATTTTTAGTGCGGAGTGAAGCAGACATCTAGTTATCGTCATTGGGCAAAGTATCAATGACTTCCAGACATTGACCTGAGGTCAGGTCACGAATAATTGTTGTGAGACAAAATATACCACCGCCAAAATCAGCGATGAATTACTCAGAATGGGTAGAAAATGGCAGAACTGGCTTGCACAGACGTACGTAAAAGCAAGAACCTCCAAAAGTCTGAAAAAATTGCATATTTTGGAAATAAACTGGCTCTCGGGAATAAAGCTCCGCCAATTTTGTACAGTGGTAACTAAGGAATTTTTCAAAAAATTAAGCATGAGAAACCATCCAAAGAACCACTAAGATCAATAAAATTTAGATGGGTAGGCTTATGCCGCGAAAATAAAGTAAAGCTTAAATTAGTTTTCCGTCAATTTGTTGCTGCATACGACTGTGGCGCCCGCCAACAGCCGGTGCGAAAATTGCCGTGTCTTTAATTCAACGTTTCGGCGTATATATTGGACAAATCTGAGCAAATTAGACATGTATTGTCATCCGCAGACCTTTACTTGTGAGCTGGTGCCTTTTACCTATGCGTTTTTAGTCACAGCCTTTGAGATTGAGGCCGTTTCTCGGTTTCATGCAGTCGGCTATGAGAAAACATATAAAGGGCATAAATTGCTTACATATGACCTAAAACTAACAATGAGACCAGTTTCCGGCTCTTCTCGTCAAAAGCTTTCCAACGGTGAGTTTATTTTCATCGTGAAACTAACCGTTCGTGAGTTAGATAGGGGGCGGCCAGCCGGCCCCCCCCAGTCGGGCGTGATCGTCGCCGACCGACGGTCGTGCGCGGGTTGATTAACCTCCAGTGACCTTGCAGTCACTTGGAATGATCTCGTGTGCATATGATGTTATCTGTGAACGTTTTCAACCATTTGAATTCACTCTATTTCAGAAATTCCATTTTACGACTACTATGATATAGGGTACGCGTTCTGACATTTTAGGTCATAGCTCCGTGACCCGACCTGATATCAAGCTGGAAACTTGATACACAAGTAGTGGGCACCCTTCTACGTCATACGCGTATCGGGTTTGGCATTTCGAGAAACAGTGCCAAAATTATTACTATGAAACCAAATTTTGACTTTTGACGTTGACCTGATCTTATTAAGTGACTTCAGATGAGCAAAATTGTATCTGCACGTTGCCAAACTATTTAGCTTTACATCCATATAAAGTTTTAAGTTCTACCTTAAAAACGCTGGTTTTGGCAGTCATTTTCCTTTTACCCTCAACAGGACCAAAAATGGCCTAAATGGTGCGTTCCAAAAACGTTGCCTGGCCCTGCCCGTGAACAAAATAGGATTCAAAAATTTTGTCATGTTTCGTGAAGCTGCGTCAAAAAGCCTGAAATTGGCAATAAAAAACCCGCGCAGGGGGCGGATTCAGCCCCTCCGCCCTGTCGGGAACAGGGTTAAAGCCACGATCTTCACCATTTCACGCCGTAATTTGGCCACCTCTAGGCTTTAAAAGGCGGCTCGATGTTCTGGCTGTGACAGGCGGGTGGTCGCAGTGCCGTTTCGCGCGATTCATGGTACCTGGGGGGTCAGCGGGCCACCACGCGCTGGCGGCTCTCCCTGCGGCCTTGTCGTCGAAATCTGTCCTGAGCCGGCCGCAGCGGCCGCAGCGGCCGCCGCCATTAATATTCGGGCGTCGAACGCAAGCTGTCGGCCAAAGCTTTCGCCAGTGACAGGCTCAGCCGTCGGCCGGCAGCGCTAGCGGTGCGGAGGTAGGACGCCATCAGCGCCACTCTGTTCAGCTGATGGCTGCCCGGACGCCATCAGCGCCACTCTGTTCAGCTGATGGCTGCCCAGACGCCATCAGCGCCACTCTGTTCAGCTGATGGCTGCCCAGACGCCATCAGTGCCATTCTGTTCAGCTGATGGCTGCCCAGACGCCATCAGCGACACTCTGTTGAGCTGATGGCTGCTTAGAAAAAGGCCGCCATACGCACCACTTTGTTCGGCTGACCGCCCAAAAACGGGCAGTCAGCCGAACAGACGGGCGGTCCGAACAGTCAGTCAGACCGCCATCCACGTCCTTCGGCCAATGACGGATCCAAACCATGTGCCAAGGAGAGGGGGCGGGGGAGCGGCAACTGGCCATCCGCCTAATCCAAACTTTCAGAAAATGATAAGATCTCCTTCAGTGCCTGTTTCACCATGTCCAAAGATGAAGATGTACAAAAACAAATTGTTGTTTCAAAAAGAACACATTTGCAAAATCCCCCAGATAGGTGGGAAGGGCGCAAAAGAAGCGTTGGCACCGGGTTTTCCGACGGGAGAGGGCCATCGCCCCGATGCCTTCCTCCCTTCCCGCCTAGATCCACCAGTGTGTTTAACTGATGGCTACCAGGAAACGGCCGCGATCTGCACCATCATGTTGAGCTGATGACTTCCCGGTGCCCAATACAGGAAGCCGTCCAGCGGTGTTCCGTCTAATTTTAGCTCCGTGTCGGGTGTCATAGCTGTGCTCACCACGTCATCCGTTGCTCCGTGTTACTCCGTTACTTACCACTTACTCCATGTCGTGTACAGCAACGGTGTTCCCTTAGCTCCCTGTTGGGTGCAATAGCGGAACTCATCTTATCTCCCTGTAGCACCGGCATAGCCGGGGTGAGCGGACACCCCCCCCCCCGCACATATTTTTGTGAAAACCAATGCACGTCGTCTTCTCAGTAGGCGGCTTTCGTATGATTTCAGTTTACAATGAGCCCCCCCCCCTAAGAAAATTCTGGCTGCGCCCCTGCCCTGTAAGGTGCAGTAGCGGTGTTCACCTTGACCCCCTGTCGTCGGGTGCAGTAGCGATGCTCACCTTGGTCCCCTGTCAGGTGCAGTAGCGGTCATCATTTTGGTTCCCTGTCGGATGCAGTAGCGGTGCTCACCTTGGTCCCCTGTCGGGTGCAGTAGCGGTGCTCACCTTAGCTCCCTGTCGGGTGCAATAGCGGTGCTCACCTTAGCTCCCTGTCGGGTGCAGTAGCGACTGAGGGCCGAGCAGAGGCCAGCCGGGTCAATAGTGCCGTCGCCCGGTGAGTAGAGGCACCCGTACAGGTCGGAGGTGTTCACCAGAGGGTGCACCTGCGGACAGCAGTGCCCCGGACGGCGTCAGGCAGACGCAGCAGGTGACGTTGACCATGTGGTTAACCAGCAGCATGCTCTACAAGTCAATTAAATCACACCACTGGTTTCAACTGCCATTAGCACAGCAAAGATACGGATAAAATATCTGCTTTCTCGCTCGGCTTTTAAAAACGGCTGTTACGGCGTCGAAGGTTTCACAAAATCCACAAAACGTTCGGAGGAGTGAAATAAAGTGTGAACAGAATAAGAGATCAAGAGCGGAGAAAAGTTTTTGGTCGACAGGTATGTACATGTGCTATGTGTATGACTTAAGAATAGCGGTTATGTATTCCTTCCTTCCGCATCTCTGAGTCAAGGCAAAGCCATGACCATGGCATCAACATTCATAAAAAAACCGAGTCTTTATCAACCTCCACGCACATGACTGTACTCAACGATTTTGGGTTCATGTCTGAAGTGCGCTGAACAAAAACAAAATGCGTGTTGGGGCGAATGGGAGATCATGAAACTCTTCGTCTTTGGGAGCAACATGAACCCAATGACAACTTAAACTACTGTTCCTGTTGCTGTTGCTGTTGATATAATAAAAGAAAAACTCCGTAATCCGTCGACCCCAACATCCCAAATCCTGGATAAAACGCCTTGTCCGTCTTACCCCTAAAGCTGCAGGGCTTTAGTAATAAACAAAATAATGTTTAGCCCAATGAAGCATTTCTAACTTGTCGCTTTAATCGTACTGAACAACGATAAGCAGGTAACAACACATAAAATGTGCCACCATCCTCATTTGGTCACGGCTAGCCCAATCCAGGACGTATCAGCACGGAATTTCGCATGGCTGGGTGCGCAGCGTCTGCAGCTCCGGTGGCCCATTTCCGCCGCATTCGTTAGTTTTTATCCGGCAGGCTCCACTCGTCGACATGACCTAATTAGGAGATTTGACAGTGCCGGTCGGGATTCGTTCGTGATAATTAGACTGCGAAGCCATAGTCGCGCGGCGTCGGGCGTCTCCGGCCCAACATTGTTTGGATCTGTTGGCAGAATGCACGACGTGGCATGAAATCTCCTACCGCTTCGCATCTGATACGGCCATCTGTGCAAACAATGAAGAGATGTCTCTGCGGGTTCAAGCATTTATTGTAGCGCGGTGTTCTTTCCAACCCATTTTCCTTGAAAACAATACGGGCCATTCACTGTCAGAGCACGCGTGTCAAGACGCAGGCGCTGTGGGCAGGTTATCGACGGTCCCATAGTATATGACTGGTTACTCAACCCGAATCAGTAAAGTTCTCATAACTGATGTATGTTTTAAATGTAACTTACGTAGCTTTTGAAGCGAATTACTTTTTACTAAATTACTGAGCCATTTCATGTACGGTCCGTGCATCTCTGACAGCCAAACTGCCTCATGAGAGACTGCGGGAGAAAATCGTCCTCTGATAAGGCAGGACGATTTTAAAGAGGGCACTTTTTGCTTGCACTCATAACGTGAAGGCAGAGAAGTGACACTAGGTGCTCAGTTAAGGTCTTTCGGGATCAATACGATGGAACAATGCCGTGCATTCCACGTGGAATTCCCAAGATACCCAACGCACTGCCGTTCTTTACGCATTCCACGCGGAATTCCGCGTGAAATTCCGCGCGAAATAGAGGAATAAGCGGAATAGCTCCCGCATATCCCTGGCAACCTGGAGGAACTCAGTGAAGACCAAGTTTGGAAAATAAAGCGAGGACGACCAAAAGGCAGCAATCGGAACAATAAAAACGTTCCACATTAAAATTCTAACACGGCGTTAGACGCTGGTGACACCTAGATGACTTGGAATGTGCAGTTAAAAAACGCTTCAGTACGCAACGGGAATTCTGGGGATTTCACATCTCAGTCCAGGCGTAAGGGCACACCCTAAAATTCTCTCGTATGTACATCTTTTCTTCACCGAACAAGTCATCGACGTCTTATCACGTATGACTGATCAATTCACTTAAGTCAGAGAACTGATGCAAGTTTAAAATATAAATTACTTAGTTTTTACCACAAATTTGTTCCACACTGTCAGTGGGTCCTTGACGGCCAAACCGGCTGGTGAGTGCCGTACAAAATCAACTGGCGAGCAAAGCATGAGCTGGTAAGATGAAGGCGAAAAAGCCACTCGGGCCTGCACAACAACGCAGATATTCAAATTAAAATACACACCATTTCCATGTTCCTGTGTGGGAGCTCTGTCCGAAATTTCTGACATGATCAACGTTAATTCATTTCGAGATAATTAAATTTTGCATATTTTGCGGTATTTTCGCCAATCTCCAAGTGACATTTCAGCTTGAAATATGGCATTAGCTGAGCTGAGGCCGGTCTGATATATCTGCTTGCGAACTGATGTTGATGAAGCATGCGTAATCCAAAAATTGTTTCTGAATTACATTCAAGCAAGAGAGGAAACAAGTCAGCATTTTTTAACACCTTGGTTCCCATCAGTTAAACGTCTGCGTTCGCTTGCTTCTATCGTTCATTCCGCCTAAATTACGCTATGTATTTTTTGACATCCGACACGGCCAATAACACCAACCCTCCGCCCACCAACGCCAACCATCATTCTCCGGCGCCCGCATGACAGTCACGGCCTGTCCCGACATCCGGCGCACTGACCTGCGCTCAGGGGCGTTCACAGGACGCCAGACAATGGGTCTGCTCCCGTGCCTCTCTGATCTTTTGCAGGCTCCCTTAAGCTCATCCCAGATCGCTCCGAACGTCCTACAACCTCCTCCGAAATGAAACCTTGATTTCGGGAAGAGTCTGGATGAGGTTCCGCGTTTGACAATAGTGGCGCTCAGTTCATTTGTTTTGCACGCCAATTTGTATACCAATTTGTAGGCCAATTTGTACGCCGATTCTGCACATGAAACTTATTTCTCTGAGCCTGAAGTCCATTAGGCACGTCATAAAGCAGCAAACAGCTGATACCCCATCCAAACTCGTTCGAGCGTCCCCATGGACGCTGCGCCAGCGCCTCATCCAACGTCCTCTAACCTCTCATCCTTTTCCGGACGTGAACACAGGAACGGACCCATTGTCCCTGGGGACGGCGCGGGCAACACGTCGACACGTCGGACAGCTCTGTTGTTGCATCAGGCGGAACAAACACGTGGTGATAAACCGATGGGGATTGGCGCGGAATTGGGTCAGCACGGCAGCCTCGCGGCCTGGGCGTGACCCGACAATAAACGGAAATGGAGGCTGGCGGCGCGGAAGAGACAAAAATGGTGCGGCTTGTGGCCGTTGAACGTGCGGCATGCAGCGGCCCAGCGGAACTGCAGGGACGTGGCTGGAGCCGGAACAAACAAAAAACATATCCACGTGTTTAATGCGATGAAACCCCAAAATTTAGGTTATAAGGTATCGCAATGTAGTGTACAGCAAGTGAACTAAAGAAGACACCATGATGGTAGACAGTAGATGTCGGTCCTGCATTTTGGACGGCCGCACTCACGCCGAAAACTGCCGCCTATTTAAGTTCCCATCTGGTTTCAAATGGGAGGACGTTTTGACCATGTCGTAGGTACGAAAGCTGCACAAACCCCTCGTGTAAACAACTGATGCAAAAACCATGAGTAATGGAGAATGGAGTCCCACATGGTACGTACATACATAAAGCAATATCGCGGAGGAAAAACAAGCTGAATCAAAGTTAGTATTATGTTTGGAAAAATCGAAAATGTTCTTGGCCAAACTGTAAAATCAAATACGTAGCACTGAACGAAACAGAATGTCGAACGAGTGGCGTGAATCGGAACATGAAAGAACGTGGTACATGGAACCAACCTCCCCTCCTCATGTGCTGAGGTTAAAAGAACTGACTCCCTCGGAATAACTTTGGAGGGGAGAAATAGCCAACAGTGAAACGTAATTAAATCTGGGAAAACCAATCCTATCCTAATGGCCACCAAATGGCCGCAGTAGCCGAAGCAATGTATAAAACCCAATTACCATCATAACCTAACCCACCTTCTTCCATAATAACCTACTCTCGTCATTCCCGCACCCAAAGACATCGTTCCTACTCCCACGTGTTTACCACGAGCCCAGCCAGAGGCGCAGCCACGATTTCGCCCAAGAAGGGGTCTGGGCACACCTAAGCGCGGCCCCCTCAAAAGTGGAAACTCCTCGGATTTCAGCCACTTCATTTCCAATTTCCGGAAATCTGCACTTATTTCTTACTTAAGATGCGTCAACAAACGTTACATTTTCGACCCCCGACGGGGTCATGGCCCCTTTGCTCGCTTTCTCGCCCTTGGCCTCGCCCCTCTATCTTAGGAGAGAGGGCTGCAGCTCTTTCTCCTTATCGTGACAGTTTCGTCACAAACGGCACACCTAAATGTGTATATATCGTCACGCATCTTCCGTATCTCCAATGCTCATTCCAAAATAAATTTGGTCACGGTACCGGGAACATCAGCTGACACTTATGACATCCTTGCCAAGCTGAGCCACACGTACCACATTATTTTCACGCAACAGAGTGGCAGAAACGGAGCCAGTTCAATTTCATCAGCAGCATAGGGTGTGTGATACCAAGAAACTGAGAAATATAGTTCACGCTCAGATTTCTAAAAAAATGTCATTTCCCACATTTCAAATCGCACAAGGGTACGTTAAAAATTCCCCTTAAAACCCTATTCCCTTGTCATGGGGGAGGGGGCGGGGACGCTAGAAACCTTCATCTGATTTTTGCTCACTATTTCCTGGATTTTGAAGCAGCTTCACAAACTCTGGTGACATTTCTAGCCTTTCGGACTTAATACCCCTTTCGGGCTCTTTTGCCCCATGAACCCATCCCTTTCACGGTTTCTACAACTCTCTATTACAAAAAAATTACTTTACGTAACGGCAAATCGATTGTCGTTTGTTGCAATAAAATCGGCCAGGTAATTTTTGAGATCTCGGGGAAGGGGGAGAATAAGCCCCCTTTCACACGGGAATGCGCCCTAACGTTATGAGCCCTGTTTCCATGACAGGAATGCATTACAAGTCGGATTTCCCTAGGGAGGGAGATCGGGATTGCAAGAGGCGTTTCAATGACCGAACGCAGGAAATTCGTATTACATTCAAGATTTCCCAGTCCGGATTACTTTGGAAAATCGCGCATTTGCCGCAAATTATCGCGCAGATGTGATATTTCCCTTCACATGAGGAAATATATTTCATGGTAGATCGCCGTAAGGATTGCGTTGTGTGGGGTTTAAAAACATCGTAGCGCTAATTCATCGTTTTCTTCTGCCAACAAGCAATCAACAGGCATGAAACTGACTTCGGAAGAGGCTACCTTTGAAGTCGGTTTGCTTTTCACTGTTGGCGGCGGCGATCCTCGCGGTGCATTATCAAAACTGCGTTCGAAATGTCCAGGCCCTGCGTCAAGTAAGGCTGGCGAAGAAAAAGACGAGACCCTCCCCTCTTCCCCCCCCCCAAAAAAAAACGAGATGCCCAATGCTACCATATGCTTTTAATTTACGGGAAATTCGGATTTCCTCGGGAAATCTTTTTCTTCAATCCGGATTCGGAAACGCAATCCAGTTTTCTAAATGGCGTGTTTCCATGATCTCTGATATCGGGATATAAAGGGGAATTCAGATTTGCTAGCGGCATGGAAAGGGGACTACTGAAACGTCAATCGGATTAAGCCGGCACTGAATGGTATATTACGCCACCCTCCATTGACCGGAGGAAGCGTTTAACGCCCTCTGTTTATCTGAAGCGGTAATCGCCAGATCCGGCTGATTTACACGGCAATCGATAGCGCTGAACCTCGCGGTCTTGTGACATATAAGCTGTTTTTCCTTTATGTCAACGACGACGCCACAAATCAGCTCAAACCCTCCAAAATTATCCCTTTCTTTAGAGTTCCTTAATCACAATGAAAAGCATGCCGGGACTAATTTAAATGGTAAGGTGTCTCATGACGGCTTTACCCCATGTTGCGTGTCAATGGACCAAAGATCATCACCGGTTACGGTCACAGGCTATGTCAACTTTCAACTTTGTATCAATGAGCCTTGCAATGCATGTTTTAGAGTCCATTCCACATGCAGATTCAAAGAAAAAATTGAGGAGGTCCGTGCATAAATAAAGCTTTGAAGTGTCTCTACCGCCATGCACATGCAGAAATGTCTTATTCGGGAGTTTCAAATTCAGAATATTGTGAGGAAGCTGGTCGCCTCTATCTGGCACTTCTGGATGGCTTTAAAGGCTAATTTGGCCCATGTTGCAGATTTCCACCGAATGATGCGTAACGTTGCAAGGGTCAATACCTCCACGTCCGTTATCCGGAGGGTCAAACGGACACCAATATTTTAAGTACCTAGTTGAAATGTGCATAAATGGTCCAAGGTCACCCTGCAAAAACCATTGCATTGCTCCGCGAATCCGCTGTATAAGTTGTATGTGCAACATGCCGCAAGAAAATTGTTCGTCTATCCATTGTAAAGGCATCGATAATGAAGGAGCAAAGTGAAACTGAGCATCAAATCGCAAAACATGGTCTTGGTGACGCCACCTGGACATAATCTAAAATGACCTCGGTTCCGAATTTCTGTAAATATGCGCACGTTAATGGAAGAAAGGGTAATGAAAGTTTCGTTACGTTGCATTCCGTTCATTCGTATGAAAGACGTTTAGGAAATACTCCGGAAGGACACGGCGTTGAATATCCCCTCCCCCCGCCAACACCGGGTTCACGTCCGCAAAAAGTCAAACACGTAACGTAACACTCCTGTTTGATTAAGCGCCAGTGCGTGGCGTATTTCTAGCTCCGGTGACGTCAGTGACCGCCCGCGGTTACGGCGGCGCGAGCGCGGCAGCCGCCGGCTGAGCTGCGCTCCGCGGCCCGCGATCGTTAGCTGCCGGAGCGGACACGGCGCCGCCGCGCCGCCGGCTACGTATCCGGCGCTTCCGGCGCGTCGTAATCGCCGCCAATTTGTAACGGAGAGTTAATTTGGCGCGACATGCTCGGGCGGCATTTCACCGTGGCTGCGCACTGTCGCGAGGGCGTGCCTGACTTGTGTGACGTTCGCCGCGTGGCAAGACACTGAATTAGACCCCCACCACTGCAACACCGGCGTCACAGACGCAGAGATCTGGGCACACGTGGGATTCACTAGCTCGCTGTCCCTTGCGACAACCGGCGTGAGAGGTTGCGACGCGAAATGACCTTGGCGGTCGAGAGCGTCGTTAAATAACCCAATAACACACGCACGGTGCAGTGACAGATTTTGAGCCAGTTCCTTCCGATGTAGCTCCCTGGCCCTTTTATTCCCGCCGTCGATGAATATGGGCAGTTGCGGTAGTCTTCGAAACCAATCCAGCAGTGGCTCTGCATGAGGGGTGTCATTTTGTGTAAATGATTGGGCGGAGGGAGCCGACCCTAGGTCCTGACAGCCTAACCTCCCATAGATTGTGAATTTTTCGACGAATTTAGCCCACTTTATTTCGACCGATGCCATTTTTTGTCGTTTACCAAACAACAAACCACACCGGTAGGACAAAGAGGAGCACTGGTAGGGCCTCAGCACTACCAGGCCAAGGCAAGTGCAATGTGCAAGTGGTTCCCCACGGACGGATCGTATGTGTGGGAAGTGGAGTGCGCAAGTGGAAACGGAGGGGATCCACTCTCCCCTGGTCTTATTTCTTCTTAACTCCACTTCCCACATCCGCCCTGGGGCCCATTTCACCACATGAATAGTATCCGATCAGCGCGTGGCATATTATCCCATTCAAATTATGACACGACTATTATTCCGTTTCACCAATGCCGTAAGTATGCCTTGGCGCTAGGAATATATTCAAGGAAGTAGTTCGCGTATGAAATCTACGCGCAATCGCTAATTGGCCGGTGAGGCACTATTTTTATCCGGCGGTTACGTTCAACTCATACCAAGGTCAGTGCTGTTCACCGACAACCGATTGACGACTGATGAGACACACGATTTGGCGCAAGACTAGTCGGCTTCCGACTACAACGGTTATGGTTAAGTCTGACTGATGCGTCGAAAAAGAAGCCACAAAACAAACAGTTCTGATTACGACTGTGAAAATGGGAGCCTTCCGCGACGAGAAGAGAGGAAGGGAACTGATTTCTTGAGCACCTGCAAAGCGGTAAATTAATAGATGTCAGCGATATTCGTTTGAATCTTGTATTCATTTTTCAAATCTTAGCGCGATCTTTTAGTAGAAGCGCTCAGTATCTTTTGCGGAGTTTGCTCCGGAAGTGCTAGAAAAAGAACGGTACAGTATTAGATGAAAAGGTTTGTTCTTCTCTTCGTGGCTTCTTTTCATGACATGCTTAGAATAATCTGCTTCAGCTCCAGCAGCTTCTGCAATATTTGCACCATCCTGCAGAGCCCAAACGCTTCAAATGAACTTTCTCTTTTCGAAAAAGAAACAATCGCAACACTGATATAACCGCTGGAACACCGACAAGAATCGCGCGATATGCCAGCAAAACTGGCATACTCTGAGCGACCTCAAACTCGGCAGTCCGCTGACTAAATGGAATAATTATGACAGGCCTGACGTCATAGTACTCCGAAAGCGGGATACTATGCCGCTTCACGCTGTCATACTTTGAACGGGATAAATATTCATCTGCGACGGTTGGTGAAACGGAATATGTCATAAGTATTACAAAAGTGACTAAATGTGCCACCTTCAGAGAATATATTCCTGTGGTGAAACGGGCCCCTGGTATTATCTGTGCAAACAACCAACAGCCGCGAATACCACGTCACGTTTTCCGGGCGTCGCGGCTAGCCTCGTGCACGTCGGAGGGTTCCAGCACGTGGCTGTCGATCACGTGAAGTTTCCCCGACCCCGTGGCTAACCTTGTGCACCTCGGAGGGTGCTAGCACGTGGCTGTCGACGCCCATTGTCCTGCCGACGGTCATGAGCCGTTTGTACTCGTCTAGCCGTTCCCGGTTGTTGGCGATGAAAAGACCGCCGTTGTTGATCCAGCCGATCTCCATGTCCGTCTCCGCCTCCAGCCGGGGCATCTGGGCCACCATGTGTCCGAGCAGGGCTACTGTGGTGTCGCTGGGGCGCAGCTTCCACACCAGGCCTGCCGGGCGAAACAAGTCACGCCGCCACCCAGACCAGGTCACATCCCGCACGGCAGAAAACAGCTATCAGCGCTCAAAAATCGGCATAGCTAACTTTTCGTGGAACATTTTATGAGTGTCATACACTACCCCCATACAGAGGCGGGGTCGGGTGGTGGCTTACACTACTCCGCACACAGCGACGGAGGTCAGGTGGTAGTTAACGTCACCCCACACACAGCGACTGTGGCAGACAGGACCGCCATTTCCGTATAGGGAGGGGTTCGTACGACTCCGCTTTTGTGATTGTGTGTTTGACACCAATTAGATTTGTGCTGTGTTCTGTATTGACGCTGTGACATAGGAACTTGTGTCCACGGGAAGCCACTCAGATTGGCAATAAATCATCGATAAATAAATAAATGAAATTAAATCGATTGTGTACCGTGGTCTTTTGCCTACACGACAATATCCGGTTTGACAATTACTACGTCAAAGAGTGATCTTATATGCGACATTTCATTGGTTTTTGGTTTCCAGTGGATCCTACTAGACGCAACTTACAGTGAGATTTTGAGGAGCCGCCCAGACCACTTCTGACGATCAAGGACTAAAACTGCTGCTAACTGCTGCAAACAAGCGCTTCCGAATGCTCTACAACTCCTCTAAAGAAGCTAAAAGACAAAAAGGTCCGAGGTAACCTGGTGAGGTAACGACCTTAACTGTTCAGCGAATGTCTAAAAAGGTTTACAGGTCAGCTATGCCAATTTCATTGCAATCAGAGCAGGCGTCGGGGAGATTGGAACTGCTTCTCCACGCCTGTAGTAAAGAGGACTATCCAACGTCACCCAAGGAAACCATTTTGCTCATGTTTACATAAATAACTGCGACAGCAAGCATTTGACCACCTTGGGAAGGCCACCCGATGAATATTTCAGCCGTGTACGCGAGCGGAGAGACCCTTTCATGCCCGCTCTGACCGAGAACAACCTGCACGAAGAGCATGCGATCCCATTCGTGACGCACCGTCGCCGCCGGACAGGCGACAGTGCGACGACTACGTTAACTGGGGGGGGGGGGCTATGTGATTCGCATGGCCAAACGATATACTCGGTACCACTCGGTTAAGACTCCTAGAAATCAAACAGCGATCGTCTGCTGCAACATCGACCCCAAGTTCGATTCGCGTCTTTGGGCGTCCAGGGTGAAACAACAGCGTGAAGATGATGCTGTTATCGCCTCTCGTACTTTTTGCCACGCTACAGTCTAGAACCTTGACATGACAGCCAAAGTGGAGTGTCACAAACACAGTATATCGCCTGCATTTTTCTATTCTAAGTTCCTTCATGATAACTTCTGTGATACAAGCAATCATCCCCACTACGATAACCTCCATATCTTCCAATGAATTTGTTTCTGGATGTTCGCGCGGGGCGCCAGTTCAAAATCAAATTGGAGGCTTTTACGACTAACTGACCGATCGTCCCTCCATCACCAACGGCCCGTCAAATTGCCAGCGGACTTTGTCGCTTTACGGTCAGAAAAGTTCAGCGCCACTAGACTTGACGAGCACACTTTCTGCCGTCCTCCGCAAACTTGTTACAGCACTGCAAAGCGTCACGGAGGCTCGGGCTCCAATCGACCACGCAAACTTCGCCTGTCACCTGCACGTACCACGCACGCAGAGGTCCCGCAGTCGCAGCTTTCGACGTCGGCTGCCAACTATCGCTGACATCTCACTAAAACTTGACAACACGTAAAGAAATCAACTTTAACGGTGGGACAGCGAATCATTTCTCGTTATGCCTGAGGCGCATCCAGAGTATTAGCACGCAGTGATAATGGTACTGCGTCGTAATATTCCGCCGGAACGACCATAAACACTATTACATCCGTTATAAATGTACCATCACTACGCTGTGAGGGCATTACCAGATGAACCTTTCAGAGAATGAAATGACAAGTGTTCTAAACAAAAACGGCATTTTCCTAACTGCTAGGGTTAAATTATAGAGAGAGAGGCGCCACGGAGTAGTGTACCGCTCAAACTGCTGTTTGACTCCTTTTTCCCTGCATGGAAAAGGGGTATGCTCTGGGTTCACGTCACACTGCACCGGTAATGTCCTTCTACATGGTCCTAGATTTTAACTCTCATCCGCACTGCGTGTGGTAGTAACTGAACTCCGCCCGCCTCTGTCAGATGGTGTCCGAGCTTCACCACTCACCCGCCTCTGTCAGATGGTGTCCGAGCTTCACCACTCACCTGCCGTGTGCCAGGTGGTGCCTGCCGTCAGGGCGTGCTTCTCCAGGAGGACGGTATTGGTGATGCCGAGCTTGGCCAGGTGATACTGGGTCTGGCATCCCACGCTGCCGCCACCTGGGCGGAGACAGACGCGTCAGCCGTCTCAGGCGCCGCTGCGCGCCCCGCACACGTCAGCCGTCACATGGTCTCGTCGCACTCCGCCCTCAAACACAACGGCTTCCTTTACTGCTAACTGGCGGCATGCATGTGAAAACAAACTGAACCGACTTCATCATCACCGACCATCAGAACTAACCGTGTAAGATCAAAGTCCTGATACCCATACAGGATCTATTCGTGGTTTTGGAGATTAACTCGTTGGCCACCACGTGTGTAGCACCCCATGGACTGCGGTAAGACAGCGGCCCGACGAACTTAACGGTGGCCCCACCAACCTTGGACAATTTTAACATTAGTTCCATGGTGTTGCATGGAAAGACATAGCCAAAAATAGCTTTGGTACACCGACTTCAAAAACATTCTTACATCGATGCCATTCACCCAGTTATCGTCCATGACCCGCAAATTTTCATTTGCGATTATCATGTCTGAGATGAAGCTGAATAAAAACGCAAGTGGACCAGTCCAGCCCTTGGGAGTTATGTCAAAAATATGAAAAAAAGAAATAAGCTTCCAACCATGAAAACAAGGCCACAGATGGGGACGTTCAAACAAAAACAACTGCATTACCAACTACGCTGCACTGTTCACTTCAATGCATTTGAAATAAGCAGGGAGTTGCGCTAATATTTACGCAAAATTTAACGCGCCTAAATTGTGCCCAATCAGCATGCAAAACAAACAGTACTGCATAACCAGGGGGACAATGAGGGCACTGGATGCACGCATCAAAGCACCATCCTTAAAAACAGCGCTGCCGAGACAACTGCAGTCTCAGGGTAATATGGCTCTTCACGACGCTGGAGCGAAACGCCCGAGCCCGCAGCGGCAGCCGAATCCCTTGTTTTCTTGACCGGGGCCATTAATATAGAGCGCCAGTGTGAATAAGCCGGCAAACACACCGGACACGACAGAGGTTCGTTACCGCCGGCTCGCCGGCCCACTGTTGACACGACCGTCGTCCGAACGAGACTGCGCCAGGAACAGAGTGATCCGAAACTGCAGCAGTTGGCACCGCAAAAAAGTTACCTTTCTGCGTCAAAACGAGGGTAGGTTTTGGAAGTGTAAACCAAAACTGCGAAAGTTCTGGCCTTGGTTTTCGGCCATTACCAACGTGCTTTTTTGCGCGGTTTGGTTTCTAAATGCTTTTGGATCTCACTAAAGGTAATATTCGTTATGCTTCGGTAGGTTTAACGAGCCAAGACGCGCTGGACCACGCCTGAGTATCAAATGTGTCTAAGATCTTGAATAAAATGGCTTTAACGTTTGCGTTGTAACACTTGGCAATGCATAATTAGCTAAACAACGATTTGTTTTCAGGAAGGTTCGTTATTTTTGATGTCGTCGCCAGCATGAAGCTGGAGAAGGAGTAAAAGAGGAGAAATTATATTGTAACGTAATAATGACACTACTTTGTTCGATTTAAACGGATTCGGAGTGAAAATTAGATTTGCTTGAAGATAACCACACTAGAAGACTTGGGTCACTGATCTGAAATATGTAATGCGTTGGCACTTCTACACAGACCTTGTTTAAAATTTAACTGAAACACACGCATTTGTGCAACACATTAAAACAAAAATTTCTGATTTCAGGGATTCTGACAAATTTAACTGAAACACGCGCATTTGTACAACACATTAAAACAAAAATTTCTGATTTCAGGGATTCTGACATCACATGCAGGCACTGGATGCTCAAAACAGCGCAAGTTACAGGATAATATTTCTCCCCATGGTTTGCTGACATGTTTCTGCTGTCCACTTCCGAAAATGTTGACCAAACGTCCATCAAAATGCTGGCTAGGTTATGTAAACCGTTGGTGGTACTTGGACGCACCTCTATCGCAGCACAAGCCGATCTCTGCACCCGAGTCATTCATACTTCGAAGCATAGCGAGCGTTTTTTCGTTTTCCATTGTCTCCACCTTACTCGTGACGTCGCTTTTGAATTCGCTCAGAAACGATGCTTCCTGAGTCTAAACTTCCGTATGACATAAAACATAGGACATGACCGCGAAGACGAAAAGGAACAATTATTTGCCATCACGCAAACGTCCTCTTTTAAAATCTGGCCCTGGCTCAATGCAACGGCAAACTACTTTCAAACGTGTTGCTGACGTGAAAAAAATCATACGACGTTTTCTTCATTACACATATGCTTAAATGTTTGCAGGAGTCGGAAGTGTTGTTCAGAAGGTAATGGCACTTCAAGGAGATCAACTGACAATAATCGAGAACAAAGCTTTACGACAAGAATATAGTGCCACTGGTTTTATGTGAGTTTCATGACAAGGTCACTAAATCAATGACATCCATATGTGGGGAAAACATGTCTTTTTGTATGTTGTCAAATAAAGTTTATCGGCACCAAAATTAACCCGCGCACGACCGTCGGCCAGTTACGATCATGCGCGACTTAGGGAGGGGGGGGGCAGCTGGACGCCCCCTCTAACTCACGAACGGCTGGTCGCACGATAAAAATAAGCACACCGTTGGAAAGCCTGTGACGAGTACAGCTCGAAACTGGCATCATTTTTTTAGTTTTAGATAATATGTAAGCAATTTACGTCCTACATATGTTTTCCCATAGCCGACTGCATGAGACCGAGAAATGGCCTGAATCTCAAGGGCTGTGACTAATAACGCATAGTTAAAGGCAACAGCGCACAAGTAAAGGTCTGCAAATGCCGATACACATCTAATTTCTCGCACTTGTTCAATATATACGACCGAAACGTTGAATTAGACACACCGATTTTCGCGCCGGCTGTGGGCGTGCGCCGCAGCCGTATGCAGTAAGAAATTGACGGGAACTAATTTTAGCGTTCCTTTATTTTCGCGAGGAAAGTCCATCCATGTAAACTTTATTGATCTTAGTGGTTCTTGTGATGGTTTTTCATGCTTAAATTTTTTAAAAATTCGTTAGTTACCAATCTACACGATTTGCGGAGCTTTATTCGCGACAGCCTGTTTATTTCCAAAATATGTTACTTTTCCAAACTTTTTGAGGTTCCTGGTATTACTTACGTCTGTGCAAGCTAGTTCTGCCATTTTCTACCCATTTTGAGTAATTCATCGCTGATTTTTACGGTGGTACATTTTGGCTCACAACAGTTATTCGTGACCTGGCCTCAGGTCAATGTCTGGAAGTCACTGATACTTTGCCCAATGACGATAACTGGATGTCTGCTTCACTCCACACTGAAAATGTTATGAAATATTGCGACAATTTCCGAAAAAAACGACAACATGTCTTAAAAATGGGCTTGAGCCTTAGGTCAATGACCCGGAAAACTCCGAAAAATCTGAGATAGTAGATTTGTTGCATCTATCAGGATGACTAATCCCTGAAAGTATTATTGTGATATCGGTTTTCCGAAAAAGTTACAGGGCGCTAAACTTTTATGGACATAGGTCTGTTTGACCTGACCTAGTCAGATACCTGTTTCAGGTACCTGACCTGACCTGAGGTCAAAACTTTCACACAAGGTGTAAAAATGATGAAGCAAAAGGTGCACGAAGTTTCGTGACTCTGTGTTTGTTCGTTCTCTCGCAATCCCGGAAAAACCTCGGGGGGTGGGCGGTCAACTGCCCCCCCCCCAGTCGGGGGCGGGTTAAATCCGCCGAACACTTATTTATTTGAAAACAATCCAAAAGTGAATACGCACTTGTATGTTTCCGACTTAGTCGCCAGCTCACATCGATAGCTGATTCACTGGAACATATCCTAACGTCATTCATTTGAAAAGTGTTCGGAAGCGGCATGCGATGGACTGTTGTACATCCCAGTAGCTCCAGTAAAGAAAAGTTCGGATATGAAATCGAGTCAGACTGGCTATGCCCAACTGTTCGCAAACGTTTAAACGCAAATGAATTATCTGCTGGTTAGGACATGGCAATGAACAACTGGTAGTTGCCTTTCAAATCCATTCATATTGACAAAAGCACGTATAACACCTTACAGCAAATGTTCCATCTTGAACTCGAGCAGAGAGAAATACTTTTAACTGAGATAGCCAATTTGTAGCTTTCAATCCCAGAAATAAATTCACACTAAACGTCATGCATAACAACTCCGTTTTAGGAGTTTCGAATCCATTTCCCTCAAATTTCTCCTGTAGCGTGTTCGTCTGTATTCTTGTTATCAGCTGTTGCGTGACGACACGAACGAGCGTAGGCCAATATATTTTATCGGAAGACTCGTGCTGCGTCATGATTAAGTGGAGGTGTCAGCATTTAGTTTTTTATTAATCGCATTCCTGAGTGTTTTAACGTAGTCCTTACGCATAGTGAGTGCTGAAAACGTGACATGCGGCAATACTGGGCCATTTGAACCAATATCTGGAAAACTCGATGAAGATGCAACATTTCTTTTACCTGTATAGGGGTGCAGCCCTCCCCCCCGAGGTTTTTCGCAAGTTTCGTAAGAACGACAGCTTTAATGGCTCTAACGTTTTTCATGGAGGGATATTGAACCAGTCGACATATTGTCTTAAAATCTGGGCTTAACACCTTTTTAGTTCACTGGTCACGACCTCTTTTTCGAGGGCATGTCATCGGGAAATCCGTTACGGCGACCGTCGTCATCGAGTAAAGGTTTTAAGCGTTTCACGATACTCGGTTTTACTAGATTTTGTACATGAGTATCACCCATGATCATAATAAACCCCACACTGCAGTCCTTACCTGAGTCAAGGTAATCTGAAGTCAAAATCATGATCTCAACCCAACGACCCTTTTGACCTTTTATCAACCTCAGAGGGATCACGATGCAATCGAAGACGCAGATCTGCACACAAACAGTTGTCTGAGTCCTTTGTCGCTAACATCGTTTTGCACCTCTCAAAAGCCCACTATAGGTTACGACCCATAGGATCCAACGAAAAAAAAAACAGTTCACTAGCATGGTCTCATTTGAGGTCACCTGTAACGTTTCTGTGTGGCCTCAAAGGATCAAACAGGTGCCATCGTGAAGCAAGAAAGAGCACACGGTTCACGATCGTTTTATTTCGTTGCCCTGGCACATAACATTTGGAAATGACCTGGAGGTGTCGTACCCCCCTCCCCCCGCTGCTGTCGGAGATGATCAAATAGCGAACACTGGTGCAGGTTTGTATCAAAACGTCTGAATTCATATCGGTGCCACATGGCACCCTGTATGTTTACCCGATCTGAAACCAGTAAGACACCCTGAGATGCATGACGAACGAGGCGTGTTTCACTGTGACTAGCTACCTAATTGCTTTTCAGTTATATATCTGGCACCGCAACAGGATATTTATGGATCTGCTTCAATATTTTGTGTTTGAAGAATTGAAATTTTGAACATAACAAGCGCACAAGATATTGTACGCTGTCGTCATCTGGAAGAAAGAGTTTGCAAGCTACAGCAAAGGAAATACATGAAATCTAAAGAATTTAACTGTCTTCTAGTGCGGACTTCAAAGGTCGGCGACCCAGTAACTGCAAAATTATTGACCCACGGAAAGCCTCATGGTCGGACCGGAAAGCAAAATTTTATTTTTTCTGCTAGCTGAAGACTCACTCAGCCTTTGGCCTTGCTCGCAATAAGCATGCACATTATGTACAAAATCAACTCGGCACCGGACGGGGTATTCCGTCAGCCGCGACCGCCTGATGGTGCCTAAATCGACGCCCTTGTATCTCAGTACCTAAGATCTAACCGATTCAAACGGCAGTCGACAGGCCGTGGCTTTCCAGTCATCATCATGTGAAATTTGATCTTCCATGTTGACGTTTGACATCACAGGTCAAGAAAATGTCCCAATTTATGGACAATAAATGTGCGACGCTCTAAAAACATCTAGCGTAAGTATCAGCCGAGAAAGAGCTTTGAACTTAATACCGAAGAGGAGACCACAATTTGACGTATATGACACGATGCAACAAGTATGGACAAAACCCATCCGTTCGTAGCTAGGGAGAGTTTGGTAGCTTCCGTTTATGAAGTTATGGCTAGGTGCGATGAGACACAATCCTTATGTCCGTCTCGTAACGCTCATAGATAGTTCGGTGATCGTAGCAGTGCCCGGTGGCAGCCGACCCAGCCAACGACTCCCGGCGGGCCAGTCCGTCTAATGCATATCGGATCATGGATATTCCAGCTTTTGTGAAATGACTATGTTTTGGTAACATTTAATGCGCAAAGCCATTCGGTGATATTTCGATTGCGAAATCGGCATGACGTGGACCTTTGTTGAAGTTCAGATATGATACAGTTTCCCCAGTTTATAACATATTTGTATCGTCATGTTGTTTGCCCGGTATTGCAAAGTGTGAAAATGAAAACGATGACGTCTTGTATTGCTAAATCCCATACTAGAAATGACAGCGCTTTTACTTCACACGACTGCCATTTCTTTTCTTCACAAGACGATGCGTTATGCTACGTTTTTCTTGGAGGCATGGCGACATTATCGAATAAAGAATTTTCCCGCGCTGCAAAATGGCCGACGCTAAGGATTATTCTCCTTTTAATTTCGATCAGAATTTTCCGAGTTAGTACTCAAAGGTTCTGCTTAAGCGTTTGAAGTTACCGTAAGTGACCGTCTTCTGGCCCATGCTGATGGTACCTGGTGCTGACTTCAAGGTTTACCTTATCACTGGAGAAAGATCGACGTGAACCGTCACGGCGCTCAGCTCCCACGGCTCACAAGCAACAGCCCTACTTCAAATACAAGCTGTCCAGCAACGCATCAGAATCTACAAAAAAAAAACGTTCGAAGTCAAAACTACGGTTTTTCCTGAAGCTCCCACAAGCAGACACGCGCCTGTCACAAGACGTGCTGCTTCGAAACATACAATGAACAGCGGAACGATGACGACGACGTTTGAAGGTCGCCCGTGTCCCGTCCCTCAACCGAGCAACCCTGCCTAAACCATACCGTGCCGACCTTCCAAGCCAGTCCGGGGGGGGGGGCAAGGATCCCCAAGATCTAGAGAACTGTAAATCGAACAGAAAAAGTAAAAAAATCGGTGGAAAGGCCTTTGCGAAACTACAAAAAAGTACGCAGATTTAGTCCAATCAGGTCAATATTAAGGCAACCAGAAGCCATCTTAGGTCAAATAAACTGTTGACGCTTTTAGCAGAAATCTGTAATAATCAAGTCGTTCACGTGGCTCCAAGTCATCTTAGGTTAAACAGCCTGTTGACGTTTTTAGTAGCAAGCTGTAATAATCAAGTTGTTCACGTGGTTTCAAGGGCGTTAGACATAACATGAAGGCCTCATTTACTTATTTCGTGCATTTAAGAGTTCTTTGTTTTTTAAAGAGTACTTTGTTAGATTTGGCCGTTTCATGCAAAACTGAAAGTGAGGGAAAAACGTCTGTTTGTAATGGCAGGAGTCGTGTTTTTCTCACTGCAAAAGGTTTTGTTTGGGCTAAATCACGCCCTAAATGCGTTTAGGATGCATATCAAGTCTACAATCATCATACTAAGGTCAAACAAGGTCAACCTAGGCCAAACTTTTCACGAATATAAGGCGGGAGATTCTGATGTCTGTCGTATTGTCTGCCGCACTGTCCATGATCAGACACGACACAGCATAAGATCCTACAACATTCAAGCAAAATTCATGTAAATTCATGCAAAATCCCTTTTACATCATACAAAATACCTCAAATCGTTTCCATCACGTGAGTCACATAGACACCGGGCGGCGGGCACCGCTGCAGTTCAAATGCCCAGTTTTTGTGATGGCCTGGGTTTTTATTTTGGCGAACATAAATGGACTAGGCCAGTAACAACTTCATAGGAAGTAAGCATGAGTTGGTTTTTACCATCTTTGGTCATACACAGTGTGTACGCAATGAAAACAACCATCATTCTTAAATGTCAAATGAGGACAGCCTGGGCTAAATGGGATTAGGTCAGTCTTAGAAAGTAAGCTCTTGTATCAGTACTTGTATCAGTTCTTGTAAAGCACAGACAGCTACTGATAAACACTCAAAGATTGTAAACCGACGAATGACATCCGGCCGCGGGTCTCGAAATTCGGCATAAAGCGTGACCTGATCCCAGGCCACGACTCGAAATGTATATTTGTACGTGCGAAAGACGTACGAAGCACCAGAGAGCACATTCAGGGTCCAAAACTATCATACTAGATGCATTATCTAAAATGACAGCCTAAAAAGGGTAAAAATTTACCAGGCCTAATGTCAATGAATGACATTTCCGAAAAAATCGAGGTAGCAGATTTGTTGCATCACTTGTGTTTTGTCCGTGTGGCAAGATTTTACTTGACCCGTGCTGGGTCTGATATGCACCTGAGGCGACCTGAAGTTGAAAAGCCAGCAAAATGTTTTAAAAAAAATGCATAAAAAGGTACCCGAAGTTTCGTGAGCATGTGCCTCTTCGTTTCTGGCCTATCCTACACAACCAGAGGGGGTTCTCGTGATCCCCGGCCCAGTGAAGGTTAACAGGGCAGAGGACGGCCCGTCACCTTTACACCCTCGGTAAAGAAACTATTCACACTCACCGGGCTTATTACACCTTACACTTATATTTACTTACTTACTCACTTACACTGACTTACACTGGCCGGGAAGACGGAATACGATCCAGGGGAGTAATGCACGCAGTTAATGGGAATGTTTTAGCTCAGCTCATGTTTTGAACTGATATAGCCAAGTTGCAGCATGTAGTCTTAGAAGTGTAGCCCATACAAGGCCATACTGGCAACGGAAGGTCATGTCAAGTCGAAAGACAAAACGTGCACGAGCGTCACCAAAGGCACACTCATCGGTCACGCAAGAGTTGAACGGTGTTTTCCCGTTTCGTGTCACATGAAGCTTTTAAATTATGACCCGACCTAGGGTCAACTGACTCCTCGTGCAAAAGCCCGTTGTTTCCTTCTGGCTTTCGTACAACTGTTTCTATTCCAGCACAATTCCCGGCAAAATGGTAAGCAAAAACGGCACCTTAGTATGGGTGATCTAAGATGTCAAAAGATCAGCCCCATTTCCAGCACGCTTTTATATTGGACTGCGTTGCTTACCTGCGTGCCTCCTTTTGATCATTACCTGAATTGGCAAATTCTGTTAACCGCTTAAATTTCTTTAATAAGCCCTGTTTTAACAACAAAGAGATCAGTGGCATGACATGGCATGTCCTGGCTGGTTCTAAAATTTCGCAATATGCAAACATAACATTTGAGCTGCTGAGGAAAGGTTCGCGTGTCTCCCTTCGCTGTCTACCCCCGTTATGCTCCCCTCAGGAGGGTTCTCCAGAGTTTCAGAAGTGCGCCGGTTACCAGTGACGTTGCCTGCTGGTGAACCCGCCGCGTCACGTACCGATGATGACGACATCAGCCTGTTCGGGCACGCTGGTCGGCCCCGAGACGGCCTTGCCAGGCGAAGCTGGTCTCGTAGGGCACGCCGGCGCCAGTGGCGGCGGACGGGGCGCAGTAGGACCGGGCCACTGCCGGCGGTACCTGGGGACGGTCCAGACCAGGCCTATAACCCCTCTGGCCGGGCAGACGACCGGGCCAATGCACCGCCAGCCACGGCGCCGACCGTGACGCCCTCCGTAACAACGTGACGACCAGGACAGGACTGGACGATGTCGACAGCCGAGTGCTAGAGACACACGTATCGCGGTCATATGCTGACGTTTCCAGCCTTGCTTCGTCGTCACAAAACCTTACGTCATGTGACTAGAAAGGTGTTAACAATAGTCGCACTAGAAATATGTTCTGTGTTAAAATTCGAACGCGCAACGCCATGTTCACGTCACCTTTTTGAGGGTTTCGTGCCACTGCACGCATGCATTCATGCCACTGCACCCTTTCGTGCCACTGCACGCATATCTTTCCCAGTAATGTTAGCCAAGGAAAGCAAAGCAGAACTGTGACTAAGCAATCTACAAAGGGCTTGATGATACATCAATACTCACCCTGTTTCGACGAAGGGCCCGTCGCCAAAGCTCATGCAACGGTGCTCTCTTCATTGTCGCCTATTGCAACCTGAAAACCACACAAGTTTTCAAACATTTATGTACGTGAAGTACCGGTACGCTACGTGTTAAGTACGAGTATGCTGTAAGTGGACAGTCTCCTCGCAATACACCAACGATCCGTAACACCAGACATCGACAACGGACTCTATACCTGACGTACTGCACAGTAATCGTCGCCAACGATTTCAAGAACAAGACATGACGTCTTTGAAGTCCAGCTGTAATAATCACGTCCATTAAAAGCGACGCTGAAAGACACGGCAAATGAAACCCAATCGTTTTTGTTCGTAAGCATAGGTCACGTTCGTTCTCGTCCACCATTTCTGACGATGGCAAAGTTGCGAAGCTGGCCATGAATAGGTACGGCCGTTCGATGCATTCTGACAACCACAGAAGGCCAGTCACCGACACCGGCCCCCAGGCGCTACCACCGAGACAGCTATGCGAAGAGCGTCGGAATCAGTTACACACAGCACTTGCGGGAGGGTATCCGTAAACTTCTTCACATCCGAAAGGAACGAGTCAAGCCGCGATCGTCCCCTCAACACAAAAACGGATGCCCACTCACCCAGATTCCTGGCGGAACAGAACTCCGTCGCGGAGAGGACGCTGACCAGCCGCGCGCACCAGCTGGCGTCAATAAACACAGCCGCAGCCTCCTCTGGTGGGTGTATCCCGTGGGTCTGTCTGCTGGACTCTACCATTGGACCCGTCCGTCGCGCCTGAACTGGGCCGGGTTTCCGCCCCGCCCAGGTGAGTTCCCGCCGCGCGAGCGGCACGCAGCGTTTTTACGGTCCTAAAAACTGGTCTCAAGGCCACCCGCCCTCCGCGTGGGCCAGCGTCAGACGCACATGGTCCAGGAGCACATGACTCACTATAGGCTCCGGATCGTTAATATTTATGAAAGAGGCCCGGCACGCAGGCCAAGAGCGGTTTGATCCGGTTTACACCGGCTGTATCTGGATCACCAGGTGGTCGTGTTAGAAAGAACGTGTATCCTTCCGACCCCAAACGCTGTCGATAAATAAGACAATGATAGTAAATCTACGTTTCCTGCTACACTGCCGCTAAAACGCAGCACCATCATTACTGGCCGATGAATGACGTACAGCCGCTGACGACACGACATTCAAATAGCCAAAGGCCCTGGTGATACAAGCAGCTGGCAGACCCAATGCCCCAAACGCCTGAGCTTCTGTTTATGTTTTCTAGAGAGGAGGGTGGGCGTGGGAGTGGCTAAACTCTACGGTTGCCTGGCAACCGTACAAGAGTTGCCGTGCACAGCCCCCAAGAGACCGAAGGAGCAAATTGTATTCGGGTTAACCCGGCCCCGACTGGGGATGAGGACGGTTGACTGACCCTACCTGAGGTTTTTCCAAGATTGGGAGAGAACAAAAGAACGAAGCGCCAGCAAATTGTGTGTACCTTTTACGTGGTCATTTTTACATCTTGTGTCAAAGCTTTGACCTCAGGGTCTGGCCTAGGTCAGGTCAAGTGGACCAATGTCCACAAAAGTGTAATGCCCTGTAACTTTTTTCGGAAAACATGATATCTCAGTAAAACTTTCAATGCTGGAGATCTATAAAGATGCAACAAATCCACTGTCACGAATTTTTCGGAAACTTCCAGGCCAGTGACCAAACGTCAAGCTCATTTTTACGGCATGTCGTGTGTTTTCGGAAATGTACGTAATTATTTGGCATTTTGAACATTTTGAGTGTGAGATGGTGCAGACATCCAATGACCGTAATTGGGCAAAGTATCAATGACATTTAGCCAAATGACCTAAGGTCAGGTCTCAAATAATCTAATAATAATAATAATAATAATAGTCTCAAATAATAAAATAAAGTAATGAGCCAGAATGCACCGTCGTCAAAATCGGCGATGGATGACTAAGAACGGATAGAAAATCATAGAAATAGCTTTCACAGTTGCGAGTTATACCTAGAAACAGCGGCTCCGCCACGTCATTTTCACCAGGGGTATAGGAAAGGTGGCCCCAGATAGGGGCGGATCCAGCGGCATGGTTTGAGAAGCCAAACCGAAATTTGTTGGGTATGGATGATAGGTCAGCCAGCAAGTCAGCAACCGGGGGGGGGGGGGAGGAATTGGCATTGGCCGTGGGTTCGGAGTGTCCAGCAACTTTAAACTGCAAACGTAACTAATAGCCATGTTTGGCGGCCAAATGGCTATTTGTCCCCTATCGCGGTTGGGAGGGGATGGTCATGGTCGACCATCCAGGCATGGTCGAGATGACCCTCTCTGGATCCGCCAGTGGCCCCAGAAATCAATTTGGCAAACTAGAAAAGTGTAGAATTTCGGTCAAAACTCATCGGATTTCCATTTTGACAGGCACCAGGACATTTTTTCAATATTTCATGGATAACATGCGTGTATATTTCGATAAAGATGCAATGTGTCTTCCATTGTGCTTCAAAATCATACATTGCGGATGAGAGCCGGGACTCATATATCACTGGGGGCAACTAGGGTCAAATTTTCCAAATCTGGAAACCTTCCATTTTTGGAAAAAAGGTTCCCAAAAATGGAAACGGAATTTCCCAAAAATGGTTTCTCACTTCCAAAAATGGGAAAGTCCAGCAGTAAAAATGACCCTTTTTGGAAAACTGCAACAATCCCTCACGTATCCCAATCATCGGGAGCGCGTACAGAAATTCGGGATTTCTACCTGGTTGCGTCGAAATCGTCAAATCTCAGGGTATTTTTTCAGTTCTGAAGTCGCAAAGCGGTCCTTGAACTGGTTCGTAAACTAGTTTAAAAAAACCAATAACGGTAATATCGAGGATTTTTCACCAGATCCATGCTATCGAAAATTGGTATTAAACATTTGGCATTTAAGTTAAATATGCTTGCAGTATTTTTCAGATAATATTCAGTCCTTCGCCAAAAGCTTTTTCATGCCCGGAGTCGCTTTGTTTACGATCGCATGGTCATCCCTGTGAGAGCGGGCGGCCGGTGCTTGTGGGGCTAGCTGGTGCCACGTAGTGAAGTTATATTTAGTTTGATGAGGTGTGACTGGAAATAAGATGTTAAGTGTGATAGGGACTGTTTGATTCAGAGGTTTTATTATTGAGTGATGCCTATAAGGCAAATTTCATCCGTTCCTTGGCACTGAAATACTCTTACAAAGACGGCAGCTACAGCGTCATTTTCACCACGACTGCTATCAGGCAATGTTTTGTGGTCGTTTTAAGTATTTTATGTGTAGTTCTTTTGGGTATTAAGTTCTTTCAACAACAGCCACACTCATTTAAGATTCGTATCCAACCAGGTAAAAGCCTTTCACCCTACAACGAAAACAGGTATAACAAGAAATAGGATGAACTTACCACACAGCAAAGTTGTCAGTGACAATGCATGGCAATTCAATTTAGGATGGAATGGAGTTTTGCATGATATTGTTTTGTAACTCCATAGAGGGACCCTAAAAATGGTGCGTATGAACATTTTTAAGCAAAATTGAGGTAGAATGGGTTATTTTAAACCAGCAAATATCATTGTTAACCTGTGTGCCAAATCAATGCGCAATGCGTAATCCAAGCTGAAGTAACACGTTACATGCATTTAAGTTCTGAGTAGGGTACGCAGTGACAATAATTTACATGGGGATTCTATCCTTGTAGATGGAGGTAATCAATGATTAGGGAAACATCAAGCGTGCCGAAGTTATTGAGGTGACACAGCCGGCCCGGCGGCGAGGCAAGCGCCCTGGCCAGCATAGAAATCATACAGAAATCATTAAATAGACGTACCAAGTTATTCAATGGTGCTGCCAATCTTCTGAAGCAGGTACATTGAAAGTTCTACTTTTCTGGTAACAGGAATGAGATTATTGCAGTCACTGTGTGCAAGATGTCAGAATGGTGGACTATCATACAAGGAGATAGTCCAAAGGCATGTGACAAGACTGTAACAGTAGTTCTGTACTCCTTTTGCATTGGACATTATTTAAAAGTTATTACTAGTTTTATTGCTCACTGGCTTGTAGCCCTCTCAGCGCTGGATATTAAATTTAATTTGGATATAACGTCAAGGACAAAATGTGTTCCATTAGGAGTTAGGTTTGGCCACTGCAATGTATAAGCCTGTAGCAATGAATCATCAACATCAAATCAGTGACAGATATCATGCTGCCGGTAGAGTAGTCAGTGAACTGACTAGAGCAGTTAGAGTGTCGTAATGTCATACAAACATTTTCAGACAAAAGAACGCCTGATGAGTTTTAATTTGCCTGGAAGAGCCCAGAAGTCAGCAGCAGCAGCTAGATGATAACCGATCACTGTGGGGAAGACAATGACCTGTCGCGGCCTCCACAATGAACTGGGATGTATGGGGCCTGCACCGGTGTGGACTGGCTGAGACAAAGAGCATGCTGTTGCACGGATACGTATATGCAAATGACATGTATTTAGTTATGGTGCATCAGCGATAGATATCACTGTTGCCCTGAGAACCGTGGACTTTAAAAGTCGCGTACAACATTTTACGGTCGTGCACATGTCAAGGCATACCATGCAATAAATATAACAATTGCTCCTTTTGGTTGTTAGTTGTCGACAAGCAGCCTACGGACCGACAGACTAAGATACGGAGAGCCATTCATTCATATCACATGCTGATTCTGATCTAGCGAAGCCATCCCCTTTTGCTTGCTTTATAGGAGGAACTCTGGTCGGATGGGGTAGGTGGAGCTCGAGATACATAAAGACAACCAAGCAATATACCTAAGAGGATGGTACCGGGTGCTTGAATTCCACCATACAGCATCTGCCCCGGTGCCCTGGTGCTGGTAGCTCGAGCAACGATACAGTGGGTTAGGAATCGTGATGTCAAAAGCTACGGGCTGACAGACGCAGCCATTTGCCCATTCCAAGCATACAGGGCTCCCAGCCCAGATATGATACAGCCGTGTAAAATATACCTTCTTTTTTCACTTTCACATTAACGGTCC
This sequence comes from Capitulum mitella, assembly GCA_030062745.1. Taxonomy (NCBI): domain Eukaryota; kingdom Metazoa; phylum Arthropoda; class Thecostraca; order Pollicipedomorpha; family Pollicipedidae; genus Capitulum; species Capitulum mitella. The sequence continues at coordinate 13,901,483 of CP099841.1, read as the reverse complement.
TCAGAAGTCTGTTTTAATTAGTGACCTGTAACCGGCACCAGCTACAGGAATATTGACTATTTAAAGGAATTTTGGAAATCACTCTTATGACAGGCTCCCATCGTCCTGAGGACTTGCTCTGAGGCGGCTGTTTCACTGCCTACGCCTCCGCCCATTCATGACTATCATTGTGAAGTGGGGAAACACAGATATGACACTAATATGACTAACATCTCGGTATGAATCCCCAAGCATTTCTGTTTTTGGGAAGCACTTTTCAAAAAGGGGAACTTCCTATATCCAAAAATGGAAAACCGTCTCATCAAGCAAGTAGATGTTAACCAAGAAAACATCGAAATCCATTTTCGGCATTACATTTTGTCCTGATGTTAATTTCAGGTGCCTTCCTGATCTTAGTTCAGGTTATCTAGTGTGACATCAGGCTAAACAAAAGCGGCAGCTTTTTTCTTTAACCTGCCCCGACTAGGGGGGGGGGGCCAGTTGACCGCCCTCCCTGAGGTTTTTCTAGGATTGCGAGAGAACGAACAAACACAGAGCCACGAAACTTCGTGTACCTCTTACTTGATCATTTTTACATCTTGTGTCAAAGTTTTGACCTCAGGTCAAGCCAGAGGTTTGACCCAAGTCAGGTCCAACGGAACTATGTCCAAAAAAGTTTAGCGCCCTGTAACTTTTTTCGGAAAATAAGGTATCACAATAATGCTTTCAGGGTTTAGTGATCTTGATAGATGCAACAAACATGCCATCTCAAATTTTTCGGAATTTTCCGAGTCTCTTGCCTAAGGTCAACCCCATTTTTAACACATGTCGTTTTTTCGGAAATTTGCGGAATTTTTCATAACATTTTCAGTGTAGAGTGAAGCAGACATTTAGTTCCCGTCATTGGGCAAAGTATCAATGACTTTCAGTCATTGACCTGAGGTCAGGTCAAGAATAACTGCTGTGGGCCAAAATGTACCACCGTGAAAATCAGCGATGAATTAATCAGAATGGGTAGAAAATGGCAGAACTGGGTTTCAAAACAGACGCAAGTGATACCAAGAATCTCAAAACGAAATAAAAATTGCGTATTTTCGAAAAAACAGGCTCTCGCGAATAAAGCTCCGCCAATGGTGTAGATTGGTACCTAATGAATTTTTCCAAAGTTTAAGCATGAGAAACCGTCACAGGAACCAGTGAGATCAATAAAATTTACAGGGATAGGCTTATGTCGCAAAAATAAAGGAACGCTAAAAGTAGTTTCCGTTAATTTCTTACTGCGTACGGCTGCGGCGCCCGCCAACAGCCGGCGCGAAAATTGCCGTGTCTTTAACTCAACGTTTCGGCGTATATATTGAACAAGTCTGAGAAATTAGACAGATATCGGCATCTGCGGACCTTTACTTATGCGTTGGTGCCTTTACCTATGCGTTATTAGTCACAGCCCTTGAGATTCATGCTGTATCTCGGTCTAATGCAGTCGGCTATGAGAAAACATATATGGGACGTAAATTGCTTACATATTACCTAAAACTAAAAGTGAGACGAGTTTCGAGCTCTACTCGTCTCAGGCTTTCCAACGGTGTGCATATTTTTATCGTGTGACCAACCGTTCGTGAGTTAGAGGGGGCGGCCAACCGCCCCCTCCCTCCAGTCGGGCGTGATCGTCACCGACCGCCGGTCGTGCGCTGGTTAAAGCAGCTATTTAGCATTAAATTGTCTTACAGTGTCATAGTGTAAATAGTACTTTTTTTCCCGCCGAAAGATAAAAATGGGGCTTTCCGTCCAAAAGAAATAAAGAAAGGTTCTTTGCGACCCTGTTCTAGGGTTGGCCGCAGACGTACGGATATTGCGTTGCCGCTTAAGCAAAAAAAATGCAAATAAAATTAAATTGGTGCAGACGCAGAAAATGGTTAGAATGCACTCCAGACAATGATGATAACGTCGACAACAATTCTTTATCGCGTGCATTGAACAGGCCACGTTTCTGAGCCTGACGTGATCTCATTGCCTGAGACTACGTGGCACATCGGCCATGTCGAAAACAAAGACCTGACAGAACGTCATTCCGGATGCCCAATGACTGCAGTACAATGTCAAATGCAGATGGCAAGATGGCCATACTGTTATAAGGAGGAAAGCAAGGATAAAAATCAATTAACCCCACACAAAATGCTAAAAACTTCAAAGTTGCATTAGGACATTATTCATAGGTTCATCTAGGAGACAGCCCATTACAGGCACATTCATTGGAGAGGGGGGGGGGGCACCGCTCCCGACTGTCTGCCTGGACCTTCATGAGAAAAAGAATCGCGGAAGGAGCCTACCTCCCTGCTATTCATGCATTTTTTACTTCCATCTCCCGCTCACAAAAATCCTGGCCCCTTGCACTATTCTTCTGTTCGCAACAGGAAACTGCTCCCAAAATGCTGAAATGTCAAGCTAAAGAACAGAAACGACGATATATGTAAATTAACCACATATGTGCTCAGAATTTGCGAAAACTGCCATCGCATTGCTAGCTCGTTTGTGACGCCATCTAATGGGAATAATGAGTAACCTGACATTTACCTTCCATTGACGAATGCTTAACTACGAAAGAACAGCCAAATGATAGGAGAGAACGAATTAACACATCGTATCTAAAAACTATGCCAGATGCCATAATGGGTTCTAGTTCCGGTGATTTTCTGTGTTATGGCGCAAAAAGTGAAAAATTTGTTCTTAATTTGGTTCAAATTCACGGCTAGGGGCAAATTCATTTCGAATTCCGAAAAACAAAAAGACAATTTGGAATCAGGATATTAAAATGCATGTAATAACACTCAGACGGAAAGATTTTATGAAAACCTATGCCTATACTTACCATGGTGTGAATGACATTTTAGGTTCATGTTTAGGCTAAATTTCAAACAAAATAAATGAAAAAAAAACACATTTCTCGCCTAAATATCGACACAAAAAGCAATCTGATTTTTTTCCAAGAAAGTAATTTTTTGCCCGGCTTAAGACCAAAGTAGGTCGCAAGACAAGGTGATGAGGTCAATTTCATAAATACTAGTAAAGTTCTCAAAATGACATCATAATTAGATTCGTTGAACAATTTTAGATATTGCAATGAACTTTGATGCTTTATTGTCGTGAGTGCTGTCAGTTTTACTAACTGGCAAAGGATCCCATACCGACCACCAGCTTCAAGGCGTCAGATCCATAACTACCAATGCCAAAGCAATGAGAAGTGAATATGAAACCATCAGGTTTACGGTCATCCATAAACCATCTGAGAAGTGAAATATTTCGTCAGCTGTTTGGTGCCCAAGATTACCATTCGGACCAATTTTCACCAAAATCTGAGAGATAAGGCAGCTGGACACTGGTCGATCTGTCGTAGAACGCCCCAGTTTTAACATAACGGGGCGGCAATAAGGAAAACCTTGTAAACTCGGTAGCGTTCCTTTCCCACCTTCCTTTGGTGTGCCTACAAAGGGAAGTTGACAACAGTCAGTGAGTCATTTCATATATGGCTGTGTTGGACATGTGGCGGCATCTATCTGGCATCGCTCAACCAGGTACGAGGGTGCTTTCCGAAACCGGTGACATCCAAGCCTTCGCAAGCCTTCAGACGATATGTTTCAAGCACAGCTCCAAATTCCTAGAACCGATTGTTTTTGGTTTGGTAAGTTTCGCGTGTCTTTTTTGCGAGGCTCACCACACCACGAAGAGGATTTCTCCACCTGACGTGGCATTCGTTTGTCAGAAGATTTACCCTGGCGTGCGTCATGGGTCGCTTGATTTCCTTCACTGGATCCACACTCACTATCTTCTTAAAACTGTGCTGCACACAAAAAGGAAATAAATCAATAAAACTGGAGCGTCAGTGAACCGAAAGCATGACTAATACATAAGAATGAACAGCATGCCGTGTTTAGTTCAGCTGTTCTGTTTAAGGCGTTCATGACAGTCAAAGCAACCTCTTCCGCGAAATCAATGATTTCTCAAGAGCTCGGATCGGAATTACAAAATACCGGTGAGCTTCACCGGCGGCCACAGGAGTTCTCGGAGGTCGCATTCTCCCATCAGAGAGGAGTACCTGTCCTGACCTATCGGTCAAGTCGTGACCTGTCCGACCGCATGGCGTATGGTGACCTTGTTTACCTACACTGACCCCATGAGTTCTAGCTAAAATGAAGGACAGCTTGTGTTGTTCTTAAACACAAGATAAGGGAAAAGGGAAACGCAAAGGACGAAAAAGTTCGACTCGCTTGCGAACTCCCCACCCAGCTTGTAGCGGCTAAGTGTTTGCACCGTGGATGTGGTGAGCGAAGCCGATCCCAGCGAGGAAAGACGTCAGAAACGACCGAAAACAAATACGGCATAACTTTAGAGAGAGATATATATATATATATATATATATATATTTAGAACAGTAAAAGTTCCAGTATATATATTTATAAATACGGTGTCTAGTAATGATGTTACGGGAGACTATACTGGAATGTGTCGTGATCTTTTTTTGTTCCGAAAGTTAGTTGTATATATTATACATAGACGCATATATATTTATATAGGAAAAAAAAAACATATAAGAAAAATAGAAAATAGAAAATAGAAAAATAAAAATAACTTTCGAAACAAAAAAAAGAAAAAACAAAAAAGAAGATCACGGCACATTCCAGCACGGTCTCCCGTGACGTCGTTTACAGCGTCAGTTTGTCTCCCGCTCGAGCCGCACATCCCCAGACGGCGGGCCGGTCATGAGCGCGCTGTCCTCGGCGCAGCAGCCGCGCAGTCGCAGCTCGGTCGGGGCGCTGGGCTGCCAGCGGGCGGGCCGGCAGCCGACGATCCGCGGAACCGACGATCGGCGGCGTCCAAAGTCCGGTGATCACCGCCGGCCTGGTCGCAGTCCGCGTCGGACTTACCTGTGTTCTGGGACACTGTCGGCTGCTGTCCGGCCGGCCCAGCCGTGCGCGGTGGGATGGCAGGCCAAGGTGACGGTCACGTCCAGGGCCCGGCCGCGCGCGGCCGTCGCCGCCGACGTGTCGCACTGGCGACGACGGGCCGGCCGCTGCCAGGGGGCGGCCGCCGCCTGGGGGGGGCCGTCGACCTCTAACAGGGTGTGCATGAGGCCAGGAGGCCGACCGCGGCGCAGCTGCGGCGTTACCGGGCGCGGGCGCCGGCCCCGGCCTGCCAACGCGCCAAGTTGGCGGCCTGCGTGCTCCACTGCGGCCGACGACTCGTGTGGCGGCGGTGCCGGGCTGGCGGGGCTGAGCGCGCCTCTGCGCGACCGACGAGGCCGGGCAGCTGGCGGCGGCTGTCTCCGCCACTGGCCCACTGACGGATACCTGAGCTTATTGACCGGCCGGCGCCGGTCCAGTCCGTCACGGGCGCTACTCAAGTCGGCTCCTCGCCGTGGCGAACGCGATGTAGCTGCCGGCGTCACAGTGACGCGGCTGTTAGCGCCACAATGACGCAGCTGGGCAATTCTTTGTAAAATCGACACACCCAGGGTCAATTTCAACACCCTCAAATCACGGATATTGTTCAAAATTGCTGTACTAGGGTGTGTGAGACGCAGAATCCGAATCAGACAATTTCAGCTCGGTCAGGTCAAAGGGTCAAACGTAATAGCCTGCGGCAATTTGAACTTTGCTGTTGACAGTTGTTGTTAAAAGTGCGTTTTTTCCACCATAAAGTCATTCTTATTAGCATTCATACTGCGGCTCAGTGAGATGAGGTATTCGTCCAGCAGTTAAACTTTTGTTTCTAGGGTGCAGTGGTCCGTTGAAAATGCTAATAAGTTTTAAAAAAAATAGTAAACCCATATATTTCGTGACTCCTTATGGAGCGGACAATCCGATTCAGGCACTTGTATGACCATAGGCCACGATTCCAGAAAATCACCCAGTGATCTACGTCAGAGGTCACAAGATGGCCTTTGCCAGGGGCGAAAGCAACTATTTTTATTTCGTCAATATAAAACCTCAGGTATCTTCTCCACATCCCATTCATAAAAACTTTGGGTACGAATCATCTTCAACCTCAAATCTTGCATGATAGTAGGTCATGTTTGGACCAAAACCAGCTCATTTCATGACTATTGAACATATACCGTTAACGAGATAAAAATGGACGGTGATAACGGGACGGACGTCTTGTATGGAATAAATTCCATAGTTTTCAACAAATACAGAGCCTAAACCGTGGGTTGAACATCCTCTGTGGTGAGGAAAAGTGGCTGTAACGTTTAATTCCTTCCCACAACTGATACGTCTTGCCAAAATGCAGGAACACAAAGCTTTTGGTCGTTTCAAATATATTTATTTCTTAGGACAGTGTACCGGCGCGCACACAGAGCGAAACGTTTAACTGCTTTACGCAGTCAAGCATTTGAGAGTCTTTGTGCCACCGACGGACATTGGGTACGTTCCGTTTTCTTTACAGCATCGAAACACATAAGACAGCGCGGCCAGTGGCGAACAAAGCACTACGTACATACAAAGTGCATCATGTTCCCGCGATGCAAGCAAATGCGCTAACTTGAGCATACCTGTACGCTTTAAAGAATGCTTACTTCTTTACCACACATTTCGTCTGACCTACTTTGTCCTCGGACATACGGTAGACCTGTACGTCTCTACCATCTACTGGTACAAACTTGTAGTATTTTTAGTGCCCTGGACGGTCCAAGATTTGTGTAGTCTTTCTCTAAGCCTTCCATTCACCTTCTGAACGTCAGGTAGGGTGACATGGAACAGTCTGATGTTATCGCTGATGTTCTTTATGTAGTACTTGTACATGTCAGCACTCGTCAGAATCTGACCAGAGGTCAGTCGTGTCAGGCTGGCACGCCCTGTGGCCCGTGTCACTGTGCCACCTATCCCATTGCAGGCGTTTTTATCGTGAGATGTGGCGAAAAAGTTTCACTCGCCTGCGATGGCATAATCCTCCTAATGATGGCACAGGTTGCTGAAGTTGTGTTTGTTTTTGTATTGCCCTGCGCATCCATCTGAAAAATAGTGTATTTTGCGAGGGCTAGGGTGTTCTGAGATGATTAAGGCTGAAGTTGAGATTATTAAGTAAGAAGTTGAGATAGGAACGCTCGAACGAGGACGTATGAGTGCTTAAGACAGTCTGATGTGAAGCAGAAGCTCTCCGGTTTTTGTGAGCAATAGAGAACGAAGCGGTGTGCTGTGCACTGTGAACTATCCCAATGAGTCATGGACTACAAAGGAATAATTTTCAGGAAAGTCTCCAGCCAGCATAACCTCATGCTCAGGGACTGAATCCTAAAGTTTCTTGAAACATACAGCCTGACGATCAGCCACATAATGATGGTTAGTCAGGGAGACAATACTGCGGCTCAGTGAGGTGAGGTATTCGTCCAGCAGTTCTACTTTTGTTTCCAGGATGCAGTGGTCCGTTGAAACCCAACGCTGATAACTGATCTCATCAGGTGCAGCCTGAACACTTCCCAGAGACTCTAGGTACTCATGAACCCCTTGCTCTCCTGGAAACCGCTCACACTCGCCCATCATGCAAGCTCTGGCGCTGATGTCACAGACAACGCGCAGCATCAGATTTTTGTTGGTCAGCCCCCTTTCCCCAAGTGCAGCCAGCTGGAGCTTGGGGCTGTGATGACGGGTGCATTTGCAAACACAGTGAGTTCCACTGATTCCAGCGAGTACGCAGTTTCTGAGACGCAGTTTCGCAAACGTTGAAAAACCGACCCGGAGATTCGAGGAGTCGTCTTTGAACACTGAGTAGATCTGTCTCAGACTGCCCAGTATCAGACGTTTTGGGCTCGTTACCATCACGGCTTCACTGTTTCTAAATGACATAGTCTCGCGCACCTGGGGAGACGCGACTGATGTCTTGTCACAGAATGCTCTTACTTGTTGCTTTTCCCCCTCGTTTATTATTTTACCTTTGCTTATCAGGGGTACCTTAGGGAGGATGTCTTACATTTGCTTGAGTTTGCTGCTTTTCTTCATCATGTTGCTTTTCTTTCAGGCTACCCGGCGACCTTTTAGGCTATATGAACCTGAACCTGTCCCCGCGGGGACAACGCGTGACAAGCTAAGATCACGGAGTATAATACGATTTAATGTTCTCGGATGTTCTTCAAAACGTCGTCAACCTGTGAAAAGGGGCACGTAAGCATGCATTTGGCACAGAAGAAAATTTAGTTAGGAACGAACATGCAACAACTAGCCGATCCTTTCCCTATCGGACAATAATTTATTACTTATTCTTTTTCACTGGCGTGATGCGAAGAGCCTCAAGAACTTTGCTTGCGGTGCTAGGTGGATCGGATTCTAAAGCGGATGCATCCTCTGGTTCTGGCTTGCTTGAGGTTTGCGACTCGCTGCCAACATCGCCGCCTTGTGCCTTGATAAAGTCATTTATCGTTTCTCTGTGTCTCTCATCAAGCAGGGCTTTGAAACAGCTGTTGCACGTTAAACGCCCTTTTAAGGCATTTAAGTTCCCTGCACTTATCAGCCAGGGTGCCCCCGACCTCATGCAGCGACTTGCACACTTTTACTTTATATAGCATCAGGGGATCTACTTTTGTCATGTTTAACCCCATAGTCGCGTTGAGAGACCGTATCTGGACCGCAGACAGCACTATCACGTACAGCACCAGTCACGGTAACAACGCCGCCGGCCTTCAGTCGTCACTCGCCGGTCGTCCGTCGTCGTCTGCCGGCGGGCCGTCGTCCTCGACGCGTAAGGTGAAATCCGAAACGCATCTACTTTTGTTGCACTGGGTCTTGTCGACCTTCACTCGCGCGTTTTCCCATCACGCACTAACTACCTGACAGATGCGCCGGCATTTGATTGTCCCCAATAGTGGTGGCGAAGTTTGTGATCCAGCCGTAAACCAGCTTTTCCCACGCATTACCGCATGGTTAGTGGTGACTGTTCTTGAGACATAGGGCCATCCCATGATCGATTAGCCTTATTTTACGACGTTGTTGGCTCTTTGGTTGTGTAAGTCATCAGCTTATGCAGCAAATTTATGGAGAAATATATTGCCTACTATAAGAAACTTATTGCGTATACTTATTGCGTACTAAAAGTTGTCGTCACTGCGCCTTGGCAAGAAGTCTTAGTTATGTTACTTAGCGCTTTTAGCCCTTTTGCAGTGCTACAGTGGATGTTGAAACCTCGTTATATGTTCCATTTGTCATCAAATACTACGCCATTTATTTCCACTCAGTGTGTCATCGCTCCTGTTACCCTCCGTTTTTATCCCGTTAACAGCACACGCTCAATAGTCATGAAATGAGCCGATTTTAACTCAAACACGGTCTACTTCATGCAAGGTTTGAGGCTGAAGATGATTTGTACCCAAATTTCTTATGAATGGGATGTAGAGAAGATATCTGAGTCTTTATATCGACAAAATAAAAATAATTACTTTCGCTCCGTTGAAGGTCATCTTGTGACCTCTGACCCAAGGTCACTGGGTGATTTTTTGGAATCGCGACCTAAGGTCATACAGGTACCTAAATCGGAGTACCCGTTCCATAAGGAGCCGGAAAATATATGGGTTCATGATTTTGCGACTTTTGATGGTGGAGAAACACGCACTTTTAACAACCCCTGTCAAGAGCAAAGTTCAAATTGCCGTAGGCTATGACTTTTGACCCTTTCACCTGATCGAGCTGAAATTGTGAGACTCGGCTTCTGTGTCCCAGATAACCCCCTAGAGCCATTTTCATGAAAATGGGTGATCTGAGAGTGTTCGGGATGTGTCGGTCTTACAGAGAATTAATAAGCCCAGCCGTTAGCGTCACTGTGACACAGTTGTTGGCTGCTTGATACACGGCCGTTTGCACCGCTGAGGCGAAAAATTCTGCCTCGGCGAGGGTGGACGAAACGAGTTTTAGCGGAGCCCTTTTGTTGATGTGTGGATGCAAAGTGGTGTTGTGATATTTTCCTTTGCGGTGCACCGCCACTGCCCAGTCTCATTGATGTTTTACTGATGGCCACTGCTGAGTTACGACCGCCTCGGTGACGTGTTGCTGCTGTATATACTGTTCCTTCTGTGATGCGTCCCTGACTCTCATTACGATGCTAGCGTGTTGGCGCTGGGATTCGGCCATGTCGCCGGCGTTTCTGATATTGGTCGCTGTGTCGTGACGGTGTCACCGACGTATCGCGGATGATTTAGTGCCGTGTCAGGTCACGTTGCTCATGTATTTTGGTGTTCACCGTTGTGTCACGGCTGTTTGGCTGGCGCGTTGCTGGTGTGTACTGTGTCACTGACACGTCCGTGGTGCGTTGCCCTGGGTCTAACAAAAGTCCTCGCGCGTTTATTCTTCCTAATGGCGGGTAGAAGGTTACTGAAAAGCCGGGTTATGATGGAAGTTAAGAATGTCATTAACGGTTAAAAACAATGAATGCACCAGGCACGGTGCAAATATGCATTTCTCATTGCAGGATTATAATTAAGCTGTGTAACATGACACAACTGGCATTGCCGTGCCTGCAGAGACTCACAAGACAGGCTAGGGGGCGGTCCCACCACAATTGGAAAATTTAACAGCGATACGGTATGACGTGGAGCAAACCAAGAAAGAACTAAAAATAAAACAAGAAAAGGTATTGCTATGTGGAACGGTGGCATTACCATTTTGTGCATGTTACGGATCTGTAATATGTAAATAAAAAGCTGTGTGCAAAAATGCGTCGCATCTTGGCAAACTTAAGCTTCTCTTGAATGTCTCAGCACACAAAAGAAACTTCCTTCAATTTTTCCAATGTCACCTCTCAGCTACCGAACGTGCTGAATTTGGCGCCAAGGAGAGATGCGCCAAGTAACACATTTTTGTCAGCCGCAGGTCGCTGCGGTAAAATAAACCAAGTGTGTGGCGTTTGTTTCGCCAGAGGCCACTTGATTAAGCGAAGTCGGCGGCTGCGCGGTGCTGAACATCCGTCCTGCGGGAGGTCTAACCGTTGATTCTTCCCGTGCGGCGTCCGTCGCTCGCAATGTCTCACGGCGTCGCGGACGCCGCCCACGGCTCAGTTCTGGCACGGCCCGGGAAAAACAAAGCCATTCGCTGGCACTGCGTCCGCGACCCGCGGCCGGCGACGTCGCGGAACCCGCGGCCGTGTCTTGACTGTTTACCAGCGCCGACACTGGCGGGTGGCCGCCGGCCGGGCCGTCCCAGGTGGTCCCGGCAAACGATGTCAGATGACTGGAGCGTGTCCGCAGCGGCAGCAGACAGCAATGGTCATCAACGGAATCCAGTGGACGGCAGCCCCAGTTCAGAGGACGGCTAAAGACTCCGGCAAAAACCTAAATGCAGGGATGCAAGACAGGTGATTTATCTTGGGTGATGAACAAAAACAGAACTGCTACCGCGGGACGACAGAATAAAAAACCGTTACAAGTATTCGTCGTCATACGTACGAATTACGTATCAGGAGATAGCGGTGGCTACCATGGGAATCGCTGAGGTAAAGTAAATTGTCTTTGAAAAACCGAAGAATTTTAACGCAAAAACGTTGTTGGCACAAGCGAAATCAAGAGATGGAAGGGGGGGGGGGTGGCCCGGGCCCCTCCCTTAGGCCCGCATTTTTTGTGAAAACCATTGCACATCGTCTTCCCGGCAGGCGGCTTTCCAGCGATTTCAGTTCACTCTGAGCTCCGCCCCCCTTCCCCCCGTTAGGAAAATCCTGGCTGAGCCCCTGATTGTCGGCCTCTGTTATAATTTTGGTATCAAACACGCTGCTCAGCCGCCCCCAAGTTGACGTCATACTGCACCAAAATGGTACGCATGTAATACGCATCGCTATCCAGAGTAACTGCAGCTCCCAGCAGAAATGTTGCGTCCGCGGCTGCAGCGACCTCGCGGAGCGAGGCCCGCCTCTGGCACACAGAACGGCGTTCGCCGGGAGTCGGCGGCCGCCGTCGAAGCCCGCTGCTCATGATCATCTGATTCCAGGACGTCGACGGCGAGGTGACGCCGAGTTTTTCGCCGGCGGCGGCCGGTGACGGTCCGCACGCCGCCTGTCTGCGCTGACGATGCCAACCTCGGCATCCAGATCCAGGGCGCCGGGCAGTGCCAGAACTGGCCTCCCACTCCCAGAACTGGCCATCATATCTCCTGCACTGCCAGAGAGCAATGACGAGGATTTTCTTGTTTAACTTTTCCGCGCATCATTCAGTACACGAACTCTTCCGTTTTTGTTGATGTTGACAAGTAGGTAACACGTGCCAATGGATTTCTGGAGTGAATTGGACCAAGGCCATATTTTGAAAGAAGACGTCGCTGTAACTTCAGCTATGCAATGTTTCTTCCCCGCCATATTCTTGAAATTCAGCATCCGGAAAGCATCGTCTCGGAGTAAATTCGACAGGGAAGTCACGTGTAGGCTGGAGGATGGACGGAAGTGCCGGAGAAAATGTGAACGCGTTACTCTTTCAGACACAGCAGTCGACTGCAGCAAGGCTACTAACGACTGAATAGCATTGAGATTGCAACTCTGAATACCGTGGTATAAGTTAAAGGAGTTACTAATCCTGAAACGACTGCTCAACGTACATCGACGAGAATCCCCATGCATAAATACAGGTGTGCACAAATTTGGTGGCAGAACATCAAGAAGTCGTCGCAGAAACCGCCAAAAATCGACTGTTTGGTGGTTTTGCAGTCTTTATAACGTGGTCCTATGGGGGATGGTTCTAATGAGGAAAACGACTACCATCGATACAAAGATCGGTTTGACGCTACCATAATGATGCGACAGACTAAGCGACTGACCGTCAACAACAGCTCACAAAATCTGGTCAACACATGAGAAGATGTAACAAAAATATCCCCGGGGAAGTGGACAGCGAAGCGACAAAAACGTATATCGTGCTATTTCGCACATCCTCTGTCTACATGGAACACCCAAATCCCTGGAACTACTGCCTGCCCAGAAATTGTCGCCACGGCCATATCTCAAATCACTCTCGAGCAAACCGGCCGGCTGACGTAAAATTTTCTCAGCGTATATTTAGAGGTCTGATCTTATTAGTGCTAAAGTCGAATTCGAAGCAGCTATTACAACTAAATGATTTTAGCATTGGCCTTAATGATAATAGTTCCTGTGTCTTCGTAAACAGAATTCTAGATAATCTGTAACGGCCAACGCTGCCAGCCCAACTGCTTCTTGGCCTCAGGGAAAAAGAGACCTTTTAGAAAGTCATGTGGGGAGGGGAGACATTGGTACACTCCAGCCATTTTCAAATTTCTCATGATAGAGCAACGAAGCAAAAACGAGCATGTGGCATAGTCTTATCGCATACTCTTATCTTACGATGGTACTTGGTTTGACACTTTAAAATAATACAATAGCTTTACAGGCGACCTCAAATGAGACCAAGTCAGTGGATCTCGGTTTCCTTTGGATCCTTTGGACCGCAGCTTGTAGGGGGCTTTTAAGTGGCCCAAAACCACTTCGAACGACGAAAAAGGACTCAGGCTACTGTGTGTATCCAAATCAGACCCTCGTATCGGATCGTGACCCCTCTGAGGTCTAGAAAATGTCCAAAAATGCCAGCAACCTTCGTTCATGATTTTAACATTAGATGACCTGAACCCAAGTAAGAACCACAAAAAGGAGATCACGGGTAGCATAAGTGACATCGCTGCAATACATGCATCCAAATGCATTCATGCATAAGGTCTAGTAAGACTGAGTATCGCAAAATGCCTGAAACATTTGTTATTCGGTTGCATGGCCTCGAAAAAAGGGGCGATGGACCAATGACCTGCCAAGGCACTGACCCCAGATTTTTAGACAATGTGTTTAAAATCGGCACTCAGCTACGCAAAATTTCCGAGCAAACTTTGCCGTCGTCCTCAGACAACTTGCGAAAAATCTCGGGTTGTACCAAATTCCCCGTACTGGCCAGGGTTAAGAAGCCTCTACGCAGGAGACTGTACTGCTCAGGAAAGACGCGTTAACGAAAAATGGCAAGAGTACTTAATTTCAGCTCATTATGTGATGAAACATAGTAGAAAATTAGGTCAGGCTATGAAATGAGGACATGGAAATTCTAAAACGACTGGTTTCGTCGACTGAAAGTTATGGCCGGAAAGGACTGTGGCAACAGCTTCTGATCAGGCGGTGGATTATGCGTAATACAAATCCCTGTGTGTCTGAGTCCAATCGTATCCATGAAATGGATATACACTACAACGTAAAATTCAGCGAAGGAAGTTCACCTTTTATATCCATGTATGAAAATGCAGAATTCCATATTCGGAATAAGTGTATGAAACACTTCTAGTGTTGTTCTTCTCAATGAAGTACAATTTTCGCAGCAGAAGTCCATTATTGTAAGCCTCCTTAAAATCTCTAAAATTACTATAGGGCATTGCTCATTATTAAGCACTCGATGCTCGTCCTTCATCAGCAACGGACATGTGGTGATGCTTTGGACAGGATCGGGCTCCGTCAGGATATTCTGTCCTGATTCCGAAAATACCAATGCTATTTATTTCTATCTCGGTCTTCTTTATGCATCTGTGTCATAAAACCAGTCTTAAAAACACCACCCCTGGACAAAGTCGCGGATTACATCGTGCCCAGATAGTCGACTTTCCGACGGGTGCGTCCAAACATATCACGCATTAGAAACATCAGCTCAGCCGAATTTCTGAGCATCTGAAGAATTTTAGACAATGTTCGCGTAGATGGCCATGGTGGCCATGGCTACTAATCATTTGTACTGGGCGGATCAAGCAAACTATGGAGTAGCACGGGCACTTCCTTGTCCGATATCGAAGGAAAGGTGTTCAGATATTGGGTGCAAAAAATGGTAAGGCATGACTTTTTTCGTCAGACATCAACCTGCCGGCGTTCTCAGTAAATATGTGTGTCAGGCAGAGGCGCAGCTTGGACCGTACTGGGGTGGGAAACGCTCAAGAGAAATGGTCAGAGACTCAAAGAGTCGCAGACGAAATAGTGTTTTTAGCAAACAGAACCTTCACACAAGCTAAGGTGATTATCAGTATCAAGCATCGGACAGCTTAATGGGCCATCTCCATTGTCTAACCCACAGCTTGCTGGGGGCCCAGCAGTGCATCCAAGATTTTCGGAGAATCCCCGAGCCGAAGACCGGGAGACCTCCGACTTCAGGGGCCTCTTCGTTCGACAGCATGCACTGCATTTGTTTCGCACACAGAGGCGAACCCGGGATTTTCCTAAGAGGAAAGGGAGGGGCTAGGTTTTCGGCTAGGGGGCTCTGGTGTCATTGGGCTTTCTCGTGCGTCAGTCTGCATTGCCTTTGCTTAGTTCCGCGAGCAACAGAGTGAGAGTCGAAGGTGTAAGAGCTCCTTTACAGACGTGCAGAGACCCCTTTAAGGACCAGCTTGGGTGGATTCTTTACAGGTCCACCTCTACAGGGCCGAGGAAGCCCCTCTTCATGTCGGCAAAGGGTTCCCTTACAAGATAACACAAGCCCTCCCATCTACAGGTCAACGGAGCGTCTCGTTGGCCTGTAGAGCCAGCAGCAGGGAGCCAGTTCCAGGGACAAGCAGCGGGGCCGTCTAAAAACTTGTAGGAGGGTTCTTTATAGCCTTAAAGCCCGGACCCGTTACATGCAACTAAAACTTGCAGCCGTGCGCCGCCGTGAGCTATTTGACAACTGTCGAACATGCAGCACTCACATAGCGAGAACTTAAGATATTCCTCAGAATTCCCGCAAATTGACTGGATTGTATGCTTTTAATACAGGATATGTTTACCCGTGTTATGGATGCTACCAGTATCACATTTGACACTTTAAAATAATACAGTAGCTTTACAGGCGACCTCAAATGAGACCAAGTCAGTGGATTTCGGTTTCCTTTGGATCCTTTGGACCGCAGCTTGTAGGGGGCTTTTAAGTGGCCCAAAACCACTTCCAACGACGAAAAAGGACTCAGTCTACGGTGTGTATGCAAATCAGACCCTCCTATCGGATCGTGACCCCTCTGAGGTCCAGAGAATGTCCAAAAATGCCAGCAACCTTCGTTCATGATTTTAACATTAGATGGACTGGACCCAAGTAAGAACCATAAAGAGGAGATCACTGGTACCATAAGTGACATCGCTGCAATTCATGCATCTTATATCACGTATCACGGGCTGCCAAAAATGGCAAAATGACGCATTGCGTCCCACATCTTTATGATGGCTGATTGTGGCCGACTCGCAGTCGCCGTTTTACCGAGTATTTGCACCTACAAATGGACCTGTTTTCATCTGTAGGCGACGCCCAGTAGGCGTGCCACGTTCTCAGATCATATCAAAGATAGTTCAGGCATGTTTCTGACGTAATACTGCATTTGGATAATTCCCAGGCCAAATCACTGCATTGAGCGGTCACTGGAAACATAATCGTAATAACAGACGTTTTTTCTTCTTCGTTTCAGATTTTCTCAGAGGCGGACTTGCATACATTGTGCCTCACTCTCCCTTTAGTGGGGCCTGAACCACTCGTGCATTGGTAGTACGTGGTAGAATCTCTCCTAATTTTGTGCCCCTTTCCTGGATTATATGAAATTTGACAAGCGCCCGTGAACAATGTCTGCGCTAAGCTGTTCGCGATGAAAACTGGAAGGTGATCTAGTACGCAAGTAGAGTTATCGAGTCCCATCTTCATTGTTGGGTCGTGAACCGATAATACAACTTTATATAATTTGCCTAAATCTAAAACTGATTGATTCCAAAACCGTACAATGCTACGTTTTCTCGGCACAAATGTCACAAAACCACGTCATCCAGACAACAAGTCGTGAGAAGAGTTCTACCGCCAGTGACCGAGTTTTGACCAACCGACTGAATCATTTCGCTTAGTCTTTTGGGATACGGTACGTCGGCTCAGACCGTATGGTTTGACGCGAACTTGTGGTCGACTTCACTCTGTCCTAACCAAGTTTGAGCAGCTCTTGTGTAACGTAAACGTTCAATTCCAAGATGATGGGAAGCTGTTTCAAGTTTCCGACAGAAAAGATCTGATTGTTCTGCAGGAAGATTTATTATGTAGAGAGCGAAACAAATTGGCTTCAAAGAACTGCCTCCGTTCAACAGCTGGTATTTTGACGAAAAATATGTTCAGTTTCAATATACCGTGGCTCACGGAGCAGATTTTCAGATCTCTTCGCATCCGCCTATTTCCCTTTAATCCTTACATTTCCCGTGTGGTCTCCCGGGCGCGCTAAAGTCACCCAAGACTTTTAAGCATTCCTGCTCAAAACACTGAAAACCCTTTGACCAAGCTACGCCATAGAAGCATATAGTATTCCTTCGCTCTGAATGGTGTTGAAAGGGTCTGCAAATTCGGCAAAACAGTCAATTAATGGAGAAGTATCATCGAATTTGCACGCGATTTGAATAAACATATTCTAATGAATTACAAGTCATCAATGAAATGGGCTATTTAAAAAGCATCGTAATACAGTAAAACAGATGGACATGAAAGAAACGCGACGCCGCCTTTTCATTTTGCATTTCTTCTATTGGATGCGTCGAACCACACGCAAAGTCCATGCATGGCTACCAGATACCAGGTGTCAAGAGTCCTAGGTGTCAGGGGCATTGAAACAGCAGATAGTGCGATCTACTCTCAAAACCACGGCAATATTCTGGAACTTTTGTGCCAAAAATGTGTGTCAAGAACGCATGCCAGAAAGTCACATACCCACCAATGACGAAATGTTCTTCCGGTTAGATTCGACGTGAAAAAATGTTGCAATGTAAAATGTTCTTGTTGAAACATGGAGCAGAGCTTAACACCACTAGGTAAACGAGCAGAAACAATCAAAACTGAGGAAATGTTAAAGCTATTTTCGAGTCATTTTGCATTGTTCACGTTATGCCGTTTCAATAACTCAATGATCGACGGTAGGAGTAAAAACTTAACCCGCATCCGATTGGCACTCGGCGCCAACCACGCCCGACTGGAAGGGGGAGCGTTGACCTTCCCTCTCTGATTCACAAACGGTTGGTTGCACGAAAAAAATAAGCACACCGTTGGAAAGCTCGTGACAAGTAGAGATCAAAACTGTCTCATTTTTAGTTTTGGATAATGTGTAAGTCAATTACGCTCTATACATGTTTTCTCACAACCGACTGCGTCGAACCGAGAAGTGGCCTGGATCTCAAGGGCTGTGATTAATAAAGTCTAGGTAAATGCACCAAGGAACAGGCGGAAGTGCGAAGATCCCGATACATGTCTCATTTCTCTGATTTGTTTAATATAAACGCCGAAACAATGAGTTCAAGAAACGACGATTTTCGCGCCGACTACCGGCGGGCGCCATGGACCGACATATGAAATTCACGTAAACTAATTTCTTTATTTTTGCGACAATACCGTTTCCATGTGCTATTTCTTAATCCAGTGTTTTTTGTAATGGTTTCTCGTGCTTAAATTTTGGGAAAAATCGGTAGTTATCGGGCGGAACGGAACGACTGATTAACCATCGGCTATCGCGCGCCCTGCAGTGTTCAGAAATGCGTCTCGTTACCAAGGAGATTGTTCCAGGTCTGAGCACTGTGGGGACAAGAGACGGGCTTTAGTGCGGCAATGACGAAAAAGGATGGGCACAATGAACCGCTTAGAGATGCATCGTCTCGTGCTCGTTGGTATCATTAGTAAACGCACTATAATGTGCAACACCACAGAGACTGTCTTTATATCCAGGTCAAAACCGGTCAAAACGATGGCCGAATGCTTGCTTATTCACCCTGAGCCTACATCCAGATTATTCGGTCAGAAGGAAAACGCTAAGTGTCAGAAATGCAACCAATATTCAGGCTGTGGCCACGAAACGCGTGTGAACTATCCGCAGTGAACTTCCGTTTGGAACAAAATAGTGTGGTGGATTTCGGCAAAGTTTATCACCAAACGACCACACCATCTTTGAGTCTCTGAATGACGTTAACTTGTCCCGTCATTTCTGAACAGTCTCCGGACGTGCTGTTACCTTGGTTGTATCGCCGGCACTCAAAAGAGGTCGCATGAAAGTCACAGAAGTCGCCCCTGTCTGTGACTTCGGTAGAATGCATTGCTACAGTTTTCCAATGACTTAAGAAAATGTCACATTTGTAACCTCATCCGTTTACATAAAGTGGAATGAACAGACAAATTTAATAACATGTATTACCAACGTCAAAGAATCCGACCCAGTAAAGAAATCTAAACTAAGCCTGCCAAATTTACTCGATGTAGAGGCTTTACCGCGTTGATTTCTATTCTTTGTGTCGTCCGTCCCCGGTGAAAACTGGGATTTAAAGTGACTTCAGATATCAGAAAAATGCTACGTTTCCACTGAAAGACAAATTAGCTTTCACGGTATCGACATTTTCACTGCCCACGCCCCCTCCGCCTTCCCTGAGGCGGGGGGACTGTCAACTCTACTGCACAAGCTGAGACCCTACCCCAATTACCGCGTTAGACAAGGCCCTGGGGTTCGTTGATGTTCGTCCGTTCCTTCGTGACGGAAATGCCGGGAGTAATGAACCCGCTGCGCGGTGTTTTACCAACTATGAAATCCAAACTCTCCCTTTTTCGGTCCCAATCTCAGAAGCCACTGGCGCTGGCAGCACGATTTTTGCTCCGACACGGACCCCTTTCATCAGCCGATGTCAGGCCAGGCAGCATTGACATGGACCCCTACTAGCGGCTGCAGCCGGCCGACGTTCGACGCCGTCTCCGCGCGGAAATGAGCGCCGTCGTCGACGTCGTCGGCGCGCTGCATCGCGGGCGCCTTCGGCGGGACGACCCGACTGCAGCCGGCGGCCGCAGCGCGCAAGATAAACGATGATGGCCGCTCAACTGACCGGCAACAGCTGGCGCGCCGGGCCGCGTCGTTTTTGCCGCAGGGCCGGGCCGGCGCTGGGGCGGAGGTCGCAGGCCGGCGCCGGCTCCGCCGCCTCTGAACGGCGCGGTCCTCCGTCCGCCGCCGCCGACGCCGCCGTCGGCGACGCGCCAGGGTCGGAGACCGGCGCCCCGTGCCGGGGGCCGGCGGCCCGTGGTGCCTCCGGTGGTGACGCAGCCGCCCCTGCCAAATGGCCTTTCAGTGTCGCAAACAAGTGCGCGGTTGCAGCCGCCGGCCGGCCGGTCCTGGCGTGGTAACCGCCGGCTGGCCGGTCCTGAGACCGATCTCACGCCGCCCGGAGCAGCCGACTGGGTTCCGGACACTGCGCTAACGCTGCTCCCATCATTTGTTCTCCGATTGCTGGAGCTTTCGTCGCGGAAGAGCAGCGGAGAAAATTGGGCATACTTCGTAAAATGGGAAAAAGATAAAGATGGCTACTATGAAAATACCGCAACAATGACGATGATCGCTGTCGATTTGGTTTTGGAGAGCCAAATATTGCTCTTGGTGATTTTTTTTTAAATATTCTAAGACAACATTGCTTATAAAAAGCGCATGCCCTATGCTGACGGTGAATTCATGCGCGGTAAGTTGGCTTTTCACTCTGCAATTTCTGGTCAATGGACATATTGTTGGTGTGAGCACCATCAGTAGTCTCGCATACCTATCCACAGTGAGGACCCAAGTGCCTGTTTCATTGTGAATTGTCACATAACGTACCATTTAAATCCACTTAGCTGGTCATTTTTGTGACATTTGCAGCATGTACAACACTTCATAGCATGCTAAGGTTTATAATATGGCCTCTTGTAAATGGTTAAAATCTGTTATTAAGCATAAACCACCGCAGAAATGACGAGGTGAAAAGAAAAACGAAACTTTTTTACCCAAAGTCCGGGAGATTTCGAAGACCGTCTGCGGTTTAATAAAAAAAAAATGCTTTCAACTTCTCAGAGAATGAGATTCGAAACGGTTCCACGGATGTAAACAGTGAACTACGTCACGTCCTATTATCTGACGGAATGCTAGCTACATTCGCTGAAATTTTGTTATTGCTAATACATATTGTCCTGGCAATATGCCATTCCGGTGTATACATTTTCTATTGCTGGCGATGTAGACCCATTTGTTTTTCTGGCCGTTGAGACATGGAGAAGAATATCCAAAGCCCGTATCAAATGAATGCGTATGCATAATACTTAACGTTTAGTGATCCCAACTAGAAACATGGTTGGCTACCTAATGATGCGTAATATTCATTGTATTTTAGTGACAGTATCTGCGACGCGTCTGACCAAAACAAATCGGGTGGTAACACCTCAACAACTAGCCTCCGATTGGCCCCGTGCTGCTCTTTTGCCAACCAGAATAGAATATTGCCGGGATTCAGGACACATTTCGGCGCACGGGATCGATTGTATTGGACTGGATGGACGAGTTGGCGAAGCGTGGTGCTGGGAGGTGACAGCTTCTCATTTGGCGCCCGGCGGCCAGTGGTGTGTGACAGATGAGCCCGGATGACGTATCAGGCTGTTCGGACGACAGCGCTGCTTCCAATAGCTTTATGGGCGGCGGAACGGCTCTATCTCGGAATGACCAATATCCGCCGAGTATTGCTGCCGGCGGAGCCGGCTGGAGGTGGTCGGAACCACTTACCGAGGCGTTTGTCAATTTAAACACGGCCAGCTGCTCTCCAATGGTGCCACGGGCGGCGTGGGGTGTAGTTTTTTTATGTCCGCGCCCACGAACATCAGAACGGCACCCATAAAGAATGTATGATTGTTCAAATTTGTTTGCATATCCAGTGACGGAATCCTTAACAAACTTGCGGTAGGGAAAGCATACCAAAATGACTTAAAAAGTATTTTAGCGTTTCTTGGCTGGAATGTTTGAGAAAAAAAAGAAAAAAAACGATGTAGCGGCTAAGCCACCTACCAACAGCAATTTTTCGAAATGCTCCCTAGTTGTGATAAGAAGAGTCACATTTTCGTCTTGTTCACATCAAGCACTTAGAGAGAACTTGGTGGAATCAGCCAGAGGCTAAGACGAATCGAAACCCATTCGACCCGTTGTTATAAAGTTAGGAAATTCGCAGTAAAACGGTACAATAAAACTCCATAATTTCAGAGAAAACACGACGACATCAATCACATTACCGTTCCGCTCGTGCAGCACTGTTTGAGTTGACTTTATCTTGAACCATAGATATGTGGCCTGATGCATCACACACCAGGTCATCATGGATGTTTGATCACCATCATTCGTCACATTCCTGGATCCATTCAAATTGTAATTGTAAAAGAGTCGCTCGGCTGCAGTTTCATTTCAGGGAGTGAGGTTTCAGAATTTTGGTCTCGTTTGATCTGGGAGAGTGCCACATTTTTCATAATCGCCCAGCCCCCTGCCCCTAACGCCAGCGCGCGTGTTTCGTGATAGAATTACCAAGCGCGTTCAGTCATTCGGACAGTGTTAAGAGTCGCGCCGTTCCCCGGTGAGGTTACAGACCGCTGGACGTCACGGGCGGTCACTGAAAGAAGCCAGGTGTTAGCGGCGGTCAGTTTACCGGGACGGACACCAGGACGGCGTTAAAAGAATGGGACATGCGGTCTCGCGACCTCGTTACGGCGTGGACGCCGAGGAGTCCGGTTTCCGGTTTCCGACGAATCCACGGCGTGCCATCAGCACCCGAACGAACCGTGCCCGCGAACCAGAATCGCGACTTGGCCCCGGGTACCTACGAATAGGAATCGGACTGGCACCCGGCAAAAAGGCACCATTGCCTCCCGGCAGTAGCCAACGGCCCGCCCGTGGCCGCTGCAGAGCGGGGACGCGGTGTCTCGAGCTTCAGGCGGGAGGACGAGTTCGAGCGTGCCACCGGGCAGCCGGCTTCACCAGATAACACACCGCAAATAACGACCGACGCGGCGATAATTGGCGCGGTTTAGCCGGTCGATCGCCGCCGTCTCGGCGGCAGATTGGATTCGGGACGGCCACCGTCGAGCCGCCCTGCAACCGGGCCGGCGGCTGTCGCGACCAATCACAGACAGGTTCGTCCGAGGCGGCACGCTGAAACCGACGCACGTATCCGATTATCCAATCAGTGCCCGCTGTGGCATTCATCCGGCGATTGGGTGGCATCCTGGCGGCAGCCCCTGCCGTCTGCCCGGTGATGAGACCAGCAGCTTCGGTAATTCTCCCGCTGACGGTCGATGATGGCGGTAGCTTGGGTTGAATAACACGTTTGAGCGGTGCTTTGTTCTACCTGCGAGCATGTGTGATTGGTCGCTGGTGTGTACGCTGTAGGTCATCAGATCATGTAATGAGATCAGCACGCCTTTCTCTTTGCTTTGTTTTGCTGTAACATGCGCCTTGTTTAAAGGAATTAACATCTGCAGTGGAGAGTATACCGGTAACCAAATGTCCGCACTGCACGCAGTGCAATTGTAATACATACAAACACTGAACGCTTTTCGCGGTTACGACAGACGTACGTAAACGGTTGTTCCTTTAACGCACATAAACATAAATGCATGCAAGCTAGCATGTGCATAAGCTAGATGTTCGTGAACGCAAAAGTACTAATGAAAAATTTACCTGAGCTTAAACTAAGGATTTACAGGAAACGACGGTCAGTGGGTTCCCACTCCTCAGGTTCAACAGCGCGTGCGACCTGCAAACTCCTCTGTGTTCCAGTTCTGTGGGACGTATCGATCTGCATTGCGCTGGCCTCGGTAAAACTGAAAACTTGTGCGCTAGTTCACTCGTGATAAATGCGTACGCTATGCCTGTTTTCGGCCATGTTTTATTGGACTGCCGGGCAACTAGACGCTAAAAAGAGGGATCAGAACTCAGTCTGTGTTTAACCGCTACCAAGTTAGATCACTACGTAATGATGTACACGGAAGAATGCATCCTTCGACCAACACGTTTCAGGACGCTGCGCCCACAACTGGTTAAGGACGGTTACAAAAAGGTAACGAAATTTCCCGAGACAATCGACTGTATTTGAATTGGATAGCCCATGGGCTCCTTTGGCACAGCGCCATTGTGATAAGCCTGATTTACTGATAATAGGCTTGATCCTGTCGATTCCGAACGCAATTCATGCATTCCGGATTTTCAGAAGCGGGATGGTGAGATTATTGCAGTCGTCTCTGGTCGCCTCAGGCCATAAAAGTCGACGAAATGCGCTCCGATCCAGGACAAGAGTACGAACACGTATCTTCGATTCCCCACCACCAAACTACATGCAACACTCGGTTCATGTGGGACAAGCAGTCGATCACGCGGCATTGGGCACGGAATAAATCTGCAACGCGACGGAGAAACAAAATCATTCCGGGTCCTTAAAACTGAACACTCGCAAATAATGTACAAATCACGAAGCTTTGCGATCGGAATGGACATGATGAAGACGTCCGCGATGATTTCACGGCCGATCGGCTCGCACGGCCCGGACGCACCCAGTGTCGTCCGGCGGCGAACAACAGCCTAGAACACCGCAGAACACGGACAGCTCTTCTGGCGACGGCAGACACGCGGATGAGAACATCCAACAGCGGACTGCGAAACGGCGCAGTGCACAGGGCGCCGATCCCGGCCGCTTTTCGCGCCACCGGACCGGTCTCGGCTGGCGCGTCCAGGAGAGGGACAGGACCGCGCCGGTCTGGCTACAGTCGACGGTACACGGCGCGTCAGACTGGCGGGTACAGTCGATAGTACACGGCACGTCGGACCGGCGGCTGCAGTCGACAGTACACGGTGCGTCAGACAGGCGGGTGCAGTCGACAGTGCGTAGTATCTCAGACAGGCAGCCACAGTCGACAGTACACGGCGCGTCAAACCAGCGGCTACAGTCAACAGTACACGGCGCGTCAGACCGGCGGCTATAGTCAACAGTACACGGCGCGTCAGACCGGCGGCTACAGTCGACAGTACACGGCGCGTCAGACCGGCGGCTACAGTCAACAGTACACGGCGCGTCAGACCGGCGGCTACAGTCGACAGTACACGGCGCGTCAGACCGGCGGCTACAGTCAACAGTACACGGCGCGTCAGACCGACAGTTCTTGAACAGCTCGTCCCACATGAAGCCAACGGCTTAAGTTGACCGTACGAAGTCGGCCGTACGGTACATGCGAAGCCGACGAACTATCGGCGCCTTGCCGCATAATTTGTGACATCTCATTACATTCTCCCCATCACAACATTCGCCAGACACTAATGTCAAGATCGCGCCTGGGACAAGAGCCGGCCAGCCGCCGCCGAAGAGCGGGGAAAAACGACGGCTCGGAGGCTGAGCATGTCCCTGACGCCTGCAGGCTCGCCACAGACCGAGTCAGGTCACAGGTCATCGGCTGGGGTGTCGCCAGCCGGCGCCGCCGCAGTCCGGGATCAGGTGACAGGTCACCGGCTCAGGTGACAGAGGAGCGTCACCAGCAGGGCGCCCCGTAGGCCGGCCTGCGGCACCCTCGGAGGAGACGAGGCCGTTTGCATGGCGGCTGGAGTGTCATCTGAGGCACAGCAGGCACGGGTCACGGTGTCGTCGGCGGGCGGCACAGGTGCGCGTTTTCCATCCACATTATTCCATTTTTTAGGAATTATTCTAGATTAGAGAAAATGTACCTTTCTAGAAACTAATCGTGGTAAGGCTTCCTAGACGGACAATAGTTCGCTTCCAGTCGACCTCCGTCTGCTAGCGTCGACCGACGTCCGACGCTAGCAGCAGCCGCACGCTGCCGTCTGCAGTAAAGTAGCCGACACCCGGCGACGGAGTAGTCGCCGATGACTGTCGCTAAGCCATTTGCGTCATCATGGGTCATTGCACGTTTTCAGCCACCTGTGGCAAGCCTCCTTTGCCATTTCAGGTATCAGTGCGTCCTCAGCTGAATAAGGCATGACCTTTCCACTATTACACACCTCGGCACGTTCTCGGGTGTTTGCAGCAGACCCTCTCCGTCATAACTGGTCACCATGTACACCCATCATTTGACTAATGAATCCTCTTAGTCATTCGTGGGTTGACAGTCTCCGGACGAGGTGGTGAATGCATCCCCAAGCAGTACGCGCACAACAATGGCGTCAAATATCATTTGATTTGATCATCAGTAGCGTCAAATTTGATATAGCTGACAATACATTCATAGCGCACGTTTTGAAAAGTTGAAAAGTGACCCTAGGTCATCAGAGGTCACAGAGCTATGGCGCCATTACCGAACGCGTGCAGAGCGATTTTTGTACCACCTGTCGGTTTCTTGCTATTTTAGGACAATAGTAATGCATAAACGGCAGATGCCGGCCATGAAATCGATTCAGAATGTAAGTCCATATGCGACCAGATCACTTCAGATAGGTCAATGATCTAATCAAGGTCAAACGAGGTCAACAACATACGATGACATTTTTTACCTTGGAATGCTCCTGTGCTAATTTCTGGCTTTGAATATGATAAAGTAGACGATTGTAGGCCTATTTGGTTCCAAATGTGTCGTTTTTAATTCTGGAAACCGACTTATAGCTCCCAAGCGTAAAGTTTGACCTGACATTAGAGGTACCTGGTTGACCTGGCGGAGTCAAACGGAGTACCGTTGGATTCCTTTGGACCTTTGGCACACAGATATATATTGCTTTTTGATCATTGCCACTTGCTCAGTTCGGGACAAAATGGCGAGGGGGTGCTTACCACCTATCCTCCCGTCGTCATCGGTACTAGTGAAAATCCCTCACATCTGGCGTGGGTTAATGGACGACTACTCATTATCGACAATCGAGACTGCCAGCTAGGAGCGAGAGAGAGAGAGAGAGAGAGAGAGAGAGAGAGAGAGAGAGAGAGAGAGAGAGAGAGAGAGAGAGAGAGAGAGAGAGAGAGAGAGAGAGAGAGAGAGAGAGAGAGAGAGAGAGAGAGAGAGAGAGAGAGAGAGAGAGAGAGAGAGAGAGAGAGAGAGAGAGAGAGAGAGAGAGAGAGAGAGAGAGAGAGAGAGAGAGAGAGAGAGAGAGAGAGAGAGAGAGAGAGAGAGAGAGAGACGAGACGAGACGAGACGAGACGAGACGAGACGAGACGAGACGACAGGAGACGAGAAGAAACGAGGAAAGAGAGGGAGGGAAGGAGGAGTGAGGGATAAACAGGCAGAGAAGCAGAGAAGAAGGAAGTCATGGAGACAGAGGAACAGCGAGACAGACAGACAGGCGGAAAACAGACACGCAAAGAGGCAGGGGCAACTAAAGGGACGGGGTAGCTATACCTTCTATGGTATAGCTATCCCGTTGGGGTAGCTATAGCTATACCTATAGAGACAGGCAAACTAGACCTTTACATTTCTTTCACTTCGCAAATCTGACCCGAAAAAATATTACGGTGGTGTTTGGGATCAGCGGAGGTAACACACACGCTTGCACCATAGCTTCTGCATCATATCCGGCGGTACATTTTCAGGCAACGGGTGAGTGAAACGCAGGGGAGCTGAATCCGCCCCCACTCAGGTTTTTTGCTTGCAAATTCCATGGTTTTTGGCGTTCCTTCACGAAACTTGTTCATTTTCCCTAGCTATTATTTCTTCCTACAGTAGCAAAATTTCTTCATTCTTTTCGCTCAGGGGCGGAGCCAGACCACGGTTTTGGGAGGCACCTCAGGCCATTTTTGGCCCTTTTGAGGGCAAAAGGAAAATGACTGTCAAATACAGCGTTTTTTAGATAGAACTTAAAACTTTATTTAGCTGTATAGGTAAATAGTACGGCAACATACGAGTACAATTTTGTTCATATGAGATCACTTGACAAGGTTAGGTGAAGGTCAAAAGTCAAAATTTGTTTTCATAGTAAAAATTTTCGCGTCATTTTTGCAAATGGCAAAAACCCAGAATATACATATCGTAGGGTGGTGTCCTCTACTTGTGTGCCAAGTTTTAGCTTGATATCAGGTTGGGTCACGGAGCTATGATTTAAAATGTCAGTGCGCGTACCCTACATAACAACAGTAGTAAAATGAAATTTTAGACACAGAGTGAATTCAAATGATTGGAAACGTTTCCAGATAATATGAAATGCACACAAGATCATTCCAAGCGACTCTAGGGTCACTGGAGGTCATGGAAGTGAAAGGCCACAAGTTGATCTGATGAACATGTGACGATGACAGTTTTCCCCCTTTTGCCCCTTTTGACAGTTTTCCCCCTTGCACCGTCTATGCTAACATAACAAAACCATTGTAATGCGATTTGTACTTCTTCAGCATAACATAACTAGTAGAAGCTAAAAAGGCATTTTCAACTCGTTTGTTATTTCAGTTTTTGAAAAACTAACCCTCCTTTTTTCAACATCCCGTGCACGCCTACGAATTTTCCAAAATGTCCATTGTATGGATCAATGGTAAAAGTCCCATTCATAATCTCTCGATTCCTGCCAATTTCATCAAAATCGGTCCGTAAACAAAAAAGTTATAACAAGTCAAAAAACATACACCATTGGCATTTTTTGCCCCCTTTATCCACCCCTTTCAAAATTTTGAAAAGTTTTTTCATACATGTAGCTTACGTCATGGTCAATCGATTGCCGTTTGTTGCGATGAAATCGGATGCATAGTTCTCGAGATCTCTGGGGGGGAGCGAATCCGCTCCCCCTGCCGGGAATCGGCCATACCGTCTAGCCCTCCGGGAATAGGGTTAAAAGTGCTCGTGGGAATCTTACAGGACATCTGCCAAAGGACTCGCGGGCCAAATCAAAGCCACAAAGCGGCATGAACCTACCTTTCCAGGACGGAAAGACCAGCGATCTCTCGAATGGACCATCGATGACGGTCAACTTCCCAGAGGAAAGGGCGCGGAATCTCGCCAAAAACTTACAGGCCCATAGACCGGAGCTGATGTGGCCTTCCTCACATCGTGATCTACGTGAACGAATAAATACAACAATGAAGCCGAAGTACCGTATCCAGACTTAGATCCAAGACGTCATATGCGGTCCCTTGTCGATATTTTTTTTATATAGCTTTATGCGAAATCTTCATGCCTCATGGAGAGATTCGCGTACAGGAGACCGCACTTATTTTCTCTCTCTCTCCCTCTCTCTCTCTCTCTCTCTCTCCCTCTTCCTGTCCCCTCCCTCTCCTCTCTTTTTCTCTCCTCTCTTTCTCCCCCTCTCTCCCTCTCTCTCTGTCTGTCTATCTATCTATCTAAAAGTCTGGGTCCGGGACGCGGTCTCTCCTTTGTCACGGTCTTCTGCCTGACATCCCATGCGGATAACGACGCACTGCGGGCTGGCCATCCGTCCATTCTCGGCCGGGACTGGCGCGACACGGCCTGCGCCACCTGGTTAGGTCCGGTAATGGCCGTTCACGAAGCGAAGCGCAACTTGGAGCCAGCAGCGCGCGTCTGGCCCCTGACGCCGGCCGCGGCTCGGCGGGGAACCTCTGAACAGGGCTCTCTTATAACAGGGCGTGTTCCGAATCGGAGCCATGGTCAGCCATACTGCGCCAGCGTCCCGGGCGGCGGCGCCGGGGTCGGAGGCCGCAGTGCTCAGGCCACACACACGGCTGTCGAAATAGATCGGATATTATTGGGTAATCGGGCTTGAACAGACTTGGTTGATGCATAGCAGGTAAGGGACTCGACGCCGTCTAACCTAGCCGACCGGTCAATACCTGGCGGCGCCACGTTTGCACGACTGGGACCCTCTAGTTCACAGATCAAAGTTTATGACGGTTGTCTGGGCACTGTCCGACTCCGCCCCGTGGACCACCAGCGATTTTGTTCGGTGGTGGTCCACGGGGTTGAAAACCGAATCACGTTGAAAACCAAATTATTATACTGGGACTATTTCAGACCGTTCTGCGATAGCATTAATATGCTATGAATACGGAATAAGGAAAACGGTATTCTGAATCGGACACACCCATCCACCGTGAACGGCGACCTCATCAACATCGACAACATCGGGGTGACACAGGCAGCCACCCACCGTCTATGACGTGGACGCGCACGCTGGCGGGCCGACCCTCGCTCGGCCGGCAGGTGTAGTTGCCGGAGTCCCGCTGGCGGGCGCGCGTGATCACCAGGTAGCTGGTGCTGGCGCGGCTGGTGCGCTCCGCCTGCAGGCTGATGCCGGCCCGCGGCGCCGCCAGATCCAGCGGCACGCCGTCCCGCAGCCAGGTCAGCGACACCGGCGGCTCCGACGGCGTGCGCAGCGCGCAGTTCAGGTTGATGTTGCTGTCCAGCTTGACGTACAGCTCGGAGGGGCCGGCGATCTCGGCCCGCGCCTCTGTCGGTCACGGCGGCGGTCAATGATCGGCGGCGCGGGCCGGGCGGGGTCAACCGACGGTCACAGAGCGGGTCGGCTGTTGGTACGGCCACGGATTGGTTGTCGAAGGATGGCAGCCATCGATCGGGCGCCAAAGGGTCAATTATGATTCGCAGTTACCGATTGGTCCAAACGTCAACTACGGCTCAGTCGCCCATTGGTCAAAAGAGGTCAACTGTGAATCACAGCCACCGACCTGCTGCGTCAACCGCGGGCCAGTCAGCGATCACCCATCAGCGGGTCAGCTGTGGGCCGTCGCTGATCGGTCCTCAGCGGGTCACACACCGGCTGGTGATCAGCGGACCAAGTGTGGGTCACAGTCACAAGTGGGTCAGAGGCAGGTCACGGTCACCAACCGACCACCGGCCGCGGCCGCTGCCCGCTGCCGGGAAACAGAGTCCGGCAGCCTGGGATTCGGTCAGTCGCATGTCAGTCAGTCGCAGTCAGTCAGTGCAGGACCACCATCAGCTAGGCTCAGCAAAAGTCGACAATACGAAGGATTAAATTGGATCGGAAGAGCACAGGCGTGCTTTACCACGACCATGAGCCGTTTGGTTGTTGTCATCATGCATACGGCCCTGTAACCCGAAGCCCCACCTCGGCTGAATGAAGAGCCGTTCTTACGCAAACCAAAACGATCTGCCCTCATTTACCAACACCCGCATTTCTCCTACGGACAGCCACAGTGTCAGAGTTTACGGCCATCACATTTCCTGTCAACAGCGCGGCGGCCATCGGCCGGCGCGGCGGCCGATGGCCGCTGCGAGGCCGGGGTCATAAGCAGGCGACGAAAACGGCGAGCCATCAGCCGAGCCGCCGCCATAACGGCCGGGCCGACGGCACCGGAGACACACGCTCCAGCCCGGCCGCGCCCGGAGGATATTGCCCGCCGGACACTGACGGACGGCGGCCGGCTGTCTGAGAAAGCGCTGCCGACTTCCCCTGCATCTAGCCGCTGATCAGACACACCGGCAGCCGCCGATTTCTCCTGCATCCAGCCGCGCTGACCAGACACACTGGCAGCCACCGATTTCCCCTGCATCCAGCCGCACTGACCAGACACACTGGCAGCCGCCGGTTTCCCCTGCATCCAGCCGCGCTGACCAGACACACCGGCAGCTGCCGATTTCCCCTGCATCCAGCCGCGCTGACCAGATACACTGGCAGCCACCGATTTCCCCTGCATCCTAACGCTGACCAGACACACTGACAGCTGCCGATTTCCCCTGCATCCAGCCGCACTGACCAGATACACTGGCAGCCACCGATTTCCCCTGCATCCAGCCGCACTGATCAGACACACTGGCAGCCACCGATTTCCCCTGCATCCTAACGCTGACCAGACACACTGACAGCCGCCGATTTCCCCTGCATCCAGCCGCTGACCAGACACACTGGCAGCCGCCGATTTCCCCTGCATCCAGGCGCTGACCAGACACACCGGCAGCCGCGGACCCGTCCCCTAAATCCAGCCGCCTAACAGACACAATGGCAGCCGCACATCTGCAAACACTGCCGATCTGACGAACTAAGCGTGCGTTCAGGGAAAGGATCGCGCCGTGGTCCACATCCAGCGCTCGGTACAATTTCTGTTTTCTCATACGCCCATCAAATTTTAACACGGGATGTTAGAAACTGGTCCCTGGGAAGCACAAGTTCCGGAAACTGGATTTTTACCTCAGAAATTTGACACGGCGAAAGCTTACCTTCGTTTGCGATAACAGCAAACCAGAAAAAGCTAATGTACAGACTTTAGCTGTAATGAACTCTTCGACGTACACTCGCAAACTTGACACCGATGGTCGGACATCGCACGCACGGAGGATCTGTCTGTCGCAGCGAATGGCTGATGCTGGTGACAGTTATTGGGTACTGCCACTCCAAACTGTCAGGGATATTCCGCGTCGCAATCTCACACACGTGTTGTCGCGCGGACGGCGACATGTTGCTATTATCCAGATCTTTCGGACACGAACCGGGGATCTTTCGATCACAATTAGATCACGACAGTCACTACACCAAACCGCCCGCGGCGGCTGACATTGTTTTGCATTTGGCGACTTACATGAATCGATGACGGACAAGGTCGACAAGGGACGACGTGACATAGGCACCGCTACAACACAAAAGAAAAACACTTTCTGGCGTCGTCCTGTGTCTTAGCTCGGACGCCTGAACACCTGCCAGGTTTGACCAGAGGTAAACGACCGCTTCCACGCCGATGTCCTCAGAGACTTACATCGAACAACGGAGCGCCATGATTCGTCGGCTGTGTGCGATTTCCTTAACCCTATTCCCGGCAGGGGGGGCGGAATACGCCCCCCTCGGGTTTTTTGCTTGCCAATTCCAGGCTTTTTAACGCAGCTTCACGAAACTTGCTGACTTTTCCTAGCTATTCTTTCTACGTGCTATGACAAAATTTCACAATTCTATTTTGCTCAGGGGCGGAGCCAGGCAACGTTTTTGGGAGGCACCTCATGCCATTTTTGGCCATGTTGAAGGTAAAATAAAAATGTCTGCCAAAAACAGAGTTTTAAAACTAGAACTTAAAACTTTATATGGATGTATAGCTAAATAGTTCGGCAATGTGCAGATGTAATTTTGTTTATCTGAGGTCATTTTACAAGGTCAGGTCAAGGTCAAAAGACAAAATTTGTTTTTTTCGCAATAATTTCGCTGCCGTTTTTTTAAATGCCAAACCCAGAATATATATGACGTACAAGGGTGCCTTCTACTTGTGTACCAAGTTTCAGCTTGATATCAGGTCGGGTCACGGAGCTATGACCTAAAATGTCAGTGCGCGCACCCTATATCGCAATAGCCATAAAATGAAATTTTTGAAATAGAGTGAATTCAAATGATTGAAAACGTTTACAGATAATATTAAATGCACACGAGATCATTCCAAGTGACCCCAAGGTCACTGGAGGTCATTTAAGGTCAAAGGTCACAAGTTGATCTGAGAAACGTGTGACCATGACAGTTCCCCCTTTTTCATGTCCCTGGCACCGCCTATGCTGACATTATACAAACATTGTAATGCGATTTGTACTTATTTAGTATAACATGACTATCAGAAGCCAAAAAAGGGTGTTTGCCTCTTTTGCTCATTCAGTTGTTAGAAAACTAATCCTCGTATTTTTGAAACCCTGTGAACGCCCATGAATTTTCTAAAAAATTCAGATTTGCGGACCTATGGTAAAAGCACTTTTCATATTCTATCGATTCATGCCAGTTTCATTGAAATCGGTCGATAAACAACGGAGTTATAAGAAGTCCAAAAGTACCCCCCATTTTGACATTTTTGCCCCCCTGTATCCACAAATTTGAAAATGTTGAAAATTTCTTTTTATAAAAATGTAGTTCACGTCACGGCACACGGCAAATCGATTGCCGTTTGTTGCGATGAAATCGGACAAGTAGTTCTCGAGATCTCAGGGGGGGGGGCCGAATCCGCCCCCCCTGCCGGGAATCGGGCATACCGTCTAGCCCTCCGGGAATAGGGTTAAGACTCGGCTACTTCACAGCACAGTAATTCAATGAGCTCCCTTCAACAGGCTCTCGAGAAACATCGAAAAGGAAAACGGAGCCAAATCTGAAAATCTCCAGTTCCTGAGCTACTCTTGATTTTACAGCTTACGATGTATTGCATGCTCAAGATGCTTATGATGCGTTATCATACGATGTCTTCCGCGAAAAAGATAATTCAGTGGTGGAAACAGCGTCATTAAACTGGCGGCAAACTTTTCATATATATGATTTTTTGAAAGGCAGACTTTCGTCTTTAAGTTAAAGGCCCAGCTAAAACTACATCGTGACGGTATATTGATTCAATCAAACTCGCCTTGGCATTTTACGACGCACTTTGTATCAAGGTCGTGTCCATCATTTTGTCCGCGCAAATGGCGCTTTTCAACGAGGCGACGGGTATTTCAGCTGTTTCAGGATTAATTATGGCCCCGTGCAGGCAAGGACCACGTTGATCACGAACCCCCACCTGAAGTCATTAGCACGTGCGCATGATGAAGTCGGGATGTTCCGTGGAATGGGCCATAATGAGCCAGGCCTGATGGACGCTGAAGCCGCTAGCGGTCCTGCGCCTAATTAGCCGCCCTCAGTCAGGCGGCAGACGCCCACAGCTGGCCCTATGGAGGCCCGTTGGTCGGTGCCCAGGTCGGAGCGCAGGACGTGCCTGATGCGACTTGCGTGAGATCTGTTGCTAACTAGGTCGGCGTGAATTGCGAGAGCTGACTGAGATGGCCAGCTAAGTTAACCGCACACCTCCAGAAGGTTTCCGAGGACCCCTGAGGCTTTCGAACGTAGCGGAAACGCGAAAAGAAGGAAGCATGAAACTCTCAGTCTTTTATTTTGCATCGTGCTAACGCCTTGTCGAAAAATTGACACCATGTAACACCAGTTCAGCGATTTAACAATGTGTATGCAAGGAATGTCAAACAAGCAAACGGGGAGTGCCAAACACATCAGGAACGCCTTCAGTCAAGCGTCAAGTCAAGTCACGTCAAGCGTCAAGACCGCCGCCGCTCGTTGGCCGGGCTGGCATGACCGCCTGGTCTGGTCCGTCGGTACTGGAGAGGTCGGGGACGGCCGACCGCGCAGGTCATCCTGGGCAGTGCGACATGCCGGCCGGTACCATATTGCCGCTGGTCGTGAAACGTAAGACGCCAAGCTGACACATCAGTTACCTGCACAATGCATTTGAGTTTTTCAGAATGCTTCCTGATTTTACCTGAGGTCAACATTACTGCCATGCAGATTTTTGTCACGGTGAAAGTGATAAATCAAGATAGAACAGGGTCCATAGGAAGCAAGGTATGGATTGTCGTTTACGCTTTCTGAAGGATTTAGTGTGCCTTCTCCAGATGGGTCAGCTCCCGAGACCAGGTCAATGGTATATAAACTTGGATAAAGAAAGACAGTCATAATTATACACCATTCGTTTCTCGCGATGTCCAATGACTTGAATCAACTCAAACTCGTGTTACCTTGACTCGACATAATTGCATTACCTGACATGACTACACCTGACAGAGCAACTTAAGGTCCACATCCTTATATATATCCTTTCGTGGAATGATATACTTTTGCAATGTAAAATGTTCCTACGTAGGAAAAAATATTGTGATATAGATATGACATATATGTATAAGAAATTCGATGTAAATTAGTTGCCACTGACCTGTCACCCGAAATCTCCAAGCCAGCTTTTATACCAAA
Organism: Capitulum mitella; assembly: GCA_030062745.1. Taxonomy (NCBI): domain Eukaryota; kingdom Metazoa; phylum Arthropoda; class Thecostraca; order Pollicipedomorpha; family Pollicipedidae; genus Capitulum; species Capitulum mitella. The sequence continues at coordinate 13,866,111 of CP099841.1, read as the reverse complement.
AAAAAATATTTATCATTCTTTTCATATAGTTCCACACCCAAGAAACAATCATAGGTCTTTTAATTCCCTTCCATTCCCCAAAAAGTTCGCCAGGCGTAGCGTAACCCTGCGTGTACCTTTTGCTTGATCAATTTTACATGTCGTGTCAAAATTTCGACCTCAGATCAGGTCAGGTGCTTGACCTAGGTCAGGTCAAACAGACCTATGCCCAAAAAAGTTTAGCGCCCTCTAACTTTTTCGTAAAACAAGATATCTCAATAATACTTTCAGAAATTAGTGATTGTGATAGATGCAACAAATCTGCAATCTCAGATTTTTCGGAATTTTCCGGGCCATTGACCTAAGGTCAAGCCCATTTTTAAGACATGTCGTTTTTTTCGGAAACTGACGGAATATTTCATAACATTTTTAGTGTGGAGTGAAGCAGACATCTAGTTACCGTCACTGGGCAAAGTATCAGTGACTTCCAGCCATTGACCTGAGGCCAGGTCACGAATAACTGTAGTGAACCAGAATGTACCACCGTCAAAATCGGCGATGAATTACTCAGAACGGGTAGAAAATGGCAGAACTAGCATGCACAGACGTAAGTAATACCACGAACCTCAAAAAGTTTGAAAAAGTAGCATGTTTTGGAAATAAACAGGCTCTCGCGAATAAAGCTCCGCCAGTTGTGTAGACTGCTAACTAATGAATTTTTCCAAAATTTAAGCATGAAAAACCATCACAAGAACCACGAAGATCAATAAAATTTACAAAGATCATCTTCTTTCGCGAAAATAAAGGAACGCTAAAATTAGTTCCCGTCAAATTGTTACTGCATACGGCAGCGGCGCATGCCTACACCTGGCGCGAGAATTGCCGTGTCTTTAACTCAACGTTTCGGCGTATATATTGAACAAATCTGAGAAATTAGACGTGTATCGGCATCCGCGGACCTTTACTTGTGCGCTGGTGCCTTTACCTATGCGTTATTAGTCACAGCATTTGAGATTAAGGCCATTTCTCGGTCTCATGCAGTCTGCTATGAGAAAACATATATAGGGCGTAAATTGCTTACATATTATCTAAAACTAAAAATGAGACCAGTTTCGAGATCTACTCGTCACAAGCTTTCCAACGGTGTGCTTATTTTTTTATCGTGTGACCAACCGTTGGTGAGTTAGAGGGGGGCGGCCAACTGTCCCCTCCCCAGTCGCCCGTGTTCGAAACCGACCGACGGTCGTGCGCGGGTTAACCCTATTCCCGGCGGGGGTTGAATCGACCCCCCCTCGGGTTTCTGGCTTCCCAATTCCAGGCTTTTTAACGCAGCTTCGCGAAACTTGGTGACTTTTCCTAACTATTTTTTTCCTACGTGCCGTGACAAAGTTTCAAAATTCTACTTTGCACAGGGCGGAGCCAGGTAACGTTTTTGGGAGACACCTCAGGCCATTTTTGGCCATATTCAGGGTAAAAGGAAAATGTCTGCCAAAAAGCAGCGTTTTTAAGATAGAACTTAAAACTTAGAATCCATGTATAGCTAAATAGCTGGGCAATGTGCAGATATAATTTTGTTCATCTGAGCTCACTTTACAAGGTCAGGTCAAGATCAAAAACCAAAATTTGGTTTCGTTGCAATAATTTCAGCGCTGTTTTTTCAAATATCAAACCCGGGACATATATGACGTAGAAAGGTGCCCTCTAATAATGCATCAAGTTTCAGCTTGATATCAGGTCGGGTCACGGAGCTATGACCTAAAATGTCAGTGCGCGTACCCTATATCGCAATAGCCATAAAACGAAATTTTTGAAATAGAGTGAATTCAAATGATTGAAAACCTTTACAGATAATATTAAATGCACATGAGATCATTCCAAGTGACTCCAAGGTCACTGGTGGTCATTTAAGGTCAAAGGTCACAAGGTGATCTGAAAAACGTGTGACGATGACTGTTCCACCTTTTTCATGTCCCTGGCACCGCCTATGCTAACATTACATAGACATTGTAATGTTTGTACTTCTTTGGCATGACATGACTAGCAAAAGCCAAAAAAGTGTTTTTGCCTTTTTTGTTCATTCATTTGCTAAAAAACTAATCCTCGTATTTTTGAAACCCTGTGAACGCCCATGAATTCTCTCAAAATTTCAGATGTGTGTACCACTGGTAAAAGTTTTATCCATAATCTCTCCATTTATATCAGTTTCATCGAAATCGTTCTATAAACAACGGAGTTATAAGAAGTCGCAAAATACCCCTGATTTTGACATGTTTGCCCCCCTGTATCCACACCTTTCAAAATTTTGTTTTTTAATATAAAAATGTATCTCATGTCATGACCAATCGATTGCCGTTTGTTGCGATGAAATCGGATGTGTAGTTCTCGAGATCTTAGGGGGGGGCCGAATCCGCCCCCCCCCCTGCCAGGAATCGACCGTACCGTCTAGCCCTCCGGGAATAGGGTTAAAACGAGGTTTGGGTCATTGAACGTGCCCATGTTTAAATGTCAAGATGTTTCCATGAGTCTGCATGACATCGATCTCGGGTCTCGAGAGCACACCCCGCTCCCTCCGTTGAATCGACGAGGAGTGATCCATATGTATGGTTGTGCGCAGTTAAGCAAATACGTCAATGAGTCGCTGAGCTGGAAACTGTACAGAATGCCCTCGGCGAGAGGTCGATCCCGGAGGTGTGGCCCACAGAGGTCCGAGCCAGGATAAAAGTATGGGGGAGGCAGACACTCAAACCGGACACACTCGGCGTCTCCCCAGCCAACCAGGCCAGAGGAACGGGCCACTCGTACGCCATTAGTAAAAATTTATTGGGCAATTCTCAGCTTCAGGCATCCGATGCCGTCCCATACTTCAAGCGGCTGTCAAAAAGCTCTTCCTCGCTATTCAGACGTCATCCGCCCATGAACTGGACTGCCTCTGTTGCCATCGTTCCCGGCTGCCGTCGTGTCGCCGTTCCTGTACCAGAGAAACGCTGCTCCTAAACTCGGCAGACCTTTCAACTTTCAGTGTTACGTCAGGATCATAAATGCTAAAATGTTGTGAGCTCGTCAACATAGAGTAGTAACTTTGAAGTTGATCGTGTTAACTCGGTACTGCCTGGGGTTGTCGAATAGGGCACCTCCTCGGTTTTTCGTGAATATCTTCCGAACCGTTAGAGCTAGCTCAACCAAACTTCCAGTAACTGTACATCAATCCAGTTTACATCTTTTGAAATCAAAATCATTTCCAGGCTATGTTAGGTCACGAAAATATGACGTCATGAATGAACCACTGCTTGAATGTTTTCGACTCTTCGGGTGGTTCCCCGATCACGATTGTTTTTTTTTAGAACATTTGCAAACATAATGCATGAATTATTCCAATTTAGATAGGACACGGTTCCCAAAAAGGATATACAACCGTGATACGTCAGTACTGGAGGTCATGGTAGGTTACATGCATGATGGAAATTGGACTGATTTGCATTGTGGGTGGTAGAAGTGGTTGCCCTTGACCTTCCTATCGTTCAAGCCAGATGAGCAAAACTATATGCGTCTCTTGGCAAGGTTCATCAAATGCAACGCGAGGTCATGTAAAGTCACGCCACATAGGTGATTGTCGAAGTGAAATGAAATACAGCATTGTCTATAAAAGATCGTTCAGTGGCAGTGAAGAGCAATTCCTGTTCCTCGTCAAAAAGGGAAAATGACTGTCCATACCTGACGTGACCTTGACCCAACAAAGAGCAGACAGAATAGATTTAATTATCACGAGATGTCATTCCAGTTCTGCATCTGCGGCAGTGAAGAATACCAGCAAGTAATTATTGCTCTTTGTCAGGAAGAGTAATGCAACCTTATCTGACCAGACCTAGACCGACCTTGACAGGATGAAAAGCAGATAATGCAAAACGATCATCAGGAGCTTTTACTTCCGTCTCTTTTTACCACGTGTATCAAAACGGCTGCGAGTAAGTATTGATCTTTGGCAGCTAAAGTAAAACCAGCACTTCATCTGACCCAGGCTAACCTTGACCAGACATTTTTGAACCTTTTGGCATGCTTCTGATGCGGAAGATCCTGGCCTTTCGTTTGATAACCAATTAAAGGCTCTAAGACCAGTATTGCCGATGATATGATGTACAAACCAATGTTAATTTTTTGCGACGTCGTGTCATGCGTTTTACGTGACCTGTGACATCACCAATCACGTGACCAGGGCTGACATAGTTTCTTCTGCATTGCAAGACTCAGGGCTATCGATTGGTGGTAGACCGGTTCAGATCAAACGGTTAAATCCTGAGATAACAGGAGGTGCCTTTTTTGACACTCCTAGGCGGTCGCGGGTACAAAACACGCCAGGCGGTGCCGGGTTAAGTTAACAATAACTTGCTGAATGCATCTCACACGCACCGAATGACAATTTCAAAATGACAAGCGTTTAACAACGTCTTCTTGCGAATTGGATGTTCTCCATAGTCCAACGACTCTGACGGTTGCTATGGCACAAACAGCACCCGTGGAAGACGTTTCTTGCTTCCGAAAACACACCAAAGAAAAGCAGGAAAGCAAAATGAGCCGGCGACGCCAGACAAACAACAAACGGAGCATCTAGACCGGATAAGCAGACCGCGAATGATGGCATAGAGCCGGCTTTCCAACGCGATGAAGGCAGCCTTCCAGGAGAGGAATACAAAATACGTGAAGCGACCATCGCTAAGCGCTGGATAATGACCATCCACTGAACACCGCGCGACAAGCAATATGCGCCATGCGCGCCCCGACAGGCCACGCGGACCAGAAACACGCCGCGGCGACGCTTACCGAGCACGCTGAGAGTGACCGGCCAGGAGAGCTTGGGTTCCGTGTTCACCTGGCACTCGTACACGCCGGCGTCCCTGGTGCGCACGTCGCTCACCTGGAGCGTGAAGTCGTCACTGTCCGGGTCGTGGATCACCTGGGGGAGACGCGGCGGTCAGGAGAACCCGTCCTTTCAGGCGGCCTCGTGAAAAATAATGGCTAGGCGAGACGGCCTGACGAGGTGAAGAATTCCGGTTGGACTGCCCGGTGGGACGAAGAAGTTCTGTGAGACGACCGGGTAGAAAATAATAAATAAAAAACACCAGTTTCATAGAAATAAAATAGTAACACAGAAAACAAAATAGTCAGTCAACCCGGTGAGAAGCGGCCACCAATGTCGTGTCCTCGTCCAGAGGTGAGTCAGTCTTGTGAGACTGTCGTGCTGCGGTCCGGAGGCGAGGAAGTCCTGCGAGATGGCCCGGTGAAACAGTCCAGTGAGACATTGCCGCCAGCGTCGTACTGTGGTCCGGCTGACGTCCGGCCGGTCCATCAGCTGCGATCGCACAAGCCGCGGCTCCTCGAAACACAAACAGCTGTCGCCCTACGTTCGAGAAACAAACGACGAGAGTGCAAAGACGCTGTTTTGATATCGGGTAATGGGCTCGCGAATAGTGCTTGTCATATCACATTTTAGTCAGTCTACATGATCGAATGGGTTATGCCTGAGGCTGAATTTCTTTGGCATCCATAAAAACAGGAAACTGTATTTAGTCTGCAGATTTACGTTTTGGGCTAGCGGAACAGAACCTAGCATGCCGAAAAGGATCAGCAATAGCCACCTGTCATTTTGAATCATGTCCCAAAAAATTGCTGCGCATTAGGAGTAAGATAAGGATAGGAAGCACCAGAGTTTCCTTTGTGGAGCATAATTCATCTCCTAAGCATTCGATTTGTTTCGCAAAGCCGAACCACTTATTGCGACAGCAAAGCGACTACGAATAGACGTTCCAGAATGACCAGCTTTAAAGACAACGGAGACTGGAGTGAGTTGGACATGTACCTTCATGAGGCTATAGCAGTGAAATATATCCAAGCCGTACCATGAATGCTGGAATTGGGTCGTGCCGATTGAGAAGCAAACCTCGCCCGAAGGTTTATATCCCTATCAAACGGCCCATCTCATCTCCGCGGCAGGTACGGCTGAGCACGACGCTCGGCTTTTCCGTCATTCAAACTTGCTACCCTAATCGGAACTAAAAGGCCGTCGGTGTCCTGAAACTGTCTGAATTCCGTCGTTCCGTGAGCGGGCCGGCGCCGCAACCGACCAACTGCCGGACACTGAATCACCGAAACTGTTCCGAAACTCCAGCCGAGCGAGGCCACCGCTGGGCTACAGCCAGCCTCGATCCCCTCACACTGACACAAAAACGCATTTCCCACGCGTTGGTCGACGTCGACGTCACGGGCTGACACTGCTATCGACAGGACGTCGACGGCTGGAAAGTGGTAAGCGCTTCTTTAAGCTTTCCACCGCTTCATTAACCATTGCTGATAGGCCTGAAGATGCAGTTGGAAGCATTTAGCATTGTAAAAGTCCGGTGAATGTGAACAAACTTCGCATGTCTCACTGTGAACACATCAAGGATAATTTAACTCCACAAAGAGCAATTATAAATGCTTTCATGGTTACTTTAACCTTGCTCCCGGAAGGGGGTGGGTCAGCCCCCCTCAGGTTTTTTGCTTGCCAATTCCAGGGTGCAGCTTCACGAAACTTGGTTACTTTTTCAATGAACTCTTTCTACGTATTCTAACAAAACTTTGTAATAATACTGTACTCAGAGGCGGAGACAGATAACGTTTTAGGTAGGTACCTCATGCCATTTTTAGTCCTACTGAGGGTGAAAGAACAATGGTTGCAAAAATGGCGTTTAAAGATAGAACATAAACCTTTATATGGGTGTATAGCTAAACAGGGGCGCAAGCATACTAATCTAATTTTGTTAATCTGCGACGATTTCACAAGGTCAGGTCAAGGTTAAAAATCAAAATTTTGTTTTATAGTAATACTTCTAGCGCTATTTTTCGAAATACCAAACCCGGAATACATATGACGTCAAAGGGTGCCCTCTACTTGTGCACCAAGTTTCAGGTCGATGTCAGATCGGGTCACGGAGCTATGGCCTAATATGTTAGTGCGCGTACCCTATATCACAACAGCCATAAAATTTTTGTGAATTTAAACCATTGGAAACGTTTCCAAACAATACAAAATGCATCCAAGATTATTCCATGTGACTCTAAGGCCAATGGAGGTCATTTAAGGTCAAAGGTCGTAAGCTGACCGGATGAACATGTGACCATGACATTTCCCCTTTTTCATGTCCCTGGCATCGCCTATGCTAACATTACACAAACGATGTAATGCGATTTGTACTTCTTCAGCATAACATGATTAGTAAAAGCTAAAAAAGTTGTTTTAACTTTTTTGCTGCTTCAGTTGTTAACAAACTAATCCTCCCATTTCAGAAACTCTGTGAACGCCTATGGATTTTCTCAAAATTTGACATATATGCAGCAGCTGTAAAAGACTCATCCATAATCTCTCGATTGATGCCAATTTCATCAAAATCGGTCGATAAACAACAAAGTTATAACAAGTCCAAAAAGATGTCCCATTTTGACTTTTTGCCCCTCGTATCCAACTCTTTGAAGATTTTGAAAACTTGTTTTTACAAAAATGTAGTCTACATCATGTCAAATCGATTTCTGTCCGTTGCGATGAAATCGGATGTGCAATTCTCGAGAGCTGGGGGGCGAATCCCCCCTCCCGGAAATCGGCCATACCGTCTAGCCGTCCGGGAATAGGGTTAAGTCGTCCGCAGTGAGCGGTCAACAGCAGCATCGTTGAATAATCAAGACATCAATCGTCTCTTCCCATCATGACCGGGGATTTCCGAAAATTATGGGGGGACACACATAGGATTTTACACCGTTTTTTCCACTCACTGCCATAGGCCTAATGTTAAAGTTCCTGAACAATGGGGTCCGAATCTCCCTCACCCCCTCCCCGCCCCGGATCGCCAGTCATGCTTCCCACAATAATCCAGCCTTTGTGGCAAAGACCGGAAATGACTGAAAACTGAACAATGCACAGCACGGGTGGAGTACAGAGAACTTCCCAGGACATATTTCAGCACACATACCACACTTAACTAAAACCCCACAAACACAGAACCTGTGTAAACCCTCGTCGTCCGTGAATAATTGTCCGCACTACTGTTGTCAAGAAGTGCAGAAGTTGTAAGAATAATTGCAACGACGTCGTATTTTTATCGACGATAGCGGCTTCTCTTCAGTATATCAGTTGAAATGAGCTAGTCAAGTTATAAGCTGAGGTCTCAGAAATCGTTTTCAGGTATTTATTAGGGTTTGTCGTGGTGATAATTCTTTCGCGGCTGTGAAATGAAGAACGCCAAAAATGGCGCACATTTCTAAATTTCAATAAAACGACGGCGAAAAATTACGATCACTGGTGGCTCCAGGCCACGGCAGGAATCTCCAATCGCAACTCCCAGCGTTGCAGTCTCCAGGCGCCGCGAGACGGCGGCCCAGTAAGCAACACCAGGCTGCAGGCGGCGGCAGGGCGGAGGCAGCCGTGCATCGGCAAATAACACTTGTGACGTGTGAGCGTCTAATTCAGTCATTGTGCACGCGAAGAGTGAAGTCCAGGGTGTGCATTCCACGTGTCCAGTTTTCAGGGAGGTTGTCTGAGCCCATCAAAAACTAAGGCGCCACGAACGTTCAGGACTACGGCATCAGGTGATTGAGGGCAAAACTTGCAAATCGAGAACGGTCATGGTGCGGTAACTTCAAATGTTTCAGGTAATGACTCTGAAATTTCGTCCCGTGGCATTTACACGTTGGCTTCCTTAATAACGCTTACAACGATTTCCAGGTGCTGCAGGTGGTATAACAGACGTTGGGCTGTAGACAAAGAACGTACATTTCCAAGTGATGAACTGACCTTTGAAAAGGAGAATCCTTTTTGCTACAGAATGGCGGCATAGCGCTGACTTTATTTGCGCCCGCATGATTCGCAATGCGGGCGCAAATAAAGTCATGGCGATTTTCTGCCCGATGACGACTGCTGAGGCTTCAGTGACCACATGCAGGGCTCGCTGGGAGTCTGATCGACTAAGAGTCTGAGCTCGTGACGCAGCCGCCTCTGCTGGCAAGCGCCTCCAGCGAGGAAGTCGAGGGCATCCTTTGCACTGTGATGGAGTTCCAGAACTATCCTGTGCACACGCAGGCAGTGAAGCGAACCGTGCATGTGGCCACTGAAGCCTCAGCAGCCGTCGTCCGACAGAAAATCGTCGTGGCTTTATCTGCGCCCGCCTTGTGCATCGCAGAGCTATGACGTCATTCTGTAGCACGAAGGATTTTTATCTTTCAAAGTCAGTCCATCTGTTGGAAATGTACATGCTGTGTCTAAAGCCCAATGTCTGGCATACTACTTGCAACACCTGGAAATCATTCTCAAGGTTATTGAGGTAGTTCAGGTTGCAAATTCCACTGCGAAGAAATTCAGTGTGATCTTCAGAAAAACTTCTAGTTACAGCACCATAACCGTTCTTGATTCCCAAGTTTTCTCCCCATTAACCTCATGCCGTAGTGTCGAACGTTCGTGGCGCCGTAGCTTTTGATGAGTTCAGACAACGTACACCTCAGGTTGCGCTGGTCTTGTGTAGAATGACTGCATGAAACGTTAGGAAGCATTACTTTTCGATGCACGGCCGCCTGCGCCCGCCTCCGCCTGCGGCCTGGTGTTAGCTTACCGGCCACCACCGCACAGCGCCGGGAGACTGCAGCGCCGGGAGTTGCGATCCCGAACCCCGCCATTGGCCTGACAGCAACAGAAAACACTGTTTTCTCGGGGATTTTTCGAACTTTCCCGAATTTTTGGCCACTTGCGCCAGTTGTTATCACTCTTGCCAAGAACATCTGTCTGACGACACACCCATCAAGTCAATGCCATATAAACCAGGAAGAAAACTCGAAAATTGCGGAGTTTCGGAGCAATCTACCGCGAATTTGCCGCCAGTTTTTATTAAACTGTACCATAATGTCAGCTGCTGCTTTAGGACGGCGCAGGACACTGAACATGACAGGATGACCTGTATTGCATCATCCGTGGGTGATGGCAGAATACGGCTTTTGACTGAGGCATTTTTCCTAGGTAATCCTCAAACAAAAATGAGTGACGAAAACACACGCAATCAATGACGTGATTCGAACCAACTCAGTCAGATTCCACAAGCCTGGCCATGTGGTGGATTATTCCTTTTAATTAAAGTCAACAAAGTACTGGGGTCTTTTTTAATGGCGTTCACTTGGTGTTCTCGGAGTAGATTTCACAGACATCCTCCTTGAGAGGTTGAATAGAAAGCCTTCATTTCGCTTCAAGGCATTCTGGAGCTCAAAGCAAAGTTCTAGCCATTCTTAAAATCGACCTCCCAGGCAGTAACAAGAGACCCGTTCGAACCGGCGCGATTAGAGTACTTCGGTTTAGTACCGATGAATCGCACGAACGCGGGTTTATTTGTCCTTGATGCCCTAAGATCGATGAACCAATGAAAAGGAGTGGCTCTCTATCACAACAAAGTGCACGAGAACTACTGCCCATGGACCAACGTGCGCTCTTTAAATTTTCTGCATAAATTCGAAACCAATGGATTATTGGAAATGAATTTTTGGATATTACGATTGTGCAATATAGTAGCACAGGAGTTCTATGTAATAATGACTCGAACATATGAAGTGGAGAAACAGTTTAGCGTTAGTGGCAAGTTCTATGTTACGTCCAAATCGGGCATCGGACAAAAAATGTCCACCGGGTGTGGGCGTTGAGCGGCCATGCAATTGCGAGAGTTTAATATCCAGAAACGCGGAAGTAATGTAAAATGCGATTTATAAAACCAACGCTGTTTCAGAGCGACAAGGTTTCACTGTCGATTCAAGGAGATTAAAACCCGTAGGTGCGACGAAACCGAAAATAACGAATTCGGCGCAGTTCACATCAAAGATACCGGACACCACGTCATCTTGGCCCACGAGCAAGAACTTTGTGATATTCCATTTATTTACACCAGAAAAAATTCGGCAGGGAAACACTGTGACAAAGCCTAAACCAACACCAGAAAAAGCTGACGAAAGTATTTAGCTTAGTCTTCCTGTGTGACAATGGAAATGACGTCCCTGCCCAGCAGGCGTAGGGACGTCATTGTTGCAGCAGCCGTGCGGCAGAACATCGCTCTGACAGCGGCAAAGGTGAGCACCAGCGATGAAGTGGAGCTGGCGGAAGGCGCTGAACAACGACAGTGGCAAGGCAAGAGGAAGCCAACCTATATAAAGTGTAGCTCGTCCATTGAAAAAAAATTTTGTCCGCAGTGGGAGTAATCGGGGAAAAATAGCGCACCAAGCCGTAACGCTATTTTTGTAAATGAAAGCCTGGCAGCAATATCAAAGCAACGGTTTTTCGTTTGGGGTGTTTGTATAACATTTCGGCAAGGATTATATTGTATTGGATTGCATCGTATGCTACACATGTGTGTCTTCATCGTAGTGATACTATTCCGAACAAAGAAAATAACTACGCAAAAAGGGCGTTAAAAACACTAGGGAAGTCAAATATGGACGGGGACAAGTTGTAGAGTACAAGGATAAGATAAGGACATCGAGAACGTCTGTGTCCGTTAGCCAGGGAATGGAGGAAATCGGCGATAATTGTCTCCAAGACAAAGATAAGGTGACGGTTGCAAATATTACTCTTGTCAATGACATCAATGACGGCTGAGAACCCGGAATCGGGTGACGACTGAAATTCTGCGCGCGTCCTGCGCAAAATTCGGCCGTTTTCTGGGGCGGCGCGGAGCGCAGCTTTCTGCTGATTGGGCCCCACGTGGCAGCCAGAACGCATCTTTCACATTCCAGTCGGCGCCGACAGCGCCATAGGAAATCGTTCAACGCAGGCTGAATTATGGATGTCTGCTGGCGAAGGGTAATGACAGATTGTTGGGAGTCTTGCAATGGAACGATGCGATTCCCCCGCCTCCGGAATGGGCCCAATCGTGTGAATATTTCATATGATTTTGGCGAGCCAATGGGACATTAGCGGCAAATATGAAGCTACTGACACGTTCATGGAATCGTGGAAGCACAGACCAACAAAACCGAATTTACATGAGCAGTTACAAATTAAATGCGGCGCCCGCTGTCACAGCAGCAGTGCGGTGGCTACAATCAGCTGCAGTTTGGTTTGAAACTGCTCTGCTCTTCACCACTGTGGCGGCTTGGTTCCACGCCTTCCCCGCCGTCCGCTGGGACCGGCCCTGCCCGGCCGGCCTGCGGTCACCGCCGGCGGCACGGCCACGTGACCCAAGCGAGGTCCTGCCGGCGCACTGAAGACGGGCGGGCAGACGCGCCTAACGGACCGACGATCGACTGACGCCTGACGAGACACAAGACTGGACATAAGGGTAGTCGGCTTCCGACTACGACGCTAATAGTTAATCCTGACTGATGCGTCGAAAAAGAAGCCAGAAAACAAACAAATTGTTTAACGGGCCGCTTGCCGCGTATTCGTCGTTTTCGTACGCTTACTGCAGTACAGGTTTGCCCGCCACTCAGTCTTTGGCTGAGACCGTCACAACCCCGACAGCGACGGCGCCACTCACAGCCATCCACCTTGGACTGATCTAATCCGAATTTGCCGGTATTCATGTCCGTGACAAGAAGATACAAACGACGATTTTTCCATAACCTGTACAGGCACTCCAAAAAAAAGCTTTTTGCGCCGGATAACAAAAGGGGTGGCATGCTCATAGAGGAGACCAATAGCACATTCACTCAACAAAGCCAGTTTATAGTGGAATGGTGAAAAATAATGGAGGACACGATGGTTCAAGCATTAGCATGATATGCGCGTTTTTATTTTGCAATGCAGCTGAAATATTACATCTTTAACGGAATGTTTTCCTTGGTCGCCTTTTCCGAAATATACTTGTCTGGTTTGCTTTCTGAACTGGCAGCAAAGTAAGTCCTCTTTTTGCAATGATACCAAAGAATAAGATGCTATGTAAGCGAAACGTCACATCTTCGTGATTTCACTCCCGAGACCCGCATATTTGCAATAAATAAACAAGCAGGCCAGCGCAGTCCGAGTCATTTAACTAAGGTTCATCTGATGTTAAGGCAGTCAGTTGCAATGCATGAGACTTTGGGTTCTTGACCGCATTTCTCAGTTCATCTATATTTATACATCTCAACCATGTTGGCGAGCTGTACAACTTCCTAGTTAAAAACTGCGGAATTAGCGACAGAACCAGCTGTAGTGTCAATGTTAATGTCAACGACAGATCCGAGCGGAGATCGAAAATTCTTCCCAAACCGTCGGGATAATTACTCTGAGTACTGCAGTCCAGGAACCATCACACGGCGTAATTATATGATGCTCATGCCGAACGATCTTATAAACGTTCAGTACTTCAGTGCTTTTGAATCATCAAGGCTTACCGCGTAGTCTGATGAGCCAGTTCCTCGCACACGGAATGTTTTTTTTTCAGAAACTCCAGCCATTCCAAGGACCCCAACACCACTGATGAAAAAAGAACATAATCCAAGACGACGTGTTAGGTCCTAGGGTCATCTCTCAAAAAGGAACGAGCCAACTTCCTCGCCGAGTTACGGCCTGGTTCTCCTCTCTGATTCAGTTATGCCTGCGGCAGTGTAAAAAGATCCCGCCGCAGGCAACACGCGTGTTGTGTACACGCACAAACTCTCGTCCTCGCAAACATGAGTCGGCATCGTCGAAAAAATCCTGTTCTCGTTGGAGCAAACGAATCGCGCCATGGTTTCGCTCCCAGCCTGCACCCTTCCCTCCCCCTGCTTGGTGCGTACAGCTGTAAAGCAGACGCGTAAATTTTGTCAGGTTTTCATGCCTTTTTTTCGGGCGAAACACAGACGAATAAAAACCGTCGCTCAGTTTGGCTACAAATCACACTGGATCGGATGTCTTCACTTTGGACGACCAACAAGCTTAAGCCGGCGAATAAAATCCGTCTACACTACCAGTGAGCCAAACTAGACTGGTGAGGTTGCCGAGGGGCAGGAGGGCGGGAAGTGGTGGCTGACGGCCGGTCCGGCGGCGGCGGGCCGCGCTCTGGCTCATGTTTGCTGCCATCCGGCGCCGAAAAATACCCCGATCTGCGGCATCCATTAGGAGGCCATAGCGGCCGCGAGCCAGAACGTCGGCACCATCCAATCACCACAACTCATCCTGTTTTCGGAGTGGATTGGCACGGCCGGAGACAGAGGCAGCAGACCGGCGGCAGCCGATTATCTGGGCCCGGCAGAGGCCGCCGAACAGAAGCAACTGTCGCCCTCTCCGACGGCTCCGGCCAAGCGGGGCCGGAATTCAGCACCACAGTACAGTGGGGGGAAGGGGAACGGAAAGAAAGAAATAGATACATCAGCCCGACCCATGTTAATATCACTGATCAGGGTCATCATTGGGCGAACTTTGGTGAGCGGTGAATATTCCGGAATGCTAAGTTACGAATACCGGAATACAATGTGAATGTTATCTGACTTCGACTCCTGACGGCGGTTGGAGATCCTACTAGCCGAAATTAGTGTAACAATTGTATACCAGAAGGGGAGACGGCCCAGAAAATATTAACATCTTGATCACAAAAAGTCAATTTTTTTAACAGTATCACAGTTATAATGTTTCCTATAGAAGGGGAAATGAGAAGCCGTGCCCGTTATCTGATCTTTTTCTTTTACGGCGAAAACATGCTGAAACATGAACAACATATGAAGCCATCCACGTCTGGTGTATCTGAAATGAGCCGGAACCTTGGCATGACAATCTCCCTAGGCGCCGGTAACGGCGTACAATTACCTTTGTCGGATCTCTTAGCCTTTTCTGTTTGGGCATATGCACAGTTTGACCACTTTCCAGAATTTCGGGAGGATTCGCAACTATTTCCAGAATTTCAAACGTTCTGTTTCATGCAATAAGTTCGGTTACTATAAATGGCACACTATCAATATGACGGCAAGATTTCCTGCCGCCATTGGCGAGAATTAACGCGGCTACTAAACAGTCACATATCCATGAATTCATAAAGTAGGTCGAGATGTAAGCAGCCAGTGGCGTCATTCCACATCCAACTTCTCGTTGCATTACAATCGAGAAAAACGGACAAGCGTTCTCCTCCTCTTTCTCAACCTCTTGGAGACCGCCGACCTCCGACCGAGTCCAGGTCAGCGCGCCGTGCTGCCAGGTTACGAACGTCGGCCTGTTGTCGCAGTGACCTTACGACGCGGCCACCAACCACACACGGCCGCGGAACTATCGGGAACGGACACACAGGGCCATCGTCGTCCATCAGAGCTGCCCCGTCCATCGATAGCACCAATGGATCGCGCCCCCGCGCCATTTTTCACCGTACAAATGCGATATTTCTGGCATACGCAATTTATTGCGCAGTTCACGTCGCAGTTCTCGGGCGTAACTTAAGCCCACTCCTTTTACCACGTCAAAACGGGATTTGTATATGGAACCTACAATCAGCTTAAGTGCTCGGTTTTATCGTGTCAGCAATTACAGAATTAGCGTGTCAACGCCTCGCAGCATGAGGTAGGAATGGGAGCACACTTTCATCATCATTCTTCGACAACTAAGCGGTTTAGACCATTTTACTGACACTTTTCAGTGATCCATCAATAAAGATTTCCTGATGGGATGTAAACCGAATAAACGAGGGAAGCCTGTCTTTACTGTTATTTGTTGTCGAAACACGATATGGGACGATACCCCACAACATGCTGCGCTAAAATATATTCATTGTTCAATCCGAGTAAATTTCACTTGCAAATATGAGGAGCAAAAGAATATACCAGTCTTTAACCTCCTTAATCTTTTGAAAGACAAAGGTTGAACAATTTGATAGTTGACTGCCACATGTCGTCATACATGCATACGCGGATGCGTAGCTTTCCATTTACGTGCCACCAAAACCTAGTACCGGCTGCAGGCGTTTGTACTGACATCTAACAAAGAGCCACTGCGAACTATCCTGAACAAACGAACAAGGCCAGGGAAAGACAAATGTTGCAACGTACCATTAAAAAGTGCAACCCGCAGAAAAGCGCACGCTGAACGGTTTTCAAAAATTCTGATAATCACTGAGACGTTTAAACCGACACTCGACGTCCCGGCAGCCAAACTGTGAACCTCCGTCACGGACAGCCGAACTGGAGACCTCCGTCAGGGACAGCCGAACTGCAGACCTCCGTCAGGGACAGCCGAACTGCAGACCTCCGTCAGGGACAGCCGAACTGCAGACCTCCGTCAGGGACAGCTGGACTGCAGATCTCCGTCAGGGACAGCCGGACCTTTATCAGGGACAGACTGACTGAGGACCCTATCGGGGCGCGACGGCGAGACCTGTCGTCGCCGCGTCGCCTCCGGCGACGGGACACTATGCAGCGCGCACCAACACAGCGGTAAGCCGGCGGCCGACATTAATCACCGCGAGGTAATCCGGCCACAATGGCCGCCGAGGCCCTGTTCAGGCCGGCAGAGCCGCGCAGGGCGCCGCTCGGACTTCGCTGAATGTAACGCGTCGCGCCGCGGACAAAAACGGACTCGGCGGCGCCCGCCGGCCGCCTCCTCATCTGGAGCGATTCAGGCCGCCGCTCCGTTTTCGCCGCCGCCGCCGGAGAACGGCCGAAAGAATGCACGGACAATAGCGATATTGGACGCGAGCGGCGGTGTTTGTTCCGGCATCATGTGCGCTGAAAAGAGAACTGAGGCAAGGAATGACCTGCGCCTTCCACTCGCAACATCTTTGCATGCGAGACGAAACAGCCAGAAGGCGCTCTTTATGAAGTTGGTACAAGCATTTCGAAAGCCTCTATGAAAATACAAACTAACTCGCGGTGTGTCCGCAGTCTCGCTTTCAAATTATCCCCATCAGATAACTGTCGGACAGCGTTTGGAAAGCCGCTGCACTGACAGGCAAAGAATAAAGACATACAGTTCAATACGCCTGATGATGGAGGACACAAAAACATTAATGAACACAGTCTGCAACACCATTTAACTTTTTATCAGCGCTGCTAACACAAAGAGATTTCGCGACTACAGCGTGCATTCAGAATGCGATGCGGTGAAATCCATCACTAGTGGTCCTATCGACACGGCACACTTCACATGGAGATGAACCCCACTAAGCTTATGCAAATGTGGGCGTAACGCTCAGCACCCTAATCCCATGGTCTTCCTTCTCCGCTTTTTACCGCTGTTCCTCTCACTGTGTCCGAATGTGTCTGTGAATGTGAATGTGAATGTGTCTGCATCTCTCTATGCCTCACGCTCTCCTCGTCTTCCCGTCTTCTTTATTTTGTCGCAGCAGCGATCAAACGTCTAGCATGAAAGCGACGCGCGGCCAAAGGTAGGAATGTCGCAGAATGATACTGACAGCACTCTCCACCTCGGAGAAAAACTGTGAAAAACTGTGTCTGGCGGCTGACCAGAGCGGCAGAAACTGTTCGCACCCAGTCTACAGAGGCGGATTTTGTTCTGACAGTCAGGAAAAATGTGCCCCGTTTAAAGGTTTCTCAGGAGATCGGACCTGTTCGGAGACTAAACAGGGAGTGGGTCACTGTCCGGAGACTATTCAGAGCGTCGGTCACTGTCCAGAGACTCTCTGGAACCATCTTGATACGTTATTGCTCAGAGAATTTCTCTTTCAACATCAAGCTCAGTAAAGGTCCGCAGATGCCGATACACGTCTAATTTCCCAGATTTGTTCAATATATTCGCTGAAAAGTTGAGTTAACCCTGTTCCCGGCAGGGGGGAGGCCGAATCCGCCCCCCCCCCCCCTGCCGGGAATCGACCATACCGTCTAGCCCTCCGGGAATAGGGTTAAAGGCACGGCAATTTTTGCGCCGGTTGTTGGCGGGTGCCGCAGCCGTACACAGTAAGAAATTAACGGCAACTAATTTTAGCGTTCCTTCATTTTCGCGACATAAGTGTATGCGTGTAAATGTTATTGATATTAGTGGTTTTGTGATGGTTTCTCATGCTTGAATTTTGGAAAACTTCATTAGTTACCAATGTACAAAATTTGCGGAGCTTTATTAGCCAGAGCCTGTTTATTTCCAAAATATCCAATTTTTGAAGCTTTTTGAGGTTCTTGGTATTACGTACGTCTGTGCAAGCCAGTTCTGCCATTTTCTACCCATTCTGAAAAATTTACCGCTGATTTTGACTGTGGTACATTTTGGCTCACAACAGTCATTCGTGGCCTGACCTCAGTTCAAAGGCTGGGAGCAATTGATACTTTGCTCAGTGACGGTAACTAGATGTCTGCTTCACTCCACACTAAAATGTTATAAAAAAATCCGCCATTTTCCGAAAAAACACAACATGTCTTAAAAATGGGCTTGACCTTAGGTCAATGACCAAGAAAATTCCGAAAAATCCCAGATAGAAAATTTGGTACATTTATGAAGATCACTAATCCCTGTAAGTATTATTGTGATATAATGTTTTCCGAAAAGTTACAGGGCGGTAAACTTTTTCGAACATAGGTCAATTTGACCTAACCTAGGTCAGACACTCGACTTGACCTGAGATCAAAACTTTGGCACAAGGTGAATGATCGAGCAAAAAGTACACAAAATTTCGTGGCTCTGTGTTTGTTTGTTCTCTGGTAACCCTAGAAGAACCTCAGGGGGGCGGTCAACCGCCCACCCCCTCAGTCGGGACGGCATAAATACATATCACCCGATTCAAACTGTATGTCCTGTAAGGCCATGCATAGATTTAACCCTATTCCTGGAGGGCTAGACGGTATGGTCGATTGCCGGCAGGGGGGAGGCGGATTCGGCCACCCCTGCGATCTCGACAACTGCGCATCCGATTTTATCGCAACAAACGACAATCGATTTGCCATGATGTTAACTACATTTTTAACAAAATAAATTTTCAAAATTTTGAAAGGAGTGGATACAGGGGGCAAAAATATCAAAATCAGGGGTATTTTTGGACTTCTTATAACTCCGTTGCTTATGGACCGATTTGGATGAAACTGACATGAATCGAGAGATTATGGATAGGACTTTTACCATTGGTACACACGTCTGAAATTTTGAGAGAATTCATGGGCGTTCACAGGGTTTCAAAAATAGGAGGATTAGTTTTCCAAAAACTAAAGGTACAAAAAAAGGAAAAAAAACACTTTTTTGGCTTCTGCTAGTCATGTTATGCTAAAGAAGTGCAAATCGCATTACAGTGTTTGTATAATGTTAGCATAGGCTGCGCCAGGGACATGAAAAAAGGGGAACCGTCATCGTCACACTTTCTTCAGATCATCTTGTGTTCTCTGATTTTAAATGACCTCCAGTGACCTTGGAGTCACTTGGAATGATCTCGTGTGCATTTAATATTATCTGTAAACGTTTTCAATCATTTGAATTCACTCTATTTCAAACATTTCATTTTATGGCTATTGCGACATAAGATACCAGCACTGACATTTTAGGTCGTAGCTCCGTAACCCAACCTGATATCAAGCTGAAACTTGATACACAAGTAGAGGGCACCTTTTTACGTCATATATATATATATATATATATATATATATATGTATATTACGTATATATATATATATATATATATATATATATATATATAATATTCCGGGTTTGGCGTTTAAAAAACAGCGCCAAAATTATTGCAGTAAAACCAAATTTTGCTTTTTGACCTTGACCTGATTTTGTAAAGCGACCTCAGATGACCAAAATTATATCTGCACAATGCCTAACTATTTAGCTAACACCCATATAAAGTTTGAAGTTCTATCTTAAAAACACCGTTTTTGCCAGGCATTTTCCTTTTACCCTCAACATGGCCAAAAATAGGCTTAGATGCCTCCCAAAAACGTTGCCTGGCTCCGCCCCTGAGCAAAACAGAATTTTGAAATTTTGTCACGGCACGTAAAAAGAACAGCTAGGAAAAGTCAGCAAGTTTCGCGAAGCTGCGTTAAAAAACCTGGAATTCGCAAGCAAAAAACCCGATGGGGGCCGATTCAGCCCCCTCCCTGCTGGAAATGGGGTTAACAGGCTTATGCTCACTGCAGGGATTATCAAGAGTGTAAACTGAGGTCTTGAGCTACTGCGGGAAATACGCTACTTTTTATTTTTGGTAATGCGATAGGAAACAGGTATCGGAAAACAACCTATATATTCAGATTACTTGAGGTCTAAGAAATCGAATGGTATAAATTTGGTGCAACTTATCTTTCATTTCATCAAAAGAGGCGCAATGCAGGGAACAACTGACTTTTGCTCTGACGGGCGGATCGCCGTCGGCCGTAGAGCGATGAGTCTACAATGCTACGGTATACCTAGAATTAGATTCTGTGTTGGATATCGACTTGAAAAAAACACTTTTCAGGCGCCTAAAGTGCGATTTTACCTAACCCGAAATATTCTAGGTCATTGACTTCAGGCAACCTTGAATAACATAACATCACCTTTATGTTATTTAACAACACTGCTTGTTAATTAAGATGCTACATTTGACTTCAGCATTTATTATTATCCACAAAAATGCTTCTGCAACTCCGAGAACGCATTTAAGCCGACGACCCGGCTTGACAAGGACTGACTTAGCATGGCCTGGATCGGACTACATGGATAAAATACAATAATGTGGTGTTCATATAGACTCATAACTGAATGACGAACACTGTGATATCCGTTTTGTTTCATCACAATTTATTCTTTGGCGTTCGTTTGCGCTTAAACTTGAAAAGTGCTAATCTCCGCCAATTTTTGAACTTTGACCACCTAGGTCATCCGTTGCCCTGAGGCCTTAAAAAGAGATACCAGTCGCGAGATCTCGTCACGCGCAACACGATGGTTTTCCACGCGACGCTCTAGGACGCACGATGTGGAAATGGCCGGGGGATCGTACTAACGAACACTCCTCCCCCCATACTTCTGCGTTATGCAGAAGGCCCCAGAAGGACGAGAGTTAACCCGCCCCCGACTGGGAGGCAGTTGGCCGCACCGCCCCTGAGGTTTTGCTGAGATTGCGGGAGAACAAACAAACACAGAGACACGAAATTTCCTGCACCTTTTACTTTACCATTTTTACACCTTGTGTCAAAGTTTTAACTTCAGGTCAAACCAGATGTCTGACCTAGGTTAGGTCAAACAGACCTATGTCAAAAAAAGGTTAGCACCCTGCAACTTTTTCGAAAAACAAGATATCACAAAAATGCTTTCAGGGATTAGTGATCGTGATAGATGCAACAAATCTGCTATCTCAGATTTTTCGGAATATTCCGGGTCATTGACCTAAGGTCAAGCCCATTTTAAGATATGTCGTTTTTTTTTCGGAAATTGGCGGAATTTTTCACAACATTTTTAGTGTGGAGTGAAGCAGACATCTAGTTACCGTCATTGGGCAAAGTATCAATGACTCCCAGCCTTTGAACTGAGGTCAGGTCACGAATAACTGTTGTGAGCCAAAATGTACCACAGTCAAAATCAGCGGTAAATTACTCAAAATGGGTAGAAAATGGCAGAACTGGCTTGCACAGACGTACGTAATACCAAGAACCTCAAAAAGCTTCAAAAATTGGATATTTTGGAAATAAACAGGTTCTCGCTAATAAAGCTCCGCAAATTGTGTAGATTGGTAACTAATGATGTTTTCCAAAATTCAAGCATGAGAAACCATCACAGGAACCACTAATATCAATAACATTTACACGCATACACTTATGTCGCGAAAATGAAGGAACGCTAAAATTAGTTACCGTTAATGTCTTACTGCGTACGGCTGCAGCGCACGCCGACAGCCGGCACAAAAATTGCCGTGTCTTTGACTCAACGTTTTGGCATGTATATTGAACAAATCTGGGAAATTAGACGTGTATCGGCATCGCGGACCTTTGCTTGTGCGCTGGTGCCTTTGCCTATGCGTTATTAGTCACAGCCCTTGAGATTCAGGCCGTTGCTCGGTCTCATGCAGTCGGCTATGAGAAAACATATATAGAACGTAAATTGCTTACACGTTATCCAAAACTAAAAAATGAGGCCAGTTTCGAGCTCTACTCGTCACAGGCTTTCCAACGGTATGCTTATTTTTGTCGTGCGACCAACCATTCGTGAGTTAGAGGAGGGCAGTCAACTGCCCCCCAGTCGCCCATGTTCGAGACGGACCGACGGTCGTGCGCGGGTTAAGTGGTATAAATACGAAAATAAAAATTACACTAAAGCAGTTTTTTTTAATTGTTGTTACCTTTTTACATTCCAAGGCAAAAATGCGAAATAGGTTACTGTATGTAAACTACATTGTACCGGAAGAGGCAAGGTTCATCCGCTGCAGTCATGTGATACCCATAATGTTATCCAGATGTCTTTGTTTTACTCGTCCAAGCTGCGACCTACAATTGGTCGCAGCTGTTTATATACCTATATATACCTACCTAAAATAGCCATCCGAACCAGAACTATGACCACAAGTTCACGGCATGAGATGAGAGGTACTTCAATCATCATTAACTGAACCGTCTTCTAGAACTATGCGGCGCCTTTTCGCTGTTTTCCAGTGAACCGCACCACGATTACTGAAGCTAGGCAGCGAAATCTCAAAACATCTTCGCAATAATAGGCCAGTTTGGGGGGAAAACCGTATTTTCACGTTTTTTGCATGCGAGGAAAATTCATTAGTGTTCGATTACTGGTGAAAAAGCACAGTTTTCCCTTAGCTAAAGGTCATGCTAAGTCACTTGCACTGGCGTCAAAAGGGCCAGTTACTTGAATGAAAGCATGGCAAAAAGCGGTGATAAAAAGGCCTAAAAATACCCTTATTCACCAAACGATGAATTTGTTAGTACGATGTACCGCATTGTACGTAGTTTATCCCTCAGCAAAAACGTCCTGGCCATGCAAAAACTTGCACTTACCGGAAACAATAAATCCAGAAACGTGAACCTGGCGGACCTAAAAACGTCACACCCGTGTTTGGCGCCCCTCGAACTAAACTGCACCAAAATTTAGGAGATGATCGTGTAAAACTGCACTACTGATTGGTCCATTTGCGCTGCTAGATGTTATCTCTTTTCAGCAGTTAGTAATCAGCTCGAAACTTCCGCTCCGATCGAAGCTCAGTCATTCGCGTTCGAGTGGCTCCTCGTGTCCGAGGGATGGCTGCGCTGCGGCAGCTGCCGTCCTGCAGCGGGCACTCCACGGAGAGAGAGGCGGCACTGCGACGACCCGCCAGCCTGCGTCCGGCGATCGGGAGCCTTTCATCTGCACCGTCCGGCTGCCAGCGCTCGGCCAGGACGTGGCCCGCATTATCAATACGCCGGCGTCGTCTCAGGATGAGCTGCCCTCTCCTGCTCGGGCTTAACGGGCGCGTCGGCGGCGCTCGGCAGTGATTTCCCTCCGCCGGCGGCTGCCAGGCCTCGTCGCGGCACGTACTATCCGTGATCACGTCCGTTTTTCGAAGTACCCACAGTCATTGCATGCTGGGACCAAGGAATACAACATGGATCGCCGGCGAGTCACAAAAAAATGCCGCAAGAAACGTCACGCAGAACCCGTGAAAACGGCTGACTGGTGCGACAAAATATCAAGAAGTGCACGATGACTTAAAATCTTAAGATGAGTTACTCAAATCAAAAGAACTGCTGAGAACTCTGATCGTTTTCACATTTTCCCCACAATCTGCGAAACTGTTGGCAGTCGGAAGTTCACTATCCTGTAACTAATGGCATGCAACGGAAACGTTTTTTTCCATTTCTGGAGTTACGAGAAATTCCACGTCATTATACACAAATCGATTATTGAGCAGAATTCGTGATTCGCTGACAGATAAACAAGCAGGCCCACACTGTTCTCGCCGCGATGTGCATATACCGAACGTACAATAAAAGACGAAAAACGCGTTAAACACGCCCGCATATGTCTATGACAATCGTTTATAGAAGACCTGGCCTTAGGACGTCCCGAAAGCATAGAATGATCACTGTACAGAAAGGCCCAGGAGGTACTGCCGCAGGTGTCAAACGAATATAAAAAATGTTCCATCTGCCAGTCGACACTTATTGCACTGTATTGCAAATGCACGACACATGTGCATCCTCATCGCCGACAGGCTGTTCCGCACACGGGAGAAAGTAATGATGTTAACGGAAGAGCATTAACATGCCTAACAGACGGACGTTGGGCATGGATTGGTGTAGCAGTTTTCTGCTTGGCGCGATAGTTTGACTATTGGCAACCACGTTTGTGCCAGTCTTTTCTATCGACTCAGTACTTGGAGCCTTCATCGTCAGTCAGCCATTCGGCACCGAACCAGAGACGAATCAAAGCACCTCACTAACATTATATTATCTTCTTACACACAATGGCACTACATGAACGGCCACTTCTCGATCTAACACTGTGAGCACCGTCACTCCTCACACTAACACCACAAACACTACCACAGCCTTCCGCGCAGAGTATCACTGAGCCTGAGCTTGAGCCTTAACATACTGAGCAAAAACCGGCGCTGCATACGTAATATTTACAAACGAAAATGACTGAAGGATAATAAGCAATTGTGATATAATGATATGAGACGTAACTAATTAGAACGCGAAGTTTAATCTGAAAATTTTAGAAGGACAAGATTTCGCAAATGAGAGAGTGTGGGAAAGCCTTGCAATTCCCAAAGGTGGCTGATGAAAGGGTTCTGAGATTCTGTGCTATAAGAGCGTTTTTCGCTTCAGAAGAAAGGAAGTACCGTTTTACATTACGGATATGAATCACCTAGAGGCACCGCGGCATTGTTGATCTACTGGAGACATAAATGGGTTCTCAGACGCCTTTGTCTGACTCCCTTCGATGACGACTCGGAGAACTGGAGCTGAAGACGTTTGGTAACCTTAAAAAGTCTTCAAAAATAAAGGAATTTTTAGGCGGTTTTGAGAATCTAGAAGAAGAATGTATCAACTTGCGAATATCATGGCATATTAAATGCCAAAAACGTGTCGCAGGGATGTCATGTACACATTTCGCGCAAAGAATACCAAAAATTTAGGTCCATTTGACAATGAAATAGCGCTGTCATGTCGTGGCGATGTAAATATGAGAACATTGAATGTAATGCTGAACCACAGCCCCAATAATAATTTCTTCGCCATTAAAAAAAATGCATATGGGCCCAAAACAACATTTAGTAATGTTCGTGGCAGACACAAAGCATAAAGCTTATAGCTGGAAGTAAAACAAGCGGAGGTAAAGTTCATCGGTTTTACCTTCGTTTAAAGTTGAAAGGAAATGTTATAACTGACAATTCATTGGAAATTTCATGAACATTTAAACAAAACAAAAAACGTGTATCTTCTTCAAAACTTCAGTATCCTTGAGATATGAACCAAAATGCATCACTCTACTATTGGCATTACCCTGCTGAACTACCAGCGCACGTCTGCAGTCAGTGCAACCCATGGACACGACTGACCCAAACCAGCCAAAATGTGATAGCAGTAAAAAAAAATCCAGTAGCATACAAAATACAACGCTACTACGGTAAAACGGCAAAATGCAAAAATGGCCAATGCGTTTTTGGCGAATGCTAGATGGCGAATGCTAAATTGCTACATGTCAAAATGGCGACATGCTAAAATGATGAACGGCAAAATGACGAACGGCCACATGGCGACATGTAAAAATGGCCAACTGCTAAATGGCGAACGGCCAAATGACGACATCTAAAAAGGGCGACATGCCAAGATGGCGGACGGCTAAAAGGCGAATGACCAAATGGCGACGTCTAAAAAAGGCAACATGCCAAAATGGCAATGGGCTAAATGGCAACGTGTGAAAAAGTCTATATGTAAAAATACTGAACGGATACGTGGCGAAATGGCCGATAAATGGATACGTGGACACGGCTAAGCCCCTCAGGTTTTCCGGGATGTGCCCCGTACCAGGTGAACTCTCTCTAGTCAGTTGCCAGCTGGCCACAGTATAATAACTAACCTCCTCCGGGACCCGGACCCGGTACCACGGGACTCACATGTTTGATCTTATCCTTATGAAATTGGACAGTTAGTTCGAAGTTGCTTCCGATATCCCCCAGCTGTTATCTTAGGATCTAACAATGCGGCCGGAAACAAAATCGAACGGCAATCGATAGCCCTCGTCATTATCCATCACCCCCCAAAAGAAACGTCATGGATGTTAACGTTCTTTGGACACGACCGCTACAGTTCAGGACGACAATGGTAGATTTAAGTGACCAAAAGAGGGAGAGAATTCAACACGTGCAGTGGAAGGAGGTGTCGCGCTAACGCACACTGGAAGGGACACAAAATTGCCTCCTCCGATCTCGGAAAAAGAACGAGCTGGAGACGTGAAATTTTACAGGTAGGGCAGGGTTATGAAGATTTACATCATGTGCAATTTCGATGACCCTAGGTCAATGCCTTCGAGGCCAAATGGGGCCGAAAAGGTCAATTTTGGACACTCCCGGCCCGTACAGGCCATTCCGTACAGCTTTTTGAAAGAAGCGGGAAAAGGGTGCGTGTTTGAGCGTTAAAACATGGAATACAACAATTTCCACTCATAAGGCGTCTTCACTGAGTGTTTGGGATCGAGGTCATGGGAGGTCATTGACGTATGACGTCATTTTTTTATTTTTCTTGCAGATTAGATTTTGAACAACACGGGATGCTGGTGAAGTCTGAGCGTAAATGATGGCGCTAAACGAATCTTTTGTCGTATTTTCAGTGAAGACAGCCATCATCGGTACTTCTGATCACTTCTAGCGTTTACTAACTTCCGCAAGGTCAAAAGAAGTGAAGCGAGGTCATTGACCTTGGATGGGGTTTCTGGTCCAAAGTAAGTCTCATGTTAACTGTTTGCGCTTAAGTTATTTCGTTATAATGAACTCAGTTACACGATCTGAATGCTTTAAAACGCATAGCTTATATCTGTGCATCAATATGCCAAACGTATTTCTATTAGGGTCTCTGAATGCATATTCATGAAAATTTCATACAAATCGACATGTTCCATAGGTCAATCTGGACCAACTCACAAAAAAACTAAACCTGACTTTCGATGGCCTTGACTTACACTGACCGTGGTATATATAAGCATAACCGTGTTTGTATTAGGACATTTGAATGCATATTCCATATAAATCGACACGTTGCAAATCAAACCTGGACCAGGCCGCAAAATAGTTCACCTTCACCTTTGACGACCTTGGCCTGCACTTACCCTGGTATACATAAGCGTATCAATGTACCCAAACATGTTTTTATTAGGGTATTTGAATGCATATTTCATACAAACCGGCATGTTCCAAAGCAAGTCCGGATCAGATCACAAGCTGGATGACCTTGGCCTTTGATGACCTTGACCTGCTCTGACCCTGGTTTTGGTATTGGTACATCCATCACTTATGCTCGAATGATGTCGGTTGATTATTTTCAAAAGGTAATCGTACGTAGAACGCTAATCCCTTCGTAGTTCCCACTTATCAGCGACAACCGCTATTTTCGTTATGTTTCTTTGACTTCAAATGCTTCAGGCTTCACCAATTGCCGGCCGATTTTCCATTTTGTTGCTTCAATGGACGATTGATTTCATTGCAATAAATGTCGCAAAGTAGCAGCGACCAGCTCCGATTCGTTCTCGAGATTTTGAAGAAAAACAGGTGAGGGGCACAAAAGTGCCTTCTCCTATGCGCGTATTGACCATATTACCGGTAGGGGGGGGGGCGAATTCGGTCCCCCTCTGGTTTTTGCTTGCCAATTCCAGGCTTTTTGATGCAGCCTTACGAAACCTGGTCACTTTTCCTAGCTACTCTTTCTACGTACTGTGACAAAATTTCCAAATTCTATTTTGTTCAGGGGCGGAGGCAGGCAACGTTTTTGGGAGGCACCTCAGGCCATTTTTGGCCCTGTTCAGGGTAAAGGGAAAATGACTACCAAAAGTATCGTTTTTAAGGTAGAACTTAAAACTCTACATGGATCTATACCTAAATAGCTGGGCAACGTGCAAATACAATGTATTTTTGCGGACACGGACAGTGGAAAATGTATGTATGTATGGAATGTAAAGATGTATGAAAATGTAAGGGATGACGTAGCATAAAGCGAGACATGCTTCATATTGAACTCGCAGGTCACAATAATACACAATGCAAACCACACTCATCGTAAAAAATTTGTATTGTAAAAACGTCCACAGTGAGGCGACGAAGTATAACTAGACGTCGGATCGCAAAACATAGTGTCTTTTTGACGTCATTAGCACATGACCTCACGTTTCCAAATTGTTGTCAACACGCGCAAAATTGACGAAAGAAAAGTTGCTGAAAATTTGAAAACGCTGCGTTCAGTCGTATTGAATGCACTTCAAAATATGCCATGAAGGGAGAGAGGTAAAATATCCCAGTCAGAGGTGGGCCAATCTGTCGTTCATTAACCGCTTTCCCGAAGGACTGGGCGGTATAGCCTATTCCCGGCAAGGGGGAGCGGATTCGCACCCTCCCTCTCCGAGGTCTCGAGAACTATACATCCGATTTCATCATAACGAACGGCAGTCGATTTGTCATGACGTAAACTACATTTTTATGAAAATAAGTTCTTAAAATCTTGAAAGGGATGGACACGGGTGGGCAAAAAGTCAAAATGGGGGAGGCTTTTGGACTTGTTATAGCTCTGCTGTTTATGGACCGATTTTCTTGAAGTAAAGAGTTTATGGATGGAAATTTCACCCTTGGTCCATAGGTTTGACATTTCAAGAAAATTCATAGGTGTTCACAAGGTTTCCAAATAGGGGATTAGATTTTCGAAAACTGAATTAACCAAAAAAGTTCAAGACACTTCTTTAACTTTTACTAGTCATGTTATGCCGAAGAAGTGCAAGTCGTATTACACTGTTTGTATCATGTGAGCATGGGTGGTACCAGGGGCATGAAAAGGGGGAAACGGTCATGGTCATATGTTCATCAGGTCAACTTGTGACCTTTGAACTTAAACGACCAATAGCCTTAGAGTCACATGGGATAATCTTCAGTGCATTACGTATTGTTTGAAAACGTTTCCAGCCATCTGAATTTACTCTGTTTCTAAAATCCCATTTTACGGCTGTCGTGATTAGGTACCCGCACGGACATTTAGGTCATAGCTCTGTGACTCGACCTGATATCAAGCTGAAACTTGGTGCAAAAGTAGAAGGCACCCTTATACGTCATATACTTTACAGTTTGGCATTTGAAAAAAAATATTACTATGAAACCAAATTTTAAATTTTCACCTTGGCCTTACCTTGCCAAACTATCTCAAATTAACAAATTTACACCTGTATGCTAGCCCAAGCATTTACCTATGCAATGATGTAAAGTTTTAAGTTCCATCATAAAAACGCCATTTTTGGCAACTATTTTTCTTTTACCTTTAACAGGGCCAAAAATGGCCTGAAGTGCCCCCAAAAACGTTGCCTGCCTCCGCTCCTGCACAAAATAGATTTGCGAAATTTTGCTGCAGCACGTAGGAAGAATACGTAGGGAAAGTGACCATGTTTCGTGAAGCTGCGCCAAAAACTCTGGAATTGGGAAGCAAAAAAACTGAGGGGGGATGGATCCAGCCCTCCTGCCGGGAATAGGGTTAAACGGGGAAAAACACGGGTTACAACGATGGACCAGTTTTAAAATCAGTTCGATACAAAAGCATGGTTTGCAGACCCTTCTGCTGTAAAACTGATATGACGACAGAGGAGACGGCAAGCGACGTAATGTTCTCACACCATTCTAGTATAGGGTATCGCGTATCATAGTATAGGGTACACATAAACGCGTATCATGTGTACGATTTCGGAGTACATTTGGGGTTCGGTTCGCCTTTCATAAATGCTTTTAAGTGCTACTGGTCCAGTAAATGTGAGCGAAATGCTTTGTACCTACGCGGTGCATGTTTTTCACAATGATTTCACAGAGTTCGTTTTTTTACATACCCTTCAAGATAGACGAAGTATACGTTACGACCGTCCAAGCCCAAATGATCCGTCTGTCAACGCGTCCTGAAATTTCGAACATGCGTGACCTTCGATCCTCGTTCCAAGCCGTAATTCATACATCTGCCTGGTAGCCCACTGTTTTACTATGAGCATTCGTGAGCTCAGATAAAGATGCATCGTAAATCTGAGGCCGCTGGTGTTGAAAAGCCATGGTGGAAAAACGAACAGAGAACGTAAAAATATTCGGGGTCGTCGAGATCAACGGTCTCTCCGTACTGCAGTCAGGCACTGCCGCAACAGGCTACGTGAGACCTAATTAAAAAGCTACTTTACGCCTTCCTTCTTGTGGTGCGGGAGCAATGTGTTTGTATACAAATTGTTGGCTCTCTACACCTATTTTTCAGTATTCATTGTGCGCCATGAAAAGCCGCCGTACATGTCGTCGATTTTTGACTCGAGTAAAATACGTTTATATTCGTCCCCACATTTCACAAACTGTGGCTTATAGTCTGCTTTGTCATGCATTCAGCGTGCTGGCACTGCTGACCAATATCACTCGCCAATTTTAGCCCGAATATCCAATACCTTTATGAAGTACGGGGTTCACGTCTATCTGCGATGACTGCTGACAAAACAATGACTTAGTACTGAGAATTATGGCCTTTGTTCCGGTCGTTTCGTTACGTTACGTTTCGTTCATTCCAAGAACTTCGTTCATTCCAAGGCCTTCTGTATCAAGCTTCAGAGTGTTCTAGGGACGGGCTCTTGAAGACAGTACAGTCTGTGTGTCGTTCAGCAGGCACCTGGAGGAGGGTCCTTGGGAGGGGGGGGGGGGCGCGGGTGGCGGGGCCTCATCCTCCACCGTCGCGACGTCGCCGGCGGCAGCTCCCATGTCGCCCGGCGGCCGGAAGCGAGCAGCTCCGGCCGCCGGCGGACCGGACGCCCTGCAGCGATAGCGGACACGTGCACGGGCCTCCGTGCAAGACGTGCAGGCCGCACCGGCGGCGCCGCGGACGTCTGCGCCACATACATGTGCCGGCTGGAATTAGCCCTCGTTGGCTGCATTGCGGCGGTTCTATTAGGCGGCGGAATCAGTGGCCACTGGGGAAAAGTCGACCCAACGAGACCAGTGACCTCTTCAGCGAGGCTTGCTAGGACCATTGCACTCCTGCCAATGTTGGCAATGGTGCCAATGGTGCTAATGGACGCCTCAACAGTGACCTCCCCGGTTTACGTTGTCTTTACCTAACACACAGTATGGCGTCACCGATACCGCATCACACAGTATCGGGAAGACTAAAAACAAGTTTCCGGCGGGCTACATTTTCATTTATCGGAATCATACGGGCGGCGTTAATTTTCACTTGATAACCATTTAGAATGCAATTGCCAGCACAACACTTTGTAACCCATTTCATCGACTGGCTGGCTCTGGCGCGAACAGCACATAACATCAGATCTATTCATTCGATAAATTTGGATGGCCTTCTCGGTCCCTGGCGATACCTATGAAATTCGTTTTCTATTTATCCACTAACAGACCTTCTCCAGTCATAAAATGTTGTGCATATTCAGACGCCTTATGAAACACATTCCCGATCTCATCAAACCTGGTTCGAAAATCGGCAGTCATTAACACCAACATCTTCATAATGAAAAGGAAGTAAAAAAATAAGATGCAAGTTGGAAAAAATTAAGTTGAAAAGATACCACGTGATGCGGGAAAACAGCAGACAAAACACTTTTAAAACATACAGAAGTATTTTGTCAGGTTAGTTTTTCAGACCAATGGCATTCAATCAAGCCACGTCCTCGGTGATTTTAGCCGGTCCGATCATAACTGATCAGTGTGCCGCTAAACACCCCACTTTGTTGCCCCCGGCACTGCCGTCGTCATTTCTCTTTCTTTTGTTTACTCAGAGCATTCAAAAAAGATAGATTAGGCCCAGGCATGTAGCCAGGATTTTCCCCGGGGGGGGGTGGTGGGTGGGACAAATGTCAAATCTGGGCATATGTCACTGGCATACGACAGAATTTTTAGGACAAAGCATCAGTTTGATGTAAATGACCACATACTCAACGCGCAGGAAAAACAGCATGTTTGCTTTTGCAGCATATGTGCGATCACTTTTCCGTATTCCTCCGACAACACTATCTAGTGTAGACCGCTTAGCTCACGGGGAGGCGTGAACCCCATGCCCCCTTGGCTACGTCCCTGATTAGACCCAACAAGTCGTGCGCACTGGCTTACAACAAAATTGGCCTGCACGTTTTAGAAATATCAAGAAGAAAGATGCCAAAATAGGGTAAATGGACGTTTATACGCGACAACATTTCTCAGAAAACGTGCACACCTTTTCTTTGTCCTGGATAAACATATCATTTTTGGAAATCAATATCTTCCTGACATGTGACAGACCTATCAATGGTCGGTAGGATAGCACAAGGTAGGGCAAAATCGGTGATAAAATGCTGTCAGAGAGTTTGCATGAGTAAGCCTCCTATTTATACCCTCATTCTGAGCCCCGTATCCCTTTCCAGACTTTCATCATTTCTTTTTCAGTAAGCGTACATTTTGCTATGGGCTATCGTACATCCTTTTCAGTTAGCAGATCGGACAAATATTTTTCGAGATCGCCGGGGAGAGGGGGCAGAATCTGCCCCGCACGGAATCGTGCGCACCAAGCAGGAACACGGAATAGGGTTAATGGAAAGTCGACCTCGGTGAAACATCTCTTTTAGCCAGCGCTTCGGCCCGCGGACGAGATTGACTCCAGGCTGGTCAGGGTCCGGTTACGTCATTGGCGGCCCGCCAGCTCCTCTGAGATGTTTGCGCCAATCCATGGTCTGATCGCAACCCCAGACGAGATGGTGTTTCCACGAGCCGGCGTCTCGGTCATCTTGGATACGGACGGCCCGGCGGGAGACAACATTGACACAGAGGCTATCAGCTGATCGACCCGCCGCTGCCGGCCGCCGCGACGCAGCGGCAACGGACCGCCCCGCTAGCCCAGCACGGACCACAGACAGCGCGGCCAGGCCAGCACAGACCACTGACAGACAGCACCGCTAGCCCAGCACAGACCAATGACAGACAGCACCGCTAGCCCAGCACAGACCACAAACAGACAGCACTGCTAGCCCAGCACAAATCATTAAAAGACAGTCCCGCTAGCCATGTGTACTGGTAAAACATTTTCCATAAATGTCACTCTTTGGTTGGAATCGGTGATGTAAACCTTTAGTTTGCGTAAATCAAAGCCGCAGCCTCCAAAGTTGCTTTACCTGGCTCCGCTCTTGATACTTAATGATGTCTCCACATCAGCCTATACCCGTTTTCCGGCAATATTATGGCACGTAAAAATGTTTCTGGTCGAACCATACCTTGTGTGATCACGTGAAACCCCCTTAAACGTGACGTTGCATTGCCCTTCCCCATGATATTCCTTGCATTTGTCCCTCGCAGTCTCCATTTATGTATATTATGTGGATGGTTTATTATTGGAAATATCACTCACTGAAATTGCAAGACTGCTAGATATTAGCCTCCAGGAGCCATATTTAACCCTCCCCCGACCACGGGGGCTGTTGACCGCCCCCCCCCCCCCAGGTTTTTCGGGGATTACGAGAAAACGAACAAACACAGAGCCACGAAACTTTGTGTGCCTTTTGCTTGATTATTTTTACACCTTGTGTAAACGTTTTGAGCTCAGGTCAGGTCAGGCGCCTGACCTAGGTCAGGTCAAACGGACTATGTCTAAACGGACCTGTGTCATGCCACCAGCTTCAGCAGCACCACAGCGGTAATGTAGGCGATAGGTAACCGACATCTTGAAAAACAAAGAGACTGGGGTATTTCAGAGGGTTGGGACAGTAATAACATGAAAAGGGTAAGAAAACTTTAGGCTGGGTTATATGTAGTGGAGAAATTCACATCTCCCGGGTTACACATTTCGCTGGGTTCTCGATTGGCATGATCACACAAATCTAAAATTAAATCAGAACATGCAAAGCATATGCTTTCCCTAATCCACTTATTCTTCCAGACAACAGACAGTAGTTCAGTGTTTCCGAAGTGATCGCGTTTAGCTCCTTAACCCTATTCCCGGAGGGCTAGGCGGTATGGTCGATTGGTAAAGTACATATGCGTATACATCATACTCATTTATAACCTTACCAAAAATGATCATTTCGGAGATGTTACGTGTTCTGGTGCCGATTGTTTGTTGGAATGTGTACGCCTGTCAGTTTATGACATGTTATTACTTACTGTTCCACCACAAAGCGAACTTACATCGTTCGTTTGGGGCTTTGTTGAAACTGATGGTTCCAATCCCTTAACCCTATTCCCGGAGGGCTAAGGTATGGCCGATTCCCGGATTCCCCCCCTGAGACTGAGAACTACTTATCCGATTTCATCGCAACAAACGGCAATCGGTTTGCCGCGACGTGAACTACATTTTTATAAAAAGAAATTTTCAAAATTTTGACATTTGTGGATACAGGGGGGCAAAAATGTCAAAAGGACTTCATATAATCTTTTTAGGACCGATTTCGATGAAACTGGCATGAATCGAATTGGATAGGGCTTTTAATGGGATGCAAATGTGAAATTTTGAGAATATTCCTGGGCGCTCACAAAAATATGAATTAGTTTTCTAATAACGGAATGAACAAAAGAGGCCAAAACACTTTTTTAGCTTCTCTAGTCATGCTATCTAAAGAAGTACAAATCGCATTACAATGTTTGTATAATGTTACATAGGCAGAAAACTGTCATGGTCACACGTTCTTCAGATCAACTTGTGACCTTTGGCCTTAAATGATGACCTTGGGGTCACTTGGAATGATCTCGTGTGCATTCGATATTATATGTAAACGTTTTTAATCGATTGAATTCACTCTATTTCAAAAATTTCATTTTTTGGCTTTTGCAAAAAAAGTACGCGCACTGACATTTTAGTCATACTCCGTGACCGACCTGATATAAGCTGAAACTTAGTACACAAGTAGAAGGCAGAAATTATAGCAAAAAAACAAATTTTGACTTTTGACCTTGACCTGACCTTGTAAAATGACCTCAGATAAACACAATTACATCTGCACATTGCCCAACTATTCAGCTATACATCCATATAAAGTTTTAAGTTCTAGCTTTAAAACTCTGTTTTTGGCAGATATTTTCCTTTTACCCTGAACATGGTCAAAAATCATGAGGTGCCTCCCAAAAACGTTGCCTGGCTCCGTCCCTGAGCAAAATAGAACTTTGAAATTTTGTCACAGCACGTAGAACGAATAACTAGGAAAAGCCACCAAGCTTCGTGAAGCTGCGTTAGAAAGCCTGGAATTGGCAAGCAAAAAACCCGAGGGGGGCGGATTCCGCCCCCCCGCCCTGCCGGGAATAAGGTTAACCCTATTCCCGGCAGGGGGGCGGAATCCGCCCCCCCTCGGGTTTTTTGCTTGCCAATTCCAGGCTTTTTAACGCAGCTTCACGAAACTTGATGACTTTTCCTAGCTATTCCTTCTACGCGCTGTGACAAAATTTCGAAATTCTATTTTGTTCAGGGGCGGAGCCAGGCAACGTTTTTGGGAGGCACCTCAGGTCATTTTTGGCCATGTTGAGGGTAAAAGGAAAATGTCTGCCAAAACAGAGTTTTTAAGATAAAACTTGAAACTTTATATGAATGTATAGCTAAATAGTTGGGCAATGTGCATATGTAATTTTGTTTATCTGAGGTCACTTTACAAGGTCAGGTCAAGGTCAAAAGTCTAAATTGGTTTTTTCGCAATAATTTCGGCGCCGTTTTCTCAAATGCCAAACCCGGAATATATATGACGTACAAAGGCGCCCTCTACTTGTGTACCAAGTTTCAGCTTGATATCAGGTCGGGTCACGGAGCTATGACCTAAAATGTCAGTGCGCGTACCGTATATCGCAATAGCCATAAAATGAAATTTTTGAAATAGAGTGAATTCAAATGATTGAAAACGTTTACAGATAATATTAAATGCACACGAGATCATTCCAAGTGACCCCAAGGTCACTGGAGGTCATTTAAGGTCAAAGGTCACAAGTTGATCTGAGAAACGTGTGACCGTGACAGTTCCCCCTTTTTCATATCCCTGGCACCGCCTATGCTAACATTATACAAATATTGTAATGCGATTTGTACTTCTTTAGTATAACATGACTAGCAGAAGCCAAAAAAGGGTGTTTGCCTCTTTTGTTCATCCAGTTGTTAGAAAACTAATCCCCGTATTTTTCAAACACTGTGAACGCCCATGAATTTTCTCAAAATTTCAAATTTGCATACCCATGGTAAAAGCCCTATCCATAACCTCTCGATTCATGCCAGTTTCATCGAAATCGGTCCATAAACAACGGAGTTATAAGAAGTCAAAAAGTACCTCCATTTTGACATTTTTGCCCCCCTGTATCCACAAATGTCAAAATTTTGAAATTTTGTTTTATAAAAATGTAGTTCACGTCGCGGCAAATCGATTGCCGTTTGTTGCGATGAAATCGGATAAGTAGTTCTCGAGATCTCAGGGGGGGGGGGCCGAATCCGCCCCCCCTGCCGGGAATCGGCCATACCGTCTAGCCCTCCGGGAATAGGGTTAAGGGATTGGAACCATCAGTTTCAACAAAGCCCCAAACGAACGATGTAAGTTCGCTTTGTGGTGGAACAGTAAGTAATAACATGTCATAAACTGACAGGCGTACACATTCCAACAAACAATCGGCACCAGAACACGTAACATCTCCGAAATGATCATTTTTGGTAAGGTTATAAATGAGTATGATGTATACGCATATGTACTTTAACGAAAAATCCGACTTTACTAAGCAGGAAAAGCGGATAAGGCAAGGTCTGTCTCCATTGCTTCAACACGGCCTGGGTATGAATTCAAACCTTTGTAGCGCAGATAAGACATAGTGAGGTCTTACAAAACCGTGGGAAAGGCATTAACACGGCTTGGTTTGTTCCAACCGCCTCGAATCCTTTATTCCAAGCGATCCGAATTCTAAACAGTTTTGCATCAGCCTATCAGCAAACGAAAACAATTGGACCTCGATAATGCTGGGATCGACTAAAGGTTGTTTTGAAATCGAACGAACGCTCTTACTTCATCTTTGCAGTTTGTCGACTTGTTCAGGTGGATCTGTATAAGTTCTGCATGATTCAGTCAATGCACGCCAAACGAAGTTTTCGTACAAGATTATAAGGCAAACCCGATTCCAAACAGCCCTGGTCTGTAACGTGGACCTCATCCCGCACAGTTCTGGTACATAAGGTCGACTTCCTCCCAGACAGTTCCGATATATAAGGTGGACTCCATTCCACACGGTTCTGTTGTATAACGTCGACTTCATCCCACACGGTTTTGGTATATAAGGTCGACCTCATCCCACATAGTCCTGATATATAGGATCGACCTTCATCCGACACAGTCCTAGTATATAAAGTCGACCTCATTCCAAACAGTTCCGATATGTAAGGTCGACCCCATCCCACACAATGCCGGTATATAAGGTCGGCCTCATTCCACACAGTTCTGACATATAAGGTCGACCTCATCCCATTCGGTTCTGGTACATAGCGTCGACCTCGTCCCACCCAGTTCCGGCATATAAGGTCGGCATAATCCCTGTCAGCCCTAGCCATATCACCCGAGCCAACGGAATCAGTCTGGCATCGCCCACACGGAACTGATTTGAACTGCGCAGTATCACTGCATTCTCCTTTAGCGTATGGACAAGTGGTGCAAACGCCAAGAGGCCACAGAACATTTGCAGCCACGCGACCCTTTTCCTCGAGCGTGTATGCATGTCTTACCGGTTCGCCGGTGCTTGGTCAAACGAATATACTACATTTAAAGCACTGAGCCCAAATACGTGTTGGAACCATGCTCGTGTCCTAAATGTCACACTGTGCAATGAGGCAGGCACAAAACGCATTTTTCCCATAGCAACGAGTAAACTTCTAAAATCCTCAGTTCCAAAGTCCCTATATGTACTCTGTACCTAAAAGTACATTTCGTATATAAATGGTGGCGTCAGAACTATCGAACACCCTGACTTATGCTTGGAAAAGGAAAAAAGAACATGGTCAGGCATCGCAATTATAATATCGCCTTGACTCCGTGGAAACGTCTACAGCCATGGCAAAATGTTACTTATAAGGGACACAATCTTACCGCTCCAAATCAGACATACGATTTAGCACTTTGCCAAGCCCAAACAGTGTTGTGCGAGTGAACTAGCCCCTTGTTTTCAGCCTGAAATGCCCTAAGGTGGGTTGCGTTTTTGCAAAGCGGGGCTGTTGAGCAACACTTTTCCTGAACATGGGTTTGTACAATTGTGGAATGTGGTGCCTCTTCCAAGAGAAAACATGCCATAAGATGATCATGTGACCCCAACTGCAGCCTGCTGGCAGCCAATGGAACAGTATACAGCTGCTGCGATCGAGCCCCGAATTTTGTCGAGGGTCTTTTCAAAAGTGTCTAGAGGCCGACAGCTTCCTTATGATCCGAGGCTGCAGTTTTACAAAGCTGCAGAAATGTGCAAAGTTTCTCGGGCTAATTTATTGTCAATGCGAACAGCATGATTAATGGCTGGCCTGGGAAAGACCAGAACGATTTATTTCATGTTGAAATGACTGTCAAAGAAAACTAAAGAAGACATGGACAGATTTTTCACTTCCAAGTGGGTTGATGCAGAAAAGAACATTATGGGCCGGTTAAAATTTCTTTACACACTGCGATTTTGTCAGCATTTGCGCAAAGGTCAACTGCCACCTCCTAAAAGGCTCTCACGACCACGAGGATTTTGACAACGTAAAAACGGACGGGTTCTCGTGTCCGTTCAGATGCACGACGCCTTTGAAGGCAAAAGAGCCCGACCTTTGAAAATGTGCTCACACCACGGTTCTCTGGCCGTTCCGGTAGCAGCTGAAAATCACATTCAACGGGGCCAAATGGCGGTGCCTTGCGCATCGTTCCGATTCCAGCGGACATCAGCAGCCTTCTGCGGGCGTCATCGGAGAACGAAGAGCCAATCACGGGTGTAATGTCAGTCGGAACGACGTCTGATTATCACCCGCTGACTCCCGGACTGAGATTCCACAACAAAGCAGCCAGGCTGAAACGTAAAATCAATGCCAACTGCCCACCATCAGCTGAGCGTTCTGCACCAACTCGGCTGCAAAACTGACAATTTATGATTGCTTAACGTTCATCCATTTAGAAGCTTAACGAACTGTTCTGGCCAGAGCACGATAATACGCGATCAGTGACCCGATAGAGCGCAATATATTCCAGCCCTCACAGCCGTACAGAAATACGTTCAATATTCAGGGCTGGTGCTGTCGAGATTTAAGTGATGTATTAAACAGGAAACGAAAACGCCATATGCAAAACTGAATACATGCTTCCATAAGAACCGTATCTTTCAATCCCTACTGAATTCATGACGTCTCCGGTCTCGTCATATTGATGGTAAACTACATGGACGGCGAAAGGAAGGGCGACACTGGCAGGACAGCTGACGTCTCAAAAATGTAGCACCAATAAGGCTAACCTTGAGATATTGCACGCGAAAAGAGGAATAGATATTTTGGGCCATGTAGCTTTGAAAATGCTCCGCCGTAACCAGTTGGCTGCCCGAAACGGAATGCGCAATTTTACGAAGAGCAAACGGCATCCAATGCACCAAAACATAAATATGTCTCCAAACAAAATATTATGGATGAAATTCCTAAGCATTACGGTAATTTTTCCACCTCGCTACTCGTTTTAATTCCGATTTAAATATATCCAAGACCAGCATTATTCTCTTTACTATCGGTCGCGATGAATAAGATCGACGCTCAAGAAATAAAACCTGTGTGCTATGAAGAACTTCCCTTCCTGTCCCCCATGCCAGATTCAGATATGGCATCTGAAATGAAGAATGTGAACGGCGGGTGTGCCCGAAGACGTTCTTGTTATTACACGTGTACCTGGGAACGAACGTGCGGTTAGAATGGTAGGTCTGTTGACGTAAAAACCTGAGCATGATGGAGAGCTCAGACGTAGTGCAGCGGGGATCGGTACATGTCGGGTATCTGGGTTAGGAACAGGAGTGAAAATGTACGATGTACGGCTCATGCACGGCACTAACGGAAGACAAACGCAGACGTCAAGGCAAGGCAGTAGCACGCCTTGATGGCACTGGAGAGACTGTAACTCAGAGCCGGCAGCCCCCGAAGGTGCCATCACACAGCGATCGTGTTCAGTTGGCGCTAATGCCACCCAGCGAATGCCACGTTATGACAATCTATGAAAAACTGCACAGCCGGGTGTGGGGTTCAGGGTCATTGTAACAGTCAGTGGTTGAAACTCGCACGGTTGGCCGGTTGAATATAAAGAATTCGGGTGTGCGGGTCAATCTGGCTTTCAAGCTTTTCAAGCTTTCGCCTCTACACAAAGCCGCGACCACATTTTTGGTCATCTATGGCTTGGCCTGATTCAACCTGAAACTTGGTACACCAGCAGACGATGAACTGGCGTTTCATATACGTTTCAAAACGGAAGATATCTGTTTGGAAATAATTTTTACGTTTGATATTGGCCTGCGAGCGTGACTGACCTCAGATTAACGAGATTATTTTTGTATTTTTATTAGTTTATCTACGTATTCCTACAAGTTTCGAACACTATTTTCGTGGCATGTACAAATCATGCCTCCCGTTGGAGGCATGATTTTGCATTCCCGTTGGAGTGCAGTGTATACTGTTAAGCTCGCTGCACTCTTCAGTGTTGGTTTACACAATGCTGCGATGTATATCTGTCACCGACGGAAAGCAAAAGTTTCCTCTCAGTCATTTCCATCAAAAGCGGGAATGCAGTGCTCGAAGTCCGGTGAGAATATAATGGGGGCTGGGAGCGAAAACTGAGCACGTGAGACTGGCCGGACTGACCTTTGCCACACCAACTTTCAACACAATGCTCCTCCCATGCGTGTTTGCTTATGTCATACAAAGGCCATGCTTCGTCATAGCTATGACCCCGCCAAGCCTGCTCGAGTAAGGTGATTCAAAATATCCAATCCGACTACGATAAACTGAAATCTTGAATTCTGCACAGTGTAGTAGACCTGGGCTTCTTCCATCTGTCGCGTGACAGGCTTCCTACGGCCAAGGGATCGTCGATCGGCAAATGCCACGAATGTGCCATGAAACGTCACCAGTTGTCACCACTGACAAGTCGCGAGACAGGCGCCGCCGTTCGAGCCGCGGAACGGCTCGCAGAACTGCGGTTTTTCTGCCGCTCGTGCACCCTGCGGCCCGTTTCACCACAGGAATATATTCTCTGAAGGTAGCATATTTAGTCACTTTTGTAATACTCATGACATATTCCGTTTCACCAACCGTCGCAGACGAATATTTATCCCGTTCAAAGTATGACAGCGTGAAGCGGCATAGTATCCCGCTTGCGGAGTACTATGACGTCAGGCCTGTCATAATTATTCCATTTAGTCAGAAGTTTGTTTTTTTTTTTTTTGTGTTTTTTTTTTTTTTTTTTTTTTTTTTGTTTTTTTTTTTTTTTTTTTTTTGTTTTTTTTTTTTTTTTTTTTT
The DNA here is from genome assembly GCA_030062745.1 of Capitulum mitella. NCBI lineage: Eukaryota > Metazoa > Arthropoda > Thecostraca > Pollicipedomorpha > Pollicipedidae > Capitulum > Capitulum mitella. The sequence goes on along the minus strand of CP099841.1, from coordinate 13,824,612 downwards.
TTTTTTTTTTTTTAATTTTTAGTTTTTTTTTTTTGTTTTGGTTGTGTGGGGGGGGGTGTTATTTTTGATGTTGGGGGGGGGGTGGATGGTTTTTTTAATATTTTTTATAAAAAAAAAAAAAAAAAAAAAAAAAAAAATTTTAATATTTTTTTTTTTTTTTTTTTTTTTTTTTTTTTTCAAAAAAATTATGAAAAAAATATTAAATTTTTTAAAAAAAATTTTATTATAAAATTAAAAAAAATTAAAAAAATTTTAAAAATTTTTATTTTTTTTTTTTTATTTTTTTTTTTTGTGGGGTTTAAGATTTTTTTTTCCCTCCCCTCCTTGGGGGGGGGGGTTTTTTTTTTTTTTGTTTTTTTTTTTTGTTTTTTTTTTTTTTTTTTTTTTTTTCTAAAAAAAAAAATTAAACATTTTTTTTTTTGTTGGGGGGGGGGGGGTTGGGGCGGGGTTTGGTTTTTTTTTTGTCGTTAATTAGTTTTCCGTGAACAAACTGGGCCTTTGTTTGGGGTGAAAGTAAACCCCGGGGAAAAAAAAGGCCCCCCCGCCCAACTAGCGGTTGGGGGTAGAGTGCATAAGCGAACTACTTCCTTGAATATATTCCTAGCGCCAAGGCATACTTACGGCAATGGTGAAACGGAATAATAGTCGTGTCATAATTTGAATGGGATAATATGCCACGCGCTGATCGGATACTATTCATGTGGTGAAACGGGCCCCTGGCCTCGAGCCGGCGGTCCGACCGCGGCCGTCGCCCGACCAGCGCGCTGGTCGGGCCAGCGTCGGTCGCCCCGGCCGGGGCGTCAGCCGATCTGCGGTCTGTCTCCCGGAGCCGGGCCTAATTACTGGCCACCGCCGTCTGGATATGCATGATTTGTGAGCGCAGTCGATACTCGATCGACGGCCCGGTCATGCACCGCCGGGCCCGCGCGCCGCCGGAGGGGGGGGCTGTCCCACATGACGGGGGCGGGACAATGTCAGCCGTCGGCCGTCGATCACGGCAAATGCGAGGTGCCGTCCCATATGAAACGGCCGCGGTCATGTCGGACACGACAGAGCCGGATTGCCTCCTGCGTGATCCAAGCGGCACTTCTAGCTTCCGCTCCGGCAGCCAAACTCATTCTTTCGCCCCATATTTTACGAGCGTGTGCCCAAGGGATCTGTTAGTTAATGTGCTGCATAAACAAGATATCACAAAGTCCTTTTGTCTTCAGAGGTCTGATGCAAGGTCTGAGCGCTGTTTTGAGATACATGAAACACGCTCGCATGCAGAAACTGTTTGCTTGCATAATTTCAAAACTAGCATGTCTCCTGCCCGACGACATACAGCAGGGAAGAAAAACTCATCTTGTTATCCCGGTGACAAGGTAACTAATCAAAAGCGACATTCGCGTTACAACATTTGCATGAGAGTTCAAGCATCGTTGGAACTGAGGCTTTACAAATGTTGCTAAGTTCCTTGGGGAATGCTTTCCACGCATGCAAGGCGGATTTGCCATGTATATCTTTGTTGTCTATTGTCTTTACTTCCTGTTGTTGCCCATCTAAGTCTTCCATGACTTGTTGGGACCTGGGATCAGTTTTCGGATCCTTGGTTGAAAGGTTTGATTCACATCAAAGCTACGATTGAATCAAAATACTCTTAACAGTGTCCGGACAAAATGGTGAAATGTGGAAATGGTGAATGCCTTTTTGGCGAATGCCAAATGGCGAATGCTGAATGGGGACATGGAAAAAGGCGATACGTTAAAATGGCGACTGGCCAAATGGCGAACGGCAAAATGGCGACATGTAAAAATGGCGGCACGTTAAAATGGCCTCTGGCCAAATGGCAAATATCGAAATGGCGACATGTTAAAATGGCGACATGCCAAAATGGCGAAGAGCCAAATGGCGAACGGCCAAACTGCGACAAGCAAAAAATGTGACATGCCAAAACAGTGGACGACAAAATGGCGACATGCCAAGATGGCGGATACGGTGGTGAATGGATGATTAGTAAACGGCAAAATGACTACTAAATGTAAAAAATGACTACTACGTGTAAAAAAGGTGACATGCCAAAATGGCGAAGAGAGAAATGCGAATGGCAAAATGGCGACATTGCTTAGTATAAATTACACCCCAATGGCTTACCTAGATGGGTTTGGGCTCAGATTAATGACAAGCAGACCTTGTTGCTTGTACTTTAAACCCATCGTCCAGTGGTGCAACCAATGGCGGACGGTCTTCGTTGCGGAAAGCCTGAAGGGTCTGTTAATAGGTATTGGCAATGTGTAAGGATGCAATGAATCTGTAACGTGACACAGTCCAACATCCATGATGCTCTTTTTTTGGGGGGGGAGGAATGGGTAATGACGAAGACTATCGATTTCCATTCCATTTTGTTTCCGTTCGCATTGTTAAATGCTGAGATGACAGGCAGAGGACGTCGTAAGCAACTTCAAGCTAACTACCTCCTGTGCTGCGGATAAGATCAAACACTTGGGTCGCATGGCACCGGGTGCGAGTCCCGGAGGAGGCTCATTGTTAAATAGTGGCCATCTGGCAATTCTCCAGAGGGTTGTCCTGGCACGGGGCGGCCCAGTCCATTTATCCGTTTATTGGCCGTTTCGCCATATATCCGTTCGGCATTTTTACATGTTGATTTTTCACGTTGCCATTGGGCCGTTCGCCATTTAGCCGTTCGCCATTTTAGTATGTCGTCTTTTTGCGCGTCGTCATTTAGCCATTCGCCATTTAGCCGTTCGCCATTTTGGCATGTCGCCTTTTTGACACGTCGCCATTTGGCCATTCGCCATTTAGCCGTTCGCTATTTTGGCATATCGCCATTTTTACATGTCGCCATTTGGCCATTCACCATTTGGCCGTTCGTCACTTTAGCATGTCGCCATTTTTACATGTCGCCGTGTAGCATTCGCCATCTAGCGTTCCCCAAAAAGGCATTCGCCATTTTACCCTAGTACCACTATTAACTGCGTGGAACAAATTTGTCGCCAGCCATGGGGAATTACATGCTTTATGTTGTTACATTATATGATTTATGTTATATATATTACTGTATATTACATGCTTTATGTTATACATTATATGCTTTATGTTATATATATATGTTATATACATTACACTATATATCAAATGCTTTGTGTTTTATTGTACGTTATCGGTCTGCCATGGCCTACTCTCACCCTCCGCCCATTACTGCTAGTTTCAAGGCTTACCGACGAATCGACGCCTGGATACACAGTGCCTAAACGTCATATCACTGTCATTTCACACCCGTATTTGAACAAACCTTGAAGCGGTCATCTGTTGTGTAGCTGAATGCACCCAGAGCTAGGATGTGCAGATCTTCCTTCCTGATCCATGATACCTGTGAACAGAAACACCCTTTTTGGTGGTGCCCTTACACAGTCTGTCAATGTCCAAACGCTGCACGATATTCCCTGAATGTGCGGCCAGTGTTATAACTGATGAAACAACATAATGACATATTTCATACAGTTTACTGTTTACTATACAGTTTTCATGCCCTACAGGAAACATACCTTATTTCTGACGGATGTCATGGCTATGTCGATTGCAACGCAAATGGCGTAACGTTTTGATGTTCGTTTTACGGCGTGCAGAACGCAATTGCTGGAGAGCTCTGGCGTAAAATGTCCCTTCAGGATTGACCTCTTCCATTATCTGGTTCAGATTACTCGTTGTCAATGCTGTCATCGTAAATCGGTACTACTGATTGGCAGAGATGGTTGCTCATATGTCATTTTCGGTGAAGCATGAGTGTGTGTATTCGTACACAATTTCAGCAGGTAATACACTGGTTCAACGCAGTAACACCGATGCACACTGGCTTTTTATCCACACTGCCTTACAAGTGAAGTCAATTGAGTGGGGCTGTGGAATGCTGTAGGCCACTTCTTCCTCTGCCAGAACTCGCGAACGATAAGCCAACAGTTCTAAGTCACATGTGTCTGACTGTACGTTTGTACAAAATCGCAACCCCAGGAGACAATGACTGGCCGGGCTGCACAACGGAAACGTACAACAACGCGATGACAGATCCAAGGGACGGGCTATGGAGCATCGACCGATCTCACGGATGGGTCATGGCCCAAAGACGGTTCTGGCGGATGGATCACGATGCTAAAGGCGGACCTTAAAGACGGAGCACGAGACTAAGTCGCGATTCTTTACACCAGATATGATCTTAAATTGGGCCAGTGAGACGGGTGATAAGCGTCCCCCCAAAAACAAAAGCAAAAACAAAAACGTTCAAGTGTATGCAAATAAAGACGCAAAACTGACTTCACACCTTTCATGGCAGTTAAGGCACGTCTTCCCTGACCACTTCATCAAACTGAATCAGAGAAACAGGCACTGACGGAAACGAAAAGTTTTAGCCTATTTCACTGTCTTGCATGTGAACCACAAGAAAATCTTCTACTAGTACCCGACATTGGTTGCCATCTGACACATTTGGCCGCATCCCAGCGACATGCCGAGAACAGAGGCACAGAGATGAACAATGGTACAGAGACATTACATTAGGGAAGCACGATTTCAAATAACTGCGTGATGCCGCCCCCCCCCCCCCCGGCCCGCTCTCTCGGCACAGCAGAAACTGAGCTACTGATACTTCTTTACTTCTAAACGGTTACCGGGCTGCTGTTTCTGGACGATGTTTCTGATTCTGGCACATGTTGCGTTCCGAGAACATTCACCGTCAAAGTCGAATGATATATAAATTTTCATATCGAATCCGTTTTGTCAGTGCAGTTTCACAGCTGCAGTCCGTATATACATCAGGTTCTTATGAAACTGAAGCACAATGGGATTCAACAAGGCACTTGCTGTCGCGTCCAATACCAAACATTTTTGTGTCGGATAACTCCGTAACGAAATCACGCAGCATTGTCAACTTTTCAGACACCTCGTCAAATTTACTGAAAACGTTTTGCGCGTAAAAATCTACCACGGCCATCCAGCCACAGCTATTAACAAAAACAATTCGTGGAATCAATATGCGATAACGTTAAAAATTTTGCCATTTTTCGTTCCCTTGATTTTGGGCCCCTAAAAAGCGCCCTTCATGATACGTCTCTTAGGGTCACTTGAAAACCAGAATGCACCGACATGACATCCTTTGAGGTCGTCTGTAAGGTCACCGTTTGACTAAAAAGGGTGAGACCAGGTAACATCGTGTCGGTGAACGCCCGAGCTACATGCTCATTCTTGTTCCGTCGTTCTGTCACGCCAGGTTTGGAAAGAGCCCAGGATGTCATTGCTGTCGTTAATGATGTTGATGTCGAGGATCTCCTCCCCCCACCTCGTACTGTCGAAGGTACCCAAACGGCAAATACTGGCGAGGGTTAAAATATCAAATATCGAGCTGCAGTTTATGATTAAACATACGATTGCCCTTACCCCTTCAAAAAATGATCATGGTACTGACTGAATGCAGACCGCCATGCCCAATGAAACATGGATTGCACTAGCCAACTTTCCAATTTAACATCAATCCGCGCACGACCGTCGGTCGGCGACGACAATGCCCGACTGGGGGAGGGGCAGTTGGCCGCCCCCTCTAACTCACCAACGGTTGGTCGCACGATTAAAATTACGCATACCGTTGGAAAGTTTGTGACGAGAAGAGCTCGAAACTGGTCTCATTTTTTTAGTTTTGGATAATATGTAAGCAATTTACGTCCTATATATGTTTTCTCATAGCCGACTGCATGAGACCGAGCAATGGCCTGAATCTCAAGGGCTGTGACTAATAACGCATAGGCAAAGGCACCAGCGCACAAGTAAAGGTCCGCGGGTGCCTATACACATCTAATGTCTCGGATTTGTTCAATATATACGCCGAAACGCCGAGTTAAAGACACGGCAATTTTCGCGCCGGCTGTCGGCGGGCGCCGTAGCCGTACGCAGTAAGAAATTAAAGGTAACTAATTTTAGCGTTCCTTTGTTTTCGCGAAAAAAGCCTATCAATGTAAATTTTATTGATCTTAGTGATTCTTCTAATGGTTTTTCATGTTTCAATTTCAGAAAAAATTCATTAGTTACCAATCTACACAATTGGGCGGAGCTTTATTTGCGAAGAGCCTGTTTATTTCCAAACTATGCAATTTTTCAAACTTTTTGAGGTTCCTGGCACTACTTACGTCTGTGCAAGCCAGTTCTGCCATTTTCTACCCATTCTGAGTAATTCATCGCTGATTTTGACGGTGGTACATTTTGGCTCACAACAGTTATTCGTGACCTGACCTCAGGTCAATGTCTGGAAGTCATTGATACTTTGCCCAATGACGGTAGCTAGATGTCTGCTTCACTCCACACTAAAAATGTTATGGAATATTCCGTCAATTTCCGAAAAAAACGGCAACATGTCTTAAAAATAGGCTTGATCTTAGGTCAATGACCCGGAAAATTCCAAAAAAATCTGAGATAGGGGATTTCTTGCATCTATGAAGATGACTAATCCCTGAAATTATTATTGTGGTATCTTGTTTTCCGAAAACGTTACAGGGCGCTAAACTTTTTTGGACATAGGTCTGTTTGACCTGACCTAGGTTAGGTACACCTGACCTGACCTGAGGTCAAAACTTCGACACAAGACGCAGAAAATGATTAAGCAAAAGGTACATAAAGTTTCGTGACTCTGTGTTTGTTCGTTCTCTCGCAATCCCAGAAAAACCTCAGTGGGGTGGCGTTTAACTGCCCCCCAGTCGGGGACGGGTTAATTGGCCATAGCGATGATAGAAATTGTGCTGTTTTTTAACATCCAAAGACATTTTGGTTCAGAAGTGGCTTTTAAATACCCGATTCAAGATCAACCAAAACGAATTGAAGACGGTTTTCGGAATACTTTTAAAACGACCATATTTTCGCGATGCGATACTTCTATCAGGTCATGCACGGTCATTCAAAAAAAGTGCCCGCATAGGCAGATCCTTAGACGTTTTAAGGCCATGAAACTGCTTAGTTTCCACGTCCATGTCATTTTAATTACCACAGGCAAAAAGGCCTGCTAGCCATGCCTTCAGAAATTGGGGTGGCTGAAGGGTCTAGACTACCCTTCAACACTCATTGATTGAGGGTATTCAAATCGTGGCGTCTCCAGTTCGCTTCAGCACAGGGCGGGCCAGCAGTTTTCCAGATTGTAGTTCTGGCAGAATGGTTCTAGTTGCCAAGGTTAATAAGACAAAACAATTTTTCTTTCAATACACTGCTACCACAGTGAAAAACTAGTGCAGGACAAGGAACGTAAAGACATTTGCTTCAAAATTCTGCATCATTGTAAGGAGTACCGAGACTTGAGGAGGTTAGTAAGCGCTAGAAGTGATCAAATGTATCGATGCTGGGTATCTTCACTAAAAAATACGCCAAAAGATGCGTTTAGCGCCCTCATTCACATTAAGGCTGCACGACTAACCCGTGCTGTTCGAGATCTGACCTGCACAAAATGGAAAAAGGACGCCATGGGCCAATGACCTTGACATGACCCCGACCCAAAATCCTCTACCAAGACGTCAAATGAATTAATGGAAATTGTTGTACTCCACGTTTTAACGCTCAAACACGTACCCTTTCCCCGTCTCGTTCGAAAAGCCGTACAGAATGAACTGTGCGGTCCCAGAACGTGTCCAAAGTTGACCTTTTCGACCCCATTTGACCCTAAGGATATTGACCAAGGGTCATAAAAATTGCGCACGATGCAAGTCTTTATGGCCCTAACATACCCATAAAACTTCATGTTTCTGGCTCTTTCCGTTTCCGAGAGCGAAGGAGGACATTTTTGTGCCTCTTTCCACTGGGCGTGTTAAGTCACACATTGACTTCAGTCTCAAAGGCCATGTCAATGGATTCTGGCCTCCATGGAATGTTATGGGACGTGGACCATCGGGTGCTTTGGCTTTCGGGGGCTCTCGAATGGATTCTGGCGATGAACACTCGGCGCTTTCAAATGCATAAGAAACCAAAAGTTAGTCGAAAAAATAAAAAATGCCAGAGACCTCAATTTATGACTATGACCCAGAATCACCCTGAGCCAAGAAAAGACCCAAGTGCGACGGTCTCTGACATCAAAGGTGACACTAGTGCTAACAATGAGGAAGACTGAGCATGGCTAAACACTACACTGTTGGTCCATTAAGGGACACTGTCCGATATTAACCCATGAACACTGCAATTTCTCCGTCGAAGTCGATGCGCGGGTACTGCGGGTCACCCGCCCCGCGGTAGCAAATGCATCATATTTGTTTTGAAGAATGCGCTCAATCTGGAGCCACATATTTTACTTGGGAATGGTGAAAATATTCCCGAAATGCGAGGTGAATCAACAGCATATTGTAAATGAGATTGCAATGTAGTTTTACTTTGCATCTTACTTTTTTCTAGGCCTTTTTCTAGGCCCTATGCATATAGTACTGGCCTGTCTCCGAAATTACATATCATCGGACAGGGAGGAGGTAGTGTTGACAGAACAGTTATCGAAATATTCAAGAGACGATGGTGTGCGCAATAATCCGCCGTTCTGCATTCCTCGCCATCGGCTCTGCATACATATTTACGCAAGAAAAACTAAACAATACTTACCACAGTCGCCATAAGATGAACACGCTGTTGGCAACCGGTGGAAAGGCGATGATCGGGCCCTGATGAAACTGAACGTTTGTTTTTATATCGTGGTTTTCAGTAAATGAGGCTCCTTGAACGCGTTAATAAATACCATCAGCTACGCAAAGTACATGTAAAAATATTCATAATAATGTGTTTTGCTAAGAGGGGAAGCCCATTTGTAGTCAGATCTTGTAATCTGTTTTCGTGTGGACTGTGCTGATATCTCATCGGATCACTGTATGTAAAGCCATGATTTTTTTCCCGTTTTTTACGTCTAGAATCGCATGTTAATTTTAGAGGGAAGTAGAAACTTTTCCCAGGAGCTCATCATTTTCCTCAGACAGACGTGCAATGGCATCTTATGCATAAGTTTACACGTATTTCAGCCTTAGGATGTATGCAGTCCCGATTTGAGCGAAGGAAACTGTATTCCCTTAATCAGTTGGGCATTAACCTGTTTCAACAATCTGTTGCAAACGTCCAGTACTCCGACAAATATGACTACTGAGACAAATTTCGGGGGTATTCCATATCATCTTGCACGAGGAACAGGCAAGCAATGTTGTACGTTTTTCACGTTCGGTGTTTTCGAAGCGTGCAATACAAATTACGAACGGGCTCCTAAGAATTCCCAATGTTCGTTAACCATCACCCGGCCGAAAGGCGGAGATTTTCGCGAAAAGTCGGAAACATCTAGAACCCATGCACCCCACATATCTCTTGACCTGTGAGCGATACAATGGGGGGAGGCATTGTTTGAAAGGTTTAACCAAATCTAGCTCCATGAACACTTGTTTGCTTTTGTTAAATATGACCGAACGCCAGCCACCATATGTATATATCAAATTTCGTACTAGAAATCATGTGAAGACATGAAAATTAAGATAAGATAGTTTTCAGAACGTTTATGTATCGAAAGTCGAAAAGGCGACTTCCATATCGTCTTTTGTTGCAATGAGTTTTAGTCTGAAATCAAAAGAAATCCCGCCATAGGGTCACGCCAAGTCTGATCCGGCCGTTTCCAAATACTGGAAGTGCTCAATTAAAAAGTCCTTAAAATGAAATAAAGGTTAGAGCCCCTATTCCAGTTTAAGTGAGGACCTGGAGAGGGTTAAGGCCATGGAAAAAGCTTTCGAATCCCAATGCGCGAGAGTCAAACAAATCAAAATATAAGCAAAAACGTACGTAAACCATGTACAACGTGATGGTCACCTCACCCCTGGTCGTTAAGGTAAGAACCATTTATAGTTTCAGAACGACTGGGAACCCCGAAATCTGAATCATTTCTAGGTTTTAAGCTCAACGACACAGTTGTTTTCTTGGTAGATAGTAGAAGAACAGAAATAAACTGACGGAGGTTGATGGGTTTGATGGAATGCTCTAAACCTTTCCGCGTTTTCTTTTCATACCACTCATTTGGCTTCTTCCGGACTGTGGTATAAAGTATCCACCTACTCCACTGTGTTTATGGTTATATTTGTGATATAATGTATATCGTATAGACTCCTTAAATCACTAGTTTCCGCTCCCTTGCTTTTTGTTTATTATGTCATGGAAGAGAGGTTGGTATCACATAAAAACGGACCATCCGTACGCAACCGGTGAAATACGATAACACACACCATCAACATTTCGAATGGAAACGGTTAAAACTAGCGCAATCATCAAAACCACACAGCCTCATGATTTTCACAATCATTTTAACGACAAACATGCAACGTTATTCAGTACGCAAATGTAGCAGTAGACGTTTTATTCTGACTGGGTATGGATGAATCGCCAAGCTAACTTCTGCAGCTAGGCTGAATGCAGTCGGAACGAAAATCCACAAATCTTTCCGTATCGGAGGTGCTTTATCAGTGGCGATGTCCTACCATGGCCTTTTCGATTGTTGCACGCCTCATGTAAGCGGAGCCAGCGGTCGTGAGGCTGATGCGCCCGCCGCACGGCTGCCGTCCCCAGGCGGCCTCGACCGGCCGCCGTGCGCTGGCGGCCCGGAGATCGCCGTCAGAGGAGACGCCGCCGGTCCTGCCGCAGCTGTCAGCCGGCCGCCGACGCTCCCCGCCCGGACCAGGAGGCAAGCGGCCGTCGTGGTCGGCACGCGGCCGGCTGTCCGGACACGGGAGCGAACCGAGCTGCAGCTTCCCGCAGCACAGAAATCCCCGCCGGGAACGACTGTTTGGAAACTGTCGGGCCTGTCGAGTCAATTTGCGGAACTGATGGTGGATTTATAGCCGAGGTCGGGCTTTCCGAGATTGGACGGTCTTGTGATGGAAGTCGCACAACCGACAAGGAACTAATACACGGGACGAAACCAGGCCTGACGGTTCGATTGGCGCTCCCGGGAAATCTGAGATGATTGTAGAATATTTCGCGCTTGACATAGGAGGGTTATGAGTTAGTTACGGTAACTTTCATCGGCAGGAGGCGCTGTTTGCGTGCGAACATCGTAACGGTCGTATTTTTTCAACAAAACCCGCTAATTTGGATTCTGAAACTGACACATAAAGAAGCGTTAACTGTGCGGTTCCAAGGATGCAGTTATTTTTCAGGGCATTATTTATTTTTATTATTTAAGGGAACCAGCGTTTTTTGTCTTGGAAATATCTTGGAACTATCTCGCACATCGTTACGCTTGTATTTTTCATCAAAACCCGCACGGATGCGAGCTAATTTGGATTCTGATTCCTGGTTTTTGACTAGGCTAAACTTTATGGGGCGGACATCTGACACACAAAGAAGTCTTAGCTCTGCAGTTCTAAGGAAGCAATTTTTTCAGTGCACTATTTGTTTTTATCTATCTTGGAGATCAAACGTTGCATTGCTGTTTCAAATCGACGCTATATTTGCAGGCACTCATTTTTCTTTTCATAAACACATGTTTTACTACGCAATGCTCTTTAACTGATGCTTAGTTACTTCGGGAACAGCCTCCTTCTATAGCCGTCAAAACGTGCCCATGCTGGTCGCATTCTGCAAGGACCCCGTTTTCCTAAATGCATTTCTCGCGAGCGGCCAGTGCTGGGCGATCTGACCGGCCAGGCGGCGGCGGCGGCTCCTGCGAGCCACGATAGCGCCGTTCGGCGGGTCCTCCCGACCTTCGGCCAGTTCTCCGTCGCCCGGAGAGCCGGCTGAGTATAAGCACACCCAGGTGCAGCCCGCCCGTCAAAAGACGCCAGTCCTGCACGTCAAAGAAGACGGTGAAAGAAGGCAATATGATGGCTGAAAGGAGGCCAACACCTCATATGGCTTAGATCACAGGCTTGATTTTCCCCTCTCAGGCGGCCAGAGAGGCACCAGATTGGCAGCCTGCGAAAACCTTGCTCCGTATCAGCTCCCCTCTCGCCTCGCGCCGTTTGGCTGACGAGGGCTGCAGATCGCCATTGGCTCAGATGTCTGGTGTTGATCCAGTACTGGCTACATTTTCGAGTTATTGCTAGGAAAGGCGTAAACAGACGCCCTTGGGAAAAAACGTAGCCAGTTATCATCGGTGATATTCGATATTCATTCGTACTTTACTCTGGAATGTTTCTCGTTTTGGCCAGGCAGCTACATTGTTGAAACGTCAGGGAAATTGTCAGTTCTGATATGGGTGCAGACCGTTGGGTGGTCTGTTTGTGTTGGGCAGTGTTGCAAGGTATGATCTTGTTAGATGTATTCACCGTTCCCCGCAGATAACACGCAAATGCATCATTCGATATTCATTCGTACTTTACTCTGGAATGTTTCTCGTTTTGGCCAGGCAGCTACATTGTTGAAACGTCAGGGAGATGGTCAGTTCTGATATGGGTGCAGACCGTTGGGTGGTCTGTTTGTGTTGGGCAGTGTTGCAAGGTATGATCTTGTTAGATGTGTTCACCGTTCCCCGCAGATAACACGCAAATGCATCAGTACTGGACCTGACAGGATGCACGACTTGGAATCTCAAAACATACTATGAAGAAAACGGCACATTATGAAAACTCCGTGGAGAAATATTCGGTGCAAAAGGGGGCGTAACTTCATATCAGTTTTGAGAACACTTGACTTGAGAACAATTGACTGCTATATTTGAAACCGGCGTTTACTAAAACTTCGACTCGGCGTTTAGAAATTGATGCTTAGCGTGGCATAATAGGTATGCACGAGGAATTTGCAAAAAGGTCGAACTGGGCTATTACAGTAGGTGTCAGTGATAGATACCAGATATCTAAAATATTCAAACGAAGTGGGCGAGTGAAACAAGCAAGCGACGTCACAGACCCCGTGCGGCACTGCGCTAGCACCGCTACTAGCGGAAGTCAACCAGTGAGCGTGAGTCTGGTGCGTCATCGTCTGACGTCACCTTAGGCTGTCCTGGGTGCGAGCAGCGCGATTGCTACGATGAATGACGCACTGAGACGAAATCTAACCGTAGTATGTTGCATTAGAAGTCTTTCTTCAGCCCATAGCGCCGCCAGGATTTTCTTAAAAGTATCAAGGCTAAAATAAAAGGCTTAAAGTCATTATTACCATTTTATTACTAAGATGGGCAAACTGGCATTGCCAAATAACTCAGAGATTTTGAACAGGTAACCAATTTTTACTTAAGAATTTTAACCATTTCCCAATCCGGGGAAGCGCTTCAACGCCCCCTCGACTTTTAAATCGACTTTGTTGCGAAGGCCAAGGTCAGTGACCTGAATTCAGCTCAAAGTCCGTCCTATTTTCCCATTTCTAACCGGTTTGAAACATTTCTTTGACCTGTTGGTACCTGAAATGCATTCCTGGGACAAATAAATCAGTAAACACGACAGTGTTGACCCACATGAAGAGTCATGAGATCAGGCCAGAGTCGCGTTTGGTATAAACCGTCAAAAGGGAGTCTAAAACCCCGTTCTGACCATCCTCACGGAAAACATAAGCAATGAAGTCGACTTCGTAATCCAAAATTGCACCAACACGCTACCGTAGGCTGTGAAGTGACCTTAGATCATGCGATCATGACCATGCGAGGCCATTGCGTGTAGAGGCTGAGTTCACATCCAGATGTCTAACTTTACCTTTCTGGTTTACTTCATGAGAGAATGGTACATCTAGGCATAAAAAGATGGAACCCAAGCGCGCTTCAAATCAGGCCATGATTCTACGGCAGGTGAGGTCATAGCACCCTATTGAGCACTCTATACAAAGCACCCTATTGATTACAGTTGTGAAACTCAAAGAGTTCCAATCCAAAGGTACTCCTTGCCCTTTTGGTTTCCTTGGTTAATTGTTACTGATCCTCGACAGAGCACGAAATAAAGCAAAGAAAAACGGCTGAATGTTAGATCAGATCACAAAGTCAGGCCAAGTCCCGTCGGCCCGAATCATTTCTACCATTTTGGAAGCCATTAATGAACAACTCGTCGGCGATGTTAGAAACCCTACAAATATAGCCAAATGAAAAATGGTATATCAGGTCATTTGATGCGATTTGTGATTATATGCATCTTATAAATTATGTACCACCGTAATGTACACCCTATTAGTTTTACAGTGGCATGCTCAAAATTGCCTCAGCTGTATTAGGGGCGAAGCTAGAAGTCTTGCTAGAAAGTCCTATTTTTACATCTATAGGCCAAAAATTGCGTTATTTTTTTAAATTTCCTGTTTTTTGTTGATCAGGAACGTGTTTCTGGCCAGCTATCCGGATGATGTTTCATTTTTTCCCAACATTCCGTTCGCGAGGTAGAGGGGGCGCCAAAAGGCCAAAGGCCCCCGGCTCCTGACCGTCCAATTCAGAGTTTCGGTTGAGAGATAGTTAAGATGTTTTGCCTTTTAAATAAATCATTTGTGACAATATCAAATTTTTGGAAGCCTCTGGCAATAAGGGGGGTCAATTGTCCCCTTTTACCATCCTCTGGCTACGCTACTGGTACAGCAGTCACCTATCTGGAATGAATCGGCATGTTGCCCGCAGGCAACAAAGTGCACAAGTTGCAACCTACAACTTGCTGCGGCCTGTACGCTTTGCTGAACTCTTTCTGCAGCGCCAGCTTCTATGACAGCACGTGCTAGCAATGTAGCGTTCCGCCAGAACTCCAGTCATCAGACGACTCTGGGTGCGGAAGCCTCATCATATTATGTCTATAAGAGAAAATGTGTTGTATATCTATTCGGTTGTTTATACCGATATTCAACTTACAATTTTAAAGTTTCATATTCTCCCATATCTATGCAAAACAGGAGCGTCGATTTGTATTCTTTTGCGAAGGCCATAGCCCCTCTTCCCCAAAGTGGATCTGGACCTTCCCAAAAGTGATTCTGGCCCCTGCCTCCACAATTTCCGTTAGTTTTAACCAGGGAATAAAGTATGTCATTTCGTAAATAATAAACCCCAAAATATTGCCGTCGATCAAAATAATGTGGACTAAATCAATCGAGAAAGTCATATTTGGGGAGGTTAGCTCATCAGGTCCTCGGTTCGAATCTCTTCCCCCATCATTTATACAAACCCCCGATACGCTGTTATTAAATACATAAAAAACAATGTTTTTACACGTGCGTTCGGGGGAAATGCAAGACAAATGTTGGGCAACGGTGATCACCTGCTGGGAAAAAGCACTTGCAGCTAGTTCTAAAATTAACATGATCAGAAGGAGACTATTCAGAGCAGCTAATCTAAACCGACAAGCACCAACAGATAAGCTCCAGATTTTTAAGGAAATTTTCGTGCATTTTTGGACTTCAGTTGTGGCAGTCCGTGGTGTGCAAGTGCCAGCAAGGTACCTAAACAACAGAAATCGCACGCTACGTACTTTGAAAATTCGCGATAAAGTAACAAAAAAATTAAGCATTCTCGCCGCTTACCAGTCGTATTATAGTCATGAGTTTATCCGTCATACGTTATTGTTTTGTTTACTAATATGTTTTGCGAGTGTGCCTTATGTGCGACTTCTGCACAATAAAAGTTTGACTCTGAAGCGTCGCGCCATCTAGCTTTATCCCATCATTTGCTTACATGCACGAAAATATTTCAAGGTTTGTGTGAGCCAGAAGTAACGACAACGGAAAATCTTGGTGAACATCGATATTCGTCTCACTTAAAAATGCAACGATGGTTTAGCATAAATATATTCATTATTCTAACATGACTATCTTTATGGGAAAAAGCATATTACATATATATTAATAGCTCCAACATGAATATCTTTATGCTAACCATTACTGCATTTTTCAGTAAGACCAATATCGATGTTCACCAAGATTTACCGTCGTCGTTACTTCTGGCTCACACAAACCTTGAAATATTTTCGTGCATGTAAGCAACGGAGTTAGAACTGCCAGCATCGTTTTCTGCATCCGACTATGTTTTTTGACCCTGTCCGGCAATCGGTGATGTTGAAAATCCGCGAATCAGCGCTAATTTGTGCTGCGCTGCTGGCGCTAGCAGCGCAGAGCAAAATGGCGCGGCGGTGCAGAATCTGAAAGGAGTTGTGTGTATCCAGAAAGCACAACATTCGATTCAGAAAACCATGCTGGCAGTCATAATCTTAATATATTTATGTTAACTGAAGTAGCATTTCAAGATGACGCCAATATCTGTCCTAATCAAGATTTTCCGCTATCTGCAATGGATGGGGCACGTGAACCAAATGAGGCGCCGAATGTATGAGGGGCATTAGGTCCGTTCGAGGGCGCCTGGTTTATACGGGGCACAGTGTACGTATATGTATTCCTGATGATGGAGACTCGGGCTTGAGGAAAGCTCCAACTGCATGATCGCCTGGTGCCCAGAGGGGCGCCTGATGTACACGGGGAAGGGGAGGCTCCTGACTTGTAACGGGAGCTTGTCTTGGAAAATATGTCTGTTCTGCATGGGGCACCAAGTACCATAAGGGCAACTGATCAGGTTGCAAAATATGTGAGGGATGCCTGATCTGTGCGGGAGCGCCTGGTCCGTCAGGGGCGCCTGCCTCGTAAACGCGCCTGATCTGAAGCGGGGCCAAATTATTCAGAGGGGCTTTATCCGCACGGGGAAGTGAGGCGTCTGGCCTGTACGGGGTGCCAAGTATGTGGGGATACCAAACCTATACGGAGAGGAGGGGGGCTGCTCTGTATGGTGCACTGACCTTGTTAAGGCTACCTGATCTGTACGAGGACGTCTAACCTGTAGCGGGTGCCAAGTCTACGAAGAGCGCTTCAGCTACACGTAGGGAGCGGAAGAGGGATGGGGGGGGCGATCGGGGCCTCATTGTTGCTTAAGAGATTAAAAACGCCCTCTCCACAGCATAACAAATAACTCCCGTGATCTCGGCCACTCCTTGGGTGCAGGTTCACCAGCTGATTTTTGCAGTTCCCTTCAACAGCCATTTTTGCACCCTGGCATGGAGGGGGCTCCCGCACCATGGGCCAGAAATTGGGAGCATGTTTCCTCCCCCGGCTCCTACAACCAAACGCATGATGTTTGTGGGTCGCCTGGCCTATAAGGGGCACCTGCCTCTTAGACATGCCTGGTCTGTAAGGGACGTCAAATTCTTCAAGAGGCGCCTCATCTCTACCGGGGCACGGGCGTCTGACCTGCATGGGGCGCTGAGTATGTGATGTTAACCAAACTGATAATGGGAGGGAAGCGCCTGATCTGTGTGGGGCGCCGAATATATAAGGAATGTCTAATCCGTTCAGGGCGCCTGGTTTGTGAGGAGCGCCGTGTATGTAAGGGGCGCCTGATGACGGTGATTCGGGTTTTAGGAGAGCTCCAGCTGCATGATCACATGACGTCCCGAGGGGCGTCTGATCTGTAAGGGGACGCCTGGCCCGAAGCGGCGCCTGCCTCGTGAGATGTGTCCGGTCCGTAGAGGACACAAAGTCCCGTTAGGACGCTGGTCTGTACGGGGCTGCCAAGTATGTGAGGGGTGGCTGCTGATCTGCACGGGACGCCAGCTTGCAAAAGACGTCAAGAGTCCCTGAGCGGCGCCTGATCAATACCAAGGGCGCCTTGCCTGCAAGGGACGCCTGCCTCATGGACGCGCCTAGTGGGTAAGGGCGCCAAATCCTTCAGAGATGCCTCACCTGTACGGGGGGAAGGGCCCCTGGCCTGAATGGTTCGCCGAGTATGTGAAGGTTACCTGGCATGTACGCACGAGAGCGCCTGGTCTAAAAAAGACGTTGAGCACACCGTGCTTAATCCGTACGCAATCTTTCAAGGGGCTGATTGTTTACGAGGTCAAAAACTCTCCCATCTAGCAAACAAAATTACCAGGATTTCGGCCACGTTTTGGGCTTACACTGAGGACGTGTTTCCAGTTTTCCTAACAGTTTTGTCTTGCTATGGCATAAACTGTCGTTTGTTATAGTGCCCACACCACAGGCCAAGAAGAGTGTGGGGACGGAACATGTCCCTGCCATCGCACCCCCAGCCCCTCCCCGCTCCTACACCCACAGCTGCACACACCGTAACGGATTCCGTCTGTGTACGGTTGTAGCAGGCCCATTCCACTATCAACGGATATCAAAATTTCACGAACATTTGCCTTGTTTGCATTGAGTCTAGTCATCGCGACCGCTGTCCACCACCCCCGTCCATTCCTTGCTTCCTTCAATGGCTCGATTTATCTTCAGTCAGCCGGAAGCGTACTTTGCTAAGTTATTCGTCTCCATATTTTAAGGAACGTCAATATCCGCCAATAGATTGCAAACACCCAGACTCGCTACTGTCCACCCCACCCCATATATCTAATCTCGTACTAGACATCAAAATGCCAGATGTTCACGTATCAGTAAAATGTGGCTGCTGTCGAAATATAGTTTATTTATATTTATTTGGATCATTTTAACATTAATTCAGTGATTCTGACCACAAGCCGACCCACAATTTTGCCTAGTGAATGGGCAACTGGTCAACGTGGTCAAGTGACCGAAAAATTCAACCGGTCACCCTACTTAAGAAAATGGTGCGTTTTGCTGCAGCACAAAGCACCAAACTACACCAGTACAAAGTGGCCAAAATGTGACAAAAACTGAAGAAATTTTGGCGGCCACGTCCCTCTATTTTTTAGATACTCCATCTCCGCATATGGCAGTCCTTAGATATTTGGTCAAGGAGGGTGCAGGAACCCTCTGCCGCTACAAACCTTCTGGGGACTTTTTTGCCAGCTTAGCTTAGCTTAGACTTGGTTCCCTCTAGCAGTAAAAGGGACACTTTCATGGTCTCTGGCCGTCTGCCATGTCAGGGCCCCCTAGTGGTCTGAATCCTTTTGCGGATTCACGTGTCCCTTAGGATGTCTCAGGTGCCCCTTTGGCAGTCTCAGGGGCACCTCCGACAGTTCCAGTGACCCATCTGACAGTTCCACGACGCTCTGGCGACTTTTTTGGGTCCCTTCTGTGGGTCCTTCTTTGGGCCGCGCTTTGGGTCCCTTCTGTCATCCCTGGGACGTTTTTGCCGTCTAAGGAGCTCCTAGGGCAGTAACAAGGGTCTTCTATAGGCTTCTCTACCTCTCTCTGCCGTGGCAGAAGGGACTCTGGTGGTCTTCTGGATCCTCTGGCCATTTCACGAGCTGTCTGGATGTGTTAGGATTTGGTAGTTTCAGGGGCCCCTCTGGTCGTCTTAGGGGCCCTAGAGATTGCTAGAAAATGATAGCTAGGAACCTCAAAAGCTCCTCCTCTCTTTCAGTTCCAGTGTACCCCTGTTGTCTTAGGTGCCCATCTTGTCCTCCCTGGGGATAAATTTGCTGCCTCATGGGCCCTCTGGCAGTTACAAAACTCTCACAGACCACTCAGAGATTTCAGTGCCCCTGTGCAGTTCCATGAGCCCTCTGAACGTCTCCGGTGGTCCTCATGGCTGTATCAGGGATCTTCCTCTGTTACGTGGGATCTGGCAGTTCTAATGCCCCCTAGCCGTACCGAGGACCTTTTGGTGGCGCTTCAGGGGTCTCGTTGATAGTCCCAGAGGGACCTATGCCGTGGCAGGAGCTCGGGGACTCTCTGGCCGTCCAAGGTCTCCATGTTATCTTAGAGGAACTGTTATCGTCTTTGTCCTCGAAGGGGCCCCTCTGACCTTTCTGGGGTCTCAGGGGCCGTATGTCGTGTAAGGGCCCATCTTTCCATTTCAGGGCCCGCCTGACCTTCCTGTGACCCCCTGATTGTATCAAAAAACCCACAGGTTTTCAGAAAGACCGGTGTAGCCCATCTGGGACTCCTCTTCAGGTTAAGACAGTCACCGATGAATCCCCGTTCAAGGGGCCCCTGGCTGGCGAGGGGTTCATTATGCCGTCTCAGGCACTCTCTTAAAGTCTTGCCGTCCCAAGGGCCCCCTGGCACTTCTAACCTTCTCATGAACCCTTTGCCCGTGCATGAGACCCATTCTGCGTTCTCAGGAGCCCGTATGAAATTCCAGGGGCTCCCGTTCCGTCCTGGGGACTAAGTCATCATCTTTGTCCTCTCAGGGGCACTCGGACACTTCTGGCAGTCTCAGGGTTATTCCGCCGTATTGGCGCCCTGTTGCGGTCTCAGGGTTCTCTGGAAGTTTCCGGGGCCCATCTGTCCGACTCAGGGCCATCTAATCCTACAGAAAGCCCCTTGCCTGCATCAAGAACCCGTTACGTTTTCACAGAGACCCATGAAGCTCAGAAGGAGCCCCTTCAGGGCCCCTCTCAGGCCTAGGAGAGCGATGGCCCCCATCGTTCCCCCTTGCCTGGGATCCGCTCCAGGCTCTGACACGCAGCAAAATGTACCAATAAAAAGTTACGCGCTATTGCTTTACTTATCACCGGGCTCCAGGTACGTGCTGGCGTATTAAACTTATCGTTTCTTATTTCGAGTCTAAGTTTAGTATTAAAACCAATATGCCTAACATTTTGGACTGTTCCTTTGCCTTCATGCTGGCTGGCCCTGACAAGGGGTATTTTCCGTCCCGTTTCTCGTTTTTCCGTGTTCTCAGCTTTTCGCTTAAGAGCAGTCGCTTAGCTTTACCAAGAGTTTTGCTACGTTGTACTTCACGCATAGGGTCGATTGGAAAAGACAAGAAAAGAGCAAAACAAAACGGAGGCCTAACAAAATCGAGCAGGAAAGACGACAATAACACGACGAGCGACGGCAAAAAGGAAGTGAGGCTGTAGCCGCGCTGGCCTGACGTCGCCGCCATGGCCTGGCGGTTAAGAAGCCGGACAGGAGAGTTCGGTACTCAAGCCTAGTGGGCAGGCACTAGGTTTAAGTACCAGAACGGGCACCTGTACTTGGCTTGAGGCCAAAAGGGTGAGGCGGTCACAAGGTGGCCGTGTCGCGAAGCTGCATTGCAACATAAGGACCCTCCAGCACCATTGGCACTATTAATAACGCCAGCCAGACAGTCCAGTTCCTGTAGAACGAGAACTTCGTATCCACATGAATCTCTGGCAGAGCGACATCTCCTTAGCCATGGGGTTCACTGCAGTGTGTAAGGGGGCAACTTCGCACAAGCAGCACACATTAAAATCAGTGTAAAAATTTTGATCGCTTCATGAAAACATGAATAAAGTCTCAGCTATCAGCTGACCAGCCTGCACGCCGTCTAGAAGTTCTTCAGAACAAAACCTTGTATCCAAATGAATCTGACAGACTGAAGTTTTATTGGTAATGGGAATTACAACTGTGCGTATCAAGACTACTCTTCACAAACAGTACCCATTAAAATCGGTGTAAAAATTCTGGTCGCTTCATGACAACGTAAAAAAAACCTCTGCTATTGGTGCAGCTGGTCAGTCTGCGTTTCGTCCATAAGTGCTTGATTCCAGCAGTCCAGGCCGATCGAACCACGCGGGACTCGTCTGCGCGTTTCCCAGCATCAGTCAGCAAAATCAAACATTGTGTGGAATTTCCCAATAATGGCTTTCTTCCTACGCAAAGTGCCAAGTTTAAGCACTCTTCAAGTGGCTGCCACCGTGAAACGGTGTATTCTTTTGTCTGTGGTGAACGAAGAACAATGTAATTCGACATCTTGCCATTCAGGCGGGACAACGGCTTTCTTCGTCCTCCCTATTTGTTCCCATCTAGAGTTAACCGCTCGTTCCTCCAGAGGGGTCCATCCCTGCCAATAGGAGTGTCCTGTAGCTGCAGCAATGTCGCGGACAAAATACCGAGAAGTCGGCACAAACGCAAACAGCCGCCGGCCCGTGACAAATGGCTCCCTGGTCGCTGCGGGAAATGGTCGCTTCCTGATCGGCTATGCAAATGTTCCGGACGTGGCCGCACAGGACGAGCCGGCGGATCGCCGCCACCGTGACTGAGCGATCACGCCTGCTGCTCAGACTGACGGAGGGCGACGTCATTCGCCGGAACCGGATATCCGGTCCATTCGGCCATCGCAAGTATGGTACCCGCCTCCGAAACTCGCGAAATAACCGCAGTATGTTCACAATATAGATGGGACTAGCTTCACGTATGAAACAGTGATGGGGCACTATCAACATTACGATTTGCAGCTTTAGGATGTGAGCGAGGAAACCTGATGAAGTCACGGATGAAGTAGTGAATGATATTTACAATGTTCTTTCAAGAGGATTCATGCAAGAAACCCCAAATAGCTTTTTATACTAATTTTGTTCATTACTTGCTCTTTGGATGGAACTATAAACCCCTGCAAGGCGCTTTTACATGACACGGGGACTGTTGCGAAGTACTCAGGCCTAAAGTCAAACATATCGAAAACAAACTTTATGGGCCGGTGTGAATGCACGGCACAAGGCACGGTAAAATATGGACTTGAGCTTTAACTGGACCAAGAAGCTGAAAGTTTTGGGAGTTGCGTTTGCAAATGATGATCAGGAGGCACATGAAGAAAACTTCGAGAGCAAACTAAACCAAATACAATCAATCGTGAACAGCTGGAAAACGAGTTAGGTGACTGTGAGAAGGAAAATAACCTTGGTCAAATCACTGTTTTGCCAAAACTTACACACATGCTTCAGTCCCTTCCTAAACTATAATCCGCTTTCATGGAACGTTTAAAGGAGAGTATATTTCATTTAAATGGGTTGGAACAGTGGATATACTCAAGCGACTGAGTGTTTGGAAACCATACACCGATGGTGGCCTTACGATGGTGGATCTTGACACATGCTTAGGCGTCTTGGATACGAAGGGAGTTGAAATCTAATGACAGCTGGACCGCACTATTTCAAAAAACTGGTTCGGGAGGCATGTGTCTGTGGGAGAAGAATGGTTCTTCACTTGTACAGTTTGCTAATAATTTACCTAATTCGTTTTGGGTCGAAGTTCAGACAGCCTTCGCTAAAGTGAACAAGAGGATAATTACAGACATATGTGACATGAACAGGCGCTGCTTTTGGTATTCCGATGTTACTTAACACCAAACTAGTTGTGTTAGTAACTGGCGCAGAAAAGGTTTACAATGGACGGACAATGCAACATTTTATTGTTTGAACACGTAAAAATTAGATATCATAGACTACGTAGACGGATGCTGCTATCACGAAAGATTCGAGCTGAATATCCTATTATCCATCTGCAAATGGAGTCTGCCCTGAGCAAAAACAACGGAGCCAAATGTTTGTACAACGTGATACTACGAGAGAGGACCAGTTGGTCTAAAAATTCATGGGAAAGGGGGCGGGAAGTTAAAGATGGAGATATCGGCTGGTATGAGGTATATCTGTCAATTTATAAAAAGAATTGCCGGTTTACTATCATATCTTGAATTATAAAATTATCACAAGAATCGTCGCAACCAACAGAATGTTGAACATAATGGTCATAAAAGATTCCCCATTGTGTAGTAGGTGCGCGGCATATGCTGACACCACAGAGAACAAACTAAGGACATACATATGTTGAGGGGCAAATATTACAAACTTCCTGAATGGCTTAAATGTCCTGTCTGCCAGAGCAGCATTTCCTTCAAAAGAAATGCTTCCTGGTGTCGTTGATGAAACTGTCATCAATCATGTAATTTGGGTAGGGAAATGTTCGATCACAAAATATTTAAATCTGAGTGTGGAACTGTTCCTCATTAAGCTTAAGATTGGTGTTGGTAGTGAGAAATGCATGGCACGGAGTCGTGGTAAGATGTGGGAGTTTGAGGAGAAGTGGGGATGCATCAATCGTGTGCTTGTGAATGTTTTGTGACAGATGAAATGTGCAATGAAAAAATAATAAAATGTGCAAACTGTACCGCCGGATTATATCCGATGGGTCCCGTACACTGAACTTAAACAGAGCATTCTTCACAACAGGTGAGGTTTGTGCCAGTGACAGCCGATGGGCTGAAATGAGAAAGACGACGTTACGACGTCATCTGAATCTGAATTTAGATCTACTCGGCGCAGGCGTATGGCATATCTGCTTCCGTTTCCATTCACTCGCTATTTCACAAACCATCACCGAACATAATTTGGCATCGACTAAAAGGTTTTTGGTATTTTAGACACACTGAAGTTGTATCGCATACTGTGAGAAAGTATGTCATCATAATTTCACATTCGTATTTTCATTCGTTTTCGTGAAAGAGATGAGGAACTTGAGGTGTGCAAGAATGTGAGAGGGAATCATTGATTCCTTGATCTTAGAGTTGCATGCAGGTGATCGTTCTTTCTGTGATGTAATCTTTGTGTCAACGGTAACCACTCATATTTAGAGGAGCAGATACGTTTGCAGTGTCTGTTTACGAGCGATGTCGTCGCCCGAACGAGTCTTAGTTCAACCAACAGGAAAAAATAAGACTTAACGGCTTGGCGGGCCCGGTTTTCAGTTACGCCTTCTTTCACGGCATTGGTTACACCTCCTCGAGGCCAAAAGCTTTGCATCCACTTGTTACGAAATCATAAAGTTCTTAATAAAGGCTAGTTCAATTTGTTTAATTCGATGCATTTCTGTTCGCGATGCCTTTGCCTGCAAGCTGTTTCATCTTGCGCAGCCATTCTGGAAGTAGTTTTCGCCCTTAAAACCTATTTTTTCCGACTTTTCTACAAATGCTCTTGACCCGTTTAGGAACGACCGCGAAGAATAACATAGGCACATGTGACGTTTCAACTTACAATGCTTCAGATGCAAACAAAATAAAAAGAATAATACTATGTACCCTTTTATGACACGAAATGTATGAAATTAAAAGAATGTGCCCAATGATTTAAAAACGCCCATATGTTCGCCGTGTGCCATAAAACGCGTCTTACTCGTTTAAGCCTCGCCGGGCGAGGGGGTTGACTGCCAACCTCCCCTCCGCCCCTTGAGGTTTTTTTCTGAGACTTCCAGCAACCAGCACGCATCATGAACCTGGATTTGCCATTGCTTACATTGCGTCATTTTCGCTTCTTAAAAAAAATCAGGCCAAGTTAGGCCAGCGAGACATGGCGTAATTCTAGAGGTCTAGCATGCCGATTTTCTAGATCTGCATTACGTTTCGGATTTTTTCTTAAGAGTTTCGTGAAATTTGGGGTCAATTTTGTATGTAGGACTGCCTAAGTATATGTTATGGGGATCTCAACGATCAGTGAGCTTTCGAAGATCGAGTGAGATTACTGACTTCATGTGGCCTCAAAATGCATTTAAACCGTCTATGGGCAGTTTAATTGACAACTATTTCCATCTGTCTCGATGATCAGAACTCTCTTCTGTGGTGACAAATCACGGATTTTGGCGCCAGCCGAGTCATAATAGATGATGATATCTGATCTCTCACTGATCTGACCTTGACCCGGTGGAACAAACACAATCACTTAATGAAAAATATTCGCCAAATTTAAAACCAAACTGCTACAAAAGCATGGTTTGTATTCTTTTCTTCTACGACACTACGACGATAATGGTGCAGACTGCAAACAGCGTGATACTCCCTTTCGTAGTGATCTGAAAGGCAATCAGATAATCTGAAGAACGTTCGAACATTTCCAAAACTTTCTACATTGCCCTGCAGTCAAATGACTTACGAAATAATGATATTTTTACCCATTATCTGAATGGTTTGGCAGGCGATAACGTGAACCTGCATGCATGCTCCATCTTGGTCGACTTTTCATAAATAACCTTTGCTGGTCTGAGAATGCGACATGTCATTGTTTACTTTTTCCTCACTCTTTTTTTTAATTAAAAACAATGTTTTGCAGTTATCCCTCGATATGATGAAATGCAGGTATGTACATATCCTTACATACAATGTACATATTCCTAAATTCAGGTACGTACATATCCCTATACACAATGTACATATCCCTTTTGCAATGCCCTGCGTCCGCTCGTGACATCGTAAAACAGCTGTAAACAGGACGCTGCTGAAAAGGACACAGGGAATAATCGTAGGGAATCTATGTCATACACGGTAAATGTAGCCTTCTGAAACATGATGCATATTGCAAACTGGGTTTAAAAGCTTGGCTACAGTTTGGCTATTTCAGTTCAGAACATATGTTAAAGGTGGAACGTTCCCTTGAAATGACCCTTAAGTTGTTTTTACAAGACCCAAGTTGCGGTCGCACGTGTATTAAGGGAACCGCGTGCATCCGTTCTCCAATTTAACCACGCGCTTACCCGGAAGTCTGAATCACCCTTCGTTTATCTGGGGTTCTCGTCACCCCCCCTTCTCCAACATGATGTCGAGAACCGAGAGGGCTGTGAAGATGGGAGAAATATCAGTCGAATTTCGGCAAGGTTTAGTCGGATTAAACATGTATTCATTGACCCAGATCTAGTATGTCAGGGACGAGGGGCAAACAAGGTTCTGGCACGGCTTCCAAAATATGTAGGCAATAAAAAGGTTCCGGCATAGCTTCCAAAATATGAAGGCGATAAAAGCAAACTGGACGGCCCCATAAATTGACTCTCAGTACTGAACAGTCCTCAAAGGATTCTGCCTGTCACTTGCATTCTTGAAGGCCATTTTGCACAAATGACGTCATGACAGGCCACGTCAAAAACTATTAAAAAACAACAATGATTTGCGTCCAAACTCGTAGGCAAGTAAAGCAACCGCAGACATGCGGTTTAGGATAATTATTTCTAATGTCTCGTGAAATATGGTAACATACATCTGAAGAAGAGGCGTAAGGACCGTTTCATGTCATACCAGGCTGATAAAAGTTACATCTTACAACATTCATCACTCGCAACTGGCCTGAGATGCCAAAGCCAAACTAACACAGCGTGATCGCTGCGATCATGCCAAGGCTCCTTAAGTGACAAAGTAAGTCAAGGATAGGTCAGATCAGGTCAGGTCAGCCGAAGTACGGATAGCAAGCAAAACATGAAAGTTTCGTTCCAAAAATATGAGTTTCCATATAAGAAAACGAAATACTGAAACCTGAAAGACATCTGAGCTGATAAAAACAGCTTGAACTCACTAAACCTCGAAAACACACGGACATCTCACCATCAATACAGTCATCCACTGTCAATCCAACTACTGTTTGTATCTCACAAACCAACAAAGATGAACATGTGGGACCGACTATATACGCTATCTTGAAGCATTTCATAAAATTCTGCAGCATTCCAAGAGCTAGAAGACCTTTGAAATAAAGTCAACTCATGTCAGGTCACATAGGGCCAAGTCAGATCAAAGATTTCATCAGTCGAAACTGAGACGTACATCCACCATGCATTATTAGAAAGGAATGACAAATGTGATTCACATCCATTTTGTCGTGCATACGATCCTGTAACCAACTGACCTGACATCTGATCTCTGACCCCTCACTTATGAAGGCGTTGCGTCATTCACAAAGCAAAAAGAGAGTTTCTATCCCTCTTTGCATTAAAAAAGTCCCCTAAACAGAGCAATGTCTAGCAGCAGGGCCAAAAACAGCATCTTGGTACGGTGGGCTTGAGGAAAGGCCAAATGACTTTCGGTATAACCGAGAACAGAATACATTTTGTAGAGGATGAACCGAGCTGCCCGATGGCGCCTTCAATTCGCCAATGTCGTGTTCTGGTAACAACTGGTGTAGACGTAGAATGTTGCTTGACATGAATTGTTTAAAAGTCAAATACGTTCGTGACCCGACACGATATAGTTTTCAGATTCTGTCATCAGATGTAAATATAATGTACCAAACGTTACTGAATATTTCACGTTACTGGCTCTTTTTATTTTGGTGCTTTGTTCAGCAAATACTGAGAAGAGTCCTCGAGACCTCCCAGGCGAGCGAAGGTAAATGCATTCTCGACTGCTTTTACATGCTCCATTAATCTGCTCGATAATGGGAAGGATTCGAGACCAAGTGCTTAATTGCCCATAATCCCCATAACCACGCACCCGACGGTTGTGGGTGGGTCAAATTATCCGCGCCGATAGTTTTGAGCAGCGATTCGCATCTGTGTCTGATCTGGTGACCGACTGGGCGTCGGGGCTGAACAGGTCCGGAGACGGCCGTGAGCCGGCCATCCAGTCAGCCGGCATGGGCCGCCGGGTCGCCGGCAGGGGTCCTCACCGTCTGCTGGTCCAGCTGGAAGACGCGGCAGCGCAGCAGGGCGGTGCGGCCGGCCGCCGCCGTCACGTTCCGCGCCAGACTCGGGTCGAAGTAGGGGCCGCTCACGTTCGGCTCGTGCCAGCTGCCCCCGGCGGCCGCGCCGGTCGCCGCTGCAGCAGGAGATGCTGTGTGACGGGTCGAACACAGCGGGACGGCAGGGTCTCCTCTGGCACCTTTTGGCCTTCCACGCGCAGTCATTTCGAGCGACATTGAAAAAAAGCAGAAATACCAGCGCCGATTAACGATTTTCGAACCTTATATGCAAACAGCGAACAAAAATAATTTCCAAAACGCTATGCCGTTTAACGAACGTCTTACGATTTTGGCCACGAACTTGGGCGCCTGGTCTGTTAAAAAGAATGCGACACACTGGTTGGCGTCTCAGAATTGGTTTTGAACATATCGCTTGTCAGGTTTTAGGTGCGTTTTTTTCTGATACAGTGCCTCTAAGCATGAAACTTGTAATCTGTAAAAAGACAACTTTTTTCTGATGTCACCCATTAATGATGAATTAGGGGTTTCCTGTTAATGTCTACTGGTCTGCGCCCGCTTGTGTTCTCCCGTCGCCTATAACGCAACATATGGCAATGACAAAATGGCACGGATGAGGAGAACAAAGAGAAAATTCTCTGGAAATTGCTACGAAAATCCGATAATATACATTCTTCAGTCTAATGCTTATCGGAAATCGATTTATAAAGCTGCAGTCTGGTGAATGGCATCTCTGGTGAATCTGATTGACTGTAATTGAGGGGAGCAAAACTTTCAGACCCGGATATCTCTTGAACTGCTGTATAGCCCTAACTGACTCAAGCTTCAAGAGATAGACCGTGTTGTGCGGACTCGGTACAGTAATATAGTTAACTTTTGCACGACAAGGTGTAACACGTTTAGGCTTTGTGGTAAATTTAGCGATTTCAGATGCTTTTTTAATGTTTTTGGTTCTTTTTTAGCCCTCGCCGGGCCGGTCTCCGGAACCCACTTTCGCCGGGCGGGGGGAGGGGTCATGGGAATCCCCCAAGTTCTCAAGAACTATAAGTTCCACAGAAAAAGTAAAAAAAAAACATTGTTGGAAAACCCTTGGAAAAACTAGAAAAAAACGATTTTTTTCAAAAACGATCAATATTAAGATCATCGGAAGTCATTTTAGGTCAAATCACGCTGTTGTCATTTTTGGCCGAAAACGTTGACAACCGATACTTGTAAAAAGAAAGCCTGATTTACGTATGTGGGATTAATAAAGGTGCACGAGGCCAACTTTGACCATTTCAAAGAAAGCGGAAAATGAAGGCAAAAAAATCGCATTTTCGTAAGTGCAGAAGTCTCGTACGTTTCTGAATGCATAGGCATGTGTCTTTGCTGGAACAGGCAGCAAATGTGTCTGGTACGCACATGAAGTCAGCAACTCTCCTATTAAAATCAAACAAGGTCAAGCAAGGTCAAAGCATTGACTCCTACACGTCGGGCGTTTTTGGTGTCTGTCGTATCATCTGCCACATTACCACTGATCAGACGCGGCACAGCATAAAATTCTATAACATTGGACCATGCCATATCCCTTCCACATCATGAGACACTTGCCCAAAACATATTCCACGCACGCCACTAAGATACCGGGCGGTGGGCACGCCGCGGCAAAAAAACCAAGCTATTTTCGCGACGCCAAGGGTTTTATTTTAGGTGACCAAAAATAAGAGGATTTGGACTGTATATATATATATATATAAATATATATATATATATATATGGACTGTGTGTACATATATATAAGAAAGGCACAGTTGCAGTTCTTATCATCTGTGGCCACACAAAGAACGTTCGCATTGAAAATAAGCATACTATTTCATAATGTATAATTAGGTCATCCTGGGTCACGTGAGATTGGGCCACCCTTTGTAAGTAAGTTCATATCATATATTAGTGCTTCCAAAGCACATATGATTACCAATAAACATTCTACACTGTACACCAAAGGAACTGTACCCGGTCACGAGTGTAAAATTTCTGTGGAAATGTTTCCATGACTTCAGGTCAAGGGTCAAGGGGTGTAATTATTTGTGCAAATGGCGTGAGAAGCACCAAAGTGTATATCTAAGCTTCCAAACCGCCGAACCAGTCTCACAATATCAGTAACTAACGTAAAACAGGGCGAAACTTCACCTGACTTCAAGTCAGTGACCTGGCAATTTCCAAGAAATTTGAAACAGCACATTTGTTCCATCTCTCATGTTCTAATAATACGCAACATTTCACGCCAGTTAATAAACTCACAAACTGTTATGTCACTTTCATTTTTTGGGGGCATGGTATTACTTAACGTATTCTAGGTCAATGACCTGAAGCAATCCTGAGTTCAAAAATTGGTAGAAAATGTTAAAGCGACGTATGAAAAGGTACTCCAAGTTTCGCATCCCTACACCTTTTTTGCTAGCATCAAAAAGCTCGAGGGGGTTCTCATGAACTCCCCGAACCGGCGAAGGTTAACGATCCATGCTGAAGGCGCATTTGCGCGTAACCTGCGCGTTTAAGGAGTAATGTTTCCTTTAAAGCAGCACGTTAAATTTCACCGGGAGAAAATACCATCACGTTTCGTTCACACCTCATCATAAATCACTCAAATACTTCAGACGTATCATGCACATCGTCATTGTCATCGTATGCTTGCGTTCAGGCCGCAGGTTAACGTCACGCAGGGTCAGTAGATTGAGGTGTCAGGAAGTATAGGACCGATGTCATCAAATCGGACGACAGCTGCAATTTATGCAAAAAATTGTCGAAAATGTTCATGAAAATATAAAAGATGGATGATACAAAAAAGTCGGCGGAAATCAGTATATTATATCATTTTGGTGAAAAATGTTTTATGTCAATGATAAAACAGCAGGTCAGAGTCCAATCACATCAGTAGTTAATAATTTCAGATATGCGGCAAAAACTTGATTTTAGATGACCTAATATGGAGCCAAAGCCTTTACTTGCTGACCTCAGGTGACATAATCACGCGTATCACAACGTACCAGTATCTTGCAGGCCATGTGTAAGGAAAGAACAAATGAATTCGAATCAGACGAAAAAGAAAAACACGATCGCCTTTATGACGATGTTTGTATATGGGCTTCAGTAACTTCCGAGCTTTTGTTCAGTTTCAGATATCTACAAAAATCATCATGAGAGAATAGTTGCTCTGCCCACCAGACCTGTGCTTCAACTCACTTCGATAGAAATCGGTTCCGACTCCGATTCGTGGCTTGCTGAATCAATGCTGATAACGACTCAACGCAGTTTTCCAAAAATTAATCGGTTCTGATACCGACCTGAGGTAAACTGATTCGATTCCGGAATCGATTCCGCGAAGATCCATTGGATTGGATTAACCCTATTCCCGGCAGAGGGGGCTGAATCCGCCCCCCTTGGGTTTTTTGCTTGCCAATTCCATACTTTTTAACACAGCTTCAGGAAATTTGGTGACTTTTCTTACTTATTCGTTTATACGTGCCGAGACAAAATTTCAAAATTCTATTTTGCTCAGGGGCGGAGCCAGGCAATGTTTTTGGGAGGCACCTCAGGCCATTTTTGGTCATGTTGAGGGTAAAAGGAAAATGTCTGCCAAAAATAGAGTTTTTAAGATAGAACTTAAAACTTTATATGGATGTGTAGCTAAATAGTTGGGCAATGTGCAGATATAATTTTGTTTACCTAAGGTCATTTTACAAGGTCAGGTCAAGGTCAAAAGTCAAAATTTGTTTTTTCGCAATAATTTCGGTGCCGTTTTTTTCAAATGCCAAACCCGGAATAACATATGACATAGAACAGTGCCTTCTACTTGTGTACCAAGTTTCAGCTTGATATCAGGTCGGGTCACGGAGCTATGACCTAAAATGTCAGTGCGCTTACCCTATATCGCAATAGCCATAAAAAGAAATTTTTGAAATAGAGTGAATTCAAATGATTGAAAACGTTTACAGATAATATTAAATGCACACGAGATCATTCCAAGTGACCCCAAGGTCACTGGAGGTCATTTAAGGTCAAAGGTCACAAGTTGATCTGAGAAACGTGTGACCATGACAGTTCCCCCTTTTTCATGTCCCTGGCACCGCCTATGCTAACATTATACAAACATTTTAATGCGATTTGTACTTCTTTAGTATAACAGGACTAGAAGAAGCCAAAAAAGTGTTTTTGCCTCTTTTGTTCATTCATTTGTTAGAAAACCAATCCTTCTATTTTTCAAACCCTGTGA
The DNA here is from genome assembly GCA_030062745.1 of Capitulum mitella. NCBI lineage: Eukaryota > Metazoa > Arthropoda > Thecostraca > Pollicipedomorpha > Pollicipedidae > Capitulum > Capitulum mitella. The sequence goes on along the minus strand of CP099841.1, from coordinate 13,792,347 downwards.
ACGCCCATCAATTTTCTCAAAATTTCAGGTTTGCGGACCCATGGTAAAAGCCCTATCCATAATCTCTCGATTCATGTCAGTTTCATCGAAATCGGTCCATAAACAACGGAGTTATAAGAAGTCCAAAAGTACCTCCATTTTGACATTTTTGCCCCCCTGTATCCACAAATTTCGAAATTTTGAGAATTTCTTTTTACAAAAATGTAGTTCACGTGACGGCAGATCGATTGCCGTTTGTTGCGATGAAATCGGACAAGTGGTTCTCGAGATCTCAGGCGGGGCCGAATCCACCCCCCTGCCAGGAATCGACCAAACCGTCTAGCCCTCCGGGAATAGGGTTAAGCCTATTCCGGGCTCCTTCCCGGTACATGCGAATCTGTGTTGCGGGCGGCCGCTGGCAAACTTTGCCCATTATCATCTCGAAAACTGGTTTCCCAGCGAAAAGTGGCATTCAGTCATTTGAAACGAAAATACATTTGTAAAAAAGAAATATTGAAAATTTGAGGAATGAGTATGGGGTGGTGGGAAGAAAAATAAATATATGAGTAGGGGGTTAATTCTGAAAGCTTTTTTTACCAAATTTTGCGACCGATTTTGTTCTACTTCATGCCATTCTACCAACAACTAATGGATCTGTCACCTAGGTAAGGAAGAGCTCCATTTTCAAAATTCATAGACGTATCCAAGAAACATTAAATGGGGTGACGTTTTTGGTAAATGGTAATCCATTCTACAAGATATTTTGAGTTTGGCCAGCTTATTTGTGCGCGGAAAACATTTTCATATGTGTCACATGCCATATCATATACACATGACAAATGTTCGTAGGCGGACCCAGTTAACAGCAATGTGGAATACCTTTCTGCACGGTAAACACTTGGTAAATGTCTATTTTATTGAAACATATTGTGAACAGTATTTGAAACTTTGAATAGCCCCATTCCCGGAGGGTTAGACGGTATGGCCGATTCTCGGCAGGGAGGCGGTTTCGACCCCCCTCCCCCCCACCGAGATCTAAAAAACTGCTCATCCGATTTCACCGCAACGAACGGCAATCAGTTTGCCATGACGTAAGCTTCACTTTTATAAAAAGAAGTTCTCAAAATTTTGAAAGGGGTGGATACAGGGTGGCAAAAAAGTCAGAATGGGACATATTTTTGGATTGATTTGGATGGATTGGACTTGGATATTTTTGTACATTCGTTGCGTATAGCCCGTTTTTGGTGAAATTTGCATGAATCGAGAAATTAAAGATGGGAGTTTTACCATTGGTCCATACTTTCGAAATTTTGAGGAAATTCATGGGCGTTGACAGGGTTTCAAAAATAGGGGGACTACTTTTTCAAAAACTGATTTAACAAGAAAGTTAAAAACACTTTTTTAACTTCTACTAGTCATGCCATGCTGGAGAAGTACAAATCGTATTACAATGTTTGTGTAATGTTAGCAAAGACGGTGCCGGAAATATGGAGGGAGAACTGCCATGGTCACATGTTCTTCAGACCAACCTACCACCATTGACCTTAAATGGCCTCCATTGACCTTACAGTCAGACGAAATGATCTTGAGTGCATTTCATACTATCTGAAAACGTCTCAAATCATTTGAATTCACTCTATTTGAAAAAAATTCCATTTTACGGCTGTAGTCATATAGGATGCGGGCACTTACATTTTAGATCATAGCTCCGTGACCCGACCTCATATCAAACTGAAATTTGCTACACAAGTAAAGGGCACCCTTCTGCGTCATATGTGCTTCGGGTTTGACATCAGAAAGAATAGCGCCAAAATTATTACTTTGAACAAAATTTTGATTTTTGACCTTGGCCTGACCTTGCAAAGTGACCTCAGACGAACAAAAGTGTATTTGTATGTTGCACAACTATTGACCTATACATCCATGTAAGGTTTTAGGTTATTTCTTGAAAAAGCTTTTTTTGGCAGACCTTTTCCTTTTGCCCTCAACAAGACCAAAAATGGTCTGAGATGCCTCCCAAAAATGTTGCCTGGCTCTGTCCCTGAGCAAAAAAAAATTACAAAATTGAGTTGCACTACGTAGAAAGAATACCTAGGAAAAGTCACCAGGTTTCGTGAAGCTGCGTCAAAAACCCTGGAATTAGCAAGCAAAAAACCCGCGGGGAACGGATTCAGGAACCCCGCCAGAGATAGGGTTAAAATCCGCATTTTGGGATCATAAGCGCAACATATTTCCAAAAAATGGAGTCATAGGCGTAACCAGCGCGGATAAATAGATTTAGTTTTTGCAAGATATCAAGTTTTTTTTGCCATTCATTCTGATTGTGGTAAAATTATGTGTGAAGAAAACATTTACATTTGCATCACATGCCATATTATGTACACATTACAAGTGCTCATAGCCGGATCCACCAATCAGAAAAAGAGTCGTCGAGAACTATACGATGATAGCCACGTTTTATTTCGCGATAAAGTGATAATTTGTTGGGATAAAAAAATAGAATTACCCACTTTTACATTGCCCTGGAGCCGTCGGCCATTTTATTTGATCGTGATATAAGTGGATCTAACAACACCATCCACCAGATCCAGATGTCTGTTACGCCACCGAACATGTTATTGGGTGAAATATGCATCCGGAAACCGATGCCTGGGGACGTCCCTGGCAGTATGTGTAGATGGATTATATGTGTAAATTAGGATAGATATGTTTTTATCATACATCAGCTTTATTTTATTGGTGCAGTGAGTAATGAGTTACTAACAATAGGAAAACACAAACACCCCCTTTTGCATGCCCCTGGATGCGCCATTGACAAACATTTTTTCTTAAAAGTATTTGCAAGTGGGCAGGTTACAAATGTTTTGAACTGTCCGCTACATTATAAAGGACATGAAAATAGCATATGACCACGTCGAAGTGCGCGATCTCCAGAAAACGCAATATTGGCCAATCATGCCTCCAAAAATGTGTCCTGGAACCGTCCCCGTACGTGGTGAATTTTTGAAATTTTGTCACAACATGACAAAAACATATTAGGGAAAAGCCACTAGATTTCGCGAGGCAGCCCACAAAAGCCCGGAATGGGGTGCGAAAAACCGGAGCATTGTTGGAAGCATGACGAGGGAGCCTACTACTTTTTTCTTTGCTTCATTACTTCTCCCTTTATGCCTTTCGCAGTATAAAGGAATATTTAGTTATTTATTTCAGGGTTTTCCATCTAACAAATTGCAGATTGAAACGTCACGCGTACCCTTAATATTGTCGGTTGCCAATACTATCTGATTTAAAAACACACAAGTCTAAGAGTGAAAACACTACTCACGGAATAGCTATATGGAATAAAGAGGTTGGAAGCTGACGCAATGCAAGTGCAGTTACGTGACGGCCAAAAAATAAGCTGTTTTTCGGTAAAAAAAATTTCGCCATTTGGTGCCCGTAGTTACGAATGCATTAGATTCCAGAAATCATCACGCAGAAATCGTTGCTGCCGGGCCAGGCCGAGCAGGGCAGCTCAATTTCATTTTGTCTGCTCCTAGTGCGTAGTGCGTAGTAAGTGCGACTCACTCGGGCTTTGGCCTCGCCCGTAACCGTATGAATCAATTCTTATTCCGACGGCAAAGGTGTGATTCAACTCCGACTCTCATTCCGGCCCTTGTGAGAGGAATCGATTTCGATTCTAGTTTTGATCGGAACAGAATAAGTTCCTGACTGTCTGATTCCGACGGATCGTGAACAAGTCTTCACCCCACTCAATTGCGCGTTAAAGGTGTTATGTTTTACGGCCAGCGCATTCCATTTCACCGATTAAGTGAAGCTTCCGTTTGTAGAAAGAAGGCCTTTACCTTACTTCTATTTTGCAGGATTTATTGCGTCCGTCTCTGCTTAAGCTGCAGGGTGCGCTTGTTGACACAATTTTCTTAAAATGAGTGTAAAAACTTCAAAGATGGAATGAAAAAGTCCTGATGGCTTGTTGACATCACAAACATCAAAGCTTCTCAGCGGCGGCCGTCAGCCAACATCTGTTTCATCAGCAGACAATTAATGATCAAAGTTAAGGCCTTTGATTTTACGCATTGTTGGAGGCATTCAGGTATTCACGAATGACTACTGATGTTCTGGAGGATTGGTTTTTTCTGAATACTGGCTTGATCTCATTGGCCCACTTCTTTTCTTGAAGAATGGACGAGTTTGGAAGTAACGCACGAAGGAAAAACAACACTGCACTGCCACACATCTATTTCTCTGTGCCTCGTCTGGATATAGGCAGCACAACTACCTGAAATTTCAGTAAGATAGTCGCCGTTACTTTAGAGGTTGCGCGTACAGAGACGTCATCATAGTATCTGCTAATGCACATTTACCAAATCGCAAGGACACTACTCAGTCAACAACCCTGGCGCTCATGCTCACACCAGCAACTCAAGCCATAGCCTGGTTTTCAGTCGGTGAAAAGACGGTAACGTCCGATACGAGCTACGCTAAATGTCTGTCGTACGCACGTGCGCACATGAGAAATGCCATAAAGAGGGCCAAACTAATCTACAGAAGTTAAGGACAGAATTTCGCCATTAATAAGAGAAATCGCAACAACGTTCTTAATTTTGAGTAATTTGGATACCATTAACCTCAAGAACCTTCATCGAGACCATAATCATCAAGAACGGAGTAAAAATTCCATTATGGACTAGTGTCACTTAGATACTCGTTTTTACTGCAACTATATTTCTTACTTCTTCAGGGGCTAGTCAAGATGAGATTTCTCACATTCAAGCTATTAACAGCATTTAGAGTAGTTACTCTAGGTACTCTACCTTGCTTGGTGTTTTTCCTCCCGTGTTTCGCCGATGTGTTTAGGACCTGTGATTCCCCGTTAAGTCACACAGCACGAGCACGTTCCATTTTTCCATCAACGCCCCGGAGCCGTAGGAGGGGATGCGACAGATGAACAGACGTGGAATGCCTTTCTTACGAATGACGCTGCCCAAAGGAGCACCATTCCTCCAAAGCAGGGAATGAAAGCAAGCAAGACGTGCTGTGTTGGTGATATAATTTATCACTTCCGAAAAGAGGCGGAACCAATGTAACCAGATTTACTTTTTTCAAGCCAGAGTAATAAATGTTAAGTATTTTCCACCAGGTAACTGAGTCAATTTGTGCACTGCTCGGTTCATTTCTGCTCCAGGCCTTCTTCCGGCTGGTTAACCGGTGGCAGCGATGTTGCCCCAGGATTTGACGTGCGTACTGGATACCTACCGTTTCCGATGAGACATATCGACTACCGGGTTCACACCACATCCAGCACGCCTACACGGCCACAGCAAGATCTCGTTACCATCATCAGCGCCCTTGAATGAATGGCTGGGGTATGGGTCACACGCCACCACGGAGGGGCCCAAATAAATCGGAGCCATCCGTGTTAAACAAACTGGCTATCATAACTCCTGGAGTGAGAACGCAATGGTCTGAGTGATATTCACAGCGCCAGGGACGGCGGAAATGACGCGGAAATTCGGCACCGGCGTAGTTTGGGCGGAATCAATCCTTCTCACCGCCCGGAGGTCGATGCAAATCTGCGCTTCCGCTTGGCAAAGGTTTCGGCGCCAAACCAAGCGCGCTAGAGTGCGAGCGCCCGGTACGCTGTCGTGCCAAGGTTCGGCCGTCCGTGTGCGGTCGTGTCCGCTCGTATCCGCCAGTATCCGATTCAGTATCCGTTCGTGTCCGCTCCCTGCCTGGCAACGGCCGGTCGGGGTTTGAGGCCCGGAGCGTGGCAGGAGGACGCCCTGACATCGGCGGGGATGGCAGGCGCAAGCTGTCGCAGCGCGGCGGGCTGCGAGATGAATTGGGGCCGCCGCCGGATAGACAGGTCGATATTTCAACAGGAAAAGTGGCGTCCGGTCCCCTGAGAGGCCGCCTGAGGTGACCGCGGCGTTTCCGGGAATTGCGGAAGGAAAGAGCACCAGTCCCACCATGGAGGCGGAGGAATTTCACCGTACCAACGAATCGGTCCCCAGAGCTCTCATACGCCCAGTCGCCCCGTTCAGCACAGCAGCTCTCGGTGCACGTGGACAGGAGGTTGGACCATAACTGACTACATGTAGACATCGTATATATGGAACCGAAAAAGTCTGTGACGTAATTTGCACAGTGCTATGCGGCAGTCTCTGCCAGTTTACAGCACAGTCAAGGCACAATCACCCAGTTACAGGCGACACTGCTGGCATGCGACTTCCACTCAGACTACACTGAACTCTGTAATCAGCCTTTCAGTCTCGTAAAACTGACGCAAGCACTCGGCAGATGCGGCAGCACAACGGTAGGATTGGATCAGATAGCTTACCCCTTTTTGCAAAATCTTTCTGAATCCTGTCAAGCTTCGCTTCGAAATGAAAACTGGTAAGACGAAGGCTTACCGGACACCTGTTCTTCCTCCACATACTATTTCCATACTCAGAGTTAGCAAACCTTCCACTGTCAGAGTTGGCAAACCAGCTGCTGCCCCATCTCATTCACCAGCTGTGCCTATGAACGTTTGGAGAGAATGCTCAATAATCGATTTAGAATCGATCTCGAAACAAATAACATCTTTTCTCCTTGCTAAAACGGCTTTTGATCGCGTCGCTCCACGACCAATGACCTAATTCGAATTATTCACCCGATTCCAAGCGGCTTTTCCCGTCGAGCGGTAATGGACCTAGACACTGTTCCTGGACCTAAACACTGCCTTCGACGAAACACACCGCTCTGGCGTTTTAACAAAAATTTCATCGCGCAGACTTACGTGGCAGAACGGGTAAACTTATCCTTAGCTTTCTCAAACTAAGAACATTCACAGTGCGTTGCGGCAACAGCCACTCCGCTTCTGCTCTTCATGAGCAAAGCTTGCCGTGACAAAACAAGGCGCGTTTCTACTTTATTTCAATTTGCGATTAATGACGGCGCAGACAAGCTCCAACATCCAGGTCTCAAATACCCTCTCTGTGCCGACATCTGTGTTATGGATGTTATGGATGTGTGCAAGTTTCCCTTAATATGGCCTCAATCTGGACGCATGCTGGTTCGTCGTGTAATACAAAGTACAGTTCTGCTCCGAAACACGCACAGTTGGTGTCACCGCTGCGTTGTCAGTGATCGTTGTCTCCAGACCAAATAATATAGCAGTGTGGTTCACCCACCCTAGCATCGACCGCGCACATACCTTTGTGCAGTTCGCACTCGATGTCATTCATAAATGGTTCAACCACTTGAGTTAACAGATTTCATTTACTAATTCTACCAAGGCAATTTTTCGCATTTTCCTCGCAATGTGCCATCTGTTACCTCTTTACAACTTAGAGGCGAAGACATCCCCGTGAACATTCCATTCATATATTCCGGCGCCACTTTAGACCGTAAGCCCACATTTAACGCGCACGCTACCGACATACGACAACGTCACCTTTGTCGGTTAAACATTCTAACATGTATTTCTGGTCAGGACTGGGGTGCCGACAGCCGTACACTCCTGAGCCTCTGTATAGGTCTCATTCGATCAATCCTAGCATATAACGCGTTTCTTTTTGACAATATCTCTTCTTCTCTTGCTCTGGTTATCAAAACGGTTAACAACCGAACTCTTCGAGTCATCACTGCTGTTTTCGCTACGTCTCCGTGCGACAAACTCCGACAACAACTTCTCTCGCACATAAGAGCACACTAAAATTCTTGAAGTACTACATCCAAATCCACACAACTCACAGACACCCTTCAAAACACATCCTCACTCACACCCGACGTCGACCACGACGTAACACTCACACCATCGCGCAGCAAGTAAAAAATGTCACAAACATCCTGGGTTTTCCTCAAATTTCTCATCAGCTAACTCAGAATCCTGGCGACCATTGAGCACACCGTAAACTTGACATCAGACAGCTTTTTACCGAGAAGAGAAATTTCACCACCCTTGAAGAAACGCTCCAAACCTTCAATGAGTTTCGAGAAAATTCTCGGATTATACCTTCTCATACACTCATGGCTCCGATACCCATTAGGCTACTGGAACAGTGTTCACAGGAGGCAGGGCCAGCCTCTTCATTCGGCTTTGAAAATTCCTTTCTTACCGCGGAAATTTACCGCTGAAATCAGGGCCTTGCTCGCTGACATGAAACACATCAAAAACACAAGAAAACGGAAGCGAGACGTCATTTGCACTGACACGCCATGAGGATTTCAATCACTACACAGACTACACAATATCACAAACCTAGACATCCAAGCACTCGTACACACAACATATTCTCTGACAGCATTCACCTCATTCTGCCCGAGGTACCGGGGTACAGCTGCATCCCTAGGAATGAAACAGCTGATGCCCTGGCCGAGTAAGACACAGCACTTATCCAATCATGACGACGGCCAAGTGTTTTGCACAGACTTACTTTCACTCGCCCCCCTATAATTTCAACAGTACGTCCAGAGACAATAAGACACTCACGCTCACTTCTACATACACGCCATTAAGCCGCAATTTTCACCTAGGCAAAGTTTCAATCAAAACACTCGACACAAGGGAAGTTGTCCTATCCCTCATCCGCATCGGTCACACCCGCCTCTCGCACTCAGTACCTCTTTGATGATTCAGATCCACTGCATGTCACGCTTGCTATGCCTGCCATACCATGCCGTGCCAACATCAGACATTTCCTCATGCGCTGCTCCCAGATACGCCAGACACCAACTCTCTCTCACAGCCTATGTGCGTGACAAGCAGATTCTCCTGCGGGCTGCCTTCTCTGCTAGGAAATCAACGTCCTGAACTGATTAAGATTCTTTTTTCGAGAAAACGGGCTTAATCAGCTTTATATAGTTCCCCATAGAAACAGAACACTATCACAAAATACAGGACGCTAACAACAAAGGCAGCACACAAGAAAATTTAAAACCACGCAAATTTAAAAGTTATAACAAGTAATATGAATATAAATACTCATGCCAAGCGTGTAATGAGCACCCTGAATTCGATTACACGGAAAAAATGGTTTAGTCGACTCCATTTAGCTACTCATACTCACAGAACACTATCACAAAGTTCAGGTCACTGTCACCAAATACAGCACACAAGCAATCATACATGTGTAAAAGATACACATAAATATAAAAATGAGAAATCGCCTTCCTACAAGTTAAATGTTAATGTTAGTAGGGTTTTTCCGCACACCCTGATCTGGTGCGGGTTTTCCCAAATGCCACAGCATACAGTGTATAGCGCCATAACACATAGGAAGTCGGCGGAGCCAAGGGGTCCCTGTTGCGGCTGAGAAGATGACATCCCGCTTTGTGGATTCAACGAAGCCAAGAGGTCCATTACAGCGCCCTTGGGCAAGGCGCGTCACGGTAGTCACAAATTGTCGTCTGGCGCTATTGGGCAAGGCGCGTCGTCTGACTTGCTGTTGTCCTCCATTGTCGTCTTGCTCTGGACCTCTGTCGCGGTGACGACGTTTGTATCCACACAGTCTACGCCAACACATCACCTACACCCGTAGTGTTGTAGGCTGCTTGTTTGTGTTTCACATATACCTTTTTTAAGATATATGGCGTGCAAGCAGCGGTTTCCAGCAGCATTTTCAAATCGTCACTCCGGTGCGTTTTCCCTGTTTCGGCTTTTCCCCATTTTGCCTTTTGGGAACCAGACATCCATGGGCTGGTCTGAAGATTCCTTTGTTTGAACGACAACGAATTTTACGTAGCTTTCCCTCAAGGAAATGACCACATGGTCAGCCTGATGAAGAATAAAAAACTGAAGGTTGGACGACACGTCTACGCTTTCAGATCTGGAAGGTACACTTGGCTCACCTGGCGCATGTGGCCGTAAAGTCATGGGTTTGATGCAAACGTTTCGCTAAAATGACCCATTTCTTCCGATTTTACAGGCATAACTGATTTAAAATATAATAACAACGTAACAATGAATCAGCTCTTCGACGCCAGGGCAGGGGCTTACAAGCGTCGTTTTTAATTATCAAGTCAAACGTCTGATTATATGTTTTGATCCGCGTCCAAATTCGCTGCCTGGAGACGGCGGTCTGTTTCTCATTACCGTAAATGACAATGGCATGTTCGACGAAAGTGTTCAGGTGACTGCAGATTTTCACGACGAAACATTTTACAGATCGTAACATGTTAATGAGCCCCCATCTAATGGGACTAAAATGGTCGCCATCAGGCGCTTCTAGGATTCTCCAAAACGGCGAGATTTCTGGCTGAAATTGCGAGCAATTCTCAACAATTGGTGAGCCAATCTTCAGCATGAACTTTAGGCCAAGATTGTCCTGCTTTAATGGCCGATGACCTTTCAGTTTCTGTCAACAGCAAATTATAGCTTCCAACATAGCATACCAAAACAGCAGGCTCAACAATTTTAACGTTCTCTCAGTTTGGTTCTCCTGTTCTCGTTCATTAGAAGCTCTTTCTACGAACTTTGGCAAACTATTTAATTTCCCGACTATCATATATCATATAGGTACATCATTTTCCTTTTGATGACCTTATCCTGTAGTCGTCTGTGAATTTTAAAAACAATTTTTTCTTTATTGTTTTATCTGTGGATCCAAAGAATTCAATGCCATTGAAATTCCGACGTAACTCCAACGAACAAAATCATAACGTTGGCACGGGTTTAGTCGCCGCACAAAATGGTTTGGCCGCTACCGAAGTAAATTTGCCTTTATTGCCCTCTCGCATGATCGAAATTATTACGGTGCAAAATTTTGATGAAGCCTTAATTAACAAAGAACGCTGAGGCCACGTCTTCCGTGAAGCAATTTCCTGACGATGCTGAACCACTCAAACGAAGACCATGAGCCACTTTTAACGCCCATAAAGAGGCTTAAGCGGGTTGCCCTTAATAATCAAATTTCCGAAGCAATAAACCTAGTGCCCGGTAATGACAACTTGGCTACAGGTAGCTAAAATCAAGCCAACGTAATTTTGAGGAATAATGAATATTCATGCCAATAGCGAACTTCGCTAAATGTCATTCAACTTAGCACTCAGCCAACGAATACTGAACGCTAATCGGAGAGTCCGATGCACGACAGAATGCTGCTCCGATTGTCAAACCAACGTTCCCACGAAAAAAGGTGAAAAACCTAAGCGCTTGGCAGCCGTCCTTTTGCCCCTTGCTTGATTTATGGTCGCTTATTGATTCGTTTCCTTTCAATTTTACACCTTTTTGTTGTACTCCCTCGTTTCTGCCTTTGCCTTTTGCCTTTTAACTACACGTTTACAACACAACAATCTGTAAAGTGGAAACATGACGGAACCAGCCAAGGTGCTGAAACACCGCTGATAAAAGCAAACAGTTTGACCTCCAAATGGTAAAATAATGAACAATCGCTAGTTAAGGAGGAGGACGGTAAGTTGGCCCCTTTCTCCGCCTCTTCTCCCCTGCAGATGCTTTAAGGGAGTGAACAGGCTCACAAAACGACAATTCCCCCTAAACACAAACGAGATCTCCTAAGCTCTTCGATGGGTTTGAACAAAATATTGACAAAAATAAGACTGTTTAACAAGATGCGCCCGAATTGCTGTACATCAGTGCAAGATGACCATTTAGGTATTGGTTTCGTTTCTCTCTCTTTCTGAGCATAACGAAACAAAGATCCAAGGGATGGCGGAGGGGCAGGACGGGCACCGTATTTCCTGACTTCCAACTTACCAACGATCCCCTGAAGGGTTATTGCTTACGGAGTACAATGACACTTGATGGGCACAATGTTGATCAGGGAACCTTTCGCCGTAAACAACAAGACTGGAAGATTTGGGACAATGCGCCACGTAGCCAATGAGTTCCGATAAAACAAACACAGCTCAATAAAATGCGTCCACCAGTCTTGAGCTGGTCGTAACGTGGCGCTGTGCATCACCATCAGACACTTCCAGCGCTGTCTGCTCAGGTGACGCAAAGAAACGTAATCCGCATCTGACACTGCTTGGCAGCAGGGGTGGCGTGTTTCCCTGTCCAACGAGGGCGGCTGCGTAAAAAGGACTCTTATGCCAACGCTACCCACTTCAGTCCTCTCAGTCTGTCGGCTGCTGGCGATGAGTTTGTCTGCTTCATCTCTGTTAGACATCTGGTAGTGCTGCTCAAAGGAAGGACTTCTGGTGCCACTGGGCGGTGGAGCGCTGTGTGAGGACATTTGGTAATGACCCCCTGATGGAGAACCTCGGTACCCCCCAAGCGGTGGAGCACTGTGTAAGGACATCTGGAAATGACCCCCTGATGGAGGACCTCGGTGCCCCCCAAGCGGTGGAGCGCTGTGTGAGGGCATCTGGTAATGATTCTCTGATGGAGGACCTCGGTACCCCCAAGCGGTGCAGCGCTGTGAGAGGACATCTGGCAATGACCCCCTGATGGAGGACTTCGATACCCCCAAGCGGTGGAGCGCTGTGTGAGGACATCTGGTAATGATCCTCTGATGGAGGACCTCGGTAGCCCCCAAGCGGTGGAGCGCCGTGTGAGGACATCTGAGGCCTGAGCGGAGCACCGTCTCGGGGGCGGGCGGGTCGGTGCGGCGGACAGGCCGACAGGATAAATGGCCCCAGTGACAGGACGGCTCGCTGGCTCGGGCCTTGCGCGCTTGTAAAATCCGACGCCGCTCCGCCGCTCGTGAAAATCCCAGCGCGCAACACTGATTTATTGCGACAATAAATCAGATTAATAATATTCGTCTGAAAATACGGCGCGCACTGTTCCTTTACAGGGTGCTTCCAGTGCCACTCTGGAAGCGCTGTTCGGACCAATGGTACCGTAAACGCGGCGAGCGCTTCCGTTGACAGTTTGCTGGGTGCAATTTGGATTTACGGCCGGTGATTGGTATGAGAATTATTGGCGAGGATGCAGGTATATCAGCGGGCTACGCTCCGCTGCAGTCTGCCAGCACGGCAGAACTGAAAGCGCCACATTTGCCAAGCATGCATTGTAAAGCAGCTGGTAGATCTTCTTCGTGCTGAGACTGCGTCGTCCGTGGTTCCTTCTTGCAACTGGGTCACACCTCTTCCTGTGGGGTCCAATCTCACCCCTATTGGTCATATGTTTGGTTCCGTGAAGGGCGCTTGAATGACGGGCACGGAATTCAGGGGACAGCATGAAAGCAGATGATCCGCTTGAATGCATAAGCGAGAGTGAAATCCGCAAACGGGGCTAAGTGCTATGTGGATAAGTTATCTACTGGTTATAGTTTGCTGTTTCCTGGCATTGCTCCTGATAAATCAAGGGTGTTTCATTATCGTCCAGTTAATTGACGCATGAGCTGGTAAACAGAAAAGTGAGCTGAAATAACGGTTTGATCTATCCACTACTCGGAGGTTGGTGCCTTTTGCACCTTGAATACAAGCGACAACCTTAAAAAATTCTGTTCAACTCGCAAGACGAGCTACAAGATATTCGTCTGACGTCATATGCATAGAAGCAGAAAAGGGTGGAAAATTCTTTCGAATTTTCGTCAGTTGTCAGCATGACCCCTTGGCACTGGGTGGAAAACGCTTCAAAACTTACATGTTGCATCCAGTTTTTTTTCAAGATTTTACGCCAATAGCTGAAGACAGCCGAAACACACATGCTGTCGCCTTCCAATGCTACGAAATTCTTTGACCCTCAGTTGGTTCAGAAGGGACATAGAAATTTCCTGCGTAGTTCCGAACCATTCAGAAGATGCTCGTATTTATGCAAACAGTCAGCCTCAGAGAATTGCTCCGAAGACATTCGTTGGAATCAAGTAAATTTGTAAGGAATGTGATTTCGTATGATGTATTGATTGATGCTTTGCAACGATGCCACTTCGTCCATTAAAAAAAAAATATGGATGAAGCCAGATCTAAGTCCTCAGTCATTCGTCACGTACTCGAGAAGTCACCTGGCGTGGTTTATGTAACCCCAACGTAGGAACGACGGGCCGCCATACGTAAACGTAAAATCCAGGTCGTTTCTTGTCATGGTACGCTTGAAGTCTTACGTTCAAACGAGAAGTTCGAGGAAAACTTCTCTATTCCGTTCGGCGGAACCCACGCGGCAGCACCTCGCTGGTGCCCTGACCTGCCTTCGCCACCCGCCGCGCTCTAAGCAGCGGTCTGACGGCGGAGTTACTCACCGGGGACAGGCTGGGCGCCGAACACCAGCAGCACGCCCAGCAGAGAGCCCAGCGCCGACGGCCGGTCCAGCCGGCGCCCCACGGCCGGCGCCATCGCGGCGCCGCCTCAGGGCATGCCGTCACCAGGTCACCCACCACCGCGCCCTCGCGCCCGCGCGCCGACTGAGAGGCTGGCGCCGGCGGCCGGCCGGTGTGGGGTCGCGCGCACGCCTGCCCCACGCCTCGCACCCACACTGACCCGCCGACCGGTCTGTCTTGCACGTTGATTTCGTTTGTGGGGCTGGGGCGCAATGCGCAGGTCGTTCTCCAGCTTCGGTCTGCGAGTCAGAGATAAGCTGCCGAATTTTCTTCAACGATGGGAAGCCAGGAGGCTCGCGTTTAAGGACCAGGGAAGATTTAATTGCCTTAGACTCACGCCTTGCTTAACTGGTATGGTACCGTGCTCCCAGATCAAACAATCATACCTAACAAGTGTTCCGAAAATAAAACTGCTCAGCTGCATTCCACAGCCATCACGAAACGTTTTCGGCATTCAGGGCCGCTAATCTTTGAGATAATTTACTAAGCAATCAAACACTAAACCACAAATAAAAGGAAATAAATGCGAACAGAACGGACGATGCTTAACCTGTTGGAAACCACATGCACCCCCAACGTATTTTACATTCATCTTGTTACCCCCACTCCCATCAAGCTTAACGGTCTGTAGTACGAGGTATAAACAAGTGCAGAAAACTTGATTCAGACCCTGCGACGTATCCAAGATGGATCACTGGCCCAGGGTGACTGGTTGATATAGACATCTCAAGTCGTGCCCCCGGCTCTGAGTTAAGGTCCCTGGGAAGTGGTATTGAAATCGGCTCAATAGATTCCGAGAAGAAAAATAACAGAATTATCGCCGTTTTGCATTTTACCTCTGTAGACTAAGATTGACCTAACATGGGCTACACGTGTTTTCGGATACCTAAACTTGTCACGCGTACTAACCCTTGAAAAGTTTTGTGGCTGCTGGCCGAGAGCAGCTGATCCATATTCAATGAAGTGCCGGCCCGATGGCCGCTGCGTGTAAGATCGTCCGTCGTCGACATGGGATCGGCAGTGCCACCGACCTCCTAACTTTGTCGGGCCTTATAGGAGACGAAGTGACTGAAAGTTTTAGACACTGTGGGCGTCAAACGATGCACTAATGGTCATATATACGATGACAAAATGTACGTTGCTCTAGCAAATTTGTTCTGGACATTCACAAAAATACGAATTGCAGGCAATTACCTCTTCACCTTCCCCTACACACACACCAGATACATACATAAATACACACACGAGCGCTTGTTGACCTCAGTTTGGTATTGTTTATAGTGTTTACACAAGAGACCGATTTCAGGATCCAGGTGCTATCAGTGACAATTTATGTCTCGGGGAATGCAAAATGTAAGTTAGGCCAGGATTGATTTTTTTTAAATACCAATTCCATAAACCTACAAAAGGCACAAAAACGTGCATTTGCAAATATTCATTGCCACCAATGCCATGTTCCCGCCAGCAAGAAGCAGTCCTAACAGGGATGTCGAAATTGGGTTAACGACAGCAGCGAACGATTTCTTGTCCCGCCGCGTCCCCAGCGACGTTTACCCTCTCCGTCGCGGTGATCTTTTTACGCCGCAAAATTTGCTTGAGACTTCAAAAGAAATTACGTGATCATAGCATAGTGTTCTTCTCTCTATACGATTCATTTAGGATTTCCACAGATCAGTCATAGCTCAGCGCATGCGTTCTTTTTCTGCAGACGTCTTTGATAAATCCGCCCGGTTTCTGGCGTCGATGAATGGCGTGGTGACTGGCAGGATCGGCCCCGGTTCGGGGTCGCATCTGGCGCCGAGACGGACCGATGGGCAGACCGGCTGCGGCGCCGCAACGTCCGCAAAATCCGGCTCCGGCGGCGCCGGCGACCCGGCGACTGTTGCCGGCCATCGGTCAGCCCTTCTGCGGGGCGACCGTAAATTGACGACAGATGCCACTCGTCCCCGCAACGCTGCCCGGACATCTAAAACAATAAATAAAAACGAACGCCGATATCGTTTATAAACGTGTCAAAGACTGAAATTAAGTTTCAGCGAGGTGCTCATAACTCTACAAACACGAGTCATATTCTAATGTTGAATCCAAAGCTGCCGTAACTTGCTGGCTTGTTCCATGTGCTGGTGGATTTATGTCCGTGCAGGTAGTGACGCATTCGTACAGATATTCAATGTCGCCTTTCCTTTTCCACCAAACTTCGGTCATGTCCCTAACTTACCGAACTACTGACGAATCTGAATTTTACCTTGCGATAGGTGAGACCGTTTGACACCGAGCCCTCACTGACATTCGCCATTTGGCCAGTTGTGTCAATTATAAGGGCAGTTGGTACGACCCCCACCTTAAGCATTTTAAAACCCGATTTGATAGAGCGACAAAACAAAAACAAATGTGAAGTATGGCCTTTTGATTACAGCATGTTTCCACCATCTGATCTTTTTAACCTTCGCCGGTTAGGGGGGAGGTCGATGCAACCCCTTAAGGTCATACCAACTGCCCTGAGGTTTTCCGAGGATAACTTCCGAACGGTTTGTTTGATCTATCTGAAACTGGTGTACGCCTCTGGGGCATCCTTTTTGCATTTTATGCTTGAAAAATGTTTCTCCTTCGTTGCCATGTTAACCAGCTGTAAGGTCATAATGGGAACCACGTCAGCCGCTTTCGCCCGCCGACGCGGCCGGTTTACAATGGTCTCAGTTTTGTCTCACTGTAAGACGGCTGAAGTGCAAAAATACGATAAACTATGTATCAATCGACTTCAAATTGTACGTTCTATAAGACTATTTATAGATTTAGTAGGCCTATGGTCAATGCCTGGATTTTCCGGGGTGTTAACTGAAGTAATGAGCTACAGCGGGGATCACGTTACCTTTTAGCTTTGAGAATGCGAAAGGAAACAGGCATCGCAAAACAACCCATATATTCGTACTGCTTTAGGTGTAAGGAATCGAATGATATAAATTTAGAGCAATTTATATTTTATTTCGTCAAAAGATGGCGTAATGCGGCGAACGCCTCACTTTTGCTCCGACTGGCGGAACGGCGTCGGCCGCGGAGTGATGGGTCTACAAAACCACGGCATACCTAAATTAGATGTTGTGTTAAATGTCAACTGGATCTAAGTTACGATTTAAGGTAATCCAAAGTCATTCTAGGTCACTGGCTTAACCTTTGGCAGATAACCTTGAATGATCTAAGATGGCCTTGGATGACCTAAGATGACCTTAATGTGTTATTCGACAATGCTGTTTCTTAACTGAGATGCCACATTTGACTTCAGCGTCTGTTACTTGCTACGAAAATGCTGCCTTCAGAATGCATTTAAGCCCACGACCCCCACTTGACAAGGATTAAATTAGCATGACCTGAATCGGACTCCATGTAAAATACAATACTCCAGACAAAATACAATACAAAATACAATGCCCCAGTTAAAATACAATCACGTACAGACAGACTCATGACTGAAGAACGCTATGACATCCGTTTCGTTTCATCATCATTTATACTTTGGCGTTCATTTGCGTTTAAACTCGAAAAAGTAGCGCTTTCTGTCAGTTTTTTACCTTAACCCTGACGTTCGTATTAAGGTCGTTCGTTGACCTGAGACATTAAAAGAGATGCCAGTCGTCACGCACACCACTCTTGTGTTTCCCGCGACGCCCTAGGACGCACGGCGTGGAAATGGCCGGGGGGAGGGTCGTACCAATCCCCCTATAACTCCTCGTTATGCAGAAGGTCCTTTACAGGCCAGGATTAAATCACACAATTTTCTTTCAGGTGATTTCAAAGGGGGTCGTGCCAGTAGTGGCGGCTCGTCATCAGAGGCAATTGAGGTAGTCCTTCAACAAAAACATCGGGCAATGTGGAACTGATATCAAACGTTACGTGTGTATAACACCGTCAATAAAACTGAATACTGGATCAAACTGGAATAATGTGCTTATCTTGTTTCCGCATTCATCAGCACGGCATGGAACATGTTCGCAGAGACGTCCCGTGCCGCGCTGTACCCCCGCTGCCCGCGCAAGCTGGCGGCGAAGGCCACGGGAGCAGCCAGCCCACCAGTCGCAGCCGACGCTAGAAGGCAATGTAATACAGCGCCCCTGGTGAGCGTTCGAGGAACTGGATGTTGGCCGCCACGGCTGGGGCTGTGGAACCAGAAATCACATTCCTTCCACGGCGTGATCAGCTGACTGTCCCCTACGATCTAAAGTGCTGCACGTTGCTTAAAACTACATCTGTGTTGAAGTTTTAGTTCGTTATATTTCTTTTGCAATGGGGGCTGAAGGAAATCATTGGTTTAAGACTAAAATTTAGCATGTGTTTTTTTAGGCCGGAGGCCCAAGGGTTTTTTGCTGTAGACCAAGCACGTAGCCAGGGTTCCCCGGGGAAGGGGGGCAATTGTCAAATTTTGTGTTATGCTACTAGCATATGGCGAAATTTATAGGAAAAAACAGCAATTTCGTGTAATTTGCCTCATCTTTAACGCACAAAACATATCACGTTTGCTTCATGACATGAAAACATATCATGTTGGCAACATGTATGTCATCACTATTACGCATTCCTGAGAAATCGCGACACATCTAGTGTAGACCGCTTGGCTCAGGGAAGGTCATGGCCCCATGCCCCCCTCCCCTTGGCTACGTCCCTGCTGCCAACGTTGCGTTCCTTGCGTGGTGTGATTAAATCGAGGCTATCTGCAATGCTGACTCGCTCACAAAAACTGCCAGATTCCCTTGAGCCTGAGTTCGTTATATTTCATTCAAGTTGTGTCAAAAAGTGTAGCTTGACTAAAAACTG
This sequence comes from Capitulum mitella, assembly GCA_030062745.1. Lineage (NCBI taxonomy): Eukaryota > Metazoa > Arthropoda > Thecostraca > Pollicipedomorpha > Pollicipedidae > Capitulum > Capitulum mitella. Next base: position 13,773,355 of record CP099841.1, on the reverse strand, counting down.
ACAGAAGTATTAGCTGTATAGCAGTTCTGTAGCAGTTACAGGAGCATCCTATTAGCATGTAGATGGGTACACAGCCCCACCCGCCAACCACGGACGCACCCCCCCCCCGCCCCCGCCCACGGCGCCCCCCGCTTACATAACCCCAAAAACTACCCACCCCACCTCACGCCCTCCCAACCCCCACCCTTCAAATAAATTTTTTTTTTTTTTTTTTTTTTTTTTTTTTTTTTATTTTTTTTTTTTTTTTTTTTTTTTTTTTTTTTTTTTTTTTTTTTTTTTTTTTTGGTTTTAAAATTTATTTTTTTTTTTTTTTTTTTTTTTTTTTTTTTTTTTTTTTTTTTTTTTTTTTTTTTTTTTTTTTTTTTTTTTTTTAAAAAATAAAATTTGTTTTTTTAATTTTTTTTAAAATTATTCTTAGCTTTTCCCTCCTATTTGCATTGGACTACAAGACTGCAGGTTCTGGATTGCAATTCCCATCATTTAGGAAGAAAGCTTTCCTCCTGGATCGCACCTGAATTTTGGCAACCGTTTCAGGCAATCCTTCATTTACTTTTCTTATCGGATCTTCCAGAACATGAAAAATGAGGTGAATCGGTGTTTGGTGAATAAATATTAACTACAATCATTTCTAAGGAATCGTGCACTTTAATCTTTGTAACAATGAAGTTTTCATTTTGGTCATTCTCAGGCACATGGTACGTTTGATCGGCTAGTCAAAACAACAGCGCCACGCGAGTTGTTCGTGAACGATGCAGTAATGATATTCTGTCCCCTGCTCTCGCAAAATGTGTGTTCCCGTCCCTGTGCACAGTGAATGATTTTAAACTCCCTTGCTTTAACCGAGCACCGCCTGGGGCTGTCAAATAGGGCACGCCCTAGGTTTTTCGTAAATAACTTCCAAACCAGTGAAGCCAGCCCAACCAAACTTTTAGCACCTGTTCACCAGGCCATTCTACATATTTTGAAACGAAAACCATTTCTATACTAGGTCAAGGCAAGGAGATATGACGTTATAGGTGTACCCTTGTATGCATGTTTTCACCTCTTCGGGCGGTGGCACAAACATGCTTCGTTTTTTTTTATAACTTTTCGCAAATATAATGCATGGATTATTCGGGTTTACATAGGACCCGGCCCTCGAAAGGATATACAACCATGGCACATCAACATTGGAGGTCATGCTAGGTCACAGGCATGATGACAATTGGACTGATTTGAATCGTGGGCAGGGGTGTTGATTTGTATTCTTTTGAGAGGGCCCTGGTCCACCCAGTGCTGATTTGGGCCCACCCAATGTTGGTTGGGGCCCACCCAATATTTTCGGCCGTTTTTAAAGGTAAATGAGTAATAATAATGACAAGAACGGCCGCAACAGATAAGAGATAGGTGGAAAGTAACGACTATACTTCCACCTTCTGTCGATGTATACCTATATACATGGGGATAAATGCGAGCTTTTATTTGACAAATAGTAGCAAAAAAAAATCCGTTGGTCAAAGTAAAGTAGGCTAAATCCGTTGAGAAACCCACATTTGGGGGGAAGTTAGGTTGTCGGGCCTTCGGCTTGGCCTCCCCAATCATTTACAGAAATCGACACCCCTGATCGTGGATGATAGAAGTGGCTGCCGATGTCCTTCCCCATCTTTCAAGCCAGACAAGCAAATCTATATGTGCCTCTTAGCAAGATTCACCAAATTCAACGTGAGGTCATGTCAGGTCGTGTTACAGGCTGATGTCAAAATGAATGAAATACAGCACTGTCTGTAGAGGATCGTTCAGTTGCAGCAAAGAGCGATCAATGTTCCTCGTCAGAAAATGAAAAATGACTATCTGTCCTGACTTGGCTTGACCTTGATCCGATAAAACGCAGACAGTGCAGATCTGTAATCACGAGATGCCATTTCAATTTTACATTTACGCAGCTAAAAATCCCAGCGAGTAATTATTGCTTTTCGTCAGGAAGAGTAATGCAACCTTATCTGATCTAACCTACAATGACCTTCACCAGGTGAAAAGCAGGTAATGCAGAGCTGATCAGAAGAAGGTTTCACTTCAGTCCCTTTTGTCGCGTGGACCAAAACGACTGCGAGTTAGTATCGATCTTTGCCATCTAAAGTAAGATCAATATTTTACCTGACCTGGGTTGACCATGACCCGACATTTTTTGTTGCATTTTGGCATGCTTCTGATTAAGGAGATCGTGACCTTTCGTTTGATGCCCAGTTGAAGGTTCTAAGACCAGTATTGCCAGTGATATGATGTACGAACCGGTGTCAGTTTTTCCGACGTTGTGTTATGCGTTTTACGTGGTCTGTGACTTCGTCAACCACATGACCAGGGCTTACATTGTATTTTTTGAGTCGCAAGATTCATGGCTATCGATTGGTGGTAAGCCGGTTCAGACCCGACAATTAGATCCTGAGATAACAGAAGGGTGCCCTTTTTGACGCCCCCAGCCGGTCGCGGGTATAAAAACATGTCAGGCGATGCCGGGTTCATTGGCACGGAATTTAGTTGCCGTATAATACCCAGGAACAAAATCCGCAATGTCTGCAGTGATTTGGAAAACATTCCGGAAAAACAGGGTATGAATATATTTTTTGTTCCGGAAAAGCTTCGCAAATGGAAATCACATGGCCTGAAAAGATAATGACCGGAATCCAAATACATTTTGTTTTTTTTTGGGGGGGGAAGGGAGAGGGTTGACACGCCTCTAATTCCTCTGGGCCCGCCCCCCCCCCCCTCCCCGGTCTGAAGAGAAGTCTCTAGCCGTGTTCAAAACCGCCGAAACAGTCCTATAATTCCAACAGTAAACATGAAAAAAGGTGAAAAGTTCATCTAACCTAAGGTCGGTGGCCTGGAAATGTCCGAAAAAAACTCATGATAGTAGCATTGTTCCATTTGTTGTATTCCACCACGGTGCAGGTTTGATTTAAATGCATACATTTCACAAAATGTTATGCCAGTTTCAATTTTCGAGTCTCACTTGACATGTCTTGTGTCCTTGCTTTGTCAAAAACCTGAGGCCATCCTTAGTTTAAAAACTGATATGATGGTATAAAAAGTTTTAAGACAAGTTACCTTAGGCTTCGTATCTACGCGCCTTTTCGTTTTTTTAGGGGTCGGCTAGCCTCAGAAAAACGAAGGAGAGTTCTCAATGAGAACCATCATGAAACTTTCATGGAAATTTCTCATAAACCCCTCCCCGGACCGGCGAGTGTTTAACCCTATTCCCGGCAGAGGGGGGGCGGAATCCGCCCCCCCTCGGGTTCTTTGCTTGCCAATTCCAGGCTTTTTGACGCAGCTTCACGAAACTTGGTGACTTTTCCTAGCTATTCCTTCTACGCGCCGTGACAAAATTTCGAAATTCTATTTTGCTCAGGGGCGGAGCCAGGCAACGTTTTGGAAGGCACCTCAGGTCATTTTTGGCCATGTTGAGGGTAAAAGGAAAATGTCTTCTAAAAACAGAGTTTTTAAGGTAGAACTTAAAACTTTATATGAATATATAGCTAAATAGTTGGGCAATGTTCATATGTAATTTTGTTTATCTGAGGTCACTTTACAAGGTCAGGTCAAGGTCAAAAGTCAAAATTAGTTTTTTCGCAATAATTTCGGCGCCGTTTTTTCAAATGCCAAACCCGGAACATATATGACGTAGAAAGATGCCCTCTACTTGTGTACCAAGTTTCAGCTTGATATCAGGTCAGGTCACGGAGCTATGACCTAAAATGTCAGTGCACGTACCCTATATCGCAAAAGCCAAAAAATGAATTTTTTGGAATAGAGTGAATTTGATCGATTAAAAACGTTTACAGATAATATTGAATGCACACGACATCATTCCAGGTGACCCCAAGGTCACTGGAGGTCATTTAAGGTCAAAGGTCACAAGTTGATCTGAGAAACGTGTGACCATGACAGTTCCCCCTTTTTATGTCCCTGGCACCGCCTATGCTAACATTATACAAACATTGTAATGCGATTTGTACTTCTTTAGCATAACATGACTAGCAGAAGCTAAAAAAGTGTTTTGGCCTCTTTTGTTCATTCCGTTATTGGAAAACTAATCCCCCTATTTTTGAAACCGTGTGAACGCCCATGAATTTTCTCAAAATTTCAAATTTGCATACCCATGGTAAAAGCCCTATCCATAATCTCTCGATTGATGCCAGTTTCATCGAAATCGGTCCATAAACAAGGGAGTTATAAGAAGTCAAAAAGTACCCCCCATTTTGACATTTTTGCCCCCCTGTATCCACAAATTTCAAAATTTCAAAAATTTCTTTGTATAAAAATGTAGTTCACGTCACGGCAAATCGATTGCCGTTTGTTGCGATGAAATCGGATAAGCAGTTCTCGAGACTCAGGGGGGGGCCGAATCCGCCCCCCCCTGCCGGGAATCGGCCATACCGTCTAGCCCTCCGGGAATAGGGTTAAGCTAACTTCGCCAGTAAAGAATTGGCACGGTGCCCTCGTGCCCCTCCCCCCGTCCCGCCGCCTATGCATATGAAGTTGTCAAGTAATGTCAGGTAATCATTCTTGTAGTATTATAGCGTTCCAGGTGCAAATTTCCCAACTTTCTTTAGACTTTTAGGTATACCCCTATGATTTCGTACTTTCGTTCCTTTCGTTTGGCGAAAAAGGGTGTTACCAAATCTATCGCGATTCAGACAAAGGTGGTTCGTTATAGACGAAATGTACGCATTGAAAAGAAATTTGCTGGTTTCGGACAGCGACAGTACTGCGGATGATCAGCGGACAGCGACAACAGGCGTGTGGATACGGCGTCACGCAACACTATGGACTAACGTGGGAGTACATCACGTGAACACCGCAGTGAAATCCCTTCGGGGATGCCACACATTGAGAAGGAGGTCATCTTGCACTGTACTTGGTGTGCGGTTGAAGCCTAATCGCAAATTTGTGCACTGAAGCATTCCGGCAGAGTGAGCCTGAACTGAGCGGACATAGTTTCCGAAATGGCAGGTGTGTTGTTTGAGGACATCTTTGACGTGAAGGACATAGATCCAGAGGGTAAGAAATTTGAACGAGTTAGTCGTCTTCACTGTGAATCCGAGTCATTCAAAATGGACCTGATTTTGGATGTCAATGTGTGGATCTACCCAATGGAGCTGGGTGACAAGTTCCGCCTTGTTCTGGCGAAAACCCTCAAAGAAGATGGGTACCCAATGGATGGAGAATTCAATGCATCAGACACAGGGCCATCTCGTGCAGACAGTTTTGAATATGTCATGCATGGGAAGATCTACAGGATTGAGGGAGATGATGTTGCAGGAGATGGCAGTGGTCGTTTGTCAGCCTATGTGTCTTTTGGTGGACTCCTGATGAGGCTTCAAGGTGATGCCAATAATCTCCATGGCTTTGAACAGGATAACTTCATCTATTTGCTGATGAAGAAACTTGCCTTTTGAATCAATACATCTCATCTCTCACACCATACATTTTTATGTTTGTGGGAAAGTGTGATGTGTGTGCTGTGGCATTGATTTTGGCATCAAGTGGGAAATGCACTATGAAGCTTTCATTGTTGGAAGTTGAAGTCTTGGTTTGGTGAGGTCAAATTGCATATAAGGCACTGGTATTTGTAAACAAATCATTGTATCACTTTTGAAATTTCAGATCCTGACATGCAAATGCCACTTAACACTTTATTCCACAAACAGTTTTGTTTTGTATTAGAAGTGAAACATACTACTGAACCATGCTGGTAAGGCTTTGGAAAACTGCAGTTCTATGTAGTGTAAACATTCTATGCTTAACAGCATGACATTCCTGTGTGCTTTATGAGTATCATTGTTAACTTGCAGCAGTATAGCCCTCAGATGTAGTTAAGAGGGTGAAGTTGCAAAATGACACCAATGCTTGCCATTGCTGCATACAAACTGTTTGATGTGACACTTTATACAAGGGAACAGTGGCCTTAGGTTTCTTCAAGATGGGAGTAAAAAAATTATGGTTAGATTACAAGCAGGGAAGGTAATAGCATTCTCTGAGCCCCATGTGCAGCATTAGAAAATCCATAATAATCTGTGGATGTCAGTTGTAAGTTGCTTGTCATACATACCCTACTATTGTTAAAGCACCAGGAAAGCACAAGAGGTTGTGGTGACACTCTTGTTTAGTATCTTTTGCTTGTCCCTGCTATAGTTGCCATAGTCTTGGTGAGGTATGATGCAATTGGTGTGAGCCCAGTGGGTATTGCATCTGGCTTAAAACTAGTTGACTGCCATCAAGCAATGACAGTTGGGGGAGGGGGGAGGGGTAGGCTGTTCCAGTTGTTGACTTCTTGGATACTGAAAACATGCCCTAGACTCTGGTGACAAATTTGTGCTTGACAGACTGATGTGGATGTCATCCTAGTTTGAACTTGGCCAGCCACATGCCATGGTTAATGGTGACCTCCAGAGGGCTCTCTGATTGACATAATGAACAAGTTGCTGATCAGCACATCTGTGGACCACCTGCCAGTGCAGGCGCGACCGCTGCCTGTAGTGCCAGAAGACTTGAACATGTCTTCACATTGCTTCATGAAATGGACTTCGTAGAGTGGACCGTGGTGCGAGACTGTGCAGGATCCGTGCCAGAGCAGTGGCATCATCCCTGTCCGCCACCTTTGCACTCTGTCGACATTTCAATGACTCATCAGGCCCATTCTCATGGTCCTTACAATGGTAGTGTATGGACTTTTGAGTTGAGGTATGCTTTTTTGTGTTTTGGGAAAAAAATGTATCATCATTGGCATGTCTAGCAAGTGCCTTTTAGTGTTAGTTCCCACGATAATCGGCCAGAGAATGCTACCTTATAGATATCACGCGTTTTTGGTTTCCCATTGGCTCCAGACATGCAGAAATGCGGGTGGTTGTCTGGCACCGGAGGGAATCTCAGACGTCACACCGCGCTTGCCGCTCAACTGGCGGCGCTGAAGAAAGATTTGTCCAGTACTTCACCCTAAATGCCGAGCAAGTTCGGCATTTCAATTATCATTCTTCTCTCAGACCTTTCCTTTGTTTCCTCGGAGTCCTGATCAACGTACCTTCCCTGTACGTGATTGACTGGGCAGGAGCGTATGCATTGCACGCCTGCTTAACTAGTCCAGAAATTAATCCTAATTTAGAGTAACATGCCTGGCCAGCGACGCTTTCTCCAACAGCAAACACGTGCATTTATGGTTGATGCAATCCCGGACCGGAACCACGTTTTTCCCAAAAAAATAACGAAATAGGTATTTGTATGAGCTCAGGGGCCTCCTGAGCTGACTGCCTCATGCCTTCTAAGAATTTAATAAAAGAAATTTAATAAATAATAATAAGATAAGAATAATAATAATAATAATAATAATAATAATAATAATAATAATAATAATAATAATAATAATAAGAATTTAATCAAAGAAAAAGGTAGGTGAGCCAATCTTCTAAGATTGGCTCACCTACCTCCGTCTAGATACGTTATGCTAGAGCCTTACCAGTCATTGTCAGTTCATGTGGTACCTCTGCTCTGCTCTGCTCTGCTCTGCTCTGCTCTGCTCTGCTCTGCTCTGCTCTGCTCTGCTCTGCTCTGCTCTGCTCTGCTCTGCCCTGCCCTGCCCTGCCCTGCCCTGCCCTGCCCTGCCCTGCCCTGCCCTGCCCTGCCCTGCCCTGCCCTGCCCTGCCCTGCCCTGCCCTGCCCTGCCCCTGCCCCTGCCTCTCTCTCTGCCCCCGCCCTTGCTCCTGCCTCTCTCTGTGCCCCTGCCCCTGCCTCTCTCTCTGCCCCTGCCCCTGCCTCTCTCTCTGCCCCCGCCCTTGCTCCTGCCTCTCTCTGTGCCCCTGCCCCTGCCTCTCTCTCTGCCCCTGCCCCTGCCTCTCTCTCTGCCCCTGCCCCTGCCTCTGTCTCTCTGTCTCTCTTTCTCTCTCTCTCTGTATCTGTTGTTCATCATCTCTCATCTCCTATCGCTGACCTCAATTGGGACGTTTTTCGGCGGCGAGTATACCTGGTTAATGCACCTCATCATTATCGTGTTGTTTATTTTCAAACAGGTCATCGTAAACATTCTTAAACACATCTTATGGGCATCGTGCAATAGAATGTGTTAATGAATACAACGCGAGAAAAAAAACAACACGCAAACTCAGCATCCCATCAGAACTAGGAACCTCCAATATCACAGAGAACGAACCAACAACGACCTCGTGGCGAAAAACTCATCATGCGTGCTCAAGAAGCATTATGACGATGACCCCACCGTGCGAACGATGAAAACGTGCCAGCCTAATGTGCCGCCCGCTTAAAATACAAAACGAAACGCCGAATGACCCTCAGCTGCATTTCCACACACAAATGCCCATGTTTCCGCCGAAAAACATATACAGCAGGTTTTTGCACTCGTGAGAAACTTCGAAACCAAATGCCTCTCCCACCACTGCGTGCCAGGAGGGTCCATACTTTTTGTCCATTGTCTCTTTGATCATCCGGGCCGCACTCTGCGGACACAAACCGCAAATGGTAAACACGCTTCGAAATCCAGCCGACGCCGGGGACAGGTTGCACATGGGCAACAAAGGATAACACCACACACAAATAACTGCTGAGGACCGCTAAATGATTGAGTCACTAAGGCCCTGGTCCATGTCCGCTGACAGGCCCGGCCCCGTCCATAAATTGACCTACGAGGCACACCAGGTCACCGTGACTGACACCTGCCACACGGCGCTCATGAACTACCATGTGACGTCAACCGTTTCCACTACAGGCACACCAAGTTATCTCACAGTTACCTCCGTAGCTGCCGAGAGAAGTCTGGCATAAAGGCAATCTACCTGACCCCATACACGTGCATCGTGCTTCCAGCAACTTGTTTCGACAGCGCAATAATTGTCGAAATTCTAATGGCGTCCGAGAATCAATTTACAAACATTGCCCCAGGGCTGATATCTCAGTAAGTCGCGAAACAGACTCATGAATGTATGTGGAATGTCCCAAGAAATAAACTGAAACTGAAGCTGAACGGGGGGGGGGCTCTGCTATCCGCCGAAATTCAGACACTATTCGCCAAAAATATACAACGGATTCGTATATCATGGAATGTCATATTTCTGCTGACAAACGTCCAGCTCTGTACCTGCTCAGGAGGAGTGGCGGCTCGGGGTCTCACGAACATCTCAGCAACAGCGGAAAGGTGGCACCACTATGCGGCTGTCTGTCTTATTTACGTTGCAGAACTATTACACCGTAAAAGATATCCGACCCTTATCAGATCGGCGTATATACAAGGAATGAAATGTTACATGGCGCACCATTTTCGGTGTTTTTCGGGTCTGTATCTGCAAAGAAACCGTGCACCTCGTCCTCACGACGACGAACTCTCACGACGGAACGCTCGCGGCGAGCATCCCAGACCAAAAGTTCTCTCCCGTTTCAAGGGCGGATAATGATGGTCACTTCTGCGGGAATACAGGCATTGTTGCAACATCTGTGTACAATTCCAAAACGTGTCTCTAGCATTTTAAACTGATGCGAAATGTAAATACATTTCAATCAAGTCACTGTATGTGTTCAATTAATGAACGACGTTCAATATATACCAGTACAGTGCAATGTTACATGAATCAGTTACAGATCAAAATGTGTATTAGAATTAACGTTTCGGCCGGGGGCCATCATAAGACTCCTGATAACGGCCCCTGGCCGAAACCATGAATCCATTATACTCTGATTTGCAACCGATCTACATAACAATTTAGCGTTTGCTGATATAATGAAGACTGTTTATTATTTGAATATATACAATGTCTACACAAAAAAAAACAGGAGTGCGTAAGAACCATTCTTCAAGACATAAATCAAGTTGCCCTAGAAGCACATCCTTCTTTCGCCACTGAAACCAGTCGCATCGTGCAGTCGCGCAGTCGAGAATCCTTCGTCGAGTCAAACGGTGGCGATGCGACGGTGGCGGCAAGAGGCAGTACTACATCTCGCCTCACACGGGCTCTGTCAGGTGCGCTGGCGGCGGCTGACGTGCAGTTTCGCGGACGCTCACCAGGGACGCTGTTTTACACGGAATGCTAGCGCTGGCTGAGGCGAGTAAGCTGGCTGCCTCTACGGCCTTGAACCGTGAATTTGCGCGGGCATCGGGGGTACGGTGTGGCATGGGGCGTCTTTGCGGGCATGTTCCCTGCTGTAATGACGAATGCGGAAACAAAATAAGCCCATTATTCTGTTTTATAAATTTTATGCACGCCTTCAATTTAATAAACGGTGTTATTCAACAAACATTAGGCATGATTTTAATTCCACATTTCCCGATATTTTTGGGTGACCAAACGCCTCGGTTTCCTCTAACGACGAGCCGCCACTGCTCTGGAGTGGGTACGGAGCGGAAATTTTGTAAGCAAATGCCAAATCTGACGTATGTGACAGTAGTGCACAGTGCATACACAAGGCATGCAACATTCTTGGCAATGTCGGATGCCCAGCATTGCAAATGCAGTCCTATTGGTCATATAAATTACGAATGACAAACGTGGAACAGATTCACGTGCCCTGACTATGCCTATTATATCGCTGTGGTTAGGATTTGGTTTGGTACCTCATTATTGGTGGAGTACTTCTCACACGCTGTCACACAGAGTTCCATCACCTCACCACGCATCTCCTCTGGCATGTCAGATTGCTGAAAGGAGAAAAAACGAAAATGGCATGAAAGTGGTGTGAAAACAACGCAAAAGACCAACAAACGACTGCGTTGCCGAAGAAACAGATTGGTCATAACAAGTGATGTACATGACTTATAATGCAGAACACACAAACCTAAGCATACACAAATTAATCACCCATCCCAAATCCAAACGAGTTGTAAAAGTTCCTCATCCACAAGATATTACTATTCAGAATAAAATGATGACTGTGCACATTAGGGTGCGTAGCAAGGTCCCTAGCAGGTTTTCCAACGTGCGGGTGATATTCTTTAGGGGATGCACCACAGTAACCCGAATTCGACTTTTTTAAAATAAAAACTTGGGGCCTGCACTAGGAAATTCAAGTTTTGCTGTAGGCAATTCCAGTACTCCTAGCACCAGAGATGGGACCTAGCGGCTACCATTCGATTTCATGGCCTGAGATTGCTTTTAAAGGGATGCCAAGTCGCCACAAAGGTGACCTGGTGAACAAACAAAAAACAAAACAAACACAAAGTATGACAGCTGATGAAGGCGGGTCATAAGTTTTTAGCATGTTTTGTTTCATGAACTGTCCACTTACTTAAAACATGATGGTTTCGAAAAAGACGAATTATATGCGATTTAAGTGTTCCAGCGGACAACCGTTATCAGGCGAATGGAAAAACAGCTGGCTGGAGTTAGGCACCTGCTCGCCACACCGCTGCCCCGCACTGTCTCCGACCCATGAGAGCTGAGACGCTCCGTTAAGAGCAACTGAACAGGAGCGGACATGACATATCTCCCCACGGAAAGGAATCAGAAGAGAGTACGAATCAGAAGCTCGTAGGAATCAGAATCTCCCCTGATTCCTACGGGCTGGCTGTGGTGGCACTGTGGGTGAGGTCAGTTTGGAATCCATCGCTTGGCCGGACGGTCAAATCAGATTCTTACTGTCGTGCTTTACGTGTTTTGTCGGTGATCTGTGTCCAGACAACGCGGAAACGGACCGAACACTGTCTTAGGGCAGACTTATATGCTGCCTAAAAACCAGCTGCCTCTAACCGAGATGCGATTAATTACGTCCAACTGCTGCAGGGAAACAAAAGACTATACCTCAGCCAGATCAAGAGTGGAGGACTTGTGACAATCCGTCATCAAACCAGTGGCAGCTGAAGATTGCAGTGACGTGAGGAAATGAAGGCAAACTTATAGTGACGCTAAGGACTATCGAGAAAAGGGTCCGATCTTGTTAGGTACCAAACAGGGTTGGAAAAAGTCGACTTAAATGGAATTTATGCCAGCCAATGGCTTTTATTAATTTAATTCGCTTTTAAATAAGAGCGGCCTACATTACCCACCAAAAAATCTATCCGTACGAAAATTTCCGATGATTTACGCTCAAACCTTAGCAATGCAATGGTGTGCTACTCATGTAAAAAAACGGATAATTTTCATAAGCAAACACACCTTCATTCACTTCTAACTCAATCTGGATGTTACCCCAGAGGTGTCGATTGCTTTAAAAACCTGGAGAAGGGGCAAACCAGTCGCGGATCCAGCCGCTGAGTCAGGGCAGAAACCAGATTTTGGTTTGCCTACTCCCTCCCTCCCAGCAGACAAAAACTTCTCAGATTTCGGTCACTTCATTTTCATTGTTACGTCCTTTCGATTCTTTCTTATTCAGTCTGCAAGGATATATTCTGGCCAAAAACTGAAACCAGAGTTGGGTCATGAAAAGTCATCAAGCAAATGTCCTTTATTTCAGCAGCATAGTAATTATGGCCATCAAATCATGCCTAAGGATGGTTAGCTTTGCATGACATTCTAACCTTTTATAATTTTTTGTAATATTCTGCTAAAAAAAAATACTGGGGGGCACAAACAAACATTCGGAATCAAAGCAACACGGGGAGGCGCGGGGCCTTACAAAAAGCAAACTGACACCACTCTGTTGCCCCTAAAGATGCCACTGACTATGAAAATCCACCTGATCTTTCTGATACCTGACCTGACCTGATCACCTGACATTTCTCCATGGCATGCCTTTGAGAAAGAGGTTATAGGTCAGTAGCCTGCCAAGGTGTCAAATTCAAATTTATCTCCAACAAGAAAAACATAAATATACAGCTATGGAAAATTTCACAGTAATTGAAAATGTCATTCTGGACAACTTGCAAAACACCTTGGGAGGCATGGTAATCCTTTAGAAGCGCACGCCATAAACCAAGCACACTGGATGACACATATACGGCACGCGTGGCAAAAGGAGACGTCAGCTGTTGCAAGAAACAACGACATTATGCACTGGAGCTCCAGGGTCGTGGATCACCTATTCGCTAACCTAACCTAACCTAACCTAACCTAACCTAACCTAACCTAACTTAACCTAACCTTCTGTGTAAAACAACAGCGAATAGTACGTGATCCACGATCCTGGAGCTCCAGTGCATAATGTTGTTGTTTCTTGCAACATCCGACGTCTCCTTTTGCCACGTGCGCCGTATATGTGTCATCCAGTGTGCTTGGTTTATGGCCTGCGCTTCTAAAGGATTGCCGGGAGGCATTGTGGCCTTCTGAACTTGCAATGGTTTATTTATGTGCATCTTGTCAATGTCATTTATCACAATACTTACACGACAAAGGGGGTAAGTGTGGACCACTTTCTTCTCCCCTTCTTCCTTTTTTGCCTCACCATCATCTGCCATCTCTGTTTCTGGAAATGTCAGATGATTTTTAAGAGCAAGTCTAGAGAGATAAAGAACATCAATTAATTAGTACTTATCACATGCATTATCAACATGTTCATAAAGGATTTAAGGATGAGAAATGGTAGGGTAAATGATTGAAGGGCAAAGCTACATTCTTGAATCCCTACTTTTCATTCAATGCTCAAAAATATTTGCATTGTAATGCAGGACCATATGAAATGAGCATCATACCTTAGTTATTTCTAATATGAAAGATAAAAGAACTGTAAGCACACCAAATAATGGATGCAACAGTTCATTTGCTACACAACTTTTAACACCTTGAAAGGTGTTAAAAGTGATTCAGCCCACAGCAGCCAGTCTTCGAATCGCCACTCACTGAAGTGGTGATTCGATAAGGTGCTACTGGCAGTCTAGAAAAAGGAACTGTGCACACACCTGAATCAACTGCACTCATACATCGTTACTTGGTAACTGGAAACTTCATTTCAGCACTTACTATGCGCATACAAGCATAAAATCTCACATGAGCAAGCTAAAAGGCCTCATACTAAAAATGTTTTGTTCTTACAGCATACACGCTCATCTAGGGCCATACGTATTCTACTTGTATCATATGGCGTCTGCTAAGGTACACACCTAAAAACGATCCTCGGCTGTCGTCGAAGAAGCTTTGAAAAATACTACTGCCAGCACCTCCTCAATGGTTTCACGGTACTTTCCTAGCTTTCCACAGAATTATGAAACAATGCTTTAAGAAAAATGCGAGAAAATACTGCCCTTGAAGCTTTTCGGGAGCCGGCAGCGAAGCGTAAACATTTGGAGCATTGCTGCTTCTAAAATAAATAAAGGTTTCTACTACCTTTACAGAAATTTATTTACTTTGATTTCATGCAAAAACTGTAGCCAATCATTGACAGGCAGAATAAAATATTTCTTGACCATAAATACGACTGTGGTTGTGACCAAAGATTTACTGAACATTTTTTCTTGAATTGCATGTGCTAACGAGGTTTCGACAAATACAGAGATAAAACATAGGCCAGTAGGGGAAAAGCGGGGAGATTGTGGATTTGGTAATAACTTTTTTGCTTCAATTTTGCCGCACATGAAACATGGAACAGCGCACCGTTAGACACGTGTGTGGAGTAGCGTACTGCCGACTGAATGTGAATCACGTATCCGAAGTCTTTTGTGTATGTCTTGGAGGTAATGGGAGGTTTGCATTTTGTTCATACTGAGATTTCCTGGTCGAAGATGCAAATACTCAGGATGAACTTCACGTGACAGACGAGGTTCGAAGGCATTTTGAGGAAGAATCAGAGGTGGAAAAGTGGTTTAAGATCTTGGATTGGGATAGGAAAGTTGTACGGCATATGACAAAGGCGTGGTGATGGAGATTTGATTTGAATTTCGATTTGATAGAATTTCGGTTTGGAAAAGCCATAAGATCAAACTCATCAATACAATATGAGAATTAGGAGCTTGTTTCCTCAGTGGGTTCATCAGAGGGGATAGAAAAGTTTATTCCAGGACATGTAAAATCACCATGAATATCTTATTGCACCTGGGGTGGTATTTTTCCTGATTGTTCCCAGTTGCAAATTTGACTTTTGTATCACATCATCACCATTTCATAGATCATGCATGGTATACAGATGTATTGTGTGAAAAAGTAGGCAAACTGCCATTTTAAATGAGGAATTGGTTACACTCCAGTAATCATCCTGAAAGGAAATTAAATTGTGTCACACTATTAAAATGACTGGTGTTTCTGGTACCATCTTTTACACCTAGTTCGTTTGTAGGATGCCTTGATGGGCAATGGCAGGGCAGGCATCAACTTACTGTAATCCCCTGTCACCCGTGGCAGTGGCCCTCCAGACAGCGATTGTTGAGAACATGGAACTGTTTGCTTGCTGGTGCATTGAATTTACAGCATTGGTGGGTAAAGCAGGGAAAAGGGTGACCATGCATTATTTCAAGCAGCCCAGGAATGGTAAGTGGATCAAGGCTCATAAACATAATGTTCTTATGGGGGAAAAGGTTGTGTCTGACAAGATTTGTGTTGGGAAAGGTTGGTTCTGGGCTTGAGCTGAAGGTGTAAACCCCCACTTAAGGCACAGTATAGGACACTTGAGGTGGCAGGTTGATGGTCCATCAAAGAGGTTAGGTGAGGTAAGGTTAGGTTAGGTTAGGTTGAGCTAGGTTACTGTTTTATGTCTGTTCTCCTTCTGATACCAACTTTCTGATACCAACTTTCTGATACCAGCCATAAATTTATGAAACTTTGGTTAAGACATTTTTCCTTACAAACCTTTTTGCTTACAAAGAACCTTTTGCAGTAAACCAAGCCCAGCATGCAGTCCCTATTGAGATGTTATTAGTAAAGCCTAACACTTCAAACTGATATGAGTAATGCCACACTTCATGCAGCCTGACCTCTGTTGAACAAAAACAAGTCTAAATACACACTTTTATCTGCCTGCTGCCTCTAGTTTGCTATACCACACCTTTGGTGCAGTGTCACACCTATAGCACAACATTGTGCCTCATGAATGCCTCCTCCAGAGTCAATGAAAGGTGATGGGGTACCCCAGTCAAGTTTGTGTGGAAAGTGAGTCCACAAGTCCTGCATTTTCATAACCACCATTTGTGGCACCACTGTCACAAGTGGATGGACTATCAGGGCTAGTTGAAGCCTGCTGCTCACCCATTACCACCATGATGTATGGTGTAAAAATTGATGATTTAATTGGACTGATAAGTTGTAATGTGATGATTGGGTTAGGTTAAACTAGGCTAGGCTGGGCCAGGCCAAGATTGATTTTAAAAGGATTCAAAGCTGCCACAGAGGGTGTGACAGCTGGTAAATGCAGTTCATATGTTTTAAGCATGCTTTGTTTTCTTAACTGTCCATTTTCTTAAAAGATGGTGATTTTGAAGAAGTCAAACTATATCTTATTTAGTCTTTTCAGCAGACAATGGGTATCAGACAACTGGGGCCAAAGGTGGCCAGAATATGTATTTGCTTACCACATCACATCCCTGTACACTTTGGTCCTAGAAGATTGAGATACTCCATGAAAGGTCAATTAAACTAGAGAGAATGTGTCTTATCTCCCATTGGGAATGAGTGAAGGGAGAGTATAAGCTGAAAGGATGGCACTGGGAATGAGGTTAGCTAGGATCCATTGCTTAGGTGGACAGTGTCATCAGAATTTTATTACCATGCATTACACCAGTCATGTCTTTGGAGTTGGAAAGGGTACAGATACTCTAGATACACTTTGGAGTATCTGGCTCCTCCTGTATGATGTATACTCCTGATGAAGATACAGGTTTTGGGAACATCTGAGGGCATCCAGTGGTGATGCATATTTAGAATTCTACTCTCAGGTTTTAACATCCATTGTTAAAGTTCATGGAAAAAATAGCCACATAATGATTTACCCAATGAGGCTGCTGATTGGTAGTTAGTAAAAATTTCCCATCTTGCACTCATCAGAGCATCGATATCAGTGGTAGCTGAATTTCCACATCAGGGTATCTTTATTGGTGAGAGCTGAATTTCTACACTGCCTCCCAGCAAACCATCTTCCAGTCTGCAAACATGGCACATAGTTAACAAGATACTTGGGGTAGGCACAGTTCTGCCCCAGTTGGGGCAGGAAGCTGCTTCTTGTGGTGCAGAATGTTTGAATGTAACCTACCCCTAAAATGCGGCTTCTCACTGGCTTTAGGTCACTTGTAATGTAAGGCATAACATTGTTCATTTGTACAAACAATTTATCATGCTCTTTTTTCCCCCAGATCACACAGAAAGCAATATTTCCAAGATGTCGTCTAAACCCTGTGTTGAAAAGCTGGTCGCGGACTCGGCAGCATTTTTGCGGAACATCCCGCTGCACCAGATGGCGTGCGAGGTGCTTACAGTTCCAGAAGTCGTGGCCGAGATCAAGGACAAGCCAACGCGTGAGCGACTGCAGGTGCTGCCGTACGATCTGAAGCTGAAGGATCCGAGCGACGACTGCATCCGGCAGATATCCGACTTCGCTAAGGCGACTGGCGACTTCCGCTTCTTGTCGGCCACAGACGTGCGTGTCCTGGCTCTGACGCTGCAGGTCACGCGCGAGACGATGGGCACGGCTCACGTGCGCTTCAAGCCTCCGGCGCCCCGACCCGAGGTCAGTTTCTACCACCCCAAACAGGGCGGCGTCGCCCAGCTGCCCGTGGGGTTCGTCTCGCAGGTCTCTTCGTTGTCAGTCAGCGAGCCCTCCGTTGAAGTGGACGACGCGCAGAAGTCTGGCGGACAGTCGGCGGAGTCCGGCGGACAGTCGGCAGAGGCCGGCGGACAGTCGGCGGAGTCCGGCGGAGAGTCGGCGAAGGCGGGCGGACAGCCAGATGAAGCCGGCGGACAGCCAGAGGAAGCGGGCGACCAGCCGGTTGGCACAGAGAACGAGAACAGTTTTCATTCGGCGGCCGATTCGGTCGGAGGTGGTGGCGGCCCCGACGCCTCTAATGAGACAGACGAGCCTTCCGGCGAGATGTTTGACGCCAGAGAGGTGCCGGCCAGCGACGACACAGATGAAGCAGACGAGATAGAGGAAGATGAAGGCGATGACGACGATGACGACGATGACGACGACGATGGCTGGATTACGCCATCGAACTTACAGACAGCCAAGTTGGAGATGAATTTACGAAGCGGTGAAGTAGAGGAGTCAGTTAAGGTTAGGCTGCATTTGTTTTACCCTTTGATTGACTGAAAAACTTCCAGCGCGCAGCGCATCTGTGCCTTTAAAGTTACTTCCTTCAGTAAAACTTGGATTGGGGATTTGATTGGATTGGATGGGGTGGGAAATATCAAAAGCAGATATCCGAGATATCTGGTGAACCCATGCTTCTGTTATGGCTGTCCAGAAGCATATCCATCCGCTTGTCTTTCTCTTTGTGCATGAAAAAATGCGATCGTTCATTCGGCTTAGCTGAGTTTGGGATGTATGGGTATCCGTTGTGTGTGGTTTGTATGGACTGTTTTTCAAGCACCTCCCCCGAGAAAATGGGCTGATCAGCCGGGCGATGCAGACGAGAGGCTTCGCCGTTGAACGGCCGTCCGTCTGTCCGCCTACAGGTGGCCTGCCTGACTACCGACTTCACCATGCAGAACGTGCTGAAGCAGATGAACCTGGAGATGGTGTCTGTGGAGGGGCGGCGGATCCGGGAGGCGCGTCGCTTCATTCAGCGCTGCTTCGGCTGCACGCGAACGACGCCGCACATGGACAAGACGTTCTGTCCGTGGTGCGGCAATAAGACCCTCAAACGGGTGGCCGTCACCCTGAGGTATGCGGCACTGGGGAGGGAAGACCACCGCAGGGCGTTGGCGTCATTTGGCTACTGGCTCGGATTGGGGGAATGTTTGAATCAGTAGCTGTCGTACATGATGGAAGTGTCCGCAGTTTTTCGTGTGAACTGACCCCAGGGCTGCATACCAGTGTTTAGTCAGGGCATTACTTTATAAAAATAGGCACTGAACTGGGTGGATCGTGATGGATTTCAAAGGAGGGGTTGTAGTGAATGACTTGGAAGGATCCTTCCATTTGAATGTGTGTCGCATCACGAGCGCTTCGGTGCGCGCAATGTTCAGTCACTCGTACTCTATAGACTCTCGTGTCTTGTATTGCATCGGCTCAGAGCGTTATGTTCGCGCCGATCCGAGACTGGGCCCGTAACTGAGCTGTCGTTCGCTAGGCCGGACGGGACGCAGCAGATCCACATATCGACCCGGAAACCCATCAGCAAGCGCGGCACCAAGTTCTCCCTACCGCTGCCCAGAGGCGGCAAGTACTCTGTGGCGCCGCTGCTGTGTGCGGACCAGCCGCTCCCGCAGCAGCGGGCGACGGCCCGGTCCCAGGTGAGTGACTACCTCCCTGACCCCTCATCTGCTATGGCCCGGCCCCAGATGGGTCGCCTGTCACTGTACCTCCCAGTGCCGTTACCTGCTGCCTCACCTCAGCAGTGCACTGCGATCTGATCGTAAGTGAGTCACTGCCTCTCTCCCCCCCACTCTTCAACGGATGCTGCAGCAACAGGTTCTAGCGGATGAGCCACTCCACCTTCCCAACCCCTTACCCGCTGTCTCAGTAGTTGTCCCAGACGAGTCATTGTAACTGTCCATTCCCCTCGCTCGCTGCCCCTCGCTGGACGCCACAGCGGCGTTCTTTGGCAGGATCGTAGATGATTCCCAAGGTATAGACGAGCGGGTGATCGCCATATTCCAGGTCTGCTAACGTTGTCCATATTTTATAGGTCTTCTATGAAATCAGTGATCATGGTTCAATGTTTTGTATGCTGCATGTGTCATTGAATAGTGCATTGACAGATGAGAATGGTTTGTCAGTTCTGATATTTGTGTCATGTCTAAAAATTGCTAAATTGCCATTCCTAGTAGTTGCCACATCAGTTCTGATCTGGTACCGGTGTTGTTGGGTTTGGCGCGCTGGTCGTTCCATCTCGCTTGACGCCGACTGTGCCCGACATCAGGTTCGGAACGCTGTGCTCTCGGATGACTTCGTGCCCGGCGGCTCGCCGTTCACGGCGAACGACGTCAACTCGCGAGCTGCCCAGCTCGGCAGGAACGTCAGGCTCCGCCATGTGCCCAACTGGGAGCGGCGCAACCCTAATGCCCGCGCGCCACCTACCGGCAACAAGAAAAAGCGTAGAAAGTGACAACGCCCGACAGGTGGCGTATGTTCGTCTGCGCTTGTTTTTACGCTATGGAGGGTTGTGCTGATAGGTACATTGCGTGCGAGGAGAGTGTGGTTTCATCGTTCAGATATTGGGCGTCTGGAAAATTTGAGCATTCTTGGAAATAAATAGAGCATGCAGTAGCGCACCAAAATAATGATTTACACCAGAGCGAAGTTTCCGAAATACAGAGGTTTTGTGAAGATGCTTGGGACAGTTCAAATATCGTATGCTCACGGACTATGCTAAAGATATATTGCTAGACGTTAGCCCTTTGTTGATGGGAATACATAAGAAATCTCTGCGAGCACTCATATCTGGCGTTTGCTGATCGGTATGCTAAGACGTCTGCACGCCATGTTTGATTCGTTTTCGGCGTGTTTCGTGAAGCGTAGTGAGGCACATTCTGTTTTCACCCTCGCAGTCACGGAGTCTGTCATCTGAGACATCATACTGCAGGATCCGAGTGAGATTTCGTCTCCTCCGACTCTGAATTGTCCACCCATGATGTGTAAATAAAATCTGTCCTTAGTTTCCTTACTGTTATGCACCATATAAATTTCACGTTCTTCTGCAATTTTTCAGTGGAAGGATTACTAAGTGATCTTTGAGTTGAAATGCGTAGGAACTCTTTCAATGCCGTTTTCATTGCATGTGCTCCCAGACAACGTACATACTGCGTTTACGTCGGTTTTCTTTCCTCGTTCTGACAGCGGTTATGATTTGCACGTCATAGTGGACGACGCAGTCTTCGAATTGTTTCATTTTTCGTGGAATTGAGTGAACGCAAAAAAACTCAGCGTGACGTAAGTTTTAAGCGTTTGTCGTACGTCCCACGGTGATATATTGCAGTGAGTGGCTGTCGCACGGTTCCTTAGCTTACGTTCAAAAACCTTCATTTCACTGATTCGGTGGTCATGAATTTCTTCACGACCCGCGAAACAAGTTGTGCCCTTTTGCACAACAGATCCAGGCGTTAACGACACACTTTCTGCGTGGCTCCAAGCTCCAACGTGGCTGCACGTTTCGTTAGCATGGCCAGGAAAGGTGGCTGTGCCATGACAAGAACACTCATTCTTCCTCGTGAGAACCCTGTGGCCATTCGTTCATCTCCAGACCTAATGCCACTGACCATCACCATTCGTTCATCTTGAAACATGAGAACCCGCCGCCGCTCATCCCACCAATCTTCAACCGAGCAAAACCAGCGGGCAGGAACTCATTCGGCACCTCGGCGGGCACACACGCCAGTCGGCAGTGTCGCCTGGTGCAACACTGGGAACACCGTGCAAACCCGGGGTACATTGCCAGCCCGTTCGTGGCGTCCAGGTGGAGCACAACACAGGTGCTGCTGTCGCACGCCACTCTCAATTATCTGCACCACGGCAAATCACTTTTTGAATTGAGTTGCGATAAGTGAATTGGGTTCCATTTTAGCTAGTTCTCAATTGGACTTGGTGTTTGTAGGCATCCGTATCGCAAACCATGTTTTGATAGTGACGCCAGTACATTGCGGATACTTTGGGTTTGGATTGTTTATGTTTGGATGTTCCGATGGCTGGGGCGGGATGCTTGTATCTAAAATAGTTTGGGACCGTGATGAGTTGCTATGTATGAGCCGGGAACCTTGCTTCGTAGCCGCTCGGAATCAGGAATGAACTTTTGATGAGCCTGGCTTAGGTGCCTCCATGTCTGCGTGTGTATTTAAATGCGTTAATGCATCGCAGCCACCGTTTTGCTTGACCCTGACCATGGCTGGCAGGAGTCGCATTGTTGTCGAGGCCGCCATTATGAACTAGTTCACCATGTTCAGGAATTTGTCCAGACGACCTTTATCGTCTGGACATTTATCGTGGACATGCGGGGTCAGGACAGCAAATCAAACAGATGTAAAAACGGTTATTTGGGATAATTTTTGTTGGCATTCTTCATTGTTTAAGAAAATGAGCAAGGCCATAAAAATGTAATGGCTTATTGAACGGTTTCTGTCGATGCCAGCTGGAAAAGAACAGCATATTTGCAATGTACAAAAATCCATATTTGAGGAACTGTATGTGTATTATATATATATATATATATATATATATATATATATATATATATATGTGTGTGTGTGTGTGTGTGTGTGTGTGTGTACATTTTTATCGGTCATTTCCTTAATTATGAGCATAGGGCCATTTTTGAGCATAGGACCAACTTTGGTACAAATCAGATGTGATTCACAGCTGCATTTTCAAAACCAATCCGGATATAATGCGATCCATCCAAAAAAAAAATTGCGGTTCTTGGTCCGGATCGGATCCGGATCAGCATCAAGCTCAAGCCTGGTACCCGGGTGTGCAGGTTACGTAACGTGCGATAAATATCAATACTAAACTGCGTTTTGTGATCCGGCCATCGTTGCAGAGGTGAGCAGATTGTGCAATCGCAGTGCTGCACCTCACCAAGCATGCGAATGAGCCCGGAACGAATAACTCGTTACTATCTGAGGATCGCTGAAAATAAATCGGGTGAGTGGGGAGGTATGTATCTGCCGATCGGCAACAAAACAACGTTGTTCTGGCAACAGTCAAAGCAGCGTTGTTCCCTTGCTGCCTGGAGTTGAGAATATTATCAATGTTTCCACGACTTCTTTTCGACTGAGTCTCCACCGACCCCTTCTCCCTCCAGCACCAGAAATGTGGGGCTTCATTGTGTGTGGAGTTAAAGATTCGACCTGAGGTCACCAAGTTCCGTGAAGACCAGTAAAACGCATATGGCGTGTCGATTAGTGAAGGCTTGACGGCGATCGGTCCCACAGGCTCGGAGCATGGCATTGCTTGGAGCAAAAAAAAAAATACAGGATGCTTATGGATTCCCAGAGGTTTTCGTCCTTCGGACCCAAACGCGGCCGGATAATGGGGGGAGGGGCAGGACAGCAGCCGTCCCTCCATCCGAAAAATTGCGGGACAAACGTGATTTCCCCCCCCCCACACCAAAAAGAATCCTGAGGCGGGCCCCGAGCACGCGGAGCCCCCCCCCCTTAAAATGAACTTACATAAATGTAGAATTCAAAGTTGTCACCAAAACCCCTCCCCTCCCGAAACTCATGTACACACCTAGAGGACCTCTGGACCTGACCAATTGACCTGGGACACTTTATATATTCGGGGCCCTTTGAAAGTCACGGGCCCCAACGCGACTTCATAGCAGTCACAGGGTCCCCTAACTCCCACTGGCCCTCGAGTACATTAGGCCCCTGGGCCTGGCCAGCAGCCCTGACTTTCATAGGAGCCCGAACGCACCGAGGTCCTTTGATCAGGAACAAAGACCATCCAGACTCGTAGAGAGCATTCAAAAAAGTCATGTGCCCTCGTTATAGCTGGGGACCGTTTGAAAATGAGCTTGAACTATGAGTCTTAGCCGAGCGCCTGGCTTCCCGTGGTCCCCCAAATACACAGAGGGCTTTGAGCAAGTCTGAAGACCTCCTGATGTGTGGAGGGTGTTCTGGAGAGGGCCAGGGTCCCTTGGCGTACCTGCGGGCTCTTTGAAAATCATGGGCCCCGAAGGAGCCTTTAACAGCCACAGCAACCCATCCTTGCAATGGGCACACAAATACACAAGGGTCCCTGGCCCTCTTAAAACACCATGTATACAGCTGGGTCTCTGGACCTGACCAGGTCTGGGGGACCCCTGCTGTGGCCAGGGTCCTTTGAAAGTCAGTGGTTCCAGTGGGCTAATTAAGAGAAGAGCTAAGATTCAGGAGCAACAGGGAATCCTGAATTTCAATAGCAACCCAAATACATAGGGCCCCTTGGCCTGGCCAAGAACCCTGATCACCTTCAAATGCCCCAGATACAACCAGAGCTCCTGGTCAAAGTCCGAAGACCCTCCAGACATGTAAAGGGTATCCGAAGTATCGTGCCATGACCACCCCTCCCCAGCCGTTCTGGATCCATGCCTGGAAACCTGACCCACACATACCCCGGCGTCTGCTGGCAGTACGTGGTGAGGAAACGACGCTTTTGAAAAACGTCATAGTTTATTCTCCTGCCCTTTTCCCATGTGCCAATGAATAGCTGCTGTTTGGGAGTGCACTCTAAAGAGGCTAAGGAGCGATTTACAATTCGACGACGCGTTGCCTGTCGCCCTGCACACGTTTCTACTGCGCGGCAGTAAAACCGCCCGGAGCCCGGCGGGCGGCACTGAAATGGGCTTCGGCACGCATTTACACGCAGTAACCCCTGACCCTGGCAAGCGTCGCACGCCGGAAAGACGCTTCGGCGACGAGCGACAGGTCGACGTGGCCGTGACCCCTGACCTTGGCACGCCCTCTGTCGTGATTTCGTGCACGGAAGGGACTCCGATCTGTGGCGTTTTCAGAATGCTGATAGCTGGACCAAGTCGTGCGCTGCATGACCTACCCGTTGACCCCGCTCTGCTCCCCCTCCCAAAGAAGAAACCCGAATTTCCACCATTCCATTTCGAGTTTCTGATGTTTGTCATCATTCAGTAATAACCCTTGCTGTAATGGGGAAGAAGGCAGGTTCCCGGCTCTCGACTTCGCTGTGGGGACTCAGAACTGCATGTAAAAGCGATATTACATTCTGGATTGCCCACAACCGAGTTTCACAACACTTGACACTTATTTGGCTGTCTCATGCCAGCCAAACAGGAGTACCTACGTAACAAAGTAAAGGACTGGCATACCCTCGCTCTGTGGAACACCTTTTTCTCACGGAAGAGGGAGTATTATTTGCTCATCTGTGCACGTAATGGCACCTCTTGACATGCGACCTGGGGCCAGGTCACGTTTCATATTTAATCTTTAGAACCGCGACGTAGTAAAAATTTTTGGTTTGCGATCTTGGAATGTTAATTGTTCATCATGTGTGCCTTGGAATCACTAACATATGGTAAGAACTTATTTGCCAAGGGTGGCCCAGTCCCATTCAACCCAGGATGGTCTGATTTGATCTTCTGGAATATAATGTTTATTTTCAATGCGAACGTAGAATGGCAAAAACAAAAACACCATTAGAAAGCCCCTGGTGAAACTAGAAGGAAGCACCTATTTTCCCATATAAGGTTCTTTTTATCAGTAGCCATCCAAAACACCAGTTTTATCCAGGAAGGGGTCAAATCGGGTCAAGGGGTCCTTCTGACCGAGGGATTCACTTTTCCTGGCTTAGGGGGCCGTGAGCTGTGATTCGGGGGCTGTTTTGGACCCGAGACCCTATTTCCTTTTATTTTGACGATTTTGTATAGAAAGGATCCAGATGGGATCAAGAGGTACCCTTCCAGCCAAGGGGCCTCTCTTCGTGGCTCAGAGGGGCCTGTTTTTTTCACTTGGGGCCAGTTTTAGGCTCGATATCCTGTTTGATGCCTCGGGCCCATTTTTGGCATCATTTTGTTCTTAATATTTTCATTTTTAAACCATTTATGCATGCTATGAATGTTGCTGGTGATGGGGCCCATTGCTACCAGAGGGGTCCACGCCGTTTGAGGGTCCCAGGAAAGCTGCTTGTCCCCCCTTTCCGACCCGAAAATGCAATCCGCCGCCACTGACCAGGCTTCACTTGGCTCTCTGGCAGAACGTGATTCATCCTATACAAGAACCCTGTTCACATATCGGAACGGCAGTTTTAGCAGGTTATACGTGTGTGACTACGAGGAATTCATCTCACGTACTGTTCTCACAAGCGCTTGAAAACGAAGTGATGATAGAGATACAACTAATGTCCACCCAAAACTGTCGAGCCTTGTTTTGTCTAAAACAAAATGTAATATTGTCGCTTGCGTGTTGAGTCAATGTCACTGAGACCGTTATCATCCATTGCTCGTGGCGGTTACCAGCATCACTTACCCGGCATGGTGCTCGGCCTGTTGAAGTTCGTCCACGGGCGGAGACGGATCAGCGGAGAACGTGGCGTCGGAGGGGGGAGACGGGGCGCGTGGTGGTCGTCAACCGCCGGGGCGAGGGCGGGGATTGTCCGAGTGGCGATCTGGCGGGTTGGCTGGGGCTGACTAGGGCTGGATGGGGAGAAGAAATAGGATGTGATACTTTTGAGTATGCTCCGCGTTTTGTTGGCAGCAAAGCAATTACACCATCATGAGAGGGCAAAAAGTCTGCAGTAAAACAGAACTTCAACGGGAAGTACGACTTTCTGACTGACGATATCAGGATTAGACTCCATTTAACAGCTACACACCGATAACTGACAAACATGGAGCAATAAAAACAGATACGTGAGTTGTCTTTGCCGCGCCGTAAATAAGCCGCACAACATTGTGGCTATCAGGCCTAGTCTAAAGTTTCGTAAGCACCCAATGAATACACAGAATTGAAATTCATTCTCTTTTTTCAAAATCCCATTTAAAACTAGCATTTATTTGGGTAGAAATTTCGTTTCCCAGCAATACGGAAGTTCTACAACTGCAGACCAGCCCAGAGACATCTCACTAATCCAGAGGGTGTCTTTATCGTCCAATATTGGAGCTGGATCATAATAAAGACGACGAACATAACGGCGTTACACCAATGAATGCCTGCTTATGTCGTCTGTGTTTACAAGAGATGCGCCCTAATTATTGTCTGACCACCACCAGTTTGGGTGTTTGTGCCACGTGAAGCATGGATATCGATTCCTCTAAATGATTGGGTGGGGGCTGAGCCGAGGGCCCGACAACCTAACCTCCCCCAAATGTGGGTTTCTCAGCGGATTTAGCCCGCTTTATTTTGACCAACGGAAATTTATAATTTTTTCTTACTATTTATCAAATTAAAAGTTGCGTTTATCCCCATGTATACAGATATATATATATATGTGTGTGTGTGTGCATACAGGTATACAGGTATATATATATATACACATGAATATATGTATATATGTAGATAAAAAATAGAATGAAAGATAGATTTATCGTTTTAGACCTTATTCTTTACTTTATCTTTACTTTACTTATCTTGTCTTTACTTTATCTTACTTTATCTGTTATCTGTTTCGGCCGTTCTTTTCGTTGTTATTTCTCATTTCCCTTTAGAGCCCTGTAAAAAAATGTTGGGTAGGCCAGACCAACATTGGGTGGGCCCAAATCAACATTGGGTAGGCCAGCACCCTCCCAAAAGGATACAAATCGACACCCCTAATATGTAAAGTCCTTTATTCATGTATTGAAGTACAGCCCCTTCTCGTAATTACGTCTGGTTGCGGGTTTTCTTGGGTTTTCAGGCTGGATGTTTTCAGGGGTAACTGAGGGAAAATGTTCTGTGTACAAAATATGATAACTACCAATTTCTGTATGATTTTCCAGTCAGCTGCTCCCAAAAACTGGGAGACAAATGGGCCGTTTCAAAAACTGAGAGGGGCATGTCCCCCACATCCCCTCCAACCTTACACTCATGGTTGTTGTATATTACGCTGCAACACGTATGTTACTGTTGCATTGCAATTTCTGACGAACAGGAAAACAAAAGAAAAGTCGCCGCTAAACAGTCTTCACCCGGCGTCAGTGCTAGAATCGCGTCTTCATTTTGTCGCCATTGCAATGGAAAGAGTGCGGGGTTGTAGCTGTGCAGCTGATGGGATGTCCAAAATATGTACTCATGTTTTAAACTTATGTAAATAAGAAAGGCACGAAGAAGAAAGCAATATGGTTGACTTGCCGCCTTAACCCGGCAATGCCTGGGGGTGCCAAATGGTGCAGGTCATAGCAATATGACGTCATAAATGAACCACTGCATGCATGTTTTCGCCTCTTCGGGCGGTGGTGTCATAGCAATATGACGTCATAAATGAACCACTGCATGCATGTTTTCGCCTCTTCGGGCGGTGGTGGGATCATGCTTGGCTTTTTTGATATTCACGAACATAATGCGTGAATTATTTGGATTTACATAGGACACGGTCCCGAAAAGAATATACAACCGTGACACGTCAGCATTAGAGGTCATGCTACACAGGCGCAGCCAAGGGGGAGTCCGGGGGCCAGGCCCCCGTCAGGCCCGCATTTTTTGTGAGAACCATTGCACATCGTCTTCCCAGTAGGAGGTTTTAGAATAATTTCGGTTCACAGTGAGCTCCGCCCCCTCTCTTAAGGTAATCCTGGCTGCGCCCCTGTCATGCTAGGTCACATGCCTAATGATTTGCATTGTGGGTGATAGAAGTGGTTACCACTGACCTCCATCGTTCAAGCTAGCAAGCAAATCTTTATGCGCCTCTTAGCAAGGTTCACTAAATGCAACGTAAGGTCATGTGATGTCACATCATAGGTAGATTTAAAACGAAATAAAATACATTGTCTGTGGAAAATCGTTCAGAACCATCAAAGAGAATTATCGTTCCTAATCAGGCAAAGAAAAATGGCCATCGGTCCAGACCTGGCTTGACCTTGACCCAATGAGGAGCAGACAGCACAAACTTAATTTGAGAAATCATGTCAGTTCTATACCTGACGCAGCCAAGAATCCCAGCGAGTAATTATTGCTCTTTGTCAGGAACAGAAATGCAACCTTATCTGACCTGACCTAAACTGACTCTGACCGGATGAAAAGCAGGTAATACAAAACTTATCTTCAGAAGGTTTCGCTTCAGTCCTCTTTGTCACGTGGACTAAAACGGCTGCGCGTAAGTATCGATCTTTGACATGTAAATTAAGAACAATATTTCACCTCATCTAGGCTGACCTTTACCCAACATTTTTTAGCATTTTGGCATACTTCTGATACAGAAGATCGTGACCTTTCCTTTGGTACTTATTTGAAAGCCCTAAGACCAGTACTGCCGATGATATGATGTACGAACCAATGCCAGTTTTTCCAAGGCCAGTTATGCACTTTACGCGACCTGTGACGTGGCTAGTCACGTGACCAAGGCTAGCATCGGATTTTCTGAATCGCAAGACTTAGGGTTACTGAGAGTTCAGGTCCGACCGTTAGATCCTGAAATACCATGGAGGTGCCCTTTTTGACAACCCCAGACGGTCGCGGGCACAAAAACATGCCGACGATGCCGGGTTAACCCGCGCACGACCGTCGGTCCGTTTCGAACATGGGCGAATGAGCGGGGGGCAGTTGGCCGCCCCCTCTAACTCACTAACGGTTGGCCGCACGATAAAAATAAGCATACCGTTGGAAAGCTTGTGACGAGCAGAGCTCGAAACTGGTCCCATTTTTAGTTTTAGATAATATGTAAGCCAATTTACGCCCTATATATGTTTTTTTTCATAGCCGACTGCATGAGACCGAGAAATGGCCTGAATCTCAAGGGCTGTGACTAATAACGCATAGGTAAAGGCACCAGCGCACAAGTAAAGGTCCCCGGATGCCGATACACGTCTAATTTCCCAGATTTGTTCAATATATACGCCGAAACGCTGAGCTAAAGACACGGCAATTCTCGCGCTAGCTATAGGCGTGCGCCGCTGCCGTATGCGGTACCAAATTGACGGGAACTAATCTTAGCGTTCCTTTATTTTCGCGAACAAAGACGATCTATGTCAATTTTATTGATCGTTGTGGTTCTTGTGATGGTTTCTCATGCTTAAATTTTGGAAAATTCAATTAGTTACCAATCTATACAATTGGCGGAGGTTTATTCGCGAGAGCCTGTTTATTTCCGAAATATGCCATTTTTTGAAACTTTTTGAGGTTCCTGGTATTACTTACGTCTGTGCAAGCTAGTTCTGCCATTTTCTACCCATTCTGAGTAACTCATCGTCGATTTTGGCGGTGGTACATTTTGGCTCACCACAGTTATTTGTGACCTGACCTCAGGTCAATGTCTGAAAGTCATTGGTACTTTGCCCAATGACGGTAACTAGATGTCTGCTTCACTCCACACTAAAAATGTTATGAAATATTCCGTCAATTTCCGAAAAAAACGGCGACATGTCTCAAAAATGGGCTTCACCTTAGGTCAATGACCCGGAAAAATGCCGAAAAATCTGAGATAGCAGATTTTTTGCATCTATCACGACCACTAATCCCTGAAAGTATTATTGAGATATCTTGTTTTGGAAAAAGTAAGAAGGCGCTAAACTTTTTTGGACATAGGTCTGTTTGACCTGACCTAAGTCAGGCACCGGACCTAACCTGAGATCAAAATTTCGACACGAGATGTAAAATTTATGGAGCAGAAGATACACAAAGTTTCGTAACTTTGTGTTTGTTCGTTCTCTCGCAATCCCAGAAAAACCTCAGTCAACTGCCCCCTCCCCCTGGTCGGGGACGGGTTAATGTTTAGCCCGTAAAGCAGGGCCATGCAGGGAGTTCTGATATCGTCATAGAGGAAATGAAACACACCGCGGTTTGGGGTCAAGGCTGCGCAACTGCATGCGGCACATGCAGGAGTCAAAGGCAAAGCTGGAAAAGTGTAATTTTTGGTTTCCGAGACTGGGGATAGATCCAGGCTAGTACCCGACATTGGTATTAAACCCAAATGAAATTGCAGCCTTAACTGTGGGGAGTGCATAAGGTCTCAGAAGCCAGACTAAGAATACCAACGATACTGGGGCTGTCTGTTTTGCTAGGTTACTTGTTGAATGGAATTTCAAAGTTTTTTTTCGGTCCTCTGCATGCTTTTGCAGTTTTTTTGGCGAGAACAGAAGTAACCTAACGATTGGCAAGCATCGCCATAAAGTCTTCAGACTTCTGCCGCGACTTCTGAAGTAGGAGGGTTACAATAGTAGCACATTTTTAAAAGGGAGACAGAATGGTAGGATTAAATGTGCATGGCTGTAGAAAGGCATCGGACACAATTTTGAACTGTTTTTGGACATTTAGGAAAGTTTACGATTTTCGATTTGGAACAAAACGATGGCTGTGCATTTCCGAGCGATCGTCGTGACGACTGCACGCATTTCAAAGTTAGTGGTTTTCTCGTGGACCTTAGTGGTGACCTTGGTTGAGGGATGCCGATTTGTATTCTTTTGTGGGGGTCATGGCCCCCTCCCCATATGGATTTGGGCCTCTCCAAAGATGATGCTGCCCCCTCATCCCCCCAGTTTTTCTTCTAGCTTAGCAAAGGTGGCATGGAGTTTGTTGTTTGGTACATGATAACACAAAATAATAATAACAATTGCTGTCGGTCAAAAAATGAGCTAAATCTGCTGAGAAATTTACATTTGGGGGAGGTTAAGTTGTCAGCTCCTCGGCTCGGCCCCCTCAATCATTTACACAGTGGGTGAAAATCACATCCCTGTCTTAGTTTAGTATGCTGCGGACTTTGCCGTTCCCCACCACCGTTCAGGTTTTGGAATCGGCGTGGGCCGTCCCGCCAGTGACGTGAGAAGTGCGAACTGAGCGGGCAAAACCAAGCCCGGGCTCAACCTCTGAACACAGAAGGAGAGGAAACAAGCCGGACATACCATCATGGGAAGCACATCCAGCTAGCTACTCGTGGCGCAAAATCAAACCCACCGTAGCCGGCGCAATGCTGCCAGGGGCGCAGTCAGGATTTTCTTAAGGGGGATCCGAGCTCTGTGTGAACTGAAATCATACGAAAACCTCCTGCCGGGAAGTGCCGGGAAGACGATGTGCGACGGTTTTGACAAAAAAGTCGGGCCTAAGGGGATCCAGGCCCCCCCCCCCTTGGCTGCGCCTGAGTGCTGTAATGTCTGAAAATTGGCCGCTGGCCGCGGCATTCGGCATCCATTTCTGGCCTCTTGACCGGTTCATTTGGTCCATACACGCTGGCTTGTGGCATGGCCAGAATGACCTGCCCAGAGACCGACTCCAGGAAAATGTAACCATTCGTTCCAAACAGCGCCGTCCCGTGCATCTACGCGTCTTTGGCGCCATCACGGCGGCCCCGGGCTCGCTGCCGACCTTGAGCTTGCGCACGAGCAAACAAATCGTTGCCACTAAATCAGCTACCGGCAACGAAGCCTCGCACGCTCCCCCAGCCGGGGAGGTCGTAACCTGCAGCTGCAGAAAACAAACGGTCGTATAAAAGCGCCGGCCGCAGCCGGGTACCAACATACGTGACTGCACTCGCTTCAGAAGACAACCGAAAACAATGAGGACTCTGGTGAGTTACCGAGAACAGCAGCAGTGTTTAGTTACTCAGTTCCTGAATGACGGAAAAACACCTGGTTCTATTAAGTTCTTTCGGATTATACGTTGGTACGCGGGTTCGATCTCATAAAAAGCCCAAATATTTCGGCATAACTTAAGTAGCCTTCATCAGTGGGATCAGCGATCCGTGGCATCACTGGTCCCACGGAAGAAGGCATCTCAAGTCGTGCCGAAATAATGCGGCTTTTCATGAGATCAAACCCATATGCTCACATGTTCCAAAACAGTTAAATCATCACCTACTGAGTAAGAATGTCATTACGGACTCAAAGCATGGTTCGAACACACATTTTTCTTGAATTCGTTGCACTATCTTTGTGATATGTTTTACGGAAATAGTGGCTTATTTCAAGTGTATCCAAGCACTGTTTCCGGTGCCGGCTGTGTACTCAAAAATTGTCATATCAGCGTATCGTGTAAAGTGAATTTGTCTTTCGCTCTTTGTCTGCTGCAAGCCTCTGAACGCGCTATCCCGCTTCTTGGGCAGGTGTTTCTCGCGCTGCTGGTGCTGGTGGCGTCGGCGCCGGCACCGCAAGAGGGAGACTCGGCGCAGGCCAAGATCGTCCGCGACGAGCGCACCATGAACGGCGACGGCACGTTCAGCTACTCCTGGGAGTCGGACGACGGCACCAAGGCCGAGGCCACGGGCGAGAACAAGCAGATCGGTGAGGAGTTCGGCGTGGCCATGAGCGGTTCGTACCAATTCACGGCGCCGGACGGCATGACCTACGAGGTGCGCTGGACGGCGGACGAGAACGGCTTCCAGCCGCAGGTGGGCCCACCCTCGGAGGCCCAGTGAAGGACCCCATGCTCCGTCACAGACCGCTCGAGGATGCGTCTCAGCATTCCGACCCAAGACGCCTGGCAAGTGCAGCTCTAAAGCCCGCAGTTCTCCTCGGTGATCAACGGGACGAAGTCTGCCCGACGAGAGATGCAGCTGCGTCTGCGTCGCTTAATTTCTGTCATTGTGTTATTGAGTGAATAATAAATTGCTTGTTCTGGTGCGCGTTATCAACTTCACAACTTTTTGACGACGACGAAAGCTCAAGTCGTACAGTAGGGGTCTGCGGCTATCCGGCAACTGGAAGGCTCTGCCTGGGCTCAGCAGTGGCTACCTGTGAGTGATACGTTATACACGAACTGTTCTGGCCACAGCACAACCGGCGTAGTAGACTGCAGAATTATGGAGCGCGGCTGGGGGAGGCGCAGGCAGGGACGGCGTAAGTGTAAAGACTGCAAAAACAGATCTGCCCCCTGTCCACGATAAGAAAAATCTAACATGGACATTAATCAAATGGCGTTTTATGGAAGCACGCCAACTACATAAGTGTGTTTCCCCGACTCTGATAACAATGATGTTCGCACACAGAGCGGTTCCGTGACACGATGTCGGGGTTCGCGAGCCTGCTGGCTCCCTGCCCCGTCCCTCTCGCGGTGTCCTCTCGCCGCGCGAGGGCCATGCTCACAAGGTTAGCACTGCGACCTTCAGCAGCGGACGCTGGTGTCTCCGGCGCCTGAGTGGCAGCCTCGCCACTCACCAGCAATGTAAGTGTATGATCAAAGGGTTGACTGAATTCGCCCACCACCAGTTCGCATTACTGCGAGAAAGGCTGTAAGCTAAGCAAGTGCTAGTTCTAGTTCAAGTTCTACTTCAACCAGAAAAAGTAAAATTGTTTTCAATTGTGCGATCGGTAATACCGTAATGATTTGTGTATGCATAAAATTTCAAAAACGACGTCGAATCGTGTACTTTTCGTGAGTAGATACTTCATTTCCTTAGTAGTTCTGTATTTCCATTCACAAGGCGTCCAGCTTGTTTTTTTTTGTATCGAACTATTCCGGGAGTCAGGCTTTTGCCCTTCGGCATGTTTTCTCTTCGACGTGTTCTTGAACTCTCGGAATTTGAGCAATATTATCATGGTTGCGCACAACATTTCAGTGGAGCTCCTGCATTGATTGGATGCAATAGTTCATTGGCCGTAGCGTCCAGTTGCTGTTGCGGCGAGAAGTCACGCAACAGCTGTAAACAGAACACTGCTGAATGGGACAAACGGGAAAACCGTTGCAAATCGTTTTTAACTATACATTTTGTATGAATTAGAGAATTTGGAGGCATAGTATGGTACAGATAAACCTGAGAGCACAGCCTAGAACTTTGTTATCATCTTCCAAAACGAGTCTTGAGGAGGAAAGCTTTGCAATTGTTTGCGTGCAAAAAAGTGGATAAATTTCTGTTTGTATGCTTAAAATCACAAAAAAATAAATACGGTAAACACATTGCTAGTAGGTACGTAGCCAGCATTTTCCTCAGGAGAGGGATAAATATCAAATTTTGTAATATTCCACTGGCACATGACCAAATTTGTGAGAAAAACGCAGCAATTTTATGCAATTTACCTGATACGTGTTATGATGCGTATGATACGAATGATACGTAACGCTCAGGAAAACATATAATGTTTGCTTTTGCAACACATATATGATCAGTATTACCTATTCCTGCGAAATCGTCATATATCTAGTGTAGACCGTTTGGTTCAGGGGAGCATGGCCCCATGGCCCCCTCGGCTACGTTCCTGAATGCTAGAGATGTGTTTCCAGAGTTGAAGAGAAGCGCAATTATAGGTTTCATTCGTTATGCCTACCACGACTGTCGGGCGTATGCCGAGTAGACATGGGAACGAAACCGGACCTTTGGCTTCGAAGCCAAAGCCGAAACCATAATCATTTTACGAAGCCGGAGCCAAAACCAAAAACAACGCCCAAAAGCAATTGAAAACCGGATCCGAAGCCAAAGCCATGGTTTCTCGATGACCTTGAAGCCCATGCTAAAGCCAATCATGAACTAATTTTTATAAAAAGAAATTTTCAAAATTTAAATTTGGATAAGGGGAAAATGGGGGGTACTTTTTTTTTTTTTTTTTTTTTTTTTTTTTTTTTTTTTTTTTTTTTTGGTTTTGTTTTTGTTTTTTGTTTTTTTTTTTTTTTTTTTTTTTATTTTTTTTTTTTTTTTTTTTTTTTTTTTTTTTTTGGGTTTTTTTTATTGGGTTTTTTTTTTTTTAAATTTTTTTTTTTTTTTTTTTTTTTTTTTTTTTAAATTTTTTTTATTTTTTTTTAAAATTTGGGGGGGGGGGGGGGGGGGGAGAAAAAGGGGGTGTATGGTCACAGTTCTTCAGATCAACTTGTGACCTTTGACCTTAAATGACCTCCAGTGACCTTGGGGTCACCTGGAAGGATGTCGTGCATTCAATATTATCGTAAACGTTTTTAATCGATCAAATTCACTCTATTCCAAAATTCATTTTTGGCTTTTGATATAGAGTAGGCGCACTGACATTTTAGGTCATA
The DNA here is from genome assembly GCA_030062745.1 of Capitulum mitella. Lineage (NCBI taxonomy): Eukaryota > Metazoa > Arthropoda > Thecostraca > Pollicipedomorpha > Pollicipedidae > Capitulum > Capitulum mitella. The sequence continues at coordinate 13,737,842 of CP099841.1, read as the reverse complement.
GCTCCGTGACCCGACCGATATCAAGCTGAAACTTGGTACACAAGTAGAGGGCACCACTCGTGTCATATATGTTCCGGGTTCGGCATTTGGAAAAAACGCCGAAATTATTACAAAAAAACAAACTTACTTTACCTCACCACCTAAATGACCTAGATAAACAAAATACACTACACATTGCCCAATTATTTAGCTATACATCATAGAAAGTTTTAAGTTCTATTTTAAGAACTCTGTTTTGCAGACATTTTCCTTTACCCTCAACATCCAAATACCGAGGGCCAATCTCTCCCCCCCAAAAAAAAAATTTTTAAATTTTTTCAAAACGGAAAAAAAAACAGGACCCCCCCTAAGAAAAAAAAATTTTAAAATTTTTTCCCCCGCGTAAAAAAAAAAAAGGAAAAGTACCAAGTTTCGTGAAGCTGCGTTAAAAAGCCTGGAATTGGCAAGCAAAAAACCCGAGGGGGGGCGGATTCCGCCCCCCCTGCCGGGAATAGGGTTAACCGCCCATCCCCTGAGTTTTTTCTAGGATTGCAAGGGAACAAACAAACGCAGCGCCACGGAAATTCGTGTACCTTTTGCTTGGGTCATTTTTACACCCTGTGTCAAAGTTTTGACCTTAGGTCAAGTCAGGTGGTTGGCCTAGGTCAGGTCCAGAAAAGTTTGGCGCCCTGTAACTTTTTCCGGAAACAAGATATGACAGTAATACTTTCAGGGATTAGAAATCTTGACAGATGCAACAAATCTGCCATCTCAGACTTTTCGAAATATTCTGGGTCATTGACCTAAGGTCAAGCCCATTTCTATGGCATGTTGTAGTTTTTAGGAAATTGGCGGGGTTTTTCATGACATAATTGGTGCGGAATGATGCAGACATCCACTTGCCGGCAATGGGCAAAGTATCAATGACTCAGTCATTGACCTGAGGTCAGGTCACGAATAACTGTTGTGAGCCAAAATGTACCACCGTCAAAATCCGCGATGAATTACTCAGAATGGGTAAAAAGTGGTAAAACTGACTTCCACAGGCGCAGGTAATATCAAGAACCTCAATAAGTTAAAAAAATTGCATATTTTGGAAATAAACAGGTTCTTGCGAATAAAGCTCTGCACGTTGTGTAAATTGGTAACTAATGAATTTTTCCAACATTTAAGCATGAGAAAGCATCACAAGAACCACTAAGATAAATCAGAGTTACATGGATAGGCTTATGTCGCAAAAATAAAGGAATGCTAAAATTAGTTCCCGTTAATTTCTTACTGCGTACGGCTGCGGCACCCGCCGACAACCGGCGTGAAAATTGCCGTGGCTTTAACTCAACGTTTCGGTGTAAATATTGAACAAATCTGAGAAATTAGACGTGTTTGGGCATGTGCTGATCTTTACCTGTGCATTGGTGTCTTTACCTATGCGTTATTAGTCACAGCCCTTGAGATTTAGGCCGTTTCTCGGTCTCATGCAGTCGGCTATGAGAAAACATATAGAGGGTGGGAATGGCTTACAGATTATCCAAAACTAAAAATGATACCAGTTTTGAGCTCTAATTGTCACGAGCTTTCCAACGGTATGCTTATTTTTATCGTGCGATCAACCGTTCGTGAGTTAGAGGGGGAACGGTCAACCCCCCAGTCGGGCGTGATCGCCGCCGACTCACGGTCGGGCCCGGGTTATTTCATACTAGCAAGAGCATGGGAAAAGCGTCATACAGACAACTATGGGAAAGTGCTTATCCAATAACTCCCGTTGAAATGAATTGCTTCCTTTTGAAAATGTTTAAAGAATGAGGAACAAAAGTGGATGAGTGAGACTGAAGGAGAGACATTGAGTGGAAGAATGACAGCATGCGGAAGAAGAGGAAGCAGAGCGAGAGAAAGATAGGGTGCCGAAGGGGTCAGAAAAGGAGGTGTGAAAGGGAATCATCAATGTGTCTGAATTTGATACTTAGGTCCATATGAGACCTTTATGCACTGAATCAAGGACAAATGATCGAAATCAGACCACATTTCAGGAGTCCAACGTCAAAAGATGTGAAGGGAAAATGTATTTCCGTAACGCCAAAACGTTCATTTCGAAGTGTTCTTACTCAAACGCTGCATTCCATCCAACCTGATTCTTATTTATTTCCTGCGAACTTTTTCATTATGTCCCGACTATTGTTACGGAACAGCACTTAAAGGTCATTTTTTTCAGTCGCCGTTCCTTGGACCTTTTTTAAATTTCAGAGAACATAGGGCATGGGGAGCGGTGCTTGCCACTCAAAAAGATGAACAGTTCTGTCCTGGACCCGGAACCCACGTCCTTTCCTACCTCCGACTCGTGGTATCGACCTAAGATTGACGTGTACACTTGCATGTGTTGATCGGATCGGGTAACAAGGCCGCAGGGCGTCTCATGCTGCTGTGGGACTGTGGATGAGTCAGTTGCAACTCTGGGTGGCCGCTTTCTGAACCCATCTCCCCGACTGAGTCGGCTTTGTACACGAAACCCGAAGCCAGCCCGAATCAAGAGGATTCGAAACCGAAGCCGAACCTGAAGCCAGAAGGCTAAGGTAAAAAGAAGCCGAAACTGAAGTCAATCCCCTAAATTTTCGGAGCCAAAGCCGTGGCCGAAGTTAATACCAAAAACTCCCACCTGTACCAAGCCGGAACCGAACCAACATAATGTTGATTTTAGCATTATTGCTGTTTGGACGATTGGATATTTTACGTTTTCAGGACATTTTCAAGACTTTTATCTCTCTTATAATATTCTGACTGAGCCACGCAGTAAGACGGTAATATTCCAGGTCCAGCTACAGCTGACAGCGAACTTTTCTTTGTCTGTCAATATTGGACGCCGGATGCCTGATTTCAATAGTCATTTTGAAGCATACCGGTGATCTCAGGCTATCTTTATTTGATTCTGAAATTATTCAAGGCATATGACATTTCAGTTGCAGCCATGACTGGATATATTCGAAACTGGCTTGTGGGATGCGCTGGCCTTGGGATTTCAGACAGTTTCTTTCTAGTTATTGACTTCGGCTTAATGTTAACCCGGCACCGCCTGGGGAGATGTTACATAGGGCATCCCCTCGTTTTTTCGTGAATAACTTCTGAACCGTTAGAGCCAGCCCAAACAACCTTTCAGTACATGTTTATCAGCCAATTCTACATATTTTGACATCAAAAACATTCCCATGCTAGGACAGGTCATGAGAATATGACGTCAAAAGTAAACCTCTGCATGCATGCTTTCGCCTTTTCGTGCGGTGGCGAGAACATGCTTGGTTTTTTAAAGTATTCGCGGATATAATGCATGGACTATCTGGATTTACACAAGATACGGCCCGCTAAAGGATATACAACCGTGACACGTCAACATTAGAGATCATGCTAGGTCACATGCATGATGACACTTGGATTTATTCGCACTGTGGGTGAGAGAAGCAGTTGCCGCTGACCTTCCCGCCGTTCAAACCGGACGAACAAACCTACATTCGCCCCTTGGCAAGGTTCGCCAAATGCAACGTGAGGTCATGTCATGTCACGTCATGGGTTGATAACAAAACGAATGAAATATAGCACTGCCTGCGGAAGGTCGTTCAGTAGCAGCAGATAGCAATTCTTGTTCCTAATCAGGAAAAGGAAAATGGCTTTCTGTCCTGACCTGGCTTGACCTAGATTCCGATAAGGAGCAGACAGAGCAGATTTAATTATCACGAGGTGCCAGCTCAGTTCTGTATTTATGCAGTTAAGAATCCCAGCGAGTAATTATTGCTCTTTGTCAGGAAGAGTAATGCAACCTCATCTGCCCTGACCTGTAATGACCTTGACTAGACGAAAAGCAGGTAATGCAAAACTGATCACGAAAAGGTTTCACTTCTGCCCTTCTTGCCATGTGGATCAAAACGTCTGCGAGTTAGCATCGATCTTTGGCATGTAAAGTAAGACCAATATTTCACCTGACTTTAGTTGATCTTGATCCTACGTTTCTGTGACCTTTTGGCATGCTTTTGATGTAGGAGATGGTGATCTTTCGTTTGAAACCCAAGTAAAGGGTCTAAGGCCAGTATTGCCGATGATATGATGTACGAACCGGTGTCAGTTTTTCCGACGTCGTATTATGCGTTTTACTTGGCCTGTGACATCATCAGTCAGGTGACCAGGACTTACACAGCATGTTCTGAATCGCAAGACTCAGGGCTATCGATTGGCGGTAGACCGGCTCAGATCCGACAATTAGATCCCGAGATAACGGGGGGGGTACTCTTTTTGACACCCTCCAGGCAGTCTTGGGCATAAAAACACGCCAGGCGGTGCCAGGTTAAAATCTCTAAAAAGTGGGGTTTTAGAACTCTAGACGCATAACAATGCCAGTTCCCTAGAACCTCCAGTCATGCTTGCATCCATTTCCATTCGAGGAAATGAAAACTAAATAAAAACGCTTGTGCACTGGTACCATCTGCCGTGTCAGACATTGCCCGGGTCAATGTGATAGTAACATCTACGAACGCGGCAGCAACCTTGACGTAAGCATCAGTTTCGAGGACGGTGGGCTCGTGTCGTCGTGTTGACCATAACAATTGATTAACAATATCATTGCATCACGGGTACTTCGTATTTCCATCGCGTGAAATCAGGTACACCGTGTCTTGGTACATTTGCACATTTGTCTTGGTACATTTATGGAGGACTTTCATTGGTGGGCACTTGAGCAAGAGGGCACCCTAAACCCAAATGGGTATCTCGGGACAGTAAAAAAACGTTTTTGTTTTGTAAAGGGAACCTTGCGTAAACGGATGCTTGCTTTAAAAAGGCTCCTGATAAATTCTTTGCATTCCGACATCATTACGAGAAGCATCTATTTTAAGGGCAGTGTCCCATGCCCTCTGCAGTAGAGGGTTAATCTGCGTCATCCGCACCGCATCGTATCGACTCGCACCGAGCGAACCCTCGCCATAAGACAAGCAGTTAGTCCGCTGCTGCGTGTCCAATGCGGTCGCGTGTCCCAATCCACGACGTGCAGCGACATGGTGCGACAGGTCTGAAGGAACCGTGTTGCTCCTGCATCCGTCTCCTCATATAATATGCTGGCTGCTTGCGTTCATTCCGACCTAAAGAACGTGCTATCGTCGATGACCTCTAAAGAGACGGTGCCTTAAAAGGATGAGTTGAGCAGATCGAAGGACATTCCGAGCTGCAAGGGCGGGTCCAGAAGGCCAGTTTAGGGTTAACTGTCTGTTTGGGGGAAGGCAAGGACCGAAATACCTCGGATTTTGAAAAGCCTTGTTTCGTTTGAGTGTCTGAAAAAGAGTTTCTCTTCAAAGTTGCTTAAAGCTTCTTAAGAGCGTTGAAAAAAAACATGTTAAATTTTGTCTGAGCTTGGACCATTTAGGGGGAGGGGCCTGGATGTATTGCCCATCCTGGGCCGCCGATCGTAAGCCGCCAAAGGCGCAATTGACGCGTGAAAAGGACGCTTTGATCTGCCATAGCCATAGGGCACCCTGAGCTGTCAGTGGTACACCCTGAGCCTGTGCATTTTTTTGCGTTTTTCCCTGGCGGGCACTCGAGCAAGGGAGCACTCAAAAGCTCAAAAAGGGCACCTCAGGAGCATGAAAAGGGCAGTTTTTGCTTTGTGAAGGAAACTTTACGGCAGTGTACGTTTGCTTTAAAAACGCCCAGATATATTTCTTGCATTTCGATGTCATGACACGCACTTACTTTAACCTTCGCCGGTCCGGGGGTTGGGTTCATGGGATCTCCGCTCCGGTTTTCTGAGGTGACGAAAAAACGAAAAGTGCAAAGTATGAAACCCGGGGTATCTTTTTATACGTCATTTTTGCATCTTGTGTCAATTTTTAAACTCAGGGTAACCTCAAATCATTCACCTAGGACAGGTCAAGTGAGACCATGTTCCAAAAATGACACTGGCATAACATTATGTGGAACGTATCGATTAGCATGAAACTTGGCATTCTGACGGAATATGACAGATGGAACAGTTCCGCCGAATCGAATTTTTCGTAAGCTTAACCAATTTCAGTCAGCTGAACTTTTGGCCCTTTTCTATTTTTCCTATTGAAATTCTGGGGCTGGTTTGACTGTTTTGCAGGTTTAATATACACCCCGTTGCTTCTCACGCCATTTGCACACGCCATTTTACCCCTTGATCCGTCACCCGGGTCACCTGTCAGGTCACGCTTCATACCGAATTTTCAGACCCGCGACCGATTACAGTGCTTTGGTTTACAATCTGTGAATGCTAATGGGTAGTCATATGCATTTAGGAAACTCCTATATATGATAAGATGCCAAGAGTGACTCAATCCCATTTTACCCAGGCTAACCTGATTTAACATTTTAAAATATTCATGTTTAAAATGCGAACACACTTTCAATGACTGTGAATAATAACTATACCCATGCCTATGCATTCCTCCCATGTAGTTTGTACTGCCCTAAGACTCTTATTTTTTTTTTGTTCGCCAGAATGCAAAACCTTGACGTCTCTAAAACAACTTCCGCCAAACATTAGGCTTTTACAATACGTCCGCGCCCGCCGCCCGGTGTCTGTGTGACTTACGTGAACAAAGGCTTTGGGTCATGGGTTTTGTGTTGTAGAACGGATATTGCATGAAACGATGTTATATTTTATGCTGAGTCGTGTCTGATCAATGGAAATGCAGCAGATGATGCGACAGACACCAGAAACCCCCGATTTATATGCGTCCGAAGCTTGACCTGGGTTGACCTTGTCTGACCTTACTTTGATACCTGTAGACTTGATATGCATATTAAACACATTTTGGCATGATCCAGCCAAAATGTAATATTTTGTAATGAGAAAAAACGCGATTACTGCCCTTATAAAAAGATGAAACTTTTCCTTTACTTTCAATATCGCGTGAAATGGCCATATTTCACCTCGAGTGCTCCTTTACTGCATCCAATAGGCTTGCGCGTTAGGGGCCCTGTGCCTGCGGTGCTAGGGCCCGGTGCTTTTTGTACAGGTTCGGTGTCTGTTCCAGAGGCCCGATGCTCGTGCTAGGGGCCAGATAAGTGATAGGCCCTGATGTTCATGTCAGAGGCCCGAAAGCTCTGCCGGGGTCCCGGTGTTTTTGGTGCTCCGGGTCCCATGTATGTAGTGCTTGAGGCCTGGTATGCTACGGTCGCCGTGCCCGTGATGCTAACAGCCTGACGGTCATGTCAGGGTCCCAGTGTTGATGCCAGGGACAAAGGGTTCGCGCCAGGGGCAAGGCCCTGTGCCAGCTGGACCCAGCGTTTGTGTCAGGGGTCCGGTAGCCGTGTCAGGGGGCCCGTGTTCGTTGTGCCAGGGGTCTGTTGTCTGTTTCTGGGTCGCCGCGTCCGTGGTGCTAATAGCCGAGGTTTCGGACCAAGATCGTGGTGTTCGCTTCAGGGGTCCGGCACCTGTTCCAGAGATCCGATGTTTAAGGCGCTAGTGACCCGGTGTTCCTGGCAAGGGTCGTTGTCCGTTCCGTTGGCCCAACTTTTGTCAAGTCTGGAATCGGTGTCCGCGCTGGCGACCAGGTGTTCGTCTCAGGGCCTGGTGTCCGTGCTAAGGCAGTCCCACATGGGGTTCCGATTTTTGAGGGCCCAGAAACTATTTTTTGTCACGTGAATTTCCGGAAACCAAGAATAAATGTTCTGTTGTGCACACTTGTGTAAACTATGTGATAACCCTTAATTATCCTGTTAACGTTATCAACAAAAAATATGTTTTTTTCAATGCAAATGCATCTCTAAAGCGAATATACGGCCCGACACACAAGTAGGTTGATATGCACTGGGGCCAAAAAATCTAGCTCTGCAACGCTAACACCATCCCTTATGCCTTTCTTTCCTGATATGAAAGCAGTCGCTGACAATCTTTGGGACCTTTCTCCTGCTTCCGTCTTCAGTCTTCAGTATAAATTCGTAGCGTTTACCATTAAGGTTCGCAGCGGTTTAGTAATGTGTTTGGGTCATTGGTGTTATGCCACTGGGCGAAATAGCCACCATTTAGTATATTAAAAATTCCTGCCGTATGTGCCGATAAAGGTCCCGACCACGTTCTAACGAAGTTCTGCCAATGTAGTTTTTGAGAGCAGGGTCGTCGTGATTGGATGGCTTATTCAATTTTGAGGTAAATATGATCACCACTGGCCACCACCATTGACATGTCCCCAAAAATAAAGCACGCTGCTCTCTTTAATTGAAATATCCATCAAGATTTATCCCGTACAATGTTATATTGAACATACCAGGTATGCAACAGTAGTGTTTTTGTGATGTTCTGTCCTTCTGAACCTTGTTACCATGGAAACAAGCTGTCAACAGCTGAATGCCAGAGGCCAAAATTGCGCTGAAGCGGCAAGTTTCAACAGCTTTAATCCGCTGCTGCCGAGCGGTCAGACGACTGACTGACGCCCGACGGGACGCAAGACTTGAGTGAAGACACTGACGCTTGAGCCCAAAAGGCTGTGCGTCGTAACCCACAACAAACAAACAAACAAACAAGCTGCCGAGCGGTCGGAGATCGTGTGTTGGAAGAGAACTAGTGTGCTGAAATTGTGTGCATAATTACACAGGTGTTATACATGTGTCGTGCGTCCTAATGCAGAGAGAACCAATATTTATGCCCGTTGCCAAGATAGATTTGTTTTGTGGCGTGTGCTTTAATTGTATGAAAGGGTCGTTCCAAGTCAGATCCTAATTCCGGTGGTGCTGTATTGGAGATTTGGTATTTCTTGAACTGTTGCAAAGTTCAAAACCTTCGATCAGGTTTTCCTTGTACAGTGTTGTTGAAACTTGTCTTCCTTGAAAGCTAAAATCTTTCATAACAGGCAGCTGATTTGAATTACCATTAAGGCTCATCCATGTCACTGCAAGATCGGTTTAAAAACCTTTGCAAGGAATTCAGTGTGGAACCTGCAGCAAATATTCTTCAGAATCTTGGCATAGACAGGTAAGACAGAAGATTTGGATTAGAAGTATGTAAAATAGATTGATTTTGTGTTTCCTGGGTAAAGATGTACATGTATTCAGTGTTCCATGTTTCTTCTGAAGTACATGTAGAAATAAGTATAACTGCTCTGTTTTTGTGTGCATATTTGCTGGTTTTCATGAACTGTTGGAGAAGAGGGTTGACATCCTTTTTGGGACTAACACATCCTTTATGAAGCAATTCCATTTTGTCTGGATTATACCCATCCAAAGCAAGCTGCAAATTATTCACTCAAACAAACTGATCAGTAAAAGCATTGTGTAACAAATTAATGCAAATAAAAAATATGGCAAATTAGCATTTATTGTGAGTATTTATCTGTAGATATTGTCTTATCAGGCAATATGGTTCAGCAGCCAGATGTGGATAAGTTGTTATAACAGGAAATTGGTTGAACATTGAATGTTTTCTGCTCAGATCAATTTTATGGCTTATTTTTGTCTTTGATATGAAGGAAAAAGAACACAAACTAGTCTTTGGTGTCAACAGATGATTAATAGAACTACCTTTGGATTGATGTTACCTTCATTTTAGCACTTTTAAGGTAAGTCCAGAAACAGGAATCCAGTGTGCCTTAATATTTCATTTTGGATAACATCTGCTGGTGATGGAAGCTAAGCATTTCCTTAGCATACTCTGCAGCTGTTTCAAATTGGTCTATTTATCCTCTGTACCGTATCATCCATTTTGACCTTTAATTGTTTTGATTGTGTAATATTGATTATCTGTTACACACAGTTCTTTAATAGGCCACTGTGCTGTGTACTCAAAGGGCGGATGGCCGTCTTGACCTGTCCAGTACTGATGTATCAACGGAGCAGGCTGCAGTACTGGGTAATCTGCTCTCAACCTCTGTAGAGATCAGCCAGCTGTGTATGAATGACTGCCTGCTCTCAGAGGAAAGTTTGAAGGTGAGATGAACATTTTTGATATGTAACTAGTTAACATTGAATTCCTGGTCCCGGTTAATTTTTGACATGTAACTAGTCTCAGCTGGGCATTGTTTCATGCTGTCATTGCATGGCATTATGCTCATAATGAATTCTGCAGGATGAAGTGTGTTTTTGTAAAGATTGCTGTAATTGCCTGCCAGTGGACATAATGCATTTTAGTTTGTTGAGACATAATACATTTAGACCTAAGAGTTCACATCTGTCTTGATTTTAATGGTTTGAAATGCCCTCATTTCCATTGTGGATGTTTTACAGTGCATTTTGACATTACCCTTTTTTGTGTGCATTGAAAGGGACATGTGGAAAATATGATCTGCATTTAGCAAATGATGTATGGATGAATCTTCAGAACAATCATAGCAGCAGTGCAGGGCTGTTGTGGTCTCACATTTTATTCTTTGATGATACCAGGCAATATGGTTGCATTGAACTGGTTTGCCAGTTACCTGAGTGGCCAGAGGCAGGTGGTCGCTGGTGGCTCGGGTACCTTACCCCTGTCCCATGGAGTGGCCCAGGGTTCCATCATTGGCCCAATCCTATTTCTAATCTACATGAATGACTTATCCAGTTTCCTTCCTTATGGCCGACTCCTTTCCTATGCCAATGACGCCCAGCTCCTCGACCACGCCGCACGCGACACCCACAATCTATCATGTCTCAGGACCCGAATCGTGGATTCCATCTCGTGCCTTCAAAACTGGTTTCGGTCCAACGGTCTAAAAATGAACCCAGGAAAAACGGACTTCATGCTCATTGGCACCAGAGCCTCCATAAGAAAGACGCAGAATTTTCACATCGACATTTCGGATTCCGTCATGATTCCAAAAGTCTATGAAGGTACTTGGTGTAATCATCGACCGACATCTTATTTGGGAAGAGCTCATATCCACCATTGTTGGGCGTTGTAATAGCATCATTGTCTCACTATTCAAAATTCGTTTCTACTTCACTCCCGACGTCATGAAGCTCCTCATCCACTCCCACGTCTTCCCTCACATCCTTTACTGTATCACTGCGTGTGGAGGAGCCGCCGGTTGCCAGCTGAGCAGAGTGCAAAAGGTGATTAACTTTGCTGTGAGGTTGGTGGCCGGGGCGCGACGCGGGGACCACATTACCCCGTCTCTGGACGCCTTGGGGTGGAGTCAGGTGGAGGACCTGGTCAGAACGCGTGACCTCCTGAAGGTCTGCAACGCTTTGCGCTCCCCCACGTGCCCGTCCGCCATACGTGCTCTGTTCCGTACGCGTGCCCAGGTCTGCTGCCGCCGCACCCGCGCGGCTGCTATTGGCACAGCTGTCATACATCTGCCTCGCGTGCGGCTGGCGGCGACCCAGCGGCTCTTCTCCTACCGAGCCGCAGTGGCTGGAACCGTCTGCCTCCGGCAGCCTCGAATGCCGCCTCACGCGCATCGTTTTTAAAACATTTGAAACATCTGACACCATGACTGCCGTTCGTGTTCAAATGAGTGCGTTTTACTTCGCCTAACAAGTGATTGTGTATCATCGTTTTTTGCAAGTTTGACGAAAGGGCAGAATAGCCACGGCGTGGACGCCTTCAATACATACATACATGATACCCATTCTAAGGGCTTCAGAAGATACAAAATGTAACTGAAGGTGCTGTTTTGAAGATTAATATGCTTGCCCATATACTTACAATAGTCAATTTGCCATATTCCAATGTTTAATTTAGCCGTTTCAGAAACCAGTATGATTACAGATGCAGATAGTATCATTCTGAAAATAAGCTGTCGATTCTGGAGCATTTTGCTTGTTTCAGTGAAAGTTCTTAATGGCTTCAGTGACATGAGATGAAAATTTAACACTGGGCCCATGCTCTGAAAGCAGCCCGAGTGCTCTGCTGACAGAGCAATGCAGTGCATAGTGACACACTGATATCATAACCCATGGAGTTGTATATTTGGTTTGTGCATTGTTTCCAGATGGCCAAGTAGCTATTTCATCTCATAATTACCTGTTTGAATAAGTGTGGGTCCCATTTGAGATGTGATTTGCCTGACTGACTCCATTTCCTCTTGTTCCAAAATGGCGTTTGTCTTTGCAAAACATTTTCATCATTCCACAAAATGGTCGTGCCGTCCAGCCACATGTTGAACTAAGAGGTCATCAGATAGTTTAGGTGTGTCATAGAATGAGTTCATGCTAATTGCAACCGTTGTCACCAAATTTCTGTTTGCACTATGGTCGCGTCCGCACGAGGCTTCGTGTTCCAGGCACTCTGCCTGGGGCTTTGTCTGAACACGTCCATCACGCTCCTGGAACTGCGCGGTAACAATGTGCGTGGCCCGGGCACCGAACAGCTGGCCGCCGTTCTCAGGAGAAACAAACACTTACAGGAACTCACGCTGGAATGGAACAACCTTGGTGAGGCTGTGTCTTGGTGCAGAACCTGGCCGGTTTTGTGTATTTGTCGTTTGATTATCGCCAGTCTTCGACATTTGGCCACCTTCGGTGATGCGTGTCGATAATACGATAATCGGCAATCGTCTAGTACTATTCCCAAACTGTTTCTGAACCTGATGTGATGAAACAGTGGAACCAAATGAATGCGTAGCTCGGTCTTTGAGCTACACTATGATACCCCGTTTGGTCCTTTCAACGCACACATGTCATTAACCATAGTATCTGTACAAACATGACCACAGGAACAGACGCAGGCGTGGAGGTCACGTACACCACAAAAGACAAAGTATTGCGGTGCTTGACGGCGCTCAACATGTTTAGAGAAAATGTAAACAGGCATCAGTCAGCTTTCAAAATTTGAGAGGTCGGGACAGTCGTAGGGTAATACGAGGAAAAATATCAGGGAAAGGTAGCACCCCCGTCCCTCTCCCTCCGTATGGGCGCAGGTCAACGTTGGCTTACTAGTGTGGACCTCGGCCGTCTTTTTCTTCTTACGTGTTATCACAACCAAAGACCGAAATAATTGTCTGCAAGGATATGCATGGAGTTCGGTCTCTTTTTAGTTATTTGTAGTTAATTTTTAGTTATTCGGTATGGTGTTTGATGGGGTTGTATTGTGGAACAGGCAAGTCATGGCTGTGGGCTTTAAAGATTTAAAATTCATTAACATTCATAGATTGTGTATAAATGTACAGATGCTTATCATGCTACTGTCATGGTTCGAGTTATTCGACTGGTTTCGCTTTCATGCGATGATGTGAAACGTTTCCGACAAACTGTCGACAATTTCTATAGTGTTCGCAGTGTTGTCAAGTTTGACAGTGTCGGGCCGTGTTCCGCTCCGGCAGGCCTGAGTCCGGCGTCGTTCCGTCTGTTTGCCGACGCGCTGCGGACTAACAAGTGCCTGACGTCCCTGGACCTGCGCAGCAATCAGCTGGATCACCACTGCGCCGCGCACCTGGCGCAGGCCGTGGCCGCCAACCGCACCCTCCGACACCTGGGTAGGAGCTGTCCCGGAGGGAGGCGGGCCATACGTGGCCGCTGTCAGGTAACTGGCTGGACGGCGCCCGGGACTGTGGCGAAGAGCTGGGGTTGTCCTGTTTGGTCTGTCGCTGTACGGTTTCGTAACGCAGTTCCGGGAAACAGCATTTCACCGCAACTCTGCCGACGTGCGGTGGAACGGCATCCTAATGCTGTTGCGTGTGGTCGGCAGACGTGCGGTGGAACGGCATCCTAATGCTGTTCCGTGTGGTCGGCAGACGTGCGGTGGAACGGCATCGGCGTGCTGGGCGGTCGCAGCCTGGCCGCGGCTGTGCAGCTCAACAGAACCCTGACCTCCTGCCCGCTGGACGGAAACGCCCTGCCGCCAGATCTGGTGCAGACTATAGGTGAGCCATGATCACTAGGGCGGAACCGTGCAATGAATTTTGTTTTTGCTTGTTTTAGTGTTGTTGTGCCTTTTTGTTTTTTTTCTGTATTTGTGGCCGAAGATAGCAGTGCAGCTTCCTTTTTGCATTATCCTCAGGCTCTTTGGGAATTACGAGTGGGAAGATGGCAATGGTGGCAATCCATTGGCTTAATGTAACCGCAAATTTCATATACGGTGGAAATGTCGCGTCACATGGCGCACTTCTGGTATGACTTCAGATAATTGTGCATGCACTCTCAGCATCCTCCCCAAGTTTCCAAGGTTTGGCTGTTGGACCGTGAGACCAATAGGGGAGGAGCTTTTCAGTTGAGCAGTAGCATAGCCAAGATTTTGTAAGGTGATAAGGTGTAAGGTGTAAGGTGTGAGGTGTAGTCAAGACTAAAATAAAAGGACTTGATACTAATCTGATAGTTTTAGTGCAGACATTTCGGAATTCACCATATCAAATATCACATCTGGCGATTTAGAAAAAAAACAAAGGTATTTTGCTTGTTATTTCGTTTTTTTCGCCTTTCAAACATCATTTATAGTAATAACCAGATTTTGCGAACCTGTAACCATAAGGGGAAGGGGGAATCATTTGACCCCTCTGATCCCTCTGCCTACGCTACTGCAGCTGACGCGTGGAAATAAGTCATGATTGGATTGCACAGTCTGACGTTCTCGTGCCAGCGGTAGGTCGGTCTCTTAGACATTTTTGTTGTAGTACGTACCAGCGGTGCGTCGGTGTGGTGAGACGCCGTAGTTCCAGTACCCATCAGCAGTGTGTTGGCCTGGTGAGACGCTGTAGTCGCAGGGCGTATTACGGTTGCCGGCGCTGTCTACACTCCCGCCGCCCTCAGCCGGCCGTCTGCGCAGCAACCAGGAGCTGCAGGACTCGGAGCAGAAGCAGAGCACGGAGCGGTCCATCCTCACGGCGCAGATCAAGGTGTGACCCGGGACGTAACGTTTCATCGCGCCGCGCGGACAGGTGACCCCGGGACGTAACGTTTCATCGCGCCGCGCGGACAGGTGACCCCGGGACGTAACGTTCCATCGCGCCGCGCGGACAGGTGATCCCGGGACGTAACGTTTCATCGCGCCGCGCGGACAGGTGACCCCGGGGCGTACCGTTTCATGGCGCCGCGCGGACAGGTGACCCCGGGACGTAACGTTTCATCGCGCCGCGCGGACAGGTGACCCCGGGGCGTACCGTTTCATGGCGCCGCGCGGACAGGTGACCCCGGGACGTAACGTTTCATCGCGCCGCGCGGACAGGTGACCCCGGGGCGTACCGTTTCATGGCGCCGCGCGGACAGGTGACCATGGGACGTAACGTTTGATCGCGCCGCGCGGACAGGTGACCCCGGGACGTAACGTTTCATCGCGCCGCGCGGACAGGTGACCCCGGGGCGTACCGTTTGATCGCGCCACGCGGACAGGTGACCCCGGGGCGTAACGTTTGATCGCGCCGCGCGGACAGGTGACCCCGGGACGTAACGTTTCATCGCGCCACGCGGACAGGTGAATTTAAAAAACCAAATGGATAGAATGTTATTAACGTTTCACTAATCCATCAAAAAAAGCCGTGTTTTTCTGCTGTTGCATTAAAAGTCAGGGAAATTCTTCGACGAGTCAAAAGCACCAGTGGACGGCGTCCCAGAATCCAGGTGCGTAATTTCCGCCATTACGGTCATTCGGCATCGAGCCGAGAAACTGTGTTCTTGCAATGCTGTCGGCGCCTCGTAAGAAGCATGAAAGAAATGTTTGGATGTTAAGATCTTATTCATCAGGTGTGTGGGTTTTGTGCTTTAGACAGCCAGGCACTGGTAATTTGTGTTCTGGTAGCCACGTGGTTACGTTGTGTGACTGCTGATTGTTCCGCAGGATCGTGAAGTGCTCGGCCGTCGCCGGGTAGACGATGTCGTCAGAACTTTGGAGACCGAAAGGGCGTCCTTTTCCAGCGCTCAGGCGTAGGTGTTGCGCTTTACATCACGCATTTGCGACTGGATGCTTTCGTCTTCACATTTTATGCACTGTTTGCTTCTCGATTTTCTTTTAGTGCTTGCTTCTGTCTAGCATTAACTGGCGCATTTGCGTAACGGAATAGGCAAATAACAGACCCTGTATTCGCAAGTACGCGACTCCTGTTTCTGTAAACCCGCCACTGTGTCTGGTGTGGTTATTCGGCCGAGCGGGTCCTGAACTGGCGTTTGATGCGGGGCTGGTTTCAGCGACCTGACGTTCCAGCTGGGCCAGCTGCAGGAGGCGCTGGAGGAACGGAAGGCCGCCGTCCAGCTGCTCACATCCCGACTGTCCACCGCCGAGGAGAAGCTGCTGACCGCCGAACACGACAGGTGGGCCGGTCTGCGCTCCAGACCCGGTCAGCCGTCTGCCACACCAGCCGCCTGCTGGGGCAGACGGCGGCGGCCAGCGTGAATGACGAATGCATCACACTGGCGTGATCTGCGCTCTCTGCTAGGTGTACGACGTTCTTTCAGCATGTGTATCGTTTTTGTTTCTTTTTTTTCGAATCAACAAACAACACCCACTGGGATGTTTGAAGCTGCTTTTCTTTAACTCGTTGTATTTTAGTGTTTAATTCATTCAGTGTGTACAAAAGATCCGCCATATTATTTCGGTTTTTGATGGTGGCGGCTGTGGCCGTCGTATGGCGCCTGCGTTGAGCGAAAAGACCAGGGCGTGTACTGGTTACGGATAAACGTGAGGTAATGCCATGTATGCAGTTGTTTCTTGAGCTGTACTGTTTGTTGCTCGTCTCTGTGACGCTAGGCGTTTTTCGATAGAACCGAGCTGGAGGAACAACTGAGGGACTGTCGGTCCGGACTGGCGAACGTGAAGACCGCTCTTAAAAAGGAACAGGAACGTCACAAACAGGTACTCAGCGGAGCTTACACATGCAGAACGGCTAATTCGCAAAAAAGGGGCCAGAAGTTCCGCAAAGTGAATCCGGCCACGCAGCTAAATCTAGTGGTGACTCCCGATGCAAGAGTTTGAGTGACGTTTCTTGTACGGTGTCGTAGTGCTCAGGTGGAACTGTTGATGGGCCACGCCTTATGGTAGCAATTGGTTGGCTACGACGAGGCTTGGACGAGCGTTAGTGTGGGTGCGGATGGAGTATATACGCTGTGGAGGGTGTAGTTGTGGTTAGGCGTGTTTTATGTTTACAGATGCTCGTCCAGTTGGATCGCTTGATCTGTTTCTGCCGGCGCTGATGTATTTATGAAGATTGCATGGTCTGGACCTGATGAGAACAATTTCCATTGAGAATCGTGATCTCTCGGGGCGGGCCGTCCACTCAGGTCTCTGGGTTGGACCTTGTGAGGGTGCCCGGTCCATTGAGGTCGCCTGGTGTTAGTTGGGTGAGGCGGACCGGCACAGTGACGTCACCTCTGATCCGGCTCTGGTGAGAGTGTCCGGTGCCTGGTGTTTGTCTGGTGAGGTTGACCGGCGCAGTGGCGTCACCTCTGATCCGGCTGTGGTGAGAGTGTCCGGTGCCTGGTGTTTGTCTGGTGAGGCGGACCGGCGCAGTGACGTCACCTCTGATCCTGCTCTGGTGAGAGTGCCAGGTGTCTGGTGTTTGTCTGGTGAGGCGGACCGGCGCAGTGACGTCACCTCTGATCCGGCTGTGGTGAGTGTCCGGTGTCTGGTGTTTGTCTGGTGAGGTTGACCGGCGCAGTGACGTCACCTCTGATCCGGCTGTGGTGAGAGTGTCCGGTGTCTGGTGTTTGTCTGGTGAGGCGGACCGGCGCAGTGACGTCACCTCTGATCCTGCTCTGGTGAGAGTGCCAGGTGTCTGGTGTTCGTCTGGTGATGCTGACCGGCGCAGTGACGTCACCTCTGATCCGGCTCTGGCGAGTGTCCGGAGCCGTGACGCCACCTGGGCGGCGCCTCCTCAGGAGACGGAGCGGGCGCAGCAGGAGCTGGAGCAGCGCTCGGCCGAGCTGGAGCTGCTGTTGGCGGACGAGCGGAGTCGCCGGCTGGAGGCGGAGCGCCAGCAGACCGAGCAGCGGGCGCGGGCCGACCGACTCCAGGACGAGCTGCAGCGCACGCAGGCCCTGGTCAGGACTCTGCGAGACGACGTCCAGGGTAAGCGGTCTGCGGGCCCCGACAGACCCTGGTCAGACGACGTCCAGGGTAAGTGGTCTGCAGTCCTCCTGCGGGCCCCGACAGACCCTGGTCAGACGACGTCCAGGGTAAGCGGTCTGCGGGCCCCGACAGACCCTGGTCAGACGACGTCCAGGGTAAGCGGTCTGCGGGCCCCGACAGACCCTGGTCAGACGACGTCCAGGGTAAGCGGTCTGCCGTCCTCCTGCGGGCCTCGATAGCTGGAACTGGACCCGACACGTACACGGATCTGCAGAGCGGCCGACTCCGGACGGTGTCGCCTCAGGGCACTGAACGTCCGAAACGGGATGCTGCAAGGCAGCCGAAACCCGAAACGAGGGGCCGCGGAATGTCAGGCGACCAAAATAGATGAAGAATGTCAAACAGCCATAATCGAATGCAATGGGGCAGTGTGCACGGCGATTAAAATTTGTCAGTACACGGGTGGGTCGACAATGGACGTCGCTGTGGTTGGTCACTGCAGGGTCTGGCTGGTCGTACTATCCGCATGAAATGCCGATGGAGCAGGAGACATCGAGGTCTAGCGACCATCCAGTCGAAATGCCGGTGAAAGTACGGTACAGCCGGCCATGAACTTTTACAGAATGCTGCAGAGTCGAGTTGGGGACTGCATTGTGAGTGCCGCACCGGTGCTATTGATATCGGGTGGTAACCAAAGGACGTTCGACGTCGTCAGGATCCCCAGTCTCAGTTTATCTCATATGCAGTTCGACACGCTGTTACATAGGATGCGTTTTGAGGTCTGGAAATGACTTGGCTGAATCAGATGGTGTGACCGGATTTAGGTTTGCATGGGCACAGGTAGCCGAAATGCGTTTGAAACTCTGTAGCACACCACCACCACCTTATTAACCTGGTCACGGGCTGATTACCACCCACATCTGGCGCCAAATTTCGCGCTAGAATTGGCTATTGTTTATCCCCCCTCCCATCTATGGCAAATGGGTCATGACTTTCTGGACTGCAGTTTCGACTGGCCTGATCAGACTGATCACGAAGTGGTCTCTCTTGAACCGTTGTACTGTCCTTCCCAGCCGTCACTGAGCGTGAAGAACTGAGACGTCGTACGGAGGCCGAGGCAGCAGACGAGCTGAGGAGGACAGAGGTGGCTCAGGCCAGGGAGCAGGCGGCCAGTGCCTGCAAAAACCTTCAGGTCCGTACCGGTACGCTGGCGGTACAAGAAAGGAACATCAGGAAACGGCTGGTATTCGGCTCTCTGAATTAAATTCCTGTCGGCCCCCTGCCCCCGTCACCTGTCGCCACTCCCCACGGTTACTGGCGTGAGAGGCTGCGACATGAAATGACCGTGGCTGTTCGAGCATCGGTAAATAGCCCACCAACCGACCACCCTCGATCCCACCTGTGTGAAACCCGAGGCGTGTTTGGTGATCAGCTGCCTTGTGCCGGCAGACTCAGCTGCGGATCGCTGACGAACAGCGGGCCGCCCTGGAGGCCCAGCTTCACGATGCCGGCCAGCGGCTGTACGCGGTCTCCCGCGAGACCCAGGAGGAGTTCGCCGCGCTCCGACTGCGGCTGAAACAGCAGGAGGTGTGTTGGGGGTTGTTGGTGTGTTGTTGGGACGGGCCGTCGCCCGCGTGGGTACTTCCTGCGATGAGTGCAAAGCAGGTGAATAAGGGAGCCAAGTCAGTGTCGTATTCGAGCCGTACGGTCATGGCGGGCCGTTTTCCTGCAGTTTGACCGGTCCCGCAGCCGACTGTGGCGCCGGGCCGTCTTCGGGCTCAGGACGGGCCGGTCGCCCCCGCCCGAGCTCGCGTCGTGCCCTGCGGCTCAGCGCACCGGACGCCATTCCTCGACGGACAGTGCTCTTCGGCCTGTCGATGATCGAGTCTGGCTGATTAACGCACCCGTCCGGATAGTCACCCGGTAGCTGGTGCCGGACAGAGCTCCTGCGCAGGACCTGTGGCGAGGCCTTTTTTACACGCTCAGCAGGCTCGCGAGGCCACCAGTCGGTCGTCGATTGGTCGGCGAAGTCTGGGAAATTTCTCAACTCCGGCGATGGCTTTTATCGATGAGGGGCATGTGTGCTGGTCACCACGCCACGCGAGATAGTCGGCCATGTGTTCCGTTTGAAATGTGAAGTCACGGCGACTGGTTAGAAATTTGGTTTTTATTCGTGATGTCAGAGTATAGTTTTCGTACTGGAGGACAAAACTTTGCGAACATTAACGCTGGTCTGACTTGGTTTGGTTGGTGTAATTCAGTTATGATATCATGCCTGCGTCTTACTGATTGGAGACAGAGTCATTTGCATGCCAAGTTAGAGATTTGTCAACATGGTTATAATGTAGTTTTTTTGATGGCGGCACAAGACCAGACCTTTGGAATATAAAATGTTTTGGGGGCACATATTTTCTGCTGTTCTTCAACACCGAAAAGCAACACCTTTTCCATCTTCTCAGCCTTGCATGGCAACATTGCGTAACGTTTTAGTCACCAGGCATTCGAGGAGTCGAGACGTAGGAACGAAACTTGTCTTGAAAGTTGCATTACCTGTGTATGAAAGCCAACGGAAATACGTTAGTTTACGTGCTTTGAGTTGGCGTGTAAGGCGCGTCCATCTCAAAACGGTGACGAGTCGCAGATGAACACATCGTTTTGTATTCGGATGGCGAAAATATTGGCAGAATTTCGAGATGCCCAGGGGACCAGATGTGGCCCGCGAGCTGTCCGTGTCGGGTTCGGGGTTGATAGGGTTAAATCGCTAGTTCTTAGGGGTAAGTGACGCGTCGACTCCGTGGTCATACGGCGTCCGTAAGGGTTAAATCAGGGAGTCTGGTTAGTGTATGTTCAGCTCACATTAATTGCAACGCTATTCGTTACGTAGACTATATCATTCGCTATCGACAGTGTGGTGGTCGTAACAACGGCGAAATCCGCTCCGTAACCCGTACTCTGGTGGGATGGACGTAGGATGACAGATGCCAGGCGCTGCAAGCCCAGATTGACCACGCCCACGCCCAGTTGGTATTGGCCAGCCGAGAGAAGCACGAACTCGAGTCAGCCAATCAGCGTCTGGAGGGGAAGGTGCGCCAGCTGGAGCTTGACGCCCGCGCTCTGCGATCGGAGGTCGAGTGTCTGACCAAGGTAACGGCATGGTGGTGGGTTGGTCCCACTTCTTAGGGCCGCCTTCGCCCCTCTCGGGGCCCTCCTATCACCGAGCCGAGTCGCCCCTCCTCACCCTCCCGTCCCTCTCAGGACCCTCCGTCACGCCGCTGAGGGGTGGCCGCGTTGTTTTATCCCAGTGACACGCTGCGATGTGCGAACCCCGCGGTCAAGATTCGCTAACTCTGTTTAGGTACGGAGTCGTGCTCTGAACATCCTCAGACACCTAGAGTCGGTCTCGGTCTCGAAGCCTCTCAACACTGTTAGGGACTGGCTGCACTCTGCAAAGCCCGCTAACCCGCTGCCAAACACGGCTATGGCTGTCTGTGTCGGCTGGCAAGGGGTTACCTGGCTTTTCAGCATCGTCATCGTGTGCCCTCTGTCCGTCCGTTGGCGTTGTATATATCGGTCCTTTGCTTCGTAGGTGTCCCGACCTCTAAAGTTTATTGCCTCTCTTTCTCCTGGCCCGAGTGAATGTCTGTAATTTATGTCAGGCTATAGGGTTTTAACTCCAGCCAGGTGCGGTGGCTGGCGGTATGTCTTCTGGCCGATTTTGTGTGGCGCCCTGTGACCGGTCAGATGGCGTTCCATTTGTACGACACTCGCGCCTGATGGCCACGACTGTCAGGAGGTCCGGTGCCAGGCGGCTGAAGTCGTGCTCCGTGAGGCCCGGCGACTGACGGTCTTCGACCTTCTCAGGAGGTGGAGCTTAAGGAGCGGGAGGTGCAGGGCGCCGTGGCCAGGGTCCGGACAGAGCTGCAGGCGGAGCTGGAGAAGGTGGAGGCCGCGAACGCGCTGCACAAGGAGACAGAGGCCGCCCTCAGCGAGGTCAGTCGCCACGTCAAGTGTCAGTGTCGTGCAGCTGGCGCCGTGCCTCGGAGGCTGCTGATTAGGTGACGTCGCAGCAACGGCGGAGACCGCTTCCAGAGGACGGTGACCGGTTCGGGCAACCGTGACAGAAGTCAGAGGTCACTGTTTGAATCAGTGCTGCAGTTACGACAGAATGATAGAAACAGGGGAGGTTGTCATTGGGGTATTAACAAGGGCTTCGGTACCAACTTAAAGTATTACCGAAAAAATCGACTACATGCTGTTTTCCATCCGGGTGTCGCTCGTCTTGCGTGAACAACAAGAATATCGTACTCCGATTGATCAACACATGATTAGTGCTCCACCCGGAAAGCAGGGAACAGGAGGACGTGTCAAATCGTGTAAAGCTTCTGACTCGTGTGACGCCAGGTTCGCAGTCAGCTGGCGCGGCGAGAAGAGGACCTGGAAAAGGAAGTAAGACGTCGCCGGGATGACGTCAGAAAACTGCGAGACGAGCTCAAACGGCGCGAGGCCGAGATCATGAGAATTAAGTAAGCGCCATATCCACTGCACTCATTTGTGAATTCCTGATGTACTGGGACTTCTGGGTCAAGAAATGAACGATATTTCCTCTGAAAATGTGACTTGCTCTGCCAAATTGTTGATGCTCGTCTCATGTCTGTGGGTCGATCTCAGCGGACGCCGGGATGTTAAAGGATCAAAGCCTCCTGATGAACACGTGACCTATCGTTTGCGGTGGGTCCGCAGGGAGGAAGAGCTTCAACGAGCTTCCGTGCTGCACAGCGCGTTCCGTAGCTACTTCCACGGCTCGGCGCGCAAGAGTTCGTGTCTGCGGCGCGACTCGGCAGCGGCGGAGGCGGAGGATGCGGCGGACGCCGACCACGAGGACCCGTGACCGGGCGGAACTGCGCGCCGGATGCCGCTGCTGCGGCGGCGTGACGTCTGGACACGTACCGCCGGGCACCGGCGTCAAAACTCTTCCGCCTTGCGTAGAGCAGGGTTTTTCCGGCAGCGTGTGTGAGTTGTCTCTAGCGTCTTTCATGTTTGCACCGTTTCTAGTCACCGAGTACAATATGATTTACCTCCAAGAGTGTCAATTGTTACATGGAAAACCAAGCGATGGTGCAGTTACATTTGTCACGACTTCATCAAGTATGAACGTTACATAGACGATAGAGTAGGGACGGCGCCGGCACTGTCTGCATCTGGCGTGTGGGAAAGGCATCTTTGTGGATCCTCCAGCTCCGGGAGATGTCTGTCCCTGGAGCGACGAACTGAACTGTGCTGTGATTCGACCGTGACCGGTATCATAGTAACATCTGACGGCACGTGCTGGCGCCGATTGTAACTAGCTTCATGAAAAGAGATAAGGAGTTTGACGCAAGAGTTCGTTCCTGATTTGGATGGCAGTGAACAACCACCGGCACCAGTTTATTGAATAATTTAAAAGAACTGAAAGACGGAATAATTAACAGTTGTTTTCAGAATAGCGCCTCCTGTTGCGTTACAGTTCGTTTTATGTATAAGAACTCGCGGATGGAAATGTAACTGATTGTCTGGGCTCTCACGTATTTCACCAAACTGATGATTCGGTCATTTTCCTTGACATAAAGTACCGAACTTGCTATAAAGGGTCAGTTTAAAAAGAAAAAGACAAAGACACTTATATTAGGTGAATTACATGGGAGCTGGTAACCGCACATACATTTCAAACTTTGTAATTCACCGCGCCATGAACCATGCTTCGGCTTCAATCGCCACCTTTCCGTTTTTGCCTTTTCAGTTGGTGGGACAGCTTCATGTGCTTTTTTCTCACTCTTGCTTTGTGTTTCTGCAGGTTCTGACTTTTCTTCTTGTTCTTCTTCTCCTGCTGTTTCATCTTGGTCTGCAGGATTTTCTGTCGTGAGCGTTGTGACACGGGTTTCTCGGGCTCCTTGGAGATCACGGTACCCTTCAGCTCCATCCCGGGCACTTCATTCTCCTGCTCGTCATCGCCCTCGTCCTGTTGCTCCACCGGCGTTTCCGTTCCCAGCTGCCCGCAGAAGACAGTTTGAGGTGACACATGCCCACACATGACACGAAAGAATTAAACGGACATCTAGATAAATTATGGACAAAAGAGAAGACAAACAGGCAGAATGCAACAAGCGACTTCGACGTGTATGCTTTTCCACGACTTCAAATGAGCACGCGTAAAGCGAAATTAAATTTTCAACAATAGATCGATTCGAATGTTAACATGGATACTTGGTAAGTGCTAGTCAGAAATGGTTATTGGTTATAGGAATGTCGATATCCCGGTGACTTGTCGAAAAGCGCAACAAAGATAAAACAATCAGGTATGTTCACAACTCTGGTTACGATGACTGTCACCCAGACGAGATAAAATGCAGCTAAAACTGAGTCAACACCTCCCCCCCAAAAAAAACTGTCAATGTACCGGAAGTCGGTAATTCGAAATTTTCTGATACGGAGTATCTGAAGAAATTTGGTAAAATGCCCCTGAAAGCAGGCTGGCTGGAGTGAGGACAGCAGATGAGGGAGACTCTACTTTCCCCACGATCCACAAACCCTAGGCTGGGACGGACGACACGAAGTTGGGATCAAAGAACAAACCAACGAGCACGGCCGTCGAAAAGGAAATATTTGTTATGTCCCAACAGGCGAAAGGTAAGTAGGAGTCATGACCCCACCACTTGCCCCGAAGTTCGTCTTTGTGGTTGTCCATGCTGACAGTGTGGGCCGCGGGGTGATACCTGCCTACTAGAGCCCGGAATCTGGATATATTTTTGGACTCGAATATTCGGATGGGTACATTCAAACATTCGGGTTGAATATTCGAATCCCTTAAAGTTGGTGCCATTTCATCCCTACAGGTACGATCGGAACAGTATGTAAAAATCGGACAGATTCACAATTGCATTGACAACTTTTATAACTATGGAACTGCGGCCAGCGCTAAACATCTGGTGAACGGCGAACGGCGGGCGGACGGTCGCTGCCGAGGCCGGGAGCGACATGTCAGGGCAGAGGGCGCTCTGATCGGCAGTCTAACCGCTGTGTCATCAGAGGACAAACTGTCGAGTCTTTAACGCTGGCGGTACTTCGGAATGGTTGCACCGAACAAAAGGGATAAAATAAAATAACTCAGATACTCAAAATCGTACAGCGCAGCTTTGGAATTAGTACGGCCCTTCTTGCTCCTCACCAACGCATCCGCAACCAATATTACGCCAAGCTCTAAATTCCACTACCACAACAGCAGGTCATTTGCAAGGACTTTACAGGCATTCAGATGTGCACACTGGATACGGCGTAACCATGCTGGACACGGCGTAACCGTGTCGTTCATACTGGCAAGTTAAATTTTCGCCGCAAAATTACGCCCTTATCTAAATTGGGTAATCGGGTGTAGGAAATGGGATGAGAATTCGTAAAGTAATGGTCAGTTTGCTACGGCTCCAAACAGCCTTGCAAAACATAAGGAGCAAAGTATAAAGAAGAGTATGCATCGGAAATGGATGCATCCACATTCACAACTGGATGAATATGAATTCCAATAATTAACCAACGTGCTCTCCAAACTGGCAGCGCCCTTTCTGAAATCAAGTTCTGGGTGAGCTCATAAAAAACAACAGCGTTGGGAATGGGGTGTTACGGAGATTTGAGCGCTGGAGTGCTGTCTTAACCTCTTCGAACACAATATTTTTTACCACAGTGTAAGCAGTGCACGCCCGCTCAGTGCTTTTCCTGCAGTATATTTTAGCGTGCAAAATCAGCACGGGTGCAAAACCTCACTGCACGTGCAGTGGTAATGAATGCAATGAGACTGCTCATTTCCCTATATTTGTCTCACTACACAATACAAATATAGTAAACGAAAAAAAGACAAAGCAAAGAGGGTGACATTTACATTTCGGTAGCATCCAGATTCATTTGCCAAATAATCCGCACCCCGTGTTTCGGCCCGTAGCCGCCAGACACGGGGCGCACACATTACTCACGGGGCTTCGCATTGCCCACGACACTCGCAGTGCAGAGCAGTGCCACAGCGGGGAACGGGCGGCGGGTGCTCAGTGGTACGGTAGAACATTCTCAGCCGTACTGATGCCATAATTAATACTCTACATGGCCATGCATGATCCGGCTAAGATCCACATGTAAATTCTGTAACGGAATGCACAAGAATATTCGGAAACAGGGCCGATATTCGCATATACAAATTCAAAAATGGGCAACCAAATATTCCCCGAATATCTGACTCTTAAAATCTAGATTCGAACAATCATCAAGTCCAAATAGCCAGTCAAATATTCCTGTCATCCCAATCTGAATTCTCTATTACCTACCGTGTTAGGCCCCAAGGAACAGTCCACCTGCCCGCAGGTTGATGTCGGCGATGTGGGACACGCTGACCGTGTGCTGCTCCAGCTCGTGCGTCACTGTGTCCGCTTCAGAGATCAGCATGTTGTCTGGCATCACGATCGGGCCCCGGGACGCCTGTGAAGCTCTCTTCTGCGGCGTCCGAGACGACGTGACTGGTCAGACAAGCACAGGGGCTGGGGCACCTACTGACTCATGTGCTGTTTTGTTACACTGTTGACATATTAATCCTGATGTTCTGAGTTAACACAGGTGCCCAACCATGTTGACTACTGACTTTTACCATTGCATACATGGGTCCAAAATGCAGTGGGACAGATGTGGTCTGCATCACACCAACTTCAAGTCAGTGTGGCCTGCCACAACAATGTCTGACAAAGAGTGTTTCGAAAGTCATGTGTGGCACTGAACCATCCATGCACTAAAATTTCCTCTTTATGTAAAACTGTTAAGTACAAAGTAAAAATAAATTACACAGCAGAAACATACAGATTACAGAACCATGTCACCACAGAGCACTCCAATCTATGGAGTTCTGGGATGTTTTTGTCCCAAAAGCCTGAAGAGGCCCCAAAGTAGCCAGGCATCTCTCAAATGACAAGGGGTGGGTACTTCAGTACCACCTCTCACCTACAAATAATGGAGTAAATGTACAATGCAGCTGAAAACAATCTACTTCAGTCAACTCCTAACCACAGTTCAATCAGAATAGTAGCTATATCCTAAATGTCATGTTAACTTTCAGCAAAGAAGAAATACAAAAAAGCAATTGTATTGCTTTTAACTCCCACAAATGTGTCCAACATAGGAGCTGGTCCACAACAAGTGACATATGTATACCAGCTTCACTATGCACTCCTAGCATTAGAGAAGATTGCTAAAAATGTGAACTTTTCTAGTATCTGGCATCAAGAGTGGTGGTCCAAGTGCATGCACAACACAGAATTTGTGAGGTCTGTGCCACACCTACTGTTTACTTCACTGCACTTTTCAATGCTGATTTACAATGTGGCATTATAAACATGTAACTGGTGAAAAAACAAGTCTTTTTTGAGTCATTTTGAGTTTGAGTCACATCTGAATCATTTGAGTCACACACATAGTAGTCACACGACAGTGACTACTGTGTGTGAAAAGCAGTGCCGGGTTAAAATGAGGACTAGTTGGGCTGACTCTGCCACACCAGTTTTCAAAACAATTCTCTATCCATGATTGCATATTCCAAAGAGCATGCAAACAACATCAGACATTTCATTTATCACCTATGGCCTAGCATGTGTAAAACCATTACCTCTAGCCTGATGCGATTTTTTTCTTGCTTAAATCGCTTATCAAATTTCTTCAATGCCAGCTCTCGTCTCTTCTGCTTTCTTTTCTTGAAGCCAGTGAGGTAATCTCTGGAAAAGAGAGAGCATGAATGGTTAATTCATGTCCATATGCAACTCCACACCTGTGTGAACTTCTGAAAATGTTCCATCTGCTTGAATTTGGCCCAAAAGGAAAGTAATTGTTCTAAATTATGGCTTATATTTCATGACAACTCCACAAAAAAACAAATGAATCAGTTCCACTTACCTGCGATCCTTCTCGTTAAAAACAAGTTCAACTTTTGACTGATGAGTCTTGCTTTTTCCACCCGATTTTTTTGCCATTCTCTTTCTGCAGCGCCAGAGTTAGAGATCAAAGTCCTACACAACTTTTGCAATTCCTTGACGCCTTTCCCTTCTCTCTGAAAACCAGAACACAGAAATTCCAAAATACAGATGCCCACAGCCTACCTCCAAAATCAGTTTGGCGCGATACCACTGGGAAGTACCTTTACAGACTGTTCGAGCATGGGATAATATTTTTCTAATGCATCTGTTTCTTTGTTGTGGGTTAAGACGCACAGTGTCTGGCTCAAGCGTCAGTGTCGAGAGTCAAGCCTTGTGTCTCGTCAGGTATAGGTTAGTGGTCTGTTTTTTTATGATGCGCCGCATGCCGTCGCCACAAATGTTTTTGTAGCAGCTGCGTCATTATGACTTCTTAGGTATACATCGTATCTGGCGCAGGTGTGGCAAGCGCACGCACAGCAGAGTCGAGTTCACGCGTTACTCATGGGCAAAGAAGGACGTTGCGAGCATCTGCGCATGCGGCGCGGCATTGTGAATTTTTCGTTCGTATGATTTGACTCTGCAGTATTTATATCAGTAGTTCAGGTAAGACCCTTTCAGCTGCCTGAAAATGCAGGGACTGTTAGTGTTTACATGATATGGAAGCCACAGATGCTTTTATAATCCTGTGGATTTGTCATCTGAAGTGGTTTTTACACTGATGCTGCAAAGGAAAGTAATTCCCATCTGTGAGACATGTACGTATGGCGTATGTTGCAACAAGAAAATAATGAGATACAAGGATCCAAAAATGTTATTGGCATTTGATTTACTTCCGGTTTCTGCAGAACAATGTGCAGAAAATGGTATTCTAGACACAGGCCTCCTACTTCTCATAACTAGAAATCCACATAGTTACCAAGCCATTTCGGTATCAAAAGATGTGTAATAAAAATGGGCCAATTGCAGGCATTAAGTACCTTACCACCATCACCAATTCCTCAAAATAATCTCTTGAAGTAATTCAGCCACCCACTGCCTCAACAGTTTGGACTAGTTTGAATTACATAGCATCTCTGTGAGACAGATCAACACCAACTTTTAAGCATTGACAGTTGACAAACATGCTGTGAAATATGATGTCACTGAAAGACCTATCAAAATGTGGCAGTCTCCAAACTCAAAATAAGCTGATGCTGTACAGAAACAGGACAGGGAGGTGGAATGGGACTGAACCAGGACAGAATGACTACCTGGGAGGGGACAGGGACAGACAAGAAAAGTGGGACAGAAAGATATGGAGGACCTGGATGAGGTTAGGAGAGAGATAAGGACTAATGGAATGGCATAGAAAGGTATTAGGACAGAGTGTGAGGTACAGAAAGGGTGTTGGTTTAGAAAGAGGCAAGCAAGGGAATGGAGATGGGACAGGGGCAAGTAAGGGAGATGGGGCTCTCAGTTGGTGTTTGAATGAGTCAAATCATGTGTTTGGCTAGGATGTTAAGGACCTCCCCAGTCTGTGGGAGATGATGAAATACCCCAGTCAATGCCAGGATAATGGCCCTGTCCAGTATCTCATCATTGCACCAGTCCCATTTCAGCCCCTGTTTGGTTCTATCCCATGTTCCTTGTTGCCCTTTCTGTCTCTCCCCCTCTCGGTCTCACCTGGCATCTTAGTAGCAGGTAAAGTCCATGATATATATTTGTACATATTACAATGTAATTTATCTTTGTATTGTAATGGAAGATCATATATTATTATAACACTTTATGTTTCATATATATTATGGTATCAGTAAATATTAAAGAACATTGTGACATCAGCTGACCTTTTCTGACTGTGGAATAAGCTGTAAACATTACATATAGTACTTATTTCTTTACTTAATATTCTTGTTTGTTTTCTGTTTAGTTTCATGTCTTGCAACATCAGTGAATATTTTTGTGGCACCATTGAATATTTTCTTTTAGTGTGAATGACCTGTGTAAGTAGCATCACCTTTGGCACTGCCATTTATGTGTCAACAAATGCTGTTGCTTCTGTGTGTGAAAGGCATTGCAGTGGTGATTCTTATGATGTGATAACAATATTACGATGATTCTTTAGGGAAAGAAGTTGGTTCCAGGTACAAAAAGAAAGAGTGTGGAATACTTTTTGATTGGTAGTACTTATGTTATGACATTGTTTGGTATGCAGTTAGATACACAATTTGTAGGTAGCCAAAATAATTGCTTTGTCATTTTAGATTTTAAGAGATATGACCCTCACCACATTGGAAATGCTGTGTGATGTGATGCAGGTTCACTGACTGGCAAAATGTGCATGTATTTTTAGAGTGATCAAAAAGGTCCAGTTATGGCCAGCTTTTCACTGCCATTGTATGCAGAATTTCACAGCCATTGTACACAACACTACAAACAACAACACATGCAGAATGCATGTGTTGGTTGTGACATGCATGGCATATGTATGCCCACCATTGGTATAGCCCATGGAGTGGTTAAATTTTGCTTATCTGATGAACTTCACAAAAAGAGGTAAAATAATGTTACAGTGATGTTGAAGAACATTCTGGATAATAATTGATTCATGCTCTGTGTGAAGATAATTATTATGACTGTTTTTTATCCTAAAATAGTAAAAAACCATAATGAGTATTGAAGGTAAGCATCACCAGTTTTTCTGTTTGCAGTGTGAGACACTGTAGGGGATGATGCATGGATTTTTCCTGATATGACAGCAGGAGGAAAGGGGACAATTTTTTTATCTTTTGCCTGCTAGAATGTAGAGATTCTGAAGTACAAAGACGACCCATTGAGGTCTTCTGCCAACAAAATTAAATTCAGAAACTTTGAACACCCTCCTGGGTAACGAATATTCAGACCTACTGCACCTGTATTCAAGTATCTCAGTGACTCACACCTGGCAGGGAAACTCTAGCACATCAGCACCACAACAATCAGCACTGCATGCTCAGACAGTGACGGCAACCTGCCTCACAGGAAGTTGGCCAGGATCGCACATTTTATTTATTTAGTCAGTCTGTCTCGGGCTCCGTCCGCGCTCTCTGAGGCAGCCGTGGGGACCGCGCGACCTGCCAGCTCAAGCCACCAACAGGCAGCATCGATCAAGCACCACCACCACCACAGTACACCTCATTACCACAACACAACGCCCCACGTTCTTCTTCGCTCTTTTCTTCCGCAACACCCGGCGTGATCGGTTGAACGCTTAGCCAGCGTGAGAGGCGGTGTGGGCGATGTCCTCGTAGCCTGCATGATAAAGACCCCTCGGTTGTCTTCGTGAGGAGTAGGCCCTGTGCTGGCACCTTGGCAAGATCTAATGTAAATCACAATGTAAAATTTGTTTTTCAGGAGGGCCAAATGTCACGAATGTGACAGTAGTAGAGGCGACGGCTCCCTTCCTCTTCCCTCCTGCATTTCTTGCATTCACTGCAGGGAGGCCCAAACTTTGCCGATGTCATAAGGTGCTTCTAAATTTAGTCTGCACACATACAAACTCAAGTAAAAAATCACTTCTACGCACCATTCTTTCTCCCTGTAACGTCAAATGGAGCACTTGTGCTGTCTGAAATCACCACATACACCATGACGTAACGTAGCTCACACAGATTTGTGGCACATAATGACCAGTAGGTCGTGGCACGCCTTGAAGCTCAATGTCAGTCAGTCATTATTGTACATTGTCTTTCTTTTTTTGGCCCTGAATGTGCAATGGATAAGTTTGAAAATGCGATAACCATAAGTATATGTTTCAGACCTTCTCATGTTATTTTCGTTCACTTTTGAGAACCATTTGCCAACAATAGGTGTGTCGTCCAAGGAAGACCAATGAACGTGCTATAAAACCCTTTTAATGGTTCGTGGCACTGCCAGTAGTGAATGTTTTTTCAAGCTCGTATTTTTGGAAATTAGGTCCCAAATATTCATTTGACCCATCTCAGAGCAAAATCAGACAGTTAGTTCTGGAAATATTAATGGGGCAGAATAAGCCAGCTCGAGTGAGATGAAGCTCTAAAATAGAGGTCCCTGAATAGGGTTAAGGGCTATAATGTTAAGGTGTATGTAGAGGTGCCAGAGTAGGTACTGATGCTTGCTGTGATTGCAAGTCTTTTCTCTGAATTTTTGTTTATAGGATTATTGGCGTCGACTAAAATAACTACAGCACAATTCCTTTTCAGATACGGAGAAGGCATAGTCCTTTCATTGACACTGAGTCCACAAAAAATAAGCGATGAAGGTGAAATGTTTGGTTCGAAATCCAGACGATTATCTCCGAGAAACAAAGAAGGATATTTTCAAAAGTGAGTATGGTGCATTTCTTTGTGTTGCAAAAATGAATTCCAGTGATGAAAAAATTGGAAAATGGCTCCATCTCAGCCATCATTTTTTGTATATTCAGCATATTTTAGTCAGAAATGGTTCATTCGCGATTTTCCTGCGTCATCTCATGCATATTGGCCATCCCCAGTGCCCCGTAACTACGATCCGGAGCTGCACCCCTTCACGGCACCGCGAGAGTACACACGCGCCGTGAACGCCGCCAAGCTGGGCCGCATGTTCGCCAAGCCGTTCGTCGGTAGCCTGGACGGGCACCGGGACAGCGTGACGGCCCTGAGCAAACACCCTACCCGGCTGTCTCAGCTGTACACAGGCGCAGCTGATGGAGAGGTGAGGACAGGGACGGTGGGGTAGTCCTCCGTCGGACAGGCGAGCCAAGAGCTGGCGTTCAGGTCACCTGCCGACGGTCAGTCAAGGGGGCCATCTGCCCCCCTTATTGATAGTGTTTTAGCATTTCATCAAGAGGGGTCATCTGTGTCAGGGATAAGTCGTGGACAATCAGCTGCCGGACTGGTGTGGTATCGGATAAAACTAAGCCGTTCCAAGGGCACGGCATTACAGTGCACAGAGAGGTCTAACCAGGAAAATGGACCTTTGGTGTCGCCGATTCGAGAGCAGAGTGCAGATACCGCGGATGTACTGGCTGATGGATTGATTATTGTGGCTAGCGGGCGCACCGACTTCGAGGTCATTCGGTTCCCGTATCAAATGTACTGGGCTGGTGTCGATGTCTTAAGTGCACTGGGCTAGTGCCGATGTCTCTCCAGTCGGGGTCAGGTATGATGTAAAGCCGCCGATAATGGGAACCTGGACCGGCTGCGGACTATCGCCAGCACGGTGTTTGTCAGACCAGTGGCTGTTTGATACAGGTGCCCGGCGGGCTCCTTTTGATACGCTGGTCACGGTGGCGGCGTTATGGAAGGACCTAAGCACGTCATAAAGATTTCACTTACTTTTTTCTGTATGCCTGCTGTTGCGTGGTAAGCTAACATGGGTATCCAGTTGTGAATGAATTTGAAAAAGGAACGTGTGCACCACGCGTGTTATACATGGGAAAGTTTAGCCCACATGTAATTTATTTTGCTTGTGGAACACGATGAATGAATGACGTTTTGGAATGTTGTAATGAGCTCAGCGTTGTGTTGTTTTCCCCTGTTTTCCTCAGCTTTGCAATTCTTTAAGTAAACTGGGTTCCCTTTGTACGAAATTGGTAGCAAATACGGTTCTATAGACGGATGTGATGTTTGAAGGTTTCTTCATTGGTGCACATCAGTCGTTTTATTACCTTGCAGCCAGAATTTTCCCTACTTTTTGCGTTTGTGTGCTTTTCATGATTTCGTGGTGGGCTCGTTGCGGGCAGTGGTACGCTGATGGATTCTGTTGTTGTTATCTGGCAGGTCCGGATATGGGATCTGGCGCAGATGCGGTGTCTGCGCGCCATCCAGGCCCACGAGGGCTACATACGAGGCATGACCCACACGGTCGACGGTGACGCCTTCTACACGGTGGGCGACGACAAAACGGTGAAGAGGTGGCGCTCCGGTGCGCTCGACGAGGGCGAACAGGACGAGCCGGAGAACACCATCATGCTGAGGGTGAGTGGTCATTCCCGGTGGTTATGTAAATACAGATTCGGCAACCAATTGAAACTGCGTAATTTTGCTGACGCATTTTTATTTAGTAATGCATAGTCTTTTCTCCTTGTTGGCATTGATATATTCTTGTTCCTAATCTCCTGGTATTGGCGTAGACATGTTCCGGTATATGTCCGTTGGCCTTGTCACATTTGTCCAAACAAAATCGATCGAGAGTCAAGGTCGAAGAAGGCGTCTGCTTTTTTCCATAACATGCAAGGGCTCTTGAGGGCTCCTTAAGTGAATTTGTGTAACATTTTAATTCTGTGAAAGTCCCAGGATTGTGAAATTCCAAGAAGGATTTAAATGGTCCATATTTCCTCTCGAGGTGGTTGGTGTAACTCGTAGTGATTATCAAAAAGACATATAATTGTAGAATGATGGGTGGGTGTCAGGTGTTGTGACTTGCTTTGTCATTGGCTGCAATCGGTGTACGCATGTAAAACCAGTTTGTCGGTTGTGAGATAAGCCTCCGACCGCAGCACCTGTTACAGAAGTTTGTTGATTTCGCTTGCCTCGGAACCAGATCGCCTCGGAACTGGATCTGTGATCTCTCAGATAAAGAGGACCTGCTTGTTTGGTGAAAACAGCCTTGCAGGGGAACCTATCTGAGTACTGCGCACGAATGGCAGCCAGACTTTTAACTCGTTTGTCACTTACTGGTCATGCAACAGCTGACATACATTCACATGAGCACACACTTCTACACATGACAGCATTTTTCATTGTCATGTGCCATACGGCCCATGTCATTTTCTGTGAAACGTCTCTGCATTCCGTCGTAGCTCGGTTGCAGTACACTTATCGGTTTCGTACTTTTTGTTTTTAACCTTTGCCCAAAAAGCATTCATGTCACTCACTTTCTTGCAATTTCCCTGCTCTTTTGCAACCAAATACGACTGTTTCGGGACTGATGCGTAAGCTGTTAACTAACTTCCTGCTCACTTCTGGCTAGACATCCCTCCAAAACCGAGCAGTCTCGTCGCAGTTGTATAAGAAATGATATATATATATATATATATATATATATATATATATATATATATATGTTACACACTTGATTGCAGTGACATCATTGCGGTGACTGATCTTACGGTCAAATAGAATTTGCCCTGTTGGTATTTGTCTATGAAGCAGTCGGTACTGCAGAGCCTGCAAAATTGTTGAATCACTTATCTCATACGGGATTGATGGCCTCTAGACCTACAGTGTTGTTTTATATCTGCTTGAAGCACAAACATCTAAGCATGTGGAAGCTAGTCGTGACAACGACGTAACAAGTACAGGACTATATAAGCGATTTGCATCCTGCACAAGTAACCGTTCTTCCCCATGCGTTCATCGGACCAGATCCTTCAGTGTAGCATGCGTGAGGTGCGCCGCGCACGGAGCCCGGCAGTGACCAGCGTTTTGTCCGGCGTCCGCAGACGATAGTGACCAGCATCAGCCACGCGGTGGGCCGACCGGAGTTTGCCACGTGCGGCGAGACGTGCCAGATCTGGGAGGAGACGCGCAACGAGCCGCTCAAGACGTTCGCCTGGGGCGTGGACAGCCTCAGCTGCGTCCGCTTCAACCCGGTCGAGAGGCACGTGCTTGGTGAGTCGGCCCGCCGGCCGGGCTGTGGTCGGGGCCGCCGTGCGCGGCGCGTGACGAACACTCGCCCAGCGCCCGCGTCAGAACACACGATCCTGACCTCGGACGGCTCTCGGTGGGTGACTGCCATTGGGGCGGCCCTGCACGGCCGAGTTCGTCGGTGGCCACAGTGCGGCTTTGTTTGCATGCCAGAGCCATTACGTGTAAGGCGACTCTGTCCAAATGCTTTTCTGGTGGCTGCTGTGTGATTTTTAGTGGTTCTGTGCCAGTGACGGCATTGTCACGATGTTCTGGTGTCTGTGGCAATGACTGCGACGCCATTGTGCGCAGATGCCTATGCCAGTGTCTGTATTATGATTTCTGTTGGTGTGCCGATGCCAGTGACTGCAGCGTGATTGTTTTCAGTTACCTTATCTTACTTTCCCTTACCGTCTTACTTCACCTTACTTTACTTTACCTTACCTTACCTTACCTTACCATACCTTACCTTACCATGCCTTACCTTACCTTACCTTACCTTACCTTACCTTACCTTACCTTACCTTATCTTACCTCACCTTACCTTACCCTACCTTACCTTGCCTTACTTTACCTTACCTTACCTTACCTTACCTTACCTTACCTTACCGTACCGTAGCTTTAGATGGCGACACTTTCGAAGGCCTTCGAACTTTTGGAGCCTGTTTATCCCGATCTCGTCGAGCTTCTGCCATTCGTTGTTAAAACTCGGCGTTAAACTCGGCTAAGGTGCATCCACCAATGAACGACTATTGTTTGGTGTTTCCACCAGTGGCTGCATGGCCGTTTTGGGACTCTCAATTTCCAGCCTCTGTGGCCACGGTACGATTCTACTGAGATAGCTGTGTCCTGCGATTACGGTGTAATTGTACAAGTACCTGAGCTATTGGCCGCATGGTTGGATCCCACTTTGCGTCCCATTTCACTGACAGCGTGGTGATTTTGTTCAGGCGCCTGTGCCAGTGACCGCAGCGTGATTCTGTACGACACGCGGGAGCTGCAGCCCATTCGCCGCGTCACCACACAGCTGCGCTCCAACGTCATCTCCTGGAACCCGATGGAGGCGTTCATTTTCACGGCGGCCAACGAAGATTACAAGTAAGTGGGTCAGACGACGTCTCCAACTTGCGGAAGGAGACGCTCGTCTGATTAGGACAGTGGGCCGTCCCTCTTGGGTCCTTCTGTGCATCAGATGGGTGTGCTGTTGTCCCGGTGTTTGTTACGTTAGCGGGATGAGGCGCACCCACATTGGCAGCGTGTTTGATTTTGAACTGTGTCGGCGTGTAGCGTGACCAAATTTCGTTTCAGTCGGTTGATTATGACATCCTGACCCAGTCCGTTCGTCGGTTTTTCGTCAGGCTGTCCCCTGTTACACCCCCAGCTTGTTACATTCTTTGGTCTATCCTTTTCGCCTTGTGGACCTGTTTCCCGTAAAGGCTTTCCAGCACCTCTGCTTAACCCTGCTTTCCTGCAGCTGCAGTTGTCGGGGTATTTCGCCACCGTGCATTTGCGGGGGAGGGGGCCAGAGTCCCCACTCGGTAATTCTACAGTCAGTGCACTGATTCGCCCGATTCAAACGACAGTCCTAAGCCCTCGATGATGCGACTCGAACTTGCCGAATTTTTGGGTATGGGATTATATCTTACGTCACAGGTCACGTCGGGTCAGTAGTTGACTCATTCGGTGTTTTCCTTTTAAGCTTACAAATCGGAGATTGCAAACATTGTAATGCTGTAATTAGTGAGAAGTGTCAGTGTGACACCATTCTACGCCCTAGGTGGCGAAAATGGTGACACTGGTTCAAGGTTGTAAAAGGTGTCGTTTTTGGTGTTCAAGAACACCAGAAAATATGTCCTCAATAAATATTTTATATTCCAGAAGTTTGATCTTGTACCTCCGTCGAAAAAAATGCATTATAACCGTGTTGAAAAATTTCTAACTCTGCAAGCAAATGACTCTCTCTCTCCATCCAGTAAGAAGCAGGTATGATGTCATAACTGACTTACACCGAAAATGTCAACGTAAAGTAGTATTCTTGTTTGCAAATTTTTTGTACTCCAAAACAGAAATTGTACTCTGACGCCAAGAACAAAAACCAAATTTCCAACCCTGCACTGGTCAACATAGGCCATATGGAACTAAGAGGCTAGTTGTTAGTTTTGCGAAGAACGCGTGATGTGGCGCATACAATTCTATGAACGATGCGGAATTCCATAAATATCTTTTAAGCACTAGTATTGGCATCAGAAAACCTTTGCATGGCTGTCACAACCGGTTTTGCGACTTAAATTGGCACTACATACATAGAGTCGTAATTATATGAATTTAACTTGGATGACCTTGTTTGTAGTCATGGGTGGTCAGCATTGACGTATTACATCATTACAACACCGCAGACCATCGGCCACCTCGCACGACGGGTATAACGGCAAAGATCAAGCAAACTCGGAAAACATTCATAAAGCATCATCGACTTCATGACGTCGTTTTGACATGACAATGGATGATCGTGACCAACCTCGACATAATTTTGTGCCGAAACGTGCAGCATTGATTCGCCGAAGTTCACGGAAAGTTGACGGCATTGCGCCGACGTATGCTGCAAAGAAAATGCGTGGCTCCGCAGCAAGTCGCGAGTTAAGTGTATTCCGGCCCCTGTCTGACCGCGTGCCTCCCCGCCCGGACAGCCTGTACTCGTGGGACATGCGGCGCCTGAAGCGGCCGCTGGTCATCCACAAGGACCACGTGTCGGCCGTGATAGACGTCGACTACTCGCCGACCGGCCGCGAGTTCGTCTCCGGCGGGTATGACAAGACGCTACGCATCTTCGAGGCCAGGGAGGTGAGTGGCAGGTGGTCCGACCTCTGACTGCGCGTCTCGGGCTCTTTCGGTCAACCTGCGCACTCTTCGTGCTGGTCGTTTAGCAGTTTGGCGTGCTCCTTTTCCAGTACTCAGGCAGTCTGGCTGACCTCTATTACTCCTGTCTTTGAACCACACAGACGCGTCCATTAGTAACTTGCTTACTGGTTTGGTATCGGTACGGTATGTTTTTGCTGCTCCGATTTGGCAGGCTCGGCAGGCTGATCAGTACCTTGTATTCCGGTTGCCGTTGCCTGAACATCTTGATCGGTGCGGTATGTTCCTGCTGCTCGGCTGTGGCAGGCTTGTGTCGGTTTCTCGCTGTATCGTCACTCCCGCTCCGGCGCTGACCGCCGCCTCCCCGTCCGGCTTGCAGCCCCACTCGCGGGACGTCTACCACACGCGCCGCATGCAGCGCATCGCGTGCGTCTGCTGGAGCGGCGACGACAAGTACGTGCTCAGCGGCAGCGACGAGATGAACGTGCGCCTCTGGAAGGCGCGGGCCGCCGAGAAGCTGGGCGTCGTCAGGGAACGCGAGCGCGCCGCGCGCAACTACAACGACAAGCTGGTGGAGAAGTTCGCCAGCCACCCGCAGGTGAAGCGCGTGCAGCGCCACCGGCATGTGCCGCGCCAGGTGCTCACGGGACGCAAGGAACAGCGCGCCATCCGCGCCAGCCAGAAGCGCAAGGAGGCCAACCGGCGCGCCCACTCCCGGCCCGGCTCCGTGCCGTACGTGGCCGAGGCCGACAAGTTCGTGCTCAGGGAGGAAGAGTGAGCTCGGCCCCGTGGACGCGGCTGGGCGTGTCGGGCGGACCGGTGCCGTGGGGCGTTGTCCGCGCCCTCCGGCGGTGTGTTGGCGGTGTCGAGGGCGCGAGGAATACACGTTTTGCGTTTG
This sequence comes from Capitulum mitella, assembly GCA_030062745.1. Taxonomy (NCBI): domain Eukaryota; kingdom Metazoa; phylum Arthropoda; class Thecostraca; order Pollicipedomorpha; family Pollicipedidae; genus Capitulum; species Capitulum mitella. The sequence continues at coordinate 13,698,638 of CP099841.1, read as the reverse complement.
ATTTGGGAGCCCCGGCGTGGTCTGCACGGAATCGTGGTGTGGTACTCTTTCGTCGTTGTGGGGTTCTCGAGGTCTCCCAGGTTGCAGAAAATAAGGGAGGTGTTGGGATGGACGCGGCATCAAACGGACGCTGGTAATGTTTGAAAATACGGGGCGTAATAATGACATGACTTGGACCTTAAAGGTCGCGTCACCTGTATACCGGTCATATTGTGATTTGCAGTGGCATCTTACGTTGGTCATTGTCTTATATGGGCACTGGGCAGCTGCTGGCGCAAGCCTAATCTTTTCACAGCGCTACGTCTTATGTCACGCAGCAACACTGTGAACACTCAACGCCGTCACTGTCAACTCAGTGATTGGGCTCGTGTCGTGGTGATAATGTTTTATTGATGATGCGGAGAGATGTTCCATGACAGAGGACTCCTCTGCCCACCATCAGAGATGGGGCGACATACTCAGGCGGATGGAGCATCGGGTTCGGGGAAGAAGAACCCACGTTTGGGGCTGCCCGGACGGTACAGATTCCGCTTTTCCGTGCGTGACCAGGTAAAGAAGGCCGGCAGCCGTAAGACCATAGTGACAGCTGACACTCCACGATGCAGAACCCCGGAAAAACTGTGACATTGGTTTGGAAGATGCCTTGGCATTGGATGTCAGACTGTCAACAGGGCTTCGGAGACAGTTTTAATTTGGTTTGATTTGATTTGATTTTTGACAACTTTTGGAAAATATTTTTTGCTGAAAAAATTGGTGGGGCGTTAACACTACCAGGCCTTGTAGAAAACGACATCCCTGGTCGCTGTGTGTATTGACCACAAAATCTCACGGTTTCTTTTCTAAATGTTTTAGGTCATTTGGCGCCGTATTCCATACTTTCTGACTATCTGTTGTCTTTTGTGGCCCTTACGTTCGTCATTAATGACAATTTCCCTTGTGTACACCGGCAGAAAACATTGGGGAGGGGTCGAAATCAGCTTTGGGGGGCTGATATCCACATTGGGGGAAGCACGGCCCTCACAAAAGAAATCGACACGCCTGATACATCCGGTTGAGAGAAATAGCAACCGTATAAATTTTTCCGTAAAAGCAGCTGGGTCTCGTCTTTAGAACGAAACAAGTCGTTACTGCTGGTTTCGCTGCACGAAGATGCGATGCCGTTGGTCCGGTGGCATCGTCTTTCGTTGTAGTGTCACAAATAGACTTTGTATGAGAGATTCAGGACTTTCAAAAATTCTAGCTGCCTCCCTGGTCCAACTATGGTCCACTCCACCAAAGTCCTGGGTTTCACCATTTTGGTCTAGACCTCGCAAAAATTCTCGCAATTTGGTGCTTCGGACAAACAACGCTTTTTTCCTATGAAAACCGCTCACGTTTAATGTATACAGAGTAGGGAAAAGCCCGGTAGTCAAGCGCGGTTTAATGTGTGGGCTGGGCGTGTCGATAATCTGCACCTCTAATTTGCATTCTATTTTGGCGCTTATGCATCACTTTGACTCCATTTCGTCTTAATTTCTACCAGTGCCCGTCATTTGACCGCTTCTTGCTATGCTTGTTCGTGCATATTAATCCATTCTTTACGTTTTAGTCTTTGTCGACTGCAACATCGTACACCCTAGCTACATCGTTTTTACACACGGAGTCCGCTGAGAAGCACAATAACGAATAGACTACGATAAGCCGAGGTTCACATTCTCAGGTGCTTCTGCGGACTGCGCCATGCCCACGGCCGTGCCTCCATGCTATGGCCCTTAGTCGACGTAAAGCGGTAAAGCCGTCAACCTGCCCAGTCATCTGGTCGCCGATTGAAGATTTTACCGACTGTAGCACCGCACAACGTTTTTACACCGTTGTATGTCGCTAAAATCTGTTTAGAAAAACCATGGAACTGTGACAACGCAAACGTATTCCGATGGACCACTGTTTCACATTCTTTCAGGCTTTCGCAGCTTCATGCATCCCTGCGCCACGCTGAATGAAATTGATGTTTTTTTAATGTTTACACCTGCTCCTTGTCCATATTGTTACCATAAATGAGATTGATGAAATGTCTGAGCTATTTGTGTGCACTAGCAGTCCTCTCCAACCGAGGATCCCAAATCCATTGCTGCGTGAGCTACTGCTGTATTTTTTTCCAAGCCCTGACCAAATGCCATTGGTTTCCCGTTGATAAAAGTCGGAAAACATGTCCTTTCTAGCGCGTGCTGTGGCGGTGTTGGATCGGCATGAATTTATGCCGTCGATCGTCACAAAAGTTGAACTTGTCCTGTGTGCAGATTTCATCGTCATCGGTGCAGCCGTCTGCGTTGTCCGTCTGGCTAAAGATTTGGACACGCACACGTACGCTACTGTTTAGTATATTAGATCATAATGATGAAACAGTGTTCAGTAGCCATACCCAGGCATGCTTGCGAACATGATACAGGACGTACGTGATACATGACTCGTAGTTTTATATCCGGTAGCCAGGCTTGTGCCTGATTTTGAAATGAATCTAGTCAATACTGAATCGGCTCAAGAATCTAGCATTTTTGTCGTGAATTTCAATCTGAATCGATTCAGTTAAACTCTACAGTAAATCAGAAACAGAACTGAATCGCATGCCTGTCCAAAGAATAAGCCGTGAATCGATTCACCAAAACGTTCAGCGGAAAATAAAAGAAGTCACATTTTTACATTTTCACATTTTTACGTTGGTTTACGTTATCTGTATACATATGTCATATATATATATATATATATATATATATATATATATATATATATATATATATAATGTGGCTCTGAAATGAATCAGAACTGAGTCAATTTGCTTCATGTGAATCAGACACAAGCTTGCACGTGGCATTGTTCTGCAGAAAATGGCATCAGCGACGAAGGAGTAACGCGAAAAAGGCTTTGCACCAAAGAGACAGCATGGTATTGAAGGGTGATGGCTTTGGCCTCACCTATGTTTGCTGAAAAAGTTGGAGCTAACCATTGACTGCGGACCACAGTGCTTGTTCCGGCTGGCCTGTAATGGATGGAAGCCGCACCGTCGCAAACTGACGTCATGAACGAGGAATGTGAGTGATGGCTCCCGTTAAAAGGTCGCATATCCGTATGTTAAGTTACGCCAAACATCAGAAGCATTGCCCAAGTATCCACGTGCTTCTTAAAAGACTTTAGTCAGGCAGAAAGGCAAAATGAAGCTGCGTTGCTGGGTCGGGGAAAAAACAAAGGCAGCGTTTCGTTCTCACCGGAACACGGGCGCAGGTTTATCCTGCGAATGCCTGCCTGGGCGTTGGCCGGGCGGGGTTGCGTGTACCCGCTGCTGCACGGAAATCCCGCCGTGTCGGCGTGGTGGGCACAATGCTGTGAGCCGCCGCGCCCAACCCGGCCCGCTCCAGATCAACTGTCAGCCGTTTGCGGCCTGTCCGGCGCTGCATCAGTGCGCCGTCCGAAGTCAATTCGCCGAGCCGAGTTGGACGGATACGGCTTGGAGACCCGGCAGTAGGTCAGTCTGGTCACACTGATATCACCTGGAGGGAGGAGCGATGCGCCAAGGGCGTCTCCTTTAACCCTATTCCCGGCAGGGGGGCTGAATCCGCCCCCTCTCGGGTTTTTTGCTTGCCAATTCCAGGCTTTTTAACGCGGCTTTACGAAACTTGGTCACTTTTCCTAGCTATTCTTTCTACGCGCCGTGACAAAATTTCAAAATTTTTTTTTGCTCAGGGGCGGAGCCAGGCAACGTTTTTGGGAGGCACCTCACGCCATTTTGTCCATGTTGAGGGTGAAAGGAAAATGTCTGCCAAATACAGAGTTTTTAAGATAGAACTTAAAACATTATATGGATGCATAGCTAAATAATTGGGTAATGTGTAAATGTAATTTTGTTTATCTGAGGTCACTTTACAAGGTCAGGTCGAGGTCAAAAGTCAAAGTTTGTTTTTTTGTAATAATTTCGGCGCCGTTTTTTCCAAATGCCGAACCCGGAACATATATGACACAGAGTGGTGCCCTCTACTTGTGTACCAAGTTTCAGCTTGATATCAGGTCGGGTCACGGAGCTATGACCTAAAATGTCAGTGCGCGTACCCTATATCGCAATAGCCATAAAATGCATTTTTTTTAGATGACTGAATTCAAATGATTGAAAACATTTACAGATAATATTAAATGCACACGAGATCATTCCAAGTCACACCAAGATCACTGGAGGTCATTGAAGGTCGAAGGTCACAAGTTGATCTGAAGAACGTGTGACCTTTACAGTTTCTCCTTTTTCATGTCCCTGGTACCGCCTATGCTAACATTAATATTACACAAACATTGTAATGCGATTTGCACTTCTTTAGCATAACATGACTAGCAGAAGCCAAAAAAGTGTTTCTGCCTCTTTTTTTCATTCAGTTGTTAGAAAACTAATCCTCCTATTTTTGAAACCCTGTGAACGCCCATGAATTTTCTCAAAATTTCACATTTGGGGACCCATGGTAAAAGCCCTATCCATAATCGCTTCATGCCAGTTTCATTGAAATTTGTCGATGAACAACGGAGTTATAAGAAGCCCAAAAATACCCATGATTTTGACATTTTTGCCCCCTGTATCGACACATTTCAAAATTTTGATTTTTTTTTATAAAAATGTAGTTCACGTCATGGCAAATCGATTGCCGTTTGTTGCGATGAAATCGGATGTGTAGTTCTCGAGATCTCGGGGGGGGGGCCGAGTTCGCCCCCCCCCCCCGGGAATCGACCATACCATCTAGCCCTCCGGGAATAGGGTTAATGGGGCTGATAAACGGAGCGGTATGGGCTATCACTATCCTCATCGCTGTATTTTGAGAGCGTCATAGAGGCGTCCTCGGACGGGCCTAGTTTGTAGCAGATTTCTAACTGCCTGCGTGATAGTCGAACAAGTGACGACCTCGCTCGTACCAGTCTTTCTCGCGAGTCAGTCACAGAGAAGATCTAATTCCAACTTCCGTTCATTTCAGTCATTCACCAAACACCTATACCGGCACCCACACTACATGGAGATTCTTCCACTATGCTTTCAGAATCACACGAGTCTAAATGACAACGAGCGGGGCGCGATTTATGCTCCCTACCAACGGAAACGATCTGGGCTAGGAGGTACAAAATTGACGTGATGTAAACCAATGAGAGACGGTGAAATGACCAAACAAGGGGCGTATACCGGTGGAGTGACGAATTCTAGATCAGTCAAGGTTGGCGGCATCGTACAACGACTCCAAGAAACACTGGAAGCTAGTCTGCATTGTTTGTCGCTTGCACTGACTTTTTCACGGGAAGTATCTTGTTACATTACTGGTAAATAATGCTATTAAGCGTAATACTCCCATTGTTGAAATCGAGAAGACCTTGGACATCCCAGACGTCTTTGTCTGTGACGTCGAACTCAGCCTTGAACGTCTGAACAGCGGGACCGCTCTACAGATGGAGATATTTATAGGAGTTGGAAACTTTGGAACTTTACTTTAAACTACTTTAGAACCGAAAAAAATTTTTGGGTTTGGGAAATAATTTTGTTACATAGGGGAACACGCCAAAGCAACATTCAGGCCTCGCATTAAGGGCATTTTAAGGCCGTCATTAAGTGGTCTCCAGACCTTTCAGAAAGGGCTTCCGAGGCTTTGCTGGTGGGGCCTTTCCAAAGAATGTTCTGAGACTTCCCAATGGGCCTTCGAAGCTTGTTCGAAGAGCCCTGGAGGCTTGCATAATTAGTCCGCGGGAGACTACATCGGCTATCCTACCGCCGCCAGCGGCCAGATAGGGACCCATCGGGCTACCCTCCTTGGCCCCAGGAGGAGAGCGCCCCACTCGCCCCTTCTTTCGGCTGTGCCCAGGCACACCCAGAGAGCTAGGGGTCTGGAGCCCGTCGCTTAGCACGGAGAAAGCTCCATCCGAGTCAAATTCGGGGCCCCTTCGCGCGCAGGACGGAGGGACTCCGGATTTGGACTGGAGGTGCCGCTCCTCGCTAAACGCGGAGGTTCCCTGATTTCGCGGCCTTGGAGCCCCTCGGGCAAGGGACATCATTATTGAGGAACCTTTCTTCTAGGGGGCTACTTGCTAGTTGCTTGCTTTCTAGTTACGGATACTTTACTAGTTAACGAGTCATGCTGCGATGCGAAGGAGGCGCCTTCTGGCCTGTAGAGAGGGTCCATGCCGGTTTGTAAACTAGCGCAAAAGGCCCCTGCCGGCTTGTCGAGGGCCTGCCTACGGGCATGTAAGCCTTCTGCCAACCTGTTAAGGTTCCTTTGCCAGCCTGTAAAGGTGTCCCGCGTCGCCCAACAGATGCCCCCCCCCCCTGCGGGTCTGTAGAGAGGCCTATAAAAAGCCCCATGCCGGCTTATAAAGGGTTGTCCTAAAGAGGGAACGCTGCTGGCCTGTCAAGACCCAGCCTACGGACCTGTAGATGGGCCCCCTACCGGCCTGTAAATGACCCGTGCAGGCTGGTAAAGGGTGACTCGTTGGCATCCTGTTCCCTGTTGCTTCCCTGCTGTTCCCTGCTGACCTTTGAAACTGCCCCCTGCTGCCGGCTCTGCAGGCCAATGGGATGTCCCGTTGACCGGCAGAGGGGCAGCCTGCTCGTGTAAAATGTCCTCCGTTATCCTGGACAGGGACTCTGCCGGCCTGCAGAGGGGCCCCTGCATACCTGTGGAGGCTGCCCTGTAGAGGGCTACCCAAGCTGGCCGAAATGGGCCCCGCGCGCCTGCGAAGGAACTGTTGCACCTGCAGGTCGGTGAAGGTGTGCACGTTGTCCTGTTAAATGGCTCCATCCACAATACAAAAACCTTGGTCCTGCTAAAGGGCATCCGCTGTCCTTTAGACAGCACGGACCTCTTTTACTAGTCTGCGCACATTCCATAATAAATCCAAAGTTGTGTCCATGAATGGATGTGAGAGCGAACACTTTTGATTTTATTTCTTACTTCAATGGAACACGTTTGCTTTCTGTTGTTGCATTCTGATTTATGCATATATATACTTTATACAGCACGGGCCCCTTTTATTAGTCGTTGTATATATCAGTATATATATATATATATATATATACACATATATGTCTGTGTATAAGCATTTTTAGGGTTTCAAAGCAAACTCAATGCATGCTACCGAACGAGGAAACCCTCCTGAAGTCAGAGGCCCCTGGGCAAAGGCTTAGCCTTCTTTCCTCCTTTAGGGAAATTCTTGGTGCGCCGCTGGGCAGTCACTCTCCGGACCAAAGACATGAATCTGAATTGTTCAGCTAAAATTGAGAACTTACACTCAGTTTTACGATGTTCTGTTGCGGTGACTTGTACAACGCACAGAAAGACTGAAATGGTCTTCATGTACAGTGTTGAGGAATCAATGCCTGGACATGAGTTAATGAGTTAATTTCGTGTCTCAATTTATATGTCAATATGGTTATCATAGCCGATTGCAGGGATGTGATTCCACAATGGTAGTCGTATCTGTAGCCAACGGCTAGGGCCGTTGGTTACAGATAGGCCCAATCGAACACTGAGAGCGCTGAACACAATGAAAAGGCTCATGCCTGCATCAGTTTATCACTCACAGCACCCCTCCACCATTCGTCATGAGTTACGCCTGCGTCCGGTGTTGCATAACAGCCGGACAGCCGGAACCCGCTGCCGGCCGGCCGGGAGCTGCGCTGATCGCGGGCGCCGCGCCGGCCGTCCGCCGCCGGCCGGCGAGGCCACTCCGGCCCGGCGGAGGCCACTCCGGCGGAGGCCACTCCGACGAGGCCACTCCGCCGGCCGGCCACCGCCTGGCAACCGCGGGGCCCGGTCGGGCGCGCCGCCGCCGCCACCGCCGCCGCCGCCGCCGCTCGGGGCTGTTTTTTTCCGGCAGCGGCGGACGAGCGCGGGCGGACGGCCGGCCGCGGCGTCGCCAGGGCGACGCTCGGACGCGCCGGGAGCACTGGCCGCGGACAAAAAGCGGCCGACGGCCTCCGGCTATCGGCGGATCTGCCGGCTGAGGTGGACGGCCGGCCCCGGGGCGCCGCCGGCGGCCCCGCGGACGCCGGAGCGGCGCCGGCCGGGAGCGTGGCGCCGTGCGGCGGCCCGGACGGCGCAGGCCAGCGGCAGCCGCGGCTCAGGTACAGATCCAGGATCTCGCCACGGGGCGGGCCAGTGGTCGGCGCGCGGCCGCTTCCTGTCCCCGTTCCCTCCGTCTCTTACCCTTTAGATTTTCAGAGGAGAGTAGCTTTTTGTATGTCAGAGTTTAGTCGAGGGCGCTTCGTGTCAGAAGCTCCTTCTCAAGGCTATCTGTGCGACGGAGGCGGATCCAAGGATTCATACGGGGAATGGTTGGCACCGACTCTTTTGTCACAGACAGAAAGAGCGTCTCCCATATGAATTTCTCTTCCAATTTGAAGAAAATTGCTTTGTATGAACTTAGGGGGCGGATCCAGCATTCCCATGTACCAGCAAAAGCCATTAGTCACCATCTAAAGCGAGCTCGCAACGTTCTATTTTTGCTCCCTCGCTAATGGTTCTTTGTGCCAATACCGTATTTGTCAACGGCGCATTCCGGTGGCCTGAGGCCTAGTGTGGCCCGTGCCACACCTCAGGTGTGGTCTGAGGCCTGGTAGCTGCTCCATGTCATACCTGAGCAAGACAACGATGTATTTTCCCCATACAAAATGGCGAAAATGTCAGCGAAGTACCAAACCAAATGAGGAAACGTGGCCCAGACCACCCTTAAAGAAAATACGGCTGCGCCAATGACACCACGTTCATTCCTTCCTGAACTGATGACAAATTCATATCGTTAAGCCGACAAACGCCCCTCAGCACCTCAGGCAGGAACAAGGGTCCTCTCCAAGTCTCTCTCCGCTGTGACAGAGGCGCCTCTGGCAGTCCTTGGGGTCCTTTGGCCGTTTCAGAAACCGTCTGAAAGTCTCAGAGTTTAGTAGTCTGAGGGGTCCCTCTGGTCGTCTCAGGAGTCCCTATTGTCAGAGACTGCTAGTTAGTTAGTCTCAAAGGTCCCTCTCTAGCAGCTTCAGTAAACCTACTGTTTTATTAGGTGCACCTCTTGTCTTCTCTGGGGAGCATTTTTGCCGTCTCAGGAGCCCTCTGGAAGTTACAAAATGCCTTTTAGAGATCTCAGGGCCCCTGTGCAGTGTCCATGCCCCTCTGAACGTCCCCGGTGGTTCCCATGGCTGTATCATGGTTTTCCTTCGCTACAAGTCTGGCAGTCTGGCAGTCTTAGAGCCCATGTAGCAGTATCAGGGGCCTTTGTTGACGTTTCAAGGGCCTCACTGGCAGTCTTAGAGAGACCTTTTCCGTTCCAGGAGACCGCTTAACACCCTGGGGGGGCTCTCTCTCCGTCCAGGGTCCCATGCCGTCTTAGAGGCCCTCTGTGTCCTTGCAGGGGCCCCTCTGACCTTTTTGGCGGTCTCATGGGTCCTTTGCCGTGCAGGGGCCCGTCTTGCCGTCTCAGACCCATCTGACCTCTCCGGAGCCCCATGATTGTATCAAGAATCCCTCAGATTTGCAAAATGACCAGTGTAGCGTATTTGGAGCCACTCTTGAGGTTGAGGCCGCCAAATAATTCCCGTCCAGGGGCCCCTGTGGCTGGCTAGGGGCTCCTTGTGCCGTCCTAGGCACCCTCCTAAGATCTTGCCGTCTCCGTGGCCCCTCTGGCATTTAAGGCGGTCTCATGGACCCTTTGCCGTGTTGGGGCCTTCCTTGTGGTTTCAAGGATCTTGGGAAGTTTCAGGGGAACGTCTATCCATCTTATGAGCTGTCTTGCCGTCTCAAGGTCTCATTAAGTCTCCCAGAGGCCCTCTGACTATTTGAGAGACCTTCAGCTTTGACACAGGCTCATGAAGCCCATCTGGGGCCTCTACGGCATTCCAGGAGCCCCTATCCCGTCCCAGGAGCTCATTTATCATTTTTTGCCGTCGCAGGGGGCCTTAATGACCTTTCTGGTGGTGTTAGGGGCACTCTGCGTGTTTGGGCCCTCAAAGGTCCTTTTCGGGTTTTAGGGGCCCTTCTATCCGTCTCAGGGGCCATCTAACCCTCCCGGAGACCCCTGACTGCATCGAGAACCCACGAGGTTTTCAAAGACACCCCGCGAAGCTCATACGTAGTCCCTTCGGGGCCCCTCTCAAGCCTAGGGGGACGGTGATCGTCCCCATGCCCCGCCCCTCCCATGGATGCGATCCTGCCGCGGCTACCGCTGTCATCGGCCCGCGCCCCTGCGACGGAATCACTGAGTCAGAGGGTGAACTCACTTCATGCGATGGGTTTTTCAGGGAGGACTGACTTTCCTCGTGTTTAGCACTACTCCTGGAAAATGCCGTCATGTCGGTGTTCGGATTCCCCGAGAGACGAAAAAAGGCCAAGGCGGCCTGGTCGGCAGCAAGCATCGTTGAAATCAGCAGATGGCACACCCAATCATTTGCGTGACAGACACTGCAGCTCGCCATCCAACGTGCATTGTTCAAGGTTGTTAACTTCGTATCTATTGCCAGACTTCACTCATGTAAACTCTCTCTCTCTCTCTGTGGTGGGTAAAGTTATCTGAGGTCGTGATGGCACCTATTGAGGTTTCATTTTTTTCGCTCCATATGCTGATTATTTTTCAAATGTCCTGGCTGGTAATTAACGATACCGTTTGTTGGTACAGACAATGATACTGCTGGCCTGAGCCGAGGCCAGGAGTTTGGCTGAATGGAGTGAGTGATTCAGTCTAATGGCACGATCGCGCCTGCTGAGGTTTCAGCTCTGTTTGCTTGGGCGCCGAATGACCCTGCAGTCGGTGCGCCCCTAAGCCCCAATAACCAACCAACCAACCAGCTCTGTTCGCTTCATTCGCCGATTTCTAATTGGCCGAGTCTGCAATAATAGTTTTTTTTCGATTAAATAATTATTTTATATATAGTAAATAGTTTAATAATGATTCGATTAAATAATGGGCAAGGTCATTTATCTTCTGTGCCGAGGCCATTTATTTCGATGAGTGGAGTGAGCGAGATGATCTGAGGGCGTGATCGTACCTGTTGGGGTTTCAGTCTTTTTTTAGTTGATCAGATGGCGTGATCACACCTCTTGAGGTTTCGGTACTGGTCGACCAGATGCGAATTCTTTTGGCGTTCCCGTCGTTTTTGTTCCCATCGCTGGGTTTTCAAGTGGTAATCAAGAGTAAAGTTTTGTTTCAACTTAAATTTTTCGTTGTCAAATATGTCTCGAACTTTTGCGAGAACGATGACGCTGGACGCGACTCTTACCCTTATACAAAAAGAGGAAATTTTTCTTTCACATTCAGTCTCGTGTGAAATGGCCAAATTTGACCAGGGATGCAGTTACGTCTAACCTCTTTGGAGCCACGCCAACAACTGGACCATCACAGCTTTCCGCCAAAAATGCCAACAGGTGATTCGGCCTAGGATAACCTCAGGTAAACTCAGAATTAACCTGATGGGACTAAATCTGGGAATTTTATTCTAGTTCAGCCAATGCTTTTCCAGCGATGTTTTTGTCCTTTCTATGCGACTTACAGCTGTCCAAAGTCTTGGGGGACGTTCTCATAATTCCGTCCTCCAGGCTCGGCAAGGGTGAATCCGGGGACCGGCCCGGCAACCAGTAGTAGCGTAGCCAGAAGGGGGTCAGAGGGGTCAACTGAAACCCCCCTGCTTACAAAAAATTGGTGATTATCAGTATACCCCGGAGGAAGCCGTGGCAAAAATGGTAATTATTACCCATGATTTGTTATGAGAAAAAATGTCTTTCAAAAACAAATAGTACTGATTTTCAGAATATCCAGGTGTTCTATTTCATGGGGTCAATCTCACCACGTTTACAATAAAATAGTAAAAGTAGTACAAGGCCTTTTTATTTTAGCTGTGACCTCTTATCCCCTCTGGAAATCCTGGCTATGCTACTGGTCACGAGTATTATACGTATCACTTATACGACTGGCCTAATATCACGCAAGTCGTACCTTCCTTGGACATTATTACATGGCCATGATTACTATCCTGCTCAAATCAAGGACATATACTCCATGACAATTTGTGATCCAAATCTGGTTTCAGTTTTTGGTCGGAACATACCCTTGCAGACCAAACGGCAAAAAATCGGAAATAAAGCAATGGAAAAAACGGGACAGTGAACAACGTGATTGAAATCCGAGGAACCTATTCCAGGGGGAGAGGGTAAGTAAGCCGAAACGTGGTTTTCGCCCAGACTTGGCGGCTGAATCCGCCACAAGGTTGGCCACCCCAAAGTCTAAAAAAAGAATCGACACCTGTGGGTAACCTTTTCGTGCTAGAGAGCATTGCATTAGCATCCGCTGGGTTCTCCAACACTTGCAGGTGGAGCTCGGGATCTTAAAAGGTGTTGAGCACCAATCCTGGATCCTGGGCACCGATAGATTGGTCTTACCGCCAGCCAGAACACTGGTGTCACCAAACCGGCCTTAACACTAGCCCGTCGGATGGAGTGGTGATGTGCTCATGTTACTGGTAAAATCAGTTACATCGCGGGAACCAGTCCCCCTATGCTGGTCGCCCCTTCGGGGCTCCCTTGTTCATTTCGTGTGACCTTTGGACGCAGGAGTCTAGTGAGGCAGTTTATAGTCCAACGGTCCGCGATCACACGGTTGTGGTCTTTTCAATACGAGAGCGAGAAGCAAATCTACTGCCTGGTTCGTGTGTTGCGTGTCCTGTCCGTGGCGGGATTCGTCACCAACCTCCGAGAGTTGTCCTGTCGCCCGGGGGCGGGGCGCCTTGGCCGACCCCTCTTCCTATCAGTGATAGCCCGAGTACGGATACTACGACCTCCTCCCTTCAGCTGCTCACTGCTTGTACAGTATTGAAGTCGCTCTACTTTTTCGTTTAGTTTGTATGGCTTCGCTCACTAGACTCCTACGCCCAAAAGTCGCAAGAAATGAACAAGGTAACCCTGAAGGGGCGACCAGCACAGTAGAACTGATTCCCTCGATGTAACTGGCTTTACCAGTAACGCGAGCACACTACAGCGAGATCCGGCGGGCTAGTGGTAAGACCGGTTTGGCGACACCAGTGTGCTGGCTGGCGGGGAGACCAGTCTGGCGGCGCCCAGGATCCAGGATCAGTTCGCCTGAGATACAGCCAGAACCAGAGGTGTACCTTCACATCTCTTTGTGGATGCACGTGCACCCACAAAACAGATCAGTGCACGCACAAACATGGCCTGTGCACGCACAAACCCCCAAAAATGACAGTTAAAACGCCAAACGCAATTCTTGAACATTTCCATGATACAAAGGAACCCGTATATATAAAGCAAGTATGCAAATGTGTGTGGGTATCCACTGCATGACTAAAAAACGCACCACAGAAATGCACTCAAAGACGTGTCTAAGGTGCACCGGTCGTCCCTGTGTTCCGAAGTTCCTGGGTTTCTTTTTTGGCAAAAAGAAAAAAATGCGAATTTTTGCGTTCTGAAAATAAAGCGGCCAAAATGCTTTTGGCGTTGCGGGAGACACATTATTTGAGATCAAGTGGCATTTGACTTTTCCTAAATTCTATGATATCCTGGCAACAAACACTGGAGCCCCAAACCAGCACTGGAGAAAATCAACGTCACGGGCGACAGGGCCCTCACAAAAGAATACAAACTGATACCCCTGCGGTGGCCTCAGAGCACGAACAAGCCTTTGCTAAATACCAAGGAACATAAAAGGATATACCGTTTGGCCGCAAATGGATCTTCTCTGAGTCGCGTGCGCAGTTCTTGGTTTATTGCCCTGTTTCCTGGAGGAATCTACATCATAACAAACACGTATTATACACTTGTGGTCAAAAGCATAGCCAGGACCTCCGTAAGGGGAGGGGTCATAGATTTGAAAGGACTTATAGTACTTTTATTTTTTTATTCAGAGGTCAGCTGACCTCTCTGAACCTGTTCGTGACGTCAGATCTAACCGACGCCGGGCCGGCCTCTGGATCCTCCCTCCACGGGCGGGGTGAGGGGGTCATGAAAACACCCTCAAGACCTTGACAACCATAGGCCGCACAGAAAAAGCAATAACGTCGCTGGAAAGGCCTTGACCGAACTATGGGAAAACACCCAGATTTAGTCCGATCAGGTTAATACTACTGAGTTTACCCGAGGTCATCATGGGTCAAATCACCTGTCAGCAATTTTGGCGGAAAATTGTTATAATCCGGTTGTTGGCATGACTCTAAAGGGGTTAGACGTAACTGTATCCGAGGCCAAATTTGGCCATTTCACACGAGACCGAAGGTGGAGAAAAAACTTTCTATTTTTGCGTAAGGGCAAAAGCAGCGTTTTCCTCATCACAAAAGATTGCGTTTTTGGCTTGATCACGCCACAGAAGTGGTAAGGATGCATATCAAGTCTGCACCTATCATGTTAAGATCAAACGGCGAGCCTTGGCGAAACTTTTGGCGCATATAAGCTGGGAGCTTCTGGTGTGTGCCGTATCATCTGCCGCATTAGACACGACATAGTATAAAATCCTACAACATCGGTTCAGTCAGTATCAGTTCTGCATCACAAAACTCGTGTTTCAAAACATTTTTCGCGAGTCGTACGGACGCCGGACGCCGGACGCGACCGCAAAGGAACAAACGTAAATTTCTAATATTTGAGAGCAGGTTTTTTTAGCAATGCCCATTGTTTTATTTTGGCGACCAAACATAAGAAAAGCGAGACAATAAAAACTGCACAGAGAGCATGAGTATGGTTTTTACCATTTGTGACCATACAGTGTGTACGCATTGAAAACAAGAAACAGCAAAAGTCAGGAAGTCGGTAAGTCAGCAAGAGCAATCTGACTGCTGTACGTTGTTCGTTATATTGGGCTTTAGTTATCTGGCTTTTTCCAGATCCTGTCGAATTTTCCATTTGGCTGTCGCGTTTACGACTTCGACTCAGGCAGATTTTAATATGATGTCGGCTTCAGCTGGCAGCCAACGTTATCGTTCTCGCAAAACAGCTCGAGACATATTTGACAAAGAAAAACTGAAATTGCAACAAAACTTTTGTCTTGATTACCACTCGAAAACTCAGCGATGGGAACAAAAACGACGGAAACGCCAAAGACTTCACATCTGGTCGATCATCACCAAGACCTCAAGACGAGATCACGCCATCAGATCTACAAAAAAGACTGAAATCTCAACAGGTGCGATCACGCCCTCAGATCATCTCGCTCACTCCACTCATCTAAGTAAATGGCTTCGGCGCAGCCCAGCAGTGTCATGACACTGAAACGATTATTGCAGCCTCGGCCACTCAGAAACCAGCGAATGAAACAAACAGAACTGAAACCCCAACAGGCGCGATCGCGCCATCAGACTGAATCACTTACTCCATTCAAACTCCTGGCCTCGGCTTAGGCCAGCAGTATCATTGTACTATACCAAGAAACTGGATCGTTAATTACCAGCCCGGACATTTGAAAAAATCAGCGTATGGAACAAAGAAAACTGAAACGTTTGTCAAAAGGTGCGATCACACTCTCAGATAACGTCACCCACAACACTCAGCCAGGACTCGGCACGGAAGTGTCATTGTATTCAGCAGCTGATTAAAACCCCGGTCATTTCCAGGTCAACTCACTCAGTCCACCGAGCCAAACTCCTGGCCTCGTCACAGCCCTGCAGTGTCACGGCACTGTGCTTCACCATTAATTGTCACCCCAGTCACTTAAAACATCAGCAAATGAAACAAAGACGACCGAAACCCTAGCAAGTGCAATCACACCATTATACCTCAACTGAAGCCCCTCAGCCCACTGAGCCGAACCAGACGTCGGTAAATCACACTAGCACCACTGCCTGGCCAGCTCGGCATACCTGCACGCCGAAATACCTTCAGCGGCGGTTGTCGGCGCGACTGAACCCTGTGGCGATGGCCAGCACGTCGAGGGCGTCCAGGCGGTGCGTGTGGACAGAGCCCAGCACAGCCGCGTTCAGCCTTGGCTGAGACATGGCGGCGCCTGGGTGCACTTTGGTCGGCCTGGGCACAGGGAAGGTTCTCTCTGAACGAGCTATTGTACAATGTCAGAGTGACTGCAGTCTACCGGTCGAGAGCCGAGAGATGGCTCTGCAAAAATGGGCGTTTTACATGCGAACCCTACGAGTTGGTAGATTTGGTACGCCGTATAGCTCAGTACTGCAAACTTACTTAGGTGGGGGGGGGGGGGGTTCTAATTAAATCTTCCTCCCCAGAATACAAAATATAGCTGCCCTGCAAGTGTGATATTATTTTTATCCTTGGACCGTCTTGACTTTCACCATTTAAATGTACATCGAAAATGTGCCTGCCGTCTGTCTGTCTAAGGCCGTTCGGTGCGGTGGTTTGCCTTTACTTCCTAATTGTGATTGGTTTGTTGTTAAAAATGGACAATTTTTCTTGTAATATTTTTTATCTTAACTGCTGTCACGAGTTTAATCCAGAAAGGTGCCTGGGGACCAGGTGCCACTGCTGGCCCTCCCACTTCGAAAAGTGATGCCTACCCCTCCCCCGTTTCTACGCCTATGTCTGGCGCTGGTTGCACCTGACACTCCATATTTCGTCATATTACGGTAACAGACGTCGACATATTATGGACCGCCTGAGTCAAAGGTCGTTTCGTGGAAGCGTCACCTTAAAAATTCAGCCGCCTTTAATACTGACAGTATATTGAGAGACACACCAATGTGTGTCACACATGTATTACAAAAACACGAGCCACGTATGGAGGTCAGAAAACAGCATTTCATGCAGAAAAGGCCCTCTCGAAAGCAATCTTCCTTAGCTGATCCTCGGGCCAACCTCAAGTAACACTGCCCATTGTACTTGCTCGCCGCGCCCCCTCCCGCACGGACCGCTCGTTATCACAGGCTCCCGGGCCTCTACGGCTGGGCGGTCTGCGCCACCGGCTGCTGCAGGCCGAAGTAGGACTCGGCCAGCTGGAAGTACTCGCTGACGCGCTGGTCGATCCAGTAGACGAAGTACTGCGGGTCGGCGTACACGCCCGGGATGCCCTTCTCGCCGCAGCCGATGCCCCAGGCGACGATGCCGCCCTGGACGTAGCGGTCCGGGTTGGTCGGGTCGAGACAGGCCAGCGGCGAGCCGCCGTCGCCCGTGCAGGTGTCGGCCACCTGGCCGGCCTTGGCGTCCTCCTGCACCACCTTGGTCACGCCGTCGGCGGTCGGCGGCGCGCCGGCGCACGTGAACGAGTCGTCCAGCAGGAACCGGATGCCCAGGCGAGTGGTGCGCAGCTGCTCCTGGCAGTACCCATGGCTGACGCGCTGCAGGTCCACCTGCTTCAGCACCGTCTGGTACTGGCCGTTGTCGAAGCGGTCCTTGCCCCAGCCGGTGGCCACGCACTGGGCGTTGTCGTAGTTGGTCGCCGGGTCGGGCAGGCACAGCGTGTCGATGTGCTCGTGGAGCGTGACCGGCGCCTCCAGGAACAGCAGCGCGATGTCGTTGTGCAAGTTGCGGCCGTTGAACTTGTCGTGCGCCACCACGCTGGCCACGCTCACGTCGACGTGCTCGTAGAACTCGTTGGTCTGCTGGGTGTCCCACTCACCGAGCCTGACGCGCAGGGTGGCGCTGTCCAGCTTGCTGACGCAGTGGGCGGCCGTCATCACCACCTGAGGGTGGATCAGCGAGCCGCCGCAGACGAACAGGTTCTTCTGCTCGCCGCCGACCTCCTCCACGCGCAGCACGGCCGCCATCCAGGGAAACTCGCCGAACTGCGACTCGCTCTCGTTGAAGCCGATGATGCGCGCGTTGACGCCGAACTGGTTGCGCCGGCCGCAGCGCGGCTCGTACTCGGGCTCCTTGATCTCCGGCTTGGCCATCGGGTCGCGGCAGCAGACGTCGATGAAGTTGGGACACTCCGAGTGCGAGAGCGGCTCGGACGTGTTCTGCAGCTGGTTGCTGCCGAACCGGATGTCGATGAGGCCGGCGCCGTCGGTGACGATCTCGTCCTCGCGGCACTGGTAGTACGGCACGCAGACGTACTGCGACTCCTGGCACCGCACCAGGTCGCCCTGGTTGGCGCCCAGGCCCAGCGAGGCCAGCAGCTGAGCGTCCGTCAGCTCGGCGGCGGCCGGGTCCGTCTGCTGCGGCGCCGGCTGCTGCGGCTCAGGCGCCGGCTGCTCGGGCTGCGGCTGCGGCTGCGGCTGCGGCTGCGGCTGCGGCTGCGGCTGCGGCTGGCCGGCGTCCACCGGAGTGGGCGGAATGTCGGCGATCTCGCCGGTCAGCGCCGCCAGCAGCTCGGCGTCCGTCAGCTGGCTGGTGTCGGGGAACTGTTCAGAGCTGGTCGCCACCTGACTGGAGGCCTGGCCGGTCGCCTCGCTCTGGGGCGGCGGCGGCAGCGCCGCGCAAGCCGCCAGCAGGAGAGCTCCGATGAAGAGGCGCATCACTGCCGAGAGCAGATGAATAACGGTCAGACACCTGGACAGAGGACACCCCCAGCGCCGGCCACCGGCACAGCCCGATCAGCTGTTGTCAGAGTAAAGCTTATTACCGTCAGGTTATGAGTTAGCATGGTTTTTTATTGGTCAATGCTGAATCAATTTGTTTCCCGTTATTAAACTTCGAAGGCAAGTATCATACTTTGTATGTGTCGCAAAAACATTGCAAAAACTGCCTTTTATACGACAAAGAAACTATAAAAACGTGGTGCGTGCAAACGCGGAGAAATAAAAGATTAAAATGACAAGTTTTTACCCTGAAAGAATTAGAATCGCTGGCTATTTATACAAGTTGTGCATAGCTTAATTTATGCTGAATGCTTGCAATGAAATAAGCAAGTGTGATTCGTTCGTTTACTGATATTTATTTGGGTCTTATTGGTATATATGGTACATCTAAAGGCCATTTAGTTTTGGGTGGCATGGTTTGTATGGCACCTATGGCCTAATAATCCCGTTCAAATTTGGATGTTGCATTATTGCATCATAGAAAACAAGCAGAAAATGAGGAAACGTACCTGATTATCGCTGGATAAAACGAGGAAGCAAAACACTGGCAAGTGTGGCGGGCCCGCACTCCTGTCGGGCTCTGGCGCGGTTTTGTCGTCCGCTGTGGCTGGCGCGCTTTATATCCGGCCAGAGCGCCGTGACGTCACCGGCTCACCTGGACCAGGCGGGAATCCCGCGTCAGTTGACGGCCAAATAACAGAAAATGGGGAGGGTCGGACTTGGGGAAGAATGCGGGAAATCGGAGACAGAGAGGAAGGGAGAGGGGACAAAA
The DNA here is from genome assembly GCA_030062745.1 of Capitulum mitella. Lineage (NCBI taxonomy): Eukaryota > Metazoa > Arthropoda > Thecostraca > Pollicipedomorpha > Pollicipedidae > Capitulum > Capitulum mitella. The sequence continues at coordinate 13,679,418 of CP099841.1, read as the reverse complement.
CTGAGGAGGTTTGCAATAAAAAAATAAGTTAACGACTTTTGAGCCCTGGATGGCTGGTTGTCCGTAAGGTATTCATTATATATATATATATATATATATATATATATATATATATATACCATACAAAGGTGTCCGCGAAGCATCACAGATGTAGCCTTGCAGTATTTTATTAGTGCTTCGGCAGCCCCAATGTTGACTGCGCACCCCCGAAATCCGCGGATTTAAATGCGGCTCCGCGGGGGGGACATCCACTGTGATTCGGAGCCCCAAAAATAATGCACGGTTGCCATCTACCATCAGTAGCGAAAGGCTGCTTTGCTGCGCGACATTTGCGTTAATTCTGCGGCTTTCCTCGGCCTCGGAGGACGAGCTCAAACCAGAGGAAACATTAACTTCCAGATGCGCAACTTTGCGTGCCCTGAATATGGTGATTAATGGGGTCACAAAGGCGTAGAATATTGAAGCGTAGCTATTTTTTAGTCCGTCATCGTTTGGGGAACGTTACGGTTGTGTGGGATAACGAAACGCTGCATTGTCCGCGGTCCGCGTTTGTCCGATGTCGCAGGTGTTTTACTGTGCGACATGACCGTGAGGCAAACTGCACAATGCGTTTCTCAGTGTATTAACTCGACCGTGCTGTTTACGGTGTACCCGTTTGTCAGACGGCAGTGCTGTGGGAATGGCAAGTCAGAGCCGCACCGTGAGAGCATTCCGATCGCTGACGGGTGACGACCGTTCCCCGCCTGCCCATTAATGCCTGGGGCTCCTGTCCGACAAAGCACTGAACCTTAATTCATTGTTAGTTTCACCGCTTACGTACATCGAATCCAGAGACCTTTTTTTCGTCAGCAGATCGGCATCGTTTTCTGACGGGAGTCTGAAACAGCCAGACGAGTGTATTTCAAAACCAGCCCCAGTAGATCATGAGAATACCGCTGCGCGAACCGGTTGTCTTATGTCATTAGACCGCAGACGTCGCGGGGTTCCCCAACGCGCCTGTTGCCGTCCCCATTGTCATGTCCACCATCCCTTAGCCCCCTGCCCGCCCTTCGTCTTTTCAACACGTTCTTACTCTGCAGTCACTTGATTCACACGTTGGAGCCAGACAACACCCCGTGAGTTCATGATCGGCATGTGTCATGTTCGGTGACCATGGCAACGCTAGGTTAGCTGGCGTCTCGTGATTCTCCGCAGTAGTTTTGGTGCCTTCGAGGTCCGGGATGATTCGCCTATTTACGTGGCCTTGCCGCCTGTGGCTACCCGCGCTCCGCCTGTGTGTTGGCGTTTCTCTCGTAAAACAGCGGCGAACGCAGACGGCAAGTCCAGCTTCTAGACGGTACGATGTAGGAGCGTCGCACTGCGGTGTCTCGTTCTGAGACATGTTCTCGGCGGCTATAGCCTCTTGGACGCGGAAAAAACGCCTGTCTCCGATTTGACGCGACATGAGGAAGCTCAGGGCCGGAGAGTGCCCCTGTTCGAAGCACGACGGATGTGCAGATCTAGCTGCCCGCAGCCCAGACCGTGGCATGAGCCTTTCCACAGCTGGGCTGGGGGGTCAGACGCTCACTGTAATTTATACCCTTTCCTGTAACACCGTAGGGCTTCAGTTCAATTCTCCCAACCTGCAATGAAGCAGCTGCCCCTATTTCCCATTTTGTTCCTCAATGATAGTGTACAAAACGTGTCGTTAGATTTCAAATGTTTATACTCGTCCAAAAATATCTGTTTGAATAATAAACGAATAAAACAAAACAAACAAACAAACATTCCTGTTTTTCTGTGAGTTTAAATATTTCCAGGTGCAAATGCCATCCTGGATTAGCTCATGATTTTCAGAACTTCAAATCATGGTGTTCAAGATTCATTCAGTTCAAAGGCCTCTAAAACCATATGATATGCGATCTTTCACGCACTCGACCTAATAACGGCATTTCTGCTATGATACAGCACGCGTTTTCTACAAAATTCGTGTGCGACACTTTCCAAATAATAGTGAGCTGCATTGACTTCTGGACAAAAAGAAGCCCGAGGTTTCATGCACAGTTAATTAAACATTTAATTTTGCTTAAAAAGACGTTTTAGCTCGGTTCGCCCAATGAGCTTGGCTGCTCTCTCTTTTCGCCCAATGAGCATGGCTGCTTCTTCGTACATCTTTAGCCTTTCGGCTTTGCCCGTAACCATGTCTTGTGCGAGCCTTGCAACCGTATATGTAACCACAATGGAAAATAATCGTATTACATAAAACCACCATACATAAAACCATAATTCATGAGCTTGGCTGATCTAGACTGACGTGGCCTAAGCGGCTAACTTAAACCTCGCCCGATCTGGGGACGAAAATCTGTCCCCCTTTCGGTTTTGTGAGCGTAGCAAAAAACGGAGCCGGTCGTGGCTTTACTTACCTGACCTATTAATTGGGCAATATTTGGCATGGATGTGTTTGGCATGTTATTAATCATCTTAGTACTCCACCAACATGAAAATCACAGCGTCGATTTCCCTTTCAGTTTCACTTCTACCGCAGCTCACTGTGACCTGTCGTGACCTCTGATGATCTCAGTAATACCCCAAGTAAAAAATGTGCTCATTCGACTCAGCTTAATGAGCTCTCTTTGCTGGCACTTCATTTTTTTCTGTCCGACTCACAGAGCCTGAGATCCTGGGGGGGGGGCCTCCTCCTGGCCGAGCGAGGCACATTTTGACGTCTGGTCTAATGACACAGACGAACTCCTCACAGAATTGTTTGCCTGGCCGCTGGCAGCGGTCGTTCCGCCCGCAACATCGTGCCATCCGGCGGGCCGACACGCGAGCGGCGGCCCGGTGAGTCATCGGCCATCGGTGAGTCGGCGGCACAAACGGCAGCCGGATGTTACCGGGCCACAGCAGAGGCCGATAGGGATCGACTGGTCAGTAGCGTCAGTATTCGCCGTCTGTCCGCCTTTGACAACACGGGGCAAGTGATGCGATCGCCCAGCCATTTCCACGCCTGACGTGATGAAGCAATTCGATTGGATCTTATGGGATCCGGTCGAAACGATGGATCCCATTTCGATGGGACGCAATCTTCTGAGGCGCCCCCGGAACGATGTCTGGCGATGAATGAGCCCTGAAACTAGAGGCCAGCTCAAATTTTACAAGGTTGTTGGCCTCAGTCCACAATTAATGGTTTTGATTTAACCCTTTTCCCAGCATGGGGGGGGGGGGCGGAATCCGCACCCCCTCGGGTTTTTTGCTTGCCAATTCCAGGCTTTTTAATTTCTAATGCAGCTTCATGAAACTTTGTGACTTTTCCTAGCTATTCTTTCTACGTGCTGTGACAAAATTTCAAAATTCTACTTTGCTCAGGGGCGAAGTCAGGCAACGTTTTTGGGAGGCACCTCATGCCATTTTTGGCCATGTTAAGGGTAAAAGAAAAATGTCTGCCAAAAACAGAGTTTTTAAGATAGAACTTAAAACATTATATGGATGTATAGCTAAATAGTTGGGCCATGTGCAGACAAAATCTTGTTCACCTGAGGTCATTTTACAAGGTCAGGTCAAGGTCAAAAGTCAAAATTTGTTTTTTCGCAATAATTTCGGCGCCGTTTTTCCAAATGCCAAACCCAGAATAAATATGACGTAGAAGGGTGCCTTCTACTTGTGTACCAAGTTTCAGCTTGATATCAGGTCGGGTCACGGAGCTATGACCTAAAATGTCACTGCGCGTACCCTATATCGCAATAGCCATAAAATGAAATTTTTGAAATAGAGTGAATTCAAACGATTGAAAACGTTTAAAAATAATATTAAATGCATAGGAGATTATTCCAAGTGACCCCAAGGTCACTGGAGGTCATTTAAGGTCAAAGGTCACAAGTTGATCTGAGAAACGTGTGACCATGACAGTTCCCCCTTTTCATGTCCCTGGCACCGCCTATGCTAACATTATACAAACATTGCAATGCGATTTGTACTTCTTTAGCATAACATGATTAGCAGAAGCCAAAAAAGGGTGTTTGCCTCTTTTGTTCATCCAGTTGTTAGAAAACTAATCCTCGTATTTTTCAAACCCTGTGAACGCCGATGAATTTTCTCAAAATTTCAGATTTGTGGACCCAAGGTAAAAGCCCTATCCATAATCTCTCGATTGATGCCAATTTCATCGAAATCGGTCGATAAACAACGGAATTATAAGAAGTCAAAAAGCACCCCCCATTTTGACACTTTTGCCCCCCTGTATCCACAAGTTTCAAAATTTTGAACATTTCTTTTATAAAATGCAGTTCACGTCACGGCGAATCGATTGCCGTTTGTTGCGATGAAATCGGACAAGTAGTTCTCGAGATCTCAGGGGGGGCCGAATCCGCCCCCCTGCCGGGAATCGGCCATACCGTCTAGCCCTCCGGGAATAGGGTTAAGACGATTTCGACCCAGTTGCTGGAGCTACTGGCACTATGGGTGACACCCACGGAAAAGGTTGAATGAAAATGAGCATTTTAAAAATACTTGTAATGTTTTCTATGCGGTGAACACCTTCGCCGTATCCAGATTTCTCCAAGACATGCCCTCGAGAAAAAGGTCATAGATCAGCGACTTTTCAAGGTACTGGCTTCAGATTGTGAGGGAATACGTAAAAACGTTTAGAAATCAGTGCTACAAAACTTACGAACGATCAGAACTTTCGTTAGCGGTCAGCTTAGAAATGCACGCAAGGTGGCAGTATCAGTCGTAAAATCATCAACCTGCAATAACAAAAACGGTAAAAGGGTTCCACCGCTATATGGTCCGTGGCCATTGTATGTGCTACTTGCTCACAAACAAGACCCCCATTTATCACACGGATTTGTTCACTTGGTTAATGTATTACTAAACATCATACCTTGGCGTTTCAGAGGCATCTCATTGATTTCAACGATTTTAAATTGCGTCCTTCATTCATCTCCATTTGTGTTCCAAATGCATAGTTAAATCTCGCACCGGGGTCTTATTCAGAACCACATGGGAAGGAAACACCATTTCCATGTAACTGATTATTTAAGTGAACCTCCCTGCCTTTACAAAGCAAATGTTTCTAATGGCATTTCGTCCTTTTTTATTTCATGCTTACATTTCCAGCCTACTGCCGACATTTTGGGCACCGTGGTTTGCCGTTATTTTTGTTGTGTGGCATTACACCACCTCAAACTGTGTAACAATTAGCATTCACCGATATTCGCATCGCTGTAAGGTTTGGTAGTGTTCAATGCATACAACAATTGCTGCTGGTATTTAAGACGAAATTTTAGTGCACGCACGTGAGTTGAACCATTCTTCGGATGGTTCTTTGGCGCCATAGTAGCATAGAATAGTAGCAAGAACCTCACTTGTTCTTATTAGCAGCTAATTTCGTCGTATTTCCATTTTGATCTTTCTCTCTCCCCTGAAATCCGCGCATTTGCCTTTTAATCCAACATGGTAGGGAACGAAGTCCGCTACTGTGCGCCTGTTGTTGCTCTATACTTCGGTACGCTGACGTTATCTGCCATCACATCCAGCAGAACATGGTTCCAGCCTCTGAATTAGTGGGTGAAAAAGACACCATACTGTTTGCAGCCCATGAACTAAGTTCCTTCTTCTCTGCAGCTATTTCGACAGTCCCTTACCGTGGTATGACAGAAATTGGATGTTAACTGTAGTGGTTAACCTTGTCAGGACTCTGGTCATGCCCGTCCCGGAAGAAAATCTTGACTGAACTGTTAGCCAAAAACAGTTGTTTCATGTCTCTTTACAACCGAACAGAATCGTTATAGAATGTCTGTATGGGGACTGGACGTTTTTGATAGTATCCCATCATCGGTAAAGATGGCCGTCATAAAAGAGATATTTACCCGCAGGAAGAAAACAGAACGACAGAAATCTTGAAATCGAAGTCATAAGCAAATAAGGCAATTTATGTCCGGCCTCTTAATTCTGTATGCCATTGGTTCTGCTGTTCAGTAGGACGTATCTTGAAGGCGCCGTACATAACTATTTTGAGAAAAGACCGGCTCTGGTGGTTTGCCGCTGCCTGCACCGTTTGCTCCCCCCCCCCCCTCATTCACCCTTAAAACTGACAAACACTGACACCCACTCAGCCGAAATGAACAGTCAGCAACGCGACATTGGACATCCAGGCACAAAGGACCTGAGAGGCAGACATCAGCAATTATTGCTCACCAATCACTACCGAAAAGAGGTTTTTTCAACAAGTACCAGTCCCGGCCCATGTAAATGTCGTTTTCTTTCGAGTGCTGGCATTCTACAATACATCCCCTTTAAAAGTGACGATAAAGGGGAGGGTATGCAAACATCTTTGGTCAATCTGATTGTCTCTACTCCTACTGCTACAGAGGCGGCTGCAATACGAACTCTAACAAGGCAGCTTGAGCGCTGGTCGCGAGCCATCAAATTGATTCCTGACTCATTTAAAAATCAGATGAGGGTTCCGGTGCGCCACCTAAGCCCATTGGTTCTTTGTTACTCTTAATTTTCAAACTGTTTTTAATTCTTGCTCGCCGTGGTCCTGACGTTGAACAGTTCAGCCCAGGCTGATGTGAGTCGCTTCTTATGTTGTCAAATTCATCATTGCATAATCATGTTGAGGTTAATCCACGTCACTAGGCACAGATCGAAATAAAAAGCTGGTAATGACAATGTAATTTTTATGTCACCCAACCCAAGGAAAACGCGATTTTTTACAACAATCCTGGTCCTATGGAGTGCGATATGAACAGTCATATTTGCGACGCATAATAGATTGCTTGAGAATGAAGTGCAGTATTTACTACTTTGATTCGTCTGAAGCCCTGCGGCAAAGTGAAGGGACTGAAGGAAGGAAGGAACACTGCGCCTCGTCTGAAACTGCGAACCGGCTAATTTTCCGTATTAAATGCCTCCATACATAATATTTAGGCATGGTGAATGGATAACGTACGCAGTCATCCATGACTGAGGTTGTCTAATGAAAAGCCGTTCCTCCTTCAAACACTGCAAAAACAGTAGCAGCTACCTTGTGTAGACTCACTCAGTTCATAGCCAAACGTAAGAAAGTCGACGTAGTCATGTCACGAGGTGTTAGTAGTTAATGTCGGGTGGCATCATTGTTTGCCCTTATGACTGGTGGCTGATAAACAGAAAGCAGTATGACGTCCTCGACATGTATCAAAGCTTTCCTGAACGCGGTCGTAGCACAGGAAAATGAACAATCTGTTTGAAAGGAAGGTCGGAAAAACGTCCTTAGAACAACGTTTTTTCAACGTCAGTATTTCCGAAGTGTTTTCCATGACTTCTTGCATGTCTGGGAAAACTACCGCTTTTTCACATTCAAAGTTCCCCCTAATTTCACACCCAAACTTTCATCAGATTTCGAAAGCGTTCCCCCTCGCGCATCTGGCAACCACGCGACTTACCGATTACCAGACAGTATTGCCGCCGGCGAGCAGATGCCCTCTCAGCAAATATTGCATTCTTAGTACAAAGGCGTTGATAACGAACTTGGAAAATCGCGAGCCAGCTTAAAATTTGGCATTACGTTTAGCAAACATGCTACATCGTTTTAGCACAAACTATAATGGAATCTATAGTCAAGTAGATATATTTATATATATGTATATGTATATATATATATATATATATATGTACATCAAATGATATATGTGACACATAATGTGTATTGGACTAATATAGTATACATGTCAAATACAATATAGCATAGATATTGCAAGGTATAAATGTATATCATATATAATCATGGCTATATTGAGCAAAGTGTATCTGGCAAAATAGAAAAAAGTAAAGATTTGGAATGCAAACGCAAGGAAAGTACGTTGCTGTAGTTTTAACCGATTCCACATTTCTGGTCCTGGCATTTCTTGTGTCCTCAAGAATAAGCGTTTTGTATTTTTTTTTTAATCGGAATGATGCCGAACGCCTGAAGAATAATATAAAAACTCATCAAGCCCTGGCGGTCACAGGTTTTGAAACACAGTCATTGGTTTTCAGTTTATCTCAGCTACGACGAAAGGGTATTGAATCTTGAAAAAGCAGCACAGCTTCGGACTTTTTCTTCAGGGCAAACTAAAGCTAACTTTCCTCAAAATTAGGCTAATGTGCCGATTTTTATTTGCAAGGATCAACCGTGCGTTTTCGTCACATTTATAACTATCCAATGAAGAATTGCACCCTCTGTGCATTCACACTGACTGGATGATATATGTGGCGCAGTGACGGCGCCACCGGGGAGGGGGGGGGGGCAAGCAGGCAGGCAGGCAGGCAACTGACCCCTCAGCTCGGAAGAAAAATTAATTTTATCCCAATGCCGATGCATGGGAATGACTCGACAATGTCGGCGATCCTCAGTGTCCTGAATCTTAGCGTCGCCAATGATTTGGCGTTTTTTTCTTCTTGCTGACGGCGGCTATGGTTTTCAGCACGATCGCTCTGCTGGAAAATAACGCGCCTAGTTTTAGCATGTGCCAATGGCCACTGGGTGAAATTTAGAGTCAGGAATATCGCCCAGTGCCTAATTTGCGCCCTTTGCCGCTTTCCAGCATGATCGCGCTGTTGGAAAATAACGCGCATGTTTTTGGCAGGTGTCGCTGGCCAGGGGTGAAATTGTCAAGAATGCGGCCCAGTCCCTTATTTGCATCCTCTACCGTGTTATCCATGTGAAATACTAGAAAGCAAATCGAAACGATGACACGTACCTAGCTGACGCTTTATTCCAGCACCCCCACACCTATAACACTTCAAGGTACTTTGTGAACATTGGACCTTCTCAGAACCTTGTTAGCAAGCCACAGCATGCAAATTTCGCTCGTGCGCAGCCTCGTGACCTGTGCCGATTCATCTTAAGCAGTTGTGTTCAGTGCCAGCTTCGTGATGGCCTACATGCAGTGAACCGCGCAGAACTCATTGATATTCAGGTCAAAGTCCCCGGTCGGGTCTCGTTTCGCGGTGCGTCGGCGCGCTATGCCCTGGCGGCCGTTCCTGGAACCAGGCTCGGCCGGGCGCTGCGGGTTTCCCGCCGCTCGGCCGCCAGCGCGGCAAATCCAAGGCCAAACACCGGAAATCCCCGGAAGAGCGGTCCAGGCGCCCTGGGAAGGAAGAGCGATTGTTTCTGTTCACGAGAAGCCCATTTCTGGATTACTTCCAGTGGAAAGGCCCAAGGAAGTGGGGTAATAAAGTGGAAATGGGCGGTGCGAATGTGAAGATTTCTTGTGATCTCACTCAACTGAAATCGGACTCGGCCGATGACGATACTCACTCGTTCGCTGAGCCCGGTCACCACCGAATTTCCTGTTGGTTTGAAGCCATAGCGGCCAGATACGATGAACATTTCCTTTAAAGCAGACTTTTTTATTTCACCATTAACTTGGCGGCTGGTTTCGACTATAGACAATCGAATAGCACAGGTTTCAACACAGCTCCGGCTTCCCAAAAGCAGCTAAGAATACCCTGACTATACTGCTAGTTGGAAGACGTTCACGAGTATTTCTGCGGCCCGTTCAGCCAACCACAGCAGCTGTGGCAAACGCTGACTGTGACCGTGCGTGGTGCATGCCAAAGCCAAATTATTATTTTTTTCCAGAACTGCGCCCACATCCATCCTTATCCCGACAATTTTGGACAACAGTTCAAAATTGCAATTGAATACTAATGTGCAAATGTACCGAGACCCACTTAAGCTTGATGCCTGGCACGGACGCTGTGGCCTCCAGATAACACCGCATTGTAATACTATTCCTATGCGGAAGTTGTATGTGCCGGAATGTTCGTAAATTTGCGCAAGCCCACACAAGTCCTGCTATATAACCTCCCCGTCTTCCATGGAACATCCTCTGCATACACGGAGGTCTTTCGTGCAGGAGATACCGGGTTCAGCATATTTAAATCTTGTCACAAGACCTGCCACGCTGCTCTCCCAATGGCTAGATAGTTTTAACCAGCCTCAGCGCTCTTGGACTCGCTTTGGTGTGTGGGTAAGACCTAGATATCAAGGTAGACACTGAGGTGTTGTTTTTTATTGGTGTTTCCCGGCGCGCCGACTACTGAGGTCATTTTGCGCCCATAACGAGGAGACTCTGAGCAGGGACGTAGCCAAGGGGGGGCCATGGGGGCCAGGCCCCCCCCCGAGCCAAGCGGTCTACGCTAGATATATAGCGATTTCACACGAATACGGAATAGTGATCATATGTATGTTGCGAAAACAAGCATTTTACGGGTTCCTGTGGGTTAAAAACGAGATAAATTACGTAAAGCTGTTCCTTTTCCTATGAGCTTCGTCATATGTTAGTGGCATATGACTAAATTTAACATTTGCCCCCCTTCCAGGAAAATTCTAGCCACGTGCCTGACTCTGAGATCGTCATCTCACCAATAGCTCCCTTGTTTGGCAGCATTATGAACGTGGGCTCAGAACTGGAGACGAGGCTGTCGGTATGTTACGAGGGCGGATCCAGACCATGTCCCTGGGGGTGGGGGCAAATCTCCGTCCGTATGACCTAATCTACCTCCAAATATTGATTTACCCTCGGATTTCGGCCACTTTGTTCCTCCATTTTCGAAAGGTAGCATGTATTAAAAAAGTTTCGAGAACAATAAGTACACTTTTCCGTGTGAAGGGGGAGGGAGAGAGACATGTCTGCCCCCTGTTTCAACGAAAAGGGGCATGGTTCCGATGATCCCCCTAGATCCGCCTGTGGTACGTCAGATGCCTTAGACAGGGACATGTGGCACATGTTGACTTTGACGTCAATCCATAACTCGGTTTTATTATAGCGTCATGGAGCAAAATTTCGGTCACTCTTTGTCACCTTAAAGAAACAATGCATAAAAGTAAAATGTTATCCTATGTCGGCTACGACCTCTTGGTCAAGCAACACGGCTTATGTACTGCTGCCGTCAGAAAGTCTCCCTCAAGACTCCGTAGGTCCACGTCGTGATTTAAGAAATACGACAAGGCGTGCACTTTCAAGCTAGTTTATTCAGTCTTTTTAACCCTCGCACGACGGTCGGTCCGTTACGATCCTGCGCGACTGGGGGGATGTTGGCAGCCCCCCCTCTTACGCGCGAACGGTTGGTCGCTCAGTAAAAATCAGCACACCGTTGAAAAGCTTGTGACGCATAGAGCTCGAAACAGGTTTCATTTTTTTGTTTTAGATAATATGTAAGCAATTTACGTCCTTTATATGTTTTTTCACTGCCGACTGCATGAGACCGAGAAATGGCCTGAATCTCAAGGGTTGTGACTAATAACGCATAAATAAAGGCACCAGCGCACAAGTAAAGGTCCGCAAATGCCGATACACTTCTAATTTGTTAAATACATACGCCGAAACGTCGAGTTAAAGACACGGCAATTCTCGCGCCGGCTGTTGGCGTGCGCCGCAGCCGTATGCAGTAACAAATTGACGGGAACTAATTTTAGCGTTCCTTTATTTTCGCGAAAAAAGCCTATCGATGTAAAGGTTATTGATCTTACTGGTTCTTGTGATGGCTTTCTATGCTTAAATTTTGGGCAACTTCATTAGTTGCCAATCTACACAATTGGCGGAGCTTTATTCGCGAGAGCCTGTTTATTTTCAAAACATGCAATTTTTCAAACTTCTTGAGTTTCCTGGTATTACTTACGTCTGTGCAAGCTAGTTCTGCCATTTTCTACCCATTCTGAGTAATTCATCGCCGATTTTGACGGTGGTACATTTTGGCTCAGTAGTGTTATTCGTGACCTGACCTCAGGTCAATGGCTGGACGTCATTGATACTTTGTCCAATGACGGTAACTAGATGTCTGCTTCACTGCACACTAAAAATGTGATGATATATTCCGCCAATTTGCGAAAAAACGACATGTCTTAAAAATGGGCTTGGCCTTAGGTCAATGACCCGGAAAATTCAGAAAAATCTGAGATAGGAGGTTTGTTGCATCTATCAGGATCACTAATCCCTGAAAGTGTTATTGAAATATCTTGTTTTGCGAAAAACTTGCAGGGCGCTAAACTTTTTTTGACATAGGTCCATTTGACCTGACCTAGGTCAGGCACCTGACCTGACCTGAGGTCAGAATTTGAGTATAAGATGTAAAAATAATGAAGCAAAAGGTACAGAAAGTCTCGTGGCTCTGTGTTTGTTCGTTCTCTCGCAATCTCAGAAAAACCTTAGGGGGGGGGCTGTCAACAGCCCCTCCCCCAGTCGGGGGCGGGTTAAGAAGCATTATACTCCATGACATGCCGCAACATTGTCTCGATCATGTGCCGACGAGGGGTGACATTATATAGACGTGTCAAATCAGTATGGTTTATCGCGTGATTAACACCATCATTGTGGCTGACAGATCGATGGCGGCATCAACAACAGTTGCGTGGTGACGAGGCAGACGAGTGGATTGAGCTGAGACTACGGTTTACAGCTAAACCACAGACCCTTCACTAGAAGCCATCAGCACACTTCACTGAGACTATAGTCTGCATTATCAAACCCTTTCTGACCGGACGATAATAATCTTTATGAAGTTTAGGATACTCACATCGAATAAGGGCCGGCTTTTGACTTGCATAGTCTCACGTCCGTGTTGACCCGTCTCGTCGGTCTGTCATTCCGGTCCCCAGATCGTGAAAAGACCGCCTCAATCCGTGGTGCATTTGACAATGCCTGGCCGCTCCGGGCAGGCCACGCCTCCACGTGGACATGCCCCGCGGCCGTGGGGTGACCTAAGCCGGGCCGCCGCGGTGCAACATCCACCCAAGTATCGGCCGCGCCGGAAACACGACTGCGTCATTAAATCGGCCTTTGTGAACACAACACATGCATGAAGGCCAATATCTGAAGGCCCTCGCACTTAAGCAGACCTCGTAACGATGGTGATTTAGTTAGCGTGTTCCCCGCAGAAATAAATGGAAAGCATTTCGGTCCTTGCTGAATTGCGTACGTGTGACGTGTTCGGAACACACGGAACACTTTATCCTCTTGCGCGGGGTAGCGCCTTCTATATGCAGACACTGCATTGGCGTCTTGAAGAAAAGTTTGACTCATGTCACATATACTGATGGAAAACACGAATCTCAATATTTTCCGGTAACATATTGCGGCGTGATACCCAGTGAGACACATGTCACCACTGGCGTAATTCGCTGACGCTCGTTGCAAAACAAGCGTTCGCCTTTGATATTCGCCTTTCGCAGTACTGCGATAAGTGGTAGCCGGCGCGGACGGGTCTGTTGACCGGGCTGATAGCGTCGCGTCAGAGGCGTCAGGGGCGAGCGACGCTCTGCTGGCGCGCCGCCGGCCGCCGACAGTCGGCGGCCAGACCGTTACACCGTGTGACGGCCGCGGGGAGGGTGACGCGCCGCGTCACGACTGGGCCGTCCAAGGGCAGCGGCTGGGCGGCCAGTCGTGAGCCCGCCCGCGGTGCAGCCTGCACGAGCCGTGACGCCGCCTCCGTCACAAGGGAAACCGCTGACCGCCGCGACTGCATGGCGCCGCTGATGATGCGGCCGCTAACAAACGGCGGTGATTCTGGATGGATTCCCACGTGGCAGGAATTAACGCGGCTTATCGCATTCGACTTCCGCTTTCCGGGCCGATCACGAGCTGACGTTGCGTGAAAGAACGTTGAGTGCCGGCTCGTTGAACAACAGTTGAATATCCTGATTGCATCACAGCGTTAATCAGGTTTCTTCATTCAGTTTGCAGAACTAGCTCCGGAAGAATATGTAGCATCCGGAAATAGGGGTGAGATACATATATACATATACATATATACATGCATATATATATATATATATATATATATACCACCAAGAAATATGTCTTTAGAAGTGGCAGGTGCCAGCACCAAACATCAAACAGTGTTTCGGATTTACACATCTCGTTATGTTTCTGGGCAAAAGTCCTTTGGACGGCATGATTTCTGATGGAAATAAAACATTGATACAATTGGAAAACATTCATCGTATTACGCAGAGGTGCACCGGGGGGAGGGGAATTGGAACCCCTCCACGCCTTACGTGGAGGCATTTCCAGGCTAGTCTGCACTGGAGCCCCTCGTCCAAGAGGCACCATTATTTGGGGAAAGTTTCTGATGAGGGACTTCTTACTAGCTCAGGCTACTTCACTAGTTAAGAGGTCTTACTGGCATGTGAAAAAACGCAGTCTGGCCTGTGAAGCCTTTGCCGGCTTGTAAAGGCCGCATGCCGACCTGTGAAAGGGCCGTCTACGGGCTCGTGAACCAGCCTCCTGCCGATCTGTTACGGATCCTCCGCCAGCATGTCAAGGGCTCCTGTGGCACCCTGCAAATGGCCCCCTGCCGGCCCGAAGAGGGGCCGTGTGAAGAGGTTCTATACCGGTTTGTAAAACATTGGACTCCGACTCTTCGCTGTTCAACCGTGACGTTATGAAACAAAATGCCAAAAGAATTAACTATGAAGACAAGAAAAATCGCATTAATGTAACAGCGGGTATAGTAAAAAGTCGTATGTTACATGTCTATTTTTTACTTATATCGACGTTTCGACCTCCATGGGTCATCTTCATCAATCGAATTATGGCGAATTCATACGGTTACAGAGAGAGAGAGAGAGAGAGAGAGAGGACAGAAAGAAAAAAATATCAAGACATCTCGCACAGTGATTAGTCAGGCACTTTATTCCAAGCGACATGCATACATGCGCAGAGTTACACAACTTATGTTCTGTCGTACAGAGCCAGGAGTGCATGTGTTTTGTTCTCTGCATTGATAACTGGTTTGTGGTCTCTTGTGTACGTTGTCTCAACAACCGCCAGCCGACGTTTGTCATTACACTGCAGGAGGACAGCAGTGTTGTTCGTCAGCATGGCCCTGGTCAGACACTGTCCGTGGTGTTCTCCGGGATGGTTCTTAGGGCCACCCTCCTGCAGGCGCATTATGAGGCGGCGGCGGAGAGTGGTAGTGGCGTCGCCGATGTAGTATATGCTGCGGTATGCGCAGTCCCCGGTAATACATCTGAAATGGCATACTACACCGGTCTGTTGAAGTTTTGTAGGTTTCAACGCATTGTTACGCATAATCAGAGAGGTCTTAGGTGCTTTGCAATATATCATGAACCGAATTTTGCGGTTTGTCTGAACGGGTTTAGTGTCCTTCGTGACTATGTCTCGGATAGTTTTTTCGTCTTTTTCCATGAGGGTGTTGAGGTATTTCTGTAGAGGATGGGGACGTCAGAGGCAGTGGCGGTGGCGTTGTCACGGGTGTCCTGGCGGTACGACAGAGGTGCTTATCTAGCATGGTTTACGAGATGGTGTTAAATTCACTACTGGTTTAGCCATTGTGCACCAGCAGTTCAAGTATCCTTCGCAGCTCGGCGTCAAAGCATTTCCACATGGAACAACGGCTTAACATCCGCCGAATGATAAAATCCGTTCAGAGAAACCACAAAATTCGGTTCATCATATATTACTAAACACCTAAGACCTCCTCTCTCGCCATGCGCAACAACACATTCAAAACCAAACACTTCAACAGACCGATGTAGTACACCGTTTCAGACGCATTACCGGGGACTGTGCAAACCGCAGCATATACTACATCGGTATATGTAGTATACCGATGTAGGATATTATGTATGTAGTATATGATGATGTATATATATATATATATATATATATATATATATATATATATATATATATATATAGCCACTACCACTCTCAGCCGCCGCCTCACAAGCCTCACAATGCACCTCCAGGAGGGTGGCCCTATAAACTACCCCCGAGAACATCACGGACAGTGTCTGACCAGGGCCATGCTGACGAACAACACTGCTGTCCTCCTGCAGTGTAATGACAAAAGTCGGCCTGCGGTTGCTGAGACAACATAAATCCAGAGGCCAAAAACCAGTTATCGATGCAGAGATCAAAACACATGCACGCCTGGCTCTGTACGACAGAACATAAGCTGTGTAACTTTGCGTGTGTATGCGTGTTGTTTGGTGTAAAGTGCCTCATTAATCACTGTGCGAGATGTCTTGATATTTTTTTCTGTGTCTCTCTCTCTCTGTAACCGTATGAATTCGCCATAATTTGACTGATGAAGATGACCCATGGAGGCCGAAACGTCGATATAAGTAAAAAATAGACATGTAACATACGGCTTTTACTATACCCGCTGTGACATTAATGCGATTTTTCTTGTCTTCATGGTTAATTCTTTTAGCACTTTGCTTCATAATCTCACTACTGAACAGTGAAGAGTCGTAAGAAAACCTGAAAATGTCTACAAAAGAAGATACAATCCGAAAACGCTGTCGTGTCTAACAATCTTTGTATACAAGAAAACCTGCTCCTGAAATGCTCGAATATATATATATATATATATATATATATATATATATGTGTGTGTGTGTGTGTGTGTGTATGTATGTATGTGTGTGTGTGTATAGGTGTGTGTGTGTGTGTGTGTGTGTGTGTGTGAGGGGCGTAACCAGGATTCTGCCTAACGGGGGCCAGATCGCATCAAGAGGGCCCTCGCCAAGGGAGGATCTAGGATTTCGCCAAGGCGGGGGAGGGGAGTGCTGGAACCGAATGGTCAGCGCTGGCCCCGTTTTTTTTTTTTGCCCGTCAGTTATGAAAAATGATGCAACTTTGCCTTTGAATCATATAAAATACCCGAAAAATTTCAAACTCGTCATCTTATTTGAGAAAATTCTGCGTTTCGCTCCCGAACAAAGTCGCCGAAATATGACAAAAACGGCGAGATTTCAGACGGCTCCGTCCCTCCCTCTATTTGAAATGTCGTGTCTGTATCTGATCCAGGAGCCCGTCTATCCCCTCCCCCATCCCGTAGCTTCTGGAGATTTTTTTCTCAGCTTAGTTTAGGTTCCCACTTGCAGTTACAGGGACACTTGGTGGTCTCGGGCCGTCTGCCGTGCCAGAACATTCTGGTGGTCTCAGGTCCCTTTTAAAGTTTCACGTGTCCCTCGGGACGTCCAGGCGCTTCTTTGGCAGTTTCAGGAGCACTTCGGGCAGTCCCAGGGACCCATCTGCCAGTTTCAGGGACTCTTAAGCCATCTTGGGTTCCCTCCTGTCGTCCCTTGGACGTTTTTGCCGTCTATGAAACCCCTCAGGCACTAAAAAAGGCCCTCTGTAAGTCTCTCTGTGCCGTGAAAGAGGCGCCTCTGGCAATTCTCCGAGTCCTTTGGCCATTTCAGGACCAAACTGGACGTCTCAAGATCTAGTAGTTTCTGGGGCATTTTTGGTCGTATCAGGGGCCCTTAGAGACTTCTAGTTAGTCAAAGGTTCTTCTCCAGCAGTCTCAGTGTACCCCCTGTGGTCCTGGGTACCCCTCTTATCGTCTCTGGGAAGCATTTTTGCTATCTCAGGGGCCCTCTGGCAGTTACAAAAGACCTTTTGGAAATTTTAGGGCCCCTGTGCTGTGTTATAGGCCCTCTGGAGGTCTCCGGTGGTCCCCATGGTTGTGTCAGAGGTCTTCCTCTTTTACATGAGGCATATCTTGCAGTCTTTTAGGGCTACCTAGCCGTAACAAGTGGCTTTTTGTTGGCGCTTCAGGGGCCTCACTGGCAGTCTTAGAGGGCCCTTGCCCGTGCCAGGAGCCTGTTTATTACACTCGGGGATCCTCTGGCCGTTCAGCGCCCCCCCCCCCCAAAAAAAACTAAATACTGTCTCAGAGGCCCCCTTATCGTCTTTGCATAGCAGGGGCCGTGCAAGCTTTTTGCCGATCTCAGGGATCATCTGCGGTGTACGGGCCCATCTTACCATCTCAGGAACCACCTGACCTTCCCGGGGGCCCCTGACAGCCTGATGGTTTTGGAACCTGATGGTTCCAAAAAAGCCAGTGTAACTTATTTGTGACTCCTCTGAAGGTTGAGGTCACCGACGAATCCCCGTTCAAGGAGCCTCTCTGGCTGGCCAGGGTCTCCTTATGCCGTGCTAGGCACCCTCCTTAGTTTTTTCCGCCTCAGGTGCCTCTCTAGCAGTTTTAGCGGTCTCATGGATCCTTTGCCGTGTTGGGGCTCCTTGTGGTCCCAGGGGCCCTTGAAGAGCTTCAAGGATCCTTCTTTCCATCTCACCGTGTCTGGGTCTCATTAACCAGCTCGGAGGCCCTCTGACTACATCAAGAACCTTCAGCTTTTCACTCACAGGGGCCCCCTAGGGACTCAGTCCTCATCTTGGCCGTCTCAGGGGCCCTATGAGCTATCTGGTGGTCTCAGGGACACTATGCCTTGTTGGGACCCTCCATGCGTCTCAGAGGTCATCTAACCCTCCAGGAGGCCTCCATGACTGCATTAAGAGCCTGTCAGGTTCTAACAAAAACCCCGTGAACCTCATACGGGGCACCTTCGAGGCTCTTTTTAAGTCTGACAGGGGCCGCTTCTCAGGCCTCAGGGGGAAGGGGCGATCACCCCAATTGCTCCACCTTTGGAGCCGCGCCTGGCCCTCGTAATCAGTCGGGTTCTATGTGGTTAAAATTACTGTCGGTTTGTAAAGGGGCCCGCTGAAGTGTAAAGGGGACTCATGCTCTGACCTGGGTGGTGCCTCTTACAGGTCGGCACGGACATCTTTACGGGAAAACAGGATCCCTGAATGATAGTTTAGGGGCTCCCGTTGGCCAGGGGGGTCACTGTCTGTCTGTAGAGAGCATCCTATCCGCCTGTAAAGGGCTCCTGTCAACCTCTGACGGCAGGGGCAGGGGCCTCCTTCCAGACCGAAGGGAGGTCCCTTCAGAGGCTTACAGGGGCCCTTTATGGGCCGATGGGGGGCCCTCCTCAGACAAGCGGTGAACTCCCCTACAAGCTAGCAGGGGCCCCTAAACGCTCATTCAGACCATGGGCCTCTTTCCATAGCACACAAAACCTTCTTGTAAATTCGGAGTACGTTTTCTTTAGGTTCATAAACCTTCTTTAATACTTAAATATTCTTATTTTGCTTTGTCTGTTTCAGACAGTGTAAGACGCCCAGCGGGCGCCTCATGCTATCCAAAGTACCGGGGCCGCTCGGCCGCCATGTGGCCCCGCTTGGCCTCCAGGGGGAGGGCATGGCATCTTTACCCCCCTGGCTACGCCACTGGTGTGTGTCCTGGCTTTACAACTACATCCCTGGCCCGCCGCATCACTTTGCATTTCCAAACGGGTGGACCAAAGACCCACACCGTAACCGGCCACGACATACCCCTTACAAGACGAAACATGACTAAAAACCCCAAAATCCTTGCTGCCACCTCTGACAAGCGCCGACTCCAAGTTCAGCTGAGACCGTGTTTATCAGAAAGATCGACCCAACCATCAACCGCCAAATAAACGTTCGAAGAACGTTGCTACGGTACGACGGCCCACAGCTTATCGCCTGGCAGCAAGTCGTGCAAAAGCGACAATGGCTACGTTCTTTTTGGAAGCCTTTGTGTTTTCTTTTAGTGTTAGGTTACTTGTGTATATAATCATTCATCCTACCTAGAAGTGTAGATAAGCAAATCGCACGATTTTTACGAGAAACAGACTTCTCTTCTCGATCAGTTGTTAGCAGTCTTAAAAATATCCAAAGTAGGATGAAACGCCGACAATACATATGAAGCGCTATTTGTAATGAATATCATTTTGTTGATGAATATCAAATGTGAGCACTCTGAGTAAAAGCGCATTATCAGAAAGATCGAGAATTCATGGAAGAAGCACATTAATGTCCGATCCGCTGTAGTGTGTAATCAACAGTGCATCGATAATAATTTGTTTCCCATGTTTACCAGCATATATATATATATATATATATATATATATATATATACACACATATATATATGCATTTTATTTATGCCAATTTTCCGGTTGCGGAACAAACACAAAACATGCTGCCGAAAGAGGAGGTCCCCTGAAGCAGGAGACCTCCCGGCCCAAAACCTAGCCCTTCCCTCGGGAAAATCCTGGATTCACCGCTGGTATTATGTATGATGTATATCTATACTATTATTAATATTACATCGTATTATGCCTGCGCTGATCTCCCTCTCCCAGAGTCCTTGCAAGTTTCGTCTTCAAGTTCAATACAGTCCATATGTTGCATCTTGATGACGGGCTTGCACACATCGATCTGCACATTTATTTCAGTTTACTACGAAAAACACGCTCGCGCACTGATTCTGACGTGATTCTGAGCTGTGCTGTTCGGTCAGGCGGGCGTGTTCTAACAGCCGTTGAGCAGCAGTGACAAGAAGGCCTCGTCGTCCTGCGGGTCCGTCTCGGGACAGAGCAGGGCCGGGCCGTTCTCGGCGGGCGGCAGCCGGGCGGCGGCGTCTCCGAGCGCCGGGACAGAGTCGGCCGGCAGCGCCAGCGCCGTCTGCGGCGTCAGCGCCAGCGCCAGCAGCCCGCAGGCAGCCAGCACCAGCAGCCGATTCTGCGCGTCAGGCGGGAGAGGCGTGTCAGACGCGTGAGCCGAACTTCCGACAGGGGCAGGATCGGAAACCGACCACAAACGGGAACGGAGGCCGACCACAAACCCAACACGGCTCATGTGGCCGATCTTCGTTTTGCTGCGCTGGACGCGCTAAAATGAAGTGCCATGCGGATTTCAGGCGCACCCAGAGCGGTAGCCACCTTGACCTGAAGAGCTTCCCTTAGCGTTGGAAAACGTCTCGTATTCTTTAATGAAAGGAAGAAAATAACGGGACGCATTGCCAGCCTTTGGCACATAACATTTCTTCTCCCGTTAATGAAATGCTGTGTGCGCCATTGCATAACATGGATGTCATCAGAGAATGATGGTGCACGCGCCGGGAGCTTACAATAACTAAAAAGTAGAGAAGTATCGTGTGTGTGAGGGAAAACTGCAACCGAAACACTTTCCACTAAGTGCGCCGCTAAAGAACACAGTGGACCACCCTGCCGTCATGAGAAGCAACACAGAGCATGTCGTCAGTATTATTTAGGGATTGTTAGTAAATTTCCTCCAACAACGAGTAAATTATTCCATGCATTTTTACAAACGTGCCATAAAAACAAAACCACCGAAACACAGCAGTTGCATGAAGGCTCTTAGAAAACTAGGCCGTGCCTCATACATGATGCGCACACACATGTTTCACACATGCTTGCATCTGGGTGATTTTGCTGGTCCCAGTAAAATCACCTTCCCCTCAGTTTGTATTGTCCTCCCAAGGAAGCACCAGATGGAGACCGCAGGATACACTCACCGTCTTCATGACGCCCACTGCTCTAGCACAGGGCGTCCCTCGCACCGCTCGTAACTCGTCGTTCACTGAGGGTCGGGAGATGGCCTCCACCCTTCTTATAGCGCGGCGCTGTGCCGAGAGATAGACTAGATTAACGAGCTGCCGCCGGGACCGCAGTCTGGAAAGCCTCGCCGCCCGCAGAAGAGCTAGAACAAGTTCTGCCAGCTTCCAAGAGCCATATTAATGAGATCACAGATGATGCTATGGCTTGTGTCGGATTACAGCCAATAACCCAAAACACATTTATTCATTGCATGATATTCACATATTCAATAATAGAAATAGCCGCGGCAATATATGCTATATATATATATATATATATATATATATATATATATATATATATATATATATATGAGGGGAAGGTGATTTTACTGGGACCAGCAAAATCACCCAGATGCAGGTGTGTGTGAAACATGTGTGTGCGTATCATGTATGAGGCACGGCTTAGTTTTCTGAGAGCCTTCATGCAACTGCTGTGTTTCGGTGGTTTTGTTTTTATGACACATTTGTAAAGCTATATATATACATATATATATAGTGAAGCCGGGCCTGTATCGTCATTTCGCTTCGCCACACGGCCTAGTATCGCAATGGAAAAGTCCCCACTCACGACTGTACGGGGGTAATCCAGAAATCAGTGCTCATACTAAAGGCAGGCGTCACGGTCACCGCGATCCCTCTACATTACGAAATCGTTAGTCTTTCCAGCCGCGTGGGTTACAGTCACGTAACAGCGGAGGCAGGGGCAAAAGCGCTCAAAGGAAATTGGAAAATCCGATTCAGTAGTGTCATATCCATGATGCAATCAAAAAAGGAGAGTCCTCAAATTCTGTTCCTGAAGCCGAAATCGTCCTTTCCACATCGAAAAATGGCATGCCTTCCGTACCAGGGACGCTTAAGTTTTCCTTGACCTGGGGATGTCATCCCGTGAATTGCACGAATGCCACCGTCGCTAAGAGTATGTCCGAAATATTCACACACGACGAGGGATTTCTCTTTTAGAATTTGGCTGTGCCATCGACTGCTGCCCCTCGCAGGTGGTACATAGTCGGACTTCTAGCTCAGCACTCCCTTTGTCACAATAACGGCCCTGAGCTCATGTGTCGACCCTGAGTAGGAGCAAATCCCTTCTTCTGTGTCTCTTTCACATTTTTTTCTCCATATTTCATACACATTATCTAATCTGTGATACCCGATCATAATTAAAGCCACGCAGCGCGGAATTTGGGAATGGAGATGACATGGGCGCAATTTTCCACTCTTTTATGGGCACTTTTTTGGCATCCCCAGTGCTTATCGGGCACCTCAAAGTTTTGTGAATTTAACACGGGCCATATGTAATCGTAGGAACACCAGGTTATGGGACCATAGGGCCACCAACCGCAAACATTTGGGTTGTACGCGGTACATAATGCGTAAGTCGTTCATGACCCAAGACGATACAGAAGTAGGTACCTCCAGTCGATAACAAAAGTTATATTCCCGGGGCTGACTACGGACAGTCGTACTGGGTACATCTGGGCCGACATGGACTTCTCTTATCCTAACACTGCAACCGAACGCTTGACCATCCTTCGAGGACCTCCTGACACAACCAGCATAAGTACGCGCTGTCACGCTCCGAGCAGCGAGGGACATCCTGTTCTCAGGCACCGGACCGCCGGGGGATTTTCTCTTGACGTAGTAAGCGGTCGTGCCAGCGGGCGGCCGTCCCAGGAACGTGACGCGGCTGCCGGCTGGGAGGTTCCCAGATGCAGCCCGCTGGACGGCTTATAACAGCTGCAGACGCCAGTCTGGCGCCAGTGGACTGAGAGCGGAGCGCGCCGCGGATCTTTTGCAGCGCGGAGCGAGAGGCTGACACGACGAGAACTTACAGCGCAACGACTGCAGCGACGGTCAGTAATGTTCGCCAGGCGAGCTATGACTAGGTGACCACGACCCCGCGGCCGTGACAACTGCATGGCATCTAACCTGTTCTGTAGGACGAGCTGATCATCATGCTGCAACAGCGCAACATGGACAGGAATGAAATGCAGTTCATCGAGTGCTGCAAACCTTTCGGATCCACTCAGCTGGCGTTGATGTTTGTTTGTGGTCGGGTGTCCGCACATTCATGAGCAAACGATGCTGAAGAAGGAAACTTCGCCTGCCGGTGGCATCGCCATTTTGTTCCAATTGAATGTTACCGTAAAATTCATTTAAATTACTTGGCTTTCGTTTTCGGTTAGATTCGCATGTACATGCCGACGACAAAGATATGAAATGACCAGATTGTTTGCCGCTGTGTCAGAAGGAGTGCAGTTCTTCACATTAAATCTGACGAGGAGCGTGATAGTCAAATTGCTTGGACCAAGCACGAGCTCCCACCAGATGAAGAGAGGGAAGTTGGTGGAGCGGGAGGGAGGGGGGGGGGGGCTGGACGCGTTGTCTCGACGCTGGCGGGATTTATCATTTACGTATATGACTACAAACGAATAGACTGCTGCGCTGCGCAGTAAGGCATCTTTAAAGAAACTTCAGCGAAACTAGTCCTTAGGATTTAGTTTTTTGTTTGGTTTAGTTTGGTTTAATCCTTAGTTACGGCTCCCGGCCACCGGTCCCCGTGTGGCGGCCGCAGGGGCGCCGGCGCGTCTGATGGCGTACCTGCTGTGTCCACAGATGACGTGGCTGCAGCTGCTCGGGGCCCTGCTGGTGCACGGTGCACTCTCGGTGCCGATGACCGACGACAAGCTCGTGGAGTCGTCTCCGGAGGGGGCCGGCGGGCCGGCGCCGACCGCGAAGCCGATAGACTGCGACGACGTGGCCGCTCTGGACAACGACAGCTTCTTGGCGGCGCTGACCGGCGGCTGCGAAAACGGCAGCCAGCCGGCGCCGGCGATGCGCTGCGAGCGCGGCGAGCACTTCTGCACCCCCTACTTCCGCTGCGACGAGGCCGACATCGTCAGCGACCGGCTGGGCTCGTTCGACGTGCGCATCGACAAGCCGCAGTTCGAGGACGAGTTCGACTTCATAACGCACTCGGAGTGTCCGCGTTTCGGCGACGTGTGCTGCGTCAACCCGCGGCCGGAGGCCGACGGTCGGACCGGAGAGGAGACTTACGTGCCGCAGTGCGGCCGCCGCAACGAGCTGGGCATCGGCGCGCGCATCATCGGCTTCAACGACAGCGAGTCGCAGTTCGGCGAGTTCCCCTGGATGGCGGCCGTGCTGAGCTTGGACGAGGTTGACGGCGTGGAGCACAACTTCTTCGAGTGCGGCGGCTCGCTCATCCACCCGCAGGCGGTGCTGACGGCCGCCCACTGCGTGCACGGCCTGCCGGAGGGCACGCGGCTGCGCGTGCGGCTCGGAGAGTGGGACACGCAGCACGAGAGCGAGCGGCTCGCGCACCAGGACATCGAGGTGGCGCGCTACGTGGCGCACGAGGACTTCCGGCCGCGCCGACTGAATGACGACGTGGCCGTGCTGTTCCTGGAGCGGCCGGCGCAGCTGCACGAGCACGTCGACACGCTCTGCCTGCCCGACCCGGCCGTGGTGTACGACCAGGCCGACTGCGTGGCCACCGGCTGGGGCAAGGACGCCTTCCAGACGGGCCAGTTCCAGACGGTGCTGAAGCAGATCGAGCTGCCGCTGGTGCCGAACGCGCCCTGCCAGAGCGCCCTGCGCAAGACCCGGCTGCGCGAGCACTTCGCGCTGGACCGGTCGTTCACATGCGCCGGCGGCGCGGCCGGCAGAGACACCTGCACCGGCGACGGCGGCTCGCCGCTGGCCTGCCGCGACCCGGTCAACCCTGACCGTTACATCCAGCTGGGCGTCGTCGCCTGGGGTATCGGCTGCGGCATGGAGGGCGTGCCAGGCGTGTACGCTGACGTGGCGCAGCAGGTGGGCTGGATCCGGCGCCAGCTGAGCGCGCTGTCGCAATAGCCGCTCGGCCGGCACCGGATTGAGCCGGGAATTCCTGTGATAACTGGCGCGCCGAACCGCCCGCTCCGCCGACGCCGGTGACGTGCAGGCAGAGCGGTGACGCAGCAAGGATGAGCCGACAAACTTTGCTGTGTGATGGATTGTTACTGGAACTTTGTGCTTGCTGTTGTGGTCACGGACTGGGGCTAATTCTTTGTCCATCATGACCTGTTAGATTTATATGGCGACACGGGATACAACAGTACTGCGATTGAGGTATCGGCCTTTATCATTTAATCTGTTGTCGGCGTCAAACCCCTAATTTCTGGGGACGATGTCAGCCATTATGGTTGGAAATGGACCAGGCTTTGCGGGCACCCATTTTAGGGTCAACAATATCCGCAAAACGTTTACTGAAAATCGTATAAGAGATACGGATGCTTCTCGTCGACACTCGGCATTCAATGCTAAAACCATCCATGACGACTGACACCCTAGGCATTCACTCCCCATGTATTGCTCAATCCTTCCTCGAGGACACGGCGCCCCTTACAGGCAAACGCTCTCGCACTGGGCAGGTAACCTTCACATGCTCGACGCCCCATACAGGTCACGCGGCCCTCCTCTTTGTTCAGATGAGATGCATGTAAAAAAATTGCCCCGCCCCTCACAGAACAGACACGTCTATGATGCAGGCACTACTTGCAGGTCAGGCGTCCCCTGTACAGATCAGACGCCCCTAGGGAGCTCGGCGTCTTTGGCGAGCAAGGCGCCCGTACGGATCGGTCATCCCTCGTGTATTTGGCGCCCCCTGTACAGACAAGGCACCAATACGGGACTCGGCGTCCCATACGGTACAGGGTGTCGATTGGTATTCTTTTGAGAGGGTCCTGTTGTTGATTTGGGTCCACCCAATTTTGGTTTGCCCCGCCCCCCCCCCCCACCAATATTTTCCGCCGGTTGTAAAGGGAAATGAGCAATAATAACAAAAGCAACGGCAGCAGTAGATAACAGACAGGCAGAAAGTAAAGATAAAGTCTAAAGCGATGCATCTATTTGCCTGTCTTCTGTTTATATATATGTCTGTATACATGGGGATAAATACAGTTTTTCATTGGATAAATAGTAGTAAGAAAACTTATAGCAAATAGTAGATTATAATAAATAGTAAAACAGTAAAAGGACAAAGAGATAAAAATTGCTCAGATTGTCTCGAAAGAGAGGACTGGTGGATCTGACGACGACAATAACCGCATGAAAACAATGGTTATCTTCCATTCTCGAGACCAGGAAAAACGATTCATACTTCTAGGGTTCCCACACCTGAGTAGTACGTCGGTATAAAAGCATAACAATCCAAAAACGCAATGTTTTGAGTCCCATGACCATGTTTATTATACACAGTTTTACATGGCAGAACACACAGCATTACGGGCGGACAATAAACAACACAGGCTGGAAACCCTAAGCCGGTACCTTCGCAATTAAGTTACATTTTGGGAGTTTGCGACGGAAGTACCCAAAATATGCCTTGCTCATTATGGGAAAATACTTCTCCACTCATGTCACGTCATGTCCTGAAGATAATACGAAGAGGTACAGAAAGCACACAAAAGAATATGACATCTTGCAATACAAATACCGAATTAAATTGAATACATGTCTCCTGGCAGGTCAAACATGTATGCATGTCCACTGACAAGGACTTCGTGAAGTCAAGAAATACGCAAACGTCCACGAAATTCTGCACAAGGCGGTCTGATTAATGACTGGATAACGAACACCATTTCACCTGGGCCTGTGACATTTGCAACGCCGACAGGTCACTTGTCTGAGTGACTGACAATCGGGTTGTCAAAATAAACCGCTAAAAATAATCGTTTCGTCATTACAAATTGCCATGCACACAATACGCCCCATGCCCATGTCCCCGTAAAAAAGAAAAATACGGAATCTCAGCTTTGATCAAACTCACAGCAACAGGAGACAGACAAAGTTCCCTAAAGAAGTCAATGGGGCAGTTGGTCGCCGCCGCGACACCGGAGCTGACACGAGGCCACGAACCCCGCGACAATGGTCCGAACAGCTACTCGCCGACAATGGTCCGAACAACATAGACGGCGCGCTGTGCACCGTTCTTCAGGGCCCTGCGGTGGGCGTTCACGACGGCGTACCAGTACCAGAGCAGGCAGGTCAGGCAGAGCTGCACGGCGGCCGTGACGATAACGGCTGGCGCGCCGACCACCAGGCCGGCCACGAACTGCACCGCCTGCCCGACCGTGATCAGCGACAGGATGACGCCGTGCCAGATCAGCCAGGCCAGGATCAGGCCGGGCCGGTCACTGCTGACGCCCACCACCAGCACGACGTCGAACGCCACCGTCACCAGCGTGAGCACCAGGCCGGCGATGGCGGCTGGCCACAGCTCGTCCAGCTGTTCGTCAGAGTGCGACGTGGCTGCGAGGCCCAGGAAAACGCCCAGGCCGATCACCTGGAGGACGTGAATCGCGATGTTGATGCCGGCGATGATCAGAGACCCCTGGCGCAGGGAGGTGCAGCCGCAGCAGCTGCTGAGTTCGCCCTGCATGTCGTTCGGCTTGATGGTCTTCTTTTTGGCAAAGAAAAATGTTCTCAGGTCTGGGTCTCAGACAAACGACGGGATGACACGCAGCAGGTGGAGGACCGTGAGCTGCTCAGCGCTGTGCTGCTCTCCTGACGGGAAGCTTCGACTCACTGCCGTGGAACGTTCGACGGCGGCATATGTATTGCACGCCGTCCAAACAGAACACCCTTTGGCCCAGAGATAAGGTGCAACGTGTTTGCGCCGCTATCAGGTGCAAGCGGGCGGCGAGACGGCCCAGAAATGAAGTCACATCACACGCCTGCCATTTCTGACGCAACACATGTGGAGCAGCGGCGGATCTGAAAGGGGCCGTGGGATTTCGCTCCTCTCCCTGAGAGGTCGATGAGGAACTGCGATAAGACTGAAACACACACAGAATGTGACGAGAATGGAAGAAAAGAAGGGAAAACAACGGAGATCCAGCTTTTGAACGGGACTCTGATTCTTGAAGACGCCTCTGCTGACGATCAACCCTTGAAACATTTCTGAGTCCGCCCTTAGAGATACGACAGGAGCAAGCGGAAATTTCTAGACGTCACAAGGCATCAGGATGAGACATCCGACTTTATGTCAGGTTGGCACCCCACGCCAGTTTCGTCTGATGAGAGTGACGTCACCTGAAAGGACGCTGGACCAGTAGCGGCGGGACAAATTCCGGCAAGGATGAGCGGGGGATGGGACACCGGCTGCTTTTCGAGCCATTTCTTTCCATGTAACGCTATAGGGCTAATGTTGAAGTCCACCACTAAAAGGATGGGAGGAGGGAGGCACATTGCTCCCGCCACCCCTTCCCCCGCTTCCGACGCCACTGCGCTGACGGCGAACTGTACGGCGCTGACGCTCCTGTAATTCGGTCGGCAATCAGACATCATAGACTGGACTTTATCGGAAGTAACTGCCGAAAAGAACAAAGCTTCCGGCATGAGTTGACGTCAAAACCCGTAGAAGAAATCGCGAAACTGACGGGAAACGCTTGGCTTGAGCCTGTGTAAGCAAGATCGCAGGGGTGTCGATGTCTGTAAATGATAGGGGGAGGGGGCCGAGCCGAGGGCCCGACAACCTAACCTCCCCCAAATGAATGTTTTTCTCAACGGATGTAACCCACTTTATTTTGACCACGGGAAATTTACAAGTTTTTTTGTTAGTGTTTATCAAATAAAAAGTTGCATTCATCCCGATGTATAGAGATATATAAATGCACATATATGTATATATATATATATATATATATTAGATAGAAAGATAGATATATCGCTTTAGGTTTTATTCTTCGCTTTCTGCCTATCTCTTATCTACTGCGGCCATTCTTCTCGTTAGCATCACTCGAATTACCCTTTAAAACAGGCAAAAAATATGGGGGGCCCAAACCAACACTGGATGGGCCCAAGTCAACATTCGGTGGGCCAGGGCCCCTTCAAAAAATACAAATCGACACCCCTGCAAGGGCGGCTTTAATGAAAATGTGTTTATTCATGGAAATTCCCCTTTCCCCATTGGAAATAAATTTACACCTATACACGATAAAAATCCCAAAGCCGCTGGGTAGGGCAATGTTTACCCACCAGCCGTAGAACTTCGTAGTAGTTTATTCTACAGGCATGGTTACTTATTTTTGACACAGAGTACGCAACTTTTATCGGATGTCAATTTGAACTCAAACGTTCGCCCGAAAGAGTACGTAATTTAATTTGAGTACGTAATCTTGCATTGAGCTCTTCCATTGTTTCATATCCGTGGCCCATGTGCATCATCGTGAAGACTACAAATTTTCTCAGCATTTACTTTTTCCAACACATCGCATGTTTTCCGAACACAAAAGCCATCCTTGTGTTTGCCACGTTTTCTCGTTACAGCTAGGGTTGAACGCGACGCCAGCGGGTGAATATCGCACCACAGGTGTTGACGGCCTGCTTCACTTCAGACACGCAAATGGTTGTACCTAGCCTGTTAGGATTAGGCATATTGTTAATATACAGTTTTGACTTTAATTGGCTTAAATTAGAGCGACGCATAAAGCATCATGATGTAAGGATTTAATTTAGTACGATTAACCTAAAGTTTGTTTGTTTGTTTGTTTGTGAGTTAGGACACACAGCCTCCTGGGCTCCAGGATAATGTGTAGCAGGCACACAGACACTGTGCACAATCGGGCAAACGCAAACGACGAAAACAATCAATATTCGTTAGACAGTATCAGGACATATTTTTCATGCGCCACTTGGCAACACTCAAGTCGTAGTATATGAAAAAGTTTCAGTTTGCCCAGAACTGTTTTTTGCCACGCTTATTGTAGATACTTGAGGACATGTGCTACATTTCCACGGAGATCACGGTGGCCAACACGGTTACAACCAAAAAGTTCCATGTGACCTAGTCAGGTCAAAGGCTATTCCGAGGTCACCGAAAAAATGAAGTTGTTGATGAAAACTGGAACATTTCTCTTTTGAATAGCGTTAATCGCACGTTCCTGTGGCAGTCTGTCACCGAGTTATAAGCGATTGAATCATGCAATGTCTGTGAAAATCGGTGACCTTTCATAACCTGTAACCTTTAACCTTAGAGGTGACCCAGAGCTAAAGATTTGTGGCCAGCCATTTTTTTATAGATGCCATGAACATACAAAATGTCATCAAAATCGAAAGAGATAGGGTGAATTCTTGTGCGATTTGACGTGCAATGAACTACATGGATTCGATATGGTATTACTGTTGCATCATTGGTGCTTTCTGTCGTTCTTCGCATCGTGAAAACAATTCTTAACCTTTCAGCTTGATAGCTGTGGGCGAGGCGGTTCAGGTGGAAGTTTTGAAAAATTTTGGTGCCCAAAGTATGCTGGAAGATTACGCGGCATTACAAAGCTTGGACCGAGATCCCAAAGTGATCCCAGCGAAGGTGTGGGTGTCACTGAGCGTAGGGATGCACCGGATATCCTGTCCGGCCGGATATCCGGCCGAATATTAGGGATTATCCGGTATCCGGTGTCCGGCCGGATATTTTTGTGATCCGGCCGGATATTGCCGGATACTTAACCTCCCGGTGTACGATCAAGTCGCTGCTCTTATGTTTGTGTCCAAAACCGTTTCAGGAGAAACGTGGCTTGTTGTATTAGATTGTCGATGTAATTGGCAGTTGCGGATCGGTCTGGAGACCTTGGAACCAATACTTTTCTGTACTGGTCCGGGAGGGCTCGGACATATTTTGCAAGAATGGGACTCAAGTTCAGAGCTGTGAAACAATAGGCAGCGTGCGGTCAGCATCCCATCTTATGATTTACATCTTCCTTTTTTCGAATATTTCTTATCTTTCTCAAATTCTCTGGCACAATGCATTAAGAGAAAATATAACTTGTGGGCACAGGGAAATGAGACAGTATTTAAAGTCATACCGTAGGCACATTTATTGCTGTATGAACATTAAACTTTGCAGAAATGTAGTCATAGACGTTGAAGTCAGTTCTTGCCTAATGGGTCATCTCCACCTCCTCTCATCTGTCGGCAACACGCAAGCGCCTGGGCAAGCACACCAGCATTTTACGCAGGACCTGTGGGTCCAGAACAGCGATCACCTGGTTCATCCAGCGCTTTAGGGCAACTTTGGGTGTTGCGTACCAATTTCCCTGAAAAATCCTCTGTCCCAGATGTCCTCAGTAGAACACACATGGGGCACATAGGGGGATCGTTGTCAAGCACGCCATCGGCACTCTGGCCTTTTCCAGCAACTTGAGCGTTTTCTTCGCATAATGAGCGATGGCCAAGTTTGGCCAGATCAACATGCCCCTGTCGAAACAGTCCTCATCCAAATATGGGATGAGCACATCTCCGACGCACTTCTCATGGTTAGTGTTGCCATATGTGTGTCAAGACAGCCCACGCTCAGCCCACGGTCAGCCCACGGTCAGCCCAAACTCGAGACCTCTTTAAAATAGTCCATAACGCGTTAGGAGATAAATGTTGACTAGCTGAGCTCATTGACAACATCAGACGTCCATCGCATCTGTTACTTTGCACTCCAGAGCAAGAAACACAAAACGCCACAAAAATACCGCGGAGACAAATGTACATCAAAACCCCAACAAATAGGTACTCAAAATGTTCGTCTCGGACCGCTGAGTCCAAAAATGCAACACACAACACATTTCAATCATAACATTTTGAGTTAGTGCGAAAAATAACCGTTTTTTTACCCTATGCTTTATTTCCCATTGGATTTAACATGGGACCCTATGGAACTGATTTTGGCGGACCCCTTCGATTTCGCCCATTTCTTCTACACTAATACCCAGAACCGTCATACACACGAAACCATCATCAGAACTCCATCGCATTGATATCCACATGGTCAAATCGGGCTCCAAACAATATACGTCA
The DNA here is from genome assembly GCA_030062745.1 of Capitulum mitella. Classification (NCBI taxonomy): domain Eukaryota; kingdom Metazoa; phylum Arthropoda; class Thecostraca; order Pollicipedomorpha; family Pollicipedidae; genus Capitulum; species Capitulum mitella. Next base: position 13,647,321 of record CP099841.1, on the reverse strand, counting down.
AAAACACATTTTTTAATGTTATTCCAAACCTAGGCAAACAGGTACTCAAAATGTTCGTCTCGTGCCGCTGAGTCCAAAAATAGCGCATACGTAACATTTCGACGGACACTTTTCGAGTTATAGGGAGACGGAACCGCTTTTTTACCCTATGCTTTATTTCCCATTGGACTTAACATGGGACCCTAAGGAACTGATTTTGGCGGACCCCTTCGATTTCGCCCATTTCTTCTACACTAATACCCAGAACCGTCATACACACGAAACCATCATCAGAACTCCATCGCATTGATATCCACATGGTCAAATCGGGCTCCAAACAATATACGTCAAAAACACATTTTTTAATGTTATTCCAAACCTAGGCAAACAGGTACTCAAAATGTTCGTCTTGTGCCGCTGAGTCCAAAAATAGCGCATACGTGACATTTCGACGGACGTTTTTCGAGTTATAGCGAAACGGAACCGTTTTTTTACCCTATGCTTTATTTCCCATTGGATTTAACATGGGACCCTATTGAACTGATTTTGGCGGACCCCTTCGATTTCGCCCATTTCTTCTACACTAATACCCAGAACCGTCATACACACGAAACCATCATCAGAACTCCATCGCATTGATATCCACATGGTCAAATCGGGCTCCAAACAATATACGTCAAAAACACATTTTTTAATGTTATTCCAAACCTAGGCAAACAGGTACTCAAAATGTTCGTCTTGTGCCGCTGAGTCCAAAAATGGCGCATAAGTAACATTTCGACGGAAACTTTTTGAGTTATAGCGAAACGGAACCGTTTTTTTACCCTATGCTTTATTTCCCATTGGATTTAACATGGGACCCTATGGAACTGATTTTGGCGGACCCCTTCGATTTCGCCAATTTCTTCTGTACTGGTACCCAGAACCGCAATACACATGAGACCATCATCAGAACTCCATCGCATTGATATCCACATGGTCAAATCGGGCTCCAAAATATATACGTCAAAAACACATTTTTTATTATTATTCTAAACCTAGACAAACAGGTACTCAAAATGTTCGTCTTGTGCCGCTGAGTCCAAATATAGCGCATACGTGACATTTCGACGGACACTTTTCGAGGTATAGCGAAACGAAACCGTTTTTTTATCCTATGCTTTATTTCCCATTGGATTTAACATGGGACCCTATGGAACTGATTTTGGCGGACCCCTTCGATTTCGCCCATTTCTTCTACACTAATACCCAGAACCGTCATACACACGAAACCATCATCAGAACTCCATCGCATTGATATCCACATGGTCAAATCGGGCCCCAAACAATATACGTCAAAAACACATTTTTTAATGTTATTCCAAACCTAGGCAAACAGGTACTCAAAATGTTCGTCTTGTGCCGCTGAGTCCAAAAATAGCGCATAAGTAACATTTCGACGGAAACGTTTTGAGTTATAGCGAAACGGAACCGTTTTTTTACCCTATGCTTTATTTCCCATTGGATTTAACATGGGACCCTATGGAACTGATTTCGGCGAACCCCTTCCATTTCGCCAATTTCTTCTGTATTGGTACCTAGAACCGCAATACACATGAAACCACCCCCAGAACTCCATCGCATTGATATCCAAACGGTGAAACCGCGCTCCAAAGAAAATGGGTGAAAACCACACTTTGTAATCTGCTTCCAAACTGGCCCAAACCATGACAGACAACGCATCAACAACAGACAAGTTTATTCCCGTCGGCGATCAGAGACGGCGAGATTGTCAGCACGGCCACCGATAAGGTGCCGACAGCGTTCAGCAGCACCAACGACTCGGCGGTGTGAGTCACGATGTTCTTCACATCTGGCACGCTCCCATCCTGCAGCTCCTTGACCGAGGGTTCCGACTCTTCTGCTCTTGTCATGGTCTCCACCGTTTGTCGCACGACAGCAGTCTCGGCGATAAGCCGGCAAAACCCCGACGGCGACACGTCAAAATCGTCCTCCTTGAGGCCGACAGCGCGCGCCATGGCCGCGTGACCGACCAGGAGCGTGACGTGGGGCAGCATCTGGCAGACAGTGGCTGCGTGCCGTTAGCAGAAATACTGCCCGACAAACTGAACGCCGGCTGTTTGCTGGTTCGGAGCACCTCTAAGGTCGTCTCCGGGTCACCCGTCACGAAACACCATCAGAATATTCACAAGTGTCGCTACTGAGGAGAGCCAGCCTGTGCGGCGCGAAGGCGCGCTCAAGTCAGCAGAAATTGGCACCGTCGCTGCCGTTCACTAAAGAGCGGTCCGCACCACACACAAGGTTCTTAAAGCGTCCCGTGGGCTGGCCCAAGTGCACTACGTATCTGGTGCCGACGCCGTCCGCGCTGAACAGCTTCTCCAGCCTCTAACGGAGCTTGTCGACACCAACAGCGTCGATGAAGGCCACCGATCCGAGCTCCCCCAGAACCCGGCGGTACCGGCGAGTGGTGTTCTCCGCCGAGCCGCCCGGACAGAACGACACCCGGCCGTTGCCGAACACCTCGGACAGCGGCTTCTGCTGCTGGTTAGTCTCAGTCTGGTCGTCGGTCCACAGGCCACACTTGCTCGATAGTTCGCTACTGTTCACATCCAGCACCATGTTCAGCAGCGGGTTGCCGAAGTAAAGCAGACGGTGGCGATGTCCTTCCGAAATTGCAATGTTCCTTTCTGCCAGAAACTGGCGAATACTCGTACGATCCGGAAACGAAGGGACAGAGTCGTGAATGGAAAAGTCCTGGATCCCCAAGGCCAAAGAAAGCAAGGAAGTCGAAGTCGAAAGTGAAAGTTTTTGTTTTTTTGTGTTTTTGTGTGTTTTTTGTGTTTTTCGTGTTTTTCGATATTCAAGGCATCGTTCACTTCGAATTCTTACCCCAAGGCCAAACAGTGAACCAAACCGTCTACAAGGAGATTCTTTGGCGCCTCGTGAGATCAGTGCGAGACAAGAGGCGGAACATTTGGGAAACCAACGCATGAGTGCTCCATCACGACAACGCTCCTGCTCACACAGCCCTGAGTATTCGCCAGTTTCTGGCAGAAAGGAACATTGCAACTTTGGAACAACCTCCATATTCCCCCAGCCTGGTCCCCTGTGACTTTTTCCTCCTCCCCAAGATCAAATCTTTTCTGAAGGGAACCCATTTTCCTCATAGTGATTCCATCAAAACGGCCGCGACGACGGAGTTCAGGAAGATCCTAGAAGATGCCTTCCAGGAGTGTATTGAATTCCGGAAAAGGCGAATGCACAAGTGTGTCAGACTGGAAGGGGATTACTTTGAAGGAATGCGACTTTGGTACTTTTCAATTTTTTCTAATAAAGTTCTTATAAAGCCAGTCTCGTTACTTTTCGGACAGACCTTGTACGACACGTTTGGCGGTGTGTTCGACGACGAACAACACCCAGTGTAACGGTCCTCCGTACGCCGCCAAGTTAAACGGTACGAGCCATGCCATTGTCTGGTGGACGCCGTACCGCTCCTTGAGGTACGTGCCCAGGCGTCTGGACTGGGCCAGCCGAGTCATTATGCTGAGCGACGCGGACTGGAAAACTGAGACTGCTAAAATGCTGGCGTTGGCGACACACAGCAAAAAGGCGTCTATGACACTGTCATCTAGCCACGCGACACTTTCGCTGTGAAGTACGCGTCCGCTGATGAGCAGGTCGTCGATTTCGGTAAAATGTACCAGCAAGTTGCCGATCTTCAGCGATTTCCTGGGTTCCTTCCCGCTCGTGGAGCTCTGGACAGCTGGTGTGATGCTCTGGTTCCTTGTCTCTGTTGGAGTTTCGGCCGGAGTCTTGAATGGAGTCTGGGCTGAGATCTTGGCTGGAGTCTCAGCCAGGATCTTGGCCGGAGTCTCAGCTGGAGTCTCAGCTGGAGCCTCGGCCAGAGTCTCAGATGAAGTCTCGGGTGGAATTTTGGCTGCATTCCTGGCTGGAGTCTTGGTCGAAGTCTCAGGTGAAGTCTCGGATGGAGTCTTGGCTGCATTCCTGGCTGGAGTCTTGGCTGGAGTTTCGGCTGGAGTTTCGGCTGGCGTAATCTGGCTCCTTGCTGAGTGGATGGAGGCAGTAGATGACGAAGGAAAACCTTTCTGGAGGTATGTGAACCTTCTCTGTTTCTTTTCTTTTCTGGGTTTCCACTGCTCCTTCACATCATCCATGTCACTTGTCATCGTCCTTTTATGTCTCCAGCTTTGCTGTGGGACGAGTGACTCCTTTTGTCGCGCCGAACTGTCTTGCAACAGGAGCTCGACGAACTCGCCGGGCTGCAATCGCCTCCTCTTCTGCATGAGCTGGTTCTTGATGGTTTTGAACCAGGACTCAACGCAGGCATTTGATGCTGGCCTTGTCGTGATCAGCTGCGACCACAGAGGGGCGAGAGGCATAACAGAAGACAGCAGCAGTGGGCAGTAGCTGCTGTTCTGTTCTTCGCCTTGGTTCTCACTTTGAACGTCTTTTGCGACAGACCTCATCACTTCTTCGAAGTGATTGCCGAACTTGGTGGAGCGTCGGTACGACTGCCACCTGTCCTTGGCTGATTGGCCTTCGGGTGGCTTCGGCTGGTCTTCGGTGTGTCCATTTCGTCGTCAAGCAGCGGCACATCGAGAGCAGGCGTGCACGGCGACAGCAGCAGCCGACACGCGAACCGGAACAGTCGGTCTAGCTTTGCCAGGTCGGACGCCTGCTGCATGCGTGCAAATAGCCACATCAGCCTCTGCCGCTCGGTTTTCTTTTTCCTCCCTAGGCGGGCGATAATCGCAGACGAAACTTGCTGGCTCATGTGCGCGGTGCACAAGCTGACAGATGTAGCTGGTGGCCGCGCGTGCTCACCCCCCTCCACTGCGGTGCTCCAGCATGCGTCCAGGTACGCTGGGAGGTCCATTTGATTGAATGCCAGACACGTGGCGTGCAGCAGCGCGTACGAACAGTCCGTCACAACGCGCGGCGGCCGGAGTGATACTGAATTTCCGTTTGCCACTCGGTAGTCGTAAGCCACCTGCATTAGAAAATGGATGATGGCTTGGACGTTATGTCGCTCTGACAGGAAGTGGGCTATAGGGTACGACGTGTTCCCACCCTGCCCTTTTGCAACCACGGCGTAGTAGAGGGGCTCCATGTCGCCATATTTTTTGGTCACTGAACCGGTTGAGTCCAAATGGAGCTCCGTCGGTGCGATTCTGTACCTTTGGAAAAAAAACTTTCGGTAAACATGCACCATGAGCGGAGCACCCGCGATGAAGTGGATGTCACCTTTCAGAGAGGACGAGCTGGCAGCATCGAGAGCGTGAGACATCCGTCGCATAATGTTTAGGTCCTCGATTACTCTGGGAGAGTAGCAATCTTTAGCCCGTTGTTCTGCCGCTGCTTGTCGCAACACTTGGGCACTTCGCACCGACGAAGTGTTGCCGTCACGAAGTTCTGCGTCCGAGGCCTCGACCAACTTCTCTTGTCGGGTGCGATGGGTCCCATGTAAGGCCATGGGTTCCCATGAGATGAAGAGAAGCGAAATCGAAGGGGTCCGCCAAAATCAGTTCGATAGGGTCCCATGTTAAATCCAATGGGAAATAAAGCATAGGGTAAAAAAACGGTTTCGTTTCGCTATAACTCGAAAAGTGTCCGTCGAAATGTTACATATGCGCTATTTTTGAACTCAACGGCACAAGACGAACATTTTGAGTACCTGTTTGCCTAGGTTTGGAATAACATTAAAAAATGTGTTTTTGACGTATATTGTTTGGAGCCCGATTTGACCATGTGGATATCAATGCGATGGAGTTCTGATGATGGTTTCGTGTGCATGACGGTTCTGGGTATTAGTGTAGAAGAAATGGGCGAAATCGAAGGGGTCCGCCAAAATCAGTTCAATAGGGTCCCATGTTAAATCCAATGGGAAATAAAGCATAGGGTAAAAAAACGGTTCCGTTTCGCTATAACTCGAAAAGTGTCCGTCGAAATGTCACGTATGCGCTATATTTGGACTCAGCGGCACAAGACGAACATTTTGAGTACCTGTTTGTCTAGGTTTAGAATAATAATAAAAAATGTGTTTTTGACGTATATATTTTGGAGCCCGATTTGACCATGTGGATATCAATGCGATGGAGTTCTGATGATGGTCTCATGTGTATTGCGGTTCTGGGTACCAGTACAGAAGAAATTGGCGAAATCGAAGGGGTCCGCCAAAATCAGTTCAATAGGGTCCCATGTTAAATCCAATGGGAAATAAAGCATAGGGTAAAAAAACGGTTCCGTTTCGCTATAACTCAAAAAGTTTCCGTCGAAATGTTACTTATGCGCTATTTTTGGACTCAGCGGCACGAGACGAACATTTTGAGTACCTGTTTGTCTAGGTTTGGAATAACATTAAAAAATGTGTTTTTGACGTATATTGTTTGGAGCCCGATTTGACCATGTGGATATCAATGCGATGGAGTTCTGATGATGGTTTCGTGTGTATGACGGTTCTGGGTATTAGTGTAGAAGAAATGGGCGAAATCGAAGGGGTCCGCCAAAATCAGTTCAATAGGGTCCCATGTTAAATCCAATGGGAAATAAAGCATAGGGTAAAAAAACGGTTCCGTTTCGCTATACCTCGAAAAGTGTCCGTCGAAATGTCACGTATGCGCTATTTTTGAACTCAGCGGCACAAGACGAACATTTTGAGTACCTGTTTGCCTAGGTTTGGAATAACATTAAAAAATGTGTTTTTGACGTATATTGTTTGGAGCCCGATTTGACCGTGTGGATATCAATGCGATGGAGTTCTGATGATGGTTTCGTGTGTATGACGGTTCTGGGCATTAGTGTAGAAGAAATGGGCGAAATCGAAGGGGTCCGCCAAAATCAGTTCCATAGGGTCCCATGTTAAATCCAATGGGAAATAAAGCATAGGGTAAAAAAACGGTTATTTTTCGCACTAACTCAAAATGTTATGATTGAAATGTGTTGTGTGTTGCATTTTTGGACTCAGCGGTCCGAGACGAACATTTTGAGTACCTATTTGTTGGGGTTTTGATGTACATTTGTCTCCGCGGTATTTTTGTGGCGTTTTGTGTTTCTTGCTCTGGAGTGCAAAGTAACAGATGCGATGGACGTCTGATGGTATCAATGAGCTCAGCTAGTCAACATTTATCTCCTAACGCGTTTTGGGCGATTTTAAAGAGGTCTCGAGTTTGGGCTGACCGTGGGCTGACCGTAGGCTGAGCGTGGGCTGTCTTGACAGACATGTGTTGCCATCAACATTACCCGTGCTCGGCATGATAACCGGACTTGTCACACCCCTTGGAGAGACGGCGGGCCACACGAACAAAAAGATTACGGGGAAACTTGCTCTCTTGCCTCAGCTGTACTTCTGCTGGACAGTCTCCATGTGCTCCAATAGAGTACCCAAGGTTTCCTGACAAATGCCTCTCGTGATAGGTGAAGTAGCTTTCGTCGTCCATGGCGATGCCACATTCATTTCGATTTCATATGATCCGCGCGACAGTTTCCGGATGCGGGTTTTTTGGACGACCTCTTGTTTTTGGGGGGCCTGGAGTGACCTCTTGCTCTTTCGGTACCAAACCTTGTTTGCCACCAATATTTTTTGTCACGTACGCTCTAGGAATTCCAAACTTCCCAGCCAGAACGCGTTGTGACACCCGTTGTTTTTACAGCTCGAATGAGCTGCAGCTGTCTTTTAACACGCGCACTGGAAGGGGGTCCTTTTGTGCCCCCCCCACCCGTTTTTCTTGAATATCTCGAGAACGAATGGGAACGGGTTGCTGTTACTTTGTGACATTTATGGCAATTAAAGAACTCATCGAATGACGTGGAAAAATTGGAAATCGGCAGGAAATTTTTGAAGTTTCAAGCATTTGAAGTCAGGCAAACATAACGAAAACGACGGTTGTCGCTGACAAATGAGAACTTTGTGAAGGAACTAGCGTTCTACTTAAGACTACCGTTTGAACACAGTTAAGCGATGTCATTCGGGCATAAGTGATGAACGTACCAAGACCACAGCCAGGGTCAATAAGGGTAAAAGCCATCAAAGGTCAAGGCCAAACAGCTTGTGACCTGATCCAGATTTGCTTTGCAACATGTCAGTTTGTATGACATATGCATTCAAAGCCCCAATAAAAACTCGTGTGCGCACACTGATACGCTTACATATACCAAGGTCAGTGAAGGTCAAGGTCGTTAAAGGTCAAGGCCAAATATCCTGTAAACTGTCCCAGATTTGTTCTGGCACATGTCGATTTGTATGAAATATGCGTTCAAAGACCCTAATAAAGACACGTGTGCGCAAGTGGATACCTATACATATATTCCAGAGTCGAAATCTGATCTGGGAAAGGTGAAAAAATGACACCATAGGTCAATGACCTGACATGATCTCGACCCAAAACGCCAAATAAATGGAAGTTGTATTCTACGTTTTAAAGGCCCAACAAACACCCCGTTTCGTTCGAAAAGTTGTACGTAATGGCCTGTACGGGCTGAGAGTGTCCAAAGTTGGCCTTTTTTACCCTATTTGACCTTGAAGATATCGACCTAGAGTCATGAAAATTGCACACAATGTAAATCGTTATAGCCCCACCCTGTCCATAGGATTTCATGTTTCTAGCTCTTTCTGTTGCCGAGATCGGAGGGGGCCTTTAAGACCCCCCTTCCAGTGCGCCTTAGTGCGAAACCCCCTTCCACTGCGCGGGTTAATGTTCAGTCTGGTAGTTTGGTGGTGATTGCCAACATGGGAAACATTACCACGACTCTAGAGGGTTGCCAGCCTTCTGTTAAAAATCGTTCGTGGGTCCCAAAGGGTTTATAGTGCCTCCAGATAAATTATTTGGGCCGTTCCGGGTTCTCAGGGGCAAGTCTCGCGACAGTCTCTCTGTTACCTTGCTTTGATATTGCCTCCTGACTGCAAATTAATTGAAACTTCTCACACAGTTTTGCACGATTTTCAGGCCAACATGTTTAGCGTGCATGAGCCAAATGCCAGTGATAAAACATGTAATGTTTAAGAAATATCTTTAGTTAAAATGTTTTCATTTCTTCATTTCTTAGTACCCACCTGTTACTTCGAGAGGCATACTTTAGTCATCGTGAAGAAGGCTTGCCAAGTCAGGTATTCTAGTTCTACGAAGGCGCTGTAATGGTATTCTGCGTATTCTGAAACCTTTGCCTATGGGTGTCCATGTCCCCCTGCGGTTTTCCAGAAATGGCGATTTGTTCCCCTAATTTTAAGGTATCAAATAGGAGGTTCCCACTGGAGACACTATTTCTCGCACTTTGAAATCCAACAAAAGGACATTCAACCGTAAGTTGTTGCAACGCCAAAAAGTTATTTCTACCCCTCGCCCTATATCTTCTTGGTGGACTGCAGCCAGCTTGTCCCCCCCCCCATTTCTGAATCGTGGCTACGCCAATACCTTTGCCTGCAGTGGGAAATGGTGAGCTCCGCTATTATTGTTGTATTCTTTGCTCGTCTGTTTATTGATTACAAGGAAACCTACGGAAGCCTCACAGTGAGTTTATGCACTAGGGGATGACTCACGAACTGTCGACATTTTTCACTATTTTTTCAGTTTCCCACATTTTCTTTCCTTTGTTCAGTCTTTTCGGTTCCATTCTTTCAATAGAAATAGTAAATAAAAACACGTAAGCATAATATCCGGTGTCTGACACCCCGATCCGGCATATCCGGTATCCGGCCGGATCACAAAAACCCCGATCCGGTGCATCCCTAACTGAGCTGCACGGCATATGTTTCTATCTGTTGTTTGTAGTGCACTCCCACGCAGCGTGTGATACGCATAGCGTGAAGCATCTCAAGAATACACTTCACAGTTGTTTGGTTACTGGACGGATCTGAGCGGAACGAACCGAAATAACACGAGAATCGCAGTACGATGTTTAAAAACCGACTGAAAAAAACTGACAAGCTCGGGCGACAAACTGGCCTAAAGAAGCGCAACAAGAGATCCTTGAGAACAGAAGCAGGAACGACAAGAAGGCTTTACGAAGACTTGAGGTCCTAAGTGAGAAGCCAGGACAGAAAGCCTCACGTCGGCTGGCTGTTCTTCAGCCCACTACCGTCCTGGACGCCTAATACGACTAGGCGAGACCCACCGTCTCAGCCAATCAATGCACGGATTAGCGCCACAGACACTGCACTGGTGTCGGCAATCAGCAACAGTGATGATGGAGGACCCCGGTAATGATGCCGACCGTCCTTGTCGATTTCGGTTCACGCCAGACGGTGGTGGACGGTTCGGGTGGCTGGCCGACGGATCATTTCTTGTAGTAGATGATTTAATATAACTTGATGTAATATCCTGTTGTGTGTGAAGGTTTTCCGGATCTCAAACACAGATTTTTTTCGCTATGTCCGTTGAGCGTGCTGAGCCTCCCCCGTGTGACTGCAAGCTGGGGCAAAGCGAGCAAACGAACGTATTTATGTACGATTTCTCTTGTACGATTTGCTGCGCTTGACTGTGGATTAGACTGTTTTTGCCTGGGAGCAGTGACTTGTACCAAGTGGCTAGGAAAGAGATGCCTAGCACATGCATGACACCTGTTGACGGTCGGAAAAAATGCACGGAAGTGGACAGATTCTGAACGGCACGTCCAGAACCTGCGGTGGAGTATGTGTACAAGGTAAACCCGAAGGCGTGGAGTAAATCTAACCTTCTATCTACTGGCACGTGGAAAGTGTTACATCTCAGCATATCGTCACGCGACGGAGTTACTCTTTACAGACGAGTAGACTGAATGGGTAATTACTATCTTGAGGGTATTTTAAATGGGCCACTACAAGCACAACAGTGACGCTTTCAGATAAACTCTCAGGGAACGGGCAGCTTGCTCCGACATGCGGGTTAACTGTACACTTTTCTACAGAGTAAAAACTGTCTGCGGCTTACTCTTTGGGTAAATAAACACCTGGCTCTAAAGTAAAAAAAAACGTCTGTGGATTGCTCCTTTTTACACTTGCCTGATGGGTTTACCCGGGAGGCGTGGGTGAACTTGTTTTAAGTGGCCCGTTTCTGATGCTCCGAGAAAGATCGTGAGACGTGTCCTGGCAGGGGGCTCAGGTGAACACAATTCGTTTTTTTAAGACAGCGCAAAAACGAAGGGGCGCAGAGGTGCGAAACTTCGGGTGCCTTTCAGCCCATCCGGCACATTGGGCAAATTCCGAACTCGGTATCACCCTGGGCGACTGGGTCTAGGAATGGTCAAAGAGCAGGGGTGTCGATTTCTGTCAATGGTTTGGGGGCCGAGCCGAGAGCCCGACAACCTTACCTCCCCCAAATGTTTCTCACCAGATTTAGCCCACTTTATTTTGACCAGCGGAAATTTTTGAGTTCTTCGTTACTATTTATGGAACAAAAATTGCATATATCACCATATATGTACATATATATATATACATCCCATGTTGATTTGGTCGCGTCCAATGTTGGTTTGGGTCCCCCAATATTTTCCGCCGTTTTTAAGAGGAAATGGGCAGTAATAACAAAAAGAGCCGCCGCAATAGATAAGAAAAAGCCAGAAGGTGTAGAAGAAAGCATACAGTGATGTGTCTACCTACTTTGTTATTTTCTGTCTATCTCTTTTATGTGTGTGTGTGTATATATATATATATATATATATATATATATATATGTGTGTGTGTGTGTATATGTATACATATGTGTGTATATGTATATATATATATATATATATATATATATATATATATATATCGACACCCCTGTCAAATACGACCAAATGTGAACACAATCGGAGTCCTCGTTTTCATTTCGGTTTGGTTTACACAACAATGCTGCCGGGAAGAACGCAATGGTCTTGAGAAAAAATATATTAAACTCCGAATTAACACGAACAACCCACATCCCTACGGGCCAGTTTCATTGTCAGTGTCGACACCCAGCATCCATGCCAGCAGCATCGATTCAGTCATCACGGAAGCAGAATATTATTGTCGCCTAGCTTAGTCCAACCGGAGCAGGTTGCCACTGCAGTCAAGATGACTGACCTCGCGTGTCATCTGCACACGACAGCGGGGAGGAGTATCACCATCACCGACCGCTGCCTGGGCCGCGGCGGTGGAGCCTCTCGCCGGCCAATCCGGCCGACTGGCGCTCTCCCCAGACTCACCGCCGGACTATCACAGACGGGACCCTGCCGAACACCGCGCGGCCGACGCCGGCGCCGGCCCGGCCCCGGGCGAGCTCACGAGGCGAAGTACCGGCCCGTGTGCACGGCGTGGCCCGAGCCGACCAGCAGCCGGTCCACGTAGACGTCCGTCGGCCCGCTGGTGTCCACCAGCCGCACCAGCACCAGCTGCTCGCCGGTGATGCTGTCCACGCCGCGCTCCAGCAGCTCGGCCACGAACACGCCGGCGGCCAGCAGCCGCTGCAGCTCGATGCAGTCGTCGATGGTCCAGTCGGAGCCGGCCGGCCGCACGCCGCCCAGCCGCGCCTTCACGGCCTGCGTCGGCAGCCGGCGGAAGGACGACGGCAGCGGCTGCACCCGGCCCGGCTCCAGCGGCACGTAGCTGAAGTCGCCGTAGTCCACGAACTTGATAGTCACCTGGTCGTTGTCGAGCCGCGTCTCCACGCGCGCTCTGCAGGCCGGAGAAAGGGGAGGGGGGGGGGTCAGAAGGCGGTGCGCCAGGCAGAAGGCGAAGGAAGTGTGAGCGATTCAGTGACCGCCGCTGGGTGGACGGCTGTTGTTTCAGTTCGGGATTTGGCGATGTGCCAGTGGGGCACGCTTACGTCCACGCGTCACTTTCGTTTCAGACGAGGAATTCCCCGCCAGCGTCAGGCACTTCAGATGCAGTCACGATTTGGCAAAACAACGACTGACAGAATGGGCGACAAACCGTTGGCAAGTCGTCCAGTGGAGAAGTTGCGGCAGCCAAATGAAAAAAAATGATTCATCTTATGGAAAATTTCCATTCAAATGTGGTTTGCCCCTGGCAAGACATTCACTCGTGTTTTTATGCCATACAAATTGGAGTCAAAACATCCATCATCATTATGGAGGCGGCGTAGCTGTTCCAGAATGGCCGTAACTGTACCATCGCTCACGTATCCGTACCGGTACCGTACCTTACTGATGCGTCTGTACATGTCAGTACCAGAACCCATCATCAGAGGTGTGCTACTATCTGCCACCACTTGTCCACCGGTGCCGGCCCATACCGGTAGCACAGTTCACACTCCGGATGTACGCGTACCTGTACCACAGCTCATCCTCTGGGTTTTTGACGGCGCAGAACTGGCCGCTGGCCACGTTATCCGGCCGCAGGGGCCGGGTGTTGGCCGGCTGGTTGTAGTATTCCTGCATAGAGTGCATCAGCGCGCGCAGCTTACCCCCCTCCAGGTAGGGCTGCACCTGCGCAGCAGAGGAGGGGAGGGGAGGGGGCGTCAGATGCCGCGTGCCGGTCGCGTCAGACTGGGACCAGGTCTCCGTCCCGGCGTGTCACCGGTCACATCGCAAACGGAGGCGACGGTTTCTTGTTGCAGTCATGGTTTCAGGCTACGACAGACAACTAACACCTCCATGACAATTCGTCTGAACTACACAAATGTTCATAAACTCAAGGAACCATCTGCGGTGTGCGGGTCCATCTGGACCCCACTTCATGGTCGAGGCGCACCGTCAATCTAGGTAATGATATTAACTAATCAATACCCCATATTCTCGCGGCAACTGTCATTCGTTTACAAGCGCGGACTCATTGGAAAATAATGGCATCCACTGCCGGTGAAGTCGTATTCAGAGGTACGAGTCACGCCGCGGCCCTTCGGCCCGCGCCTCTGGACGCCGCGAGCCGGCCAGCGGCCGCCGGTCAACGCTCACGTAGATGTTCCAGGGGCTGGAGCAGAAGGAGACGGCCACGTCCAGGTAGCCGTCGCCCTGCTGCACGCGGTATTGCTCGAGCGCCTGTAGCTGCAGCTGGCCCAGGTCGGGCTCGGCGCCGGCCGCCGCCGTCTGCCGCAGCAGCTGCTCGGTGGGGCTGGGTGAGCGCGCCGGCGGGCCGCCGCCCGACAGCGAGGCGCTCGATGACTGGCGAGAGACGGGCGGCGACGGCCGCGCGGCCGTCGCCGAGGTCGTGGACGACTGGCGGGAGGCGCGCTCCGTACGCCTGAGGGGGTGTGGCCGTCACCGCCGGCCCAACAACCGTGCACCGGCCGTCAGCGCAGCGGCCGTGTGGCCAACGTTAGCAGCGCAACCGGCTGTTACTCAGGATTACAGCCGAGCCGAAACACTAGCATGTGCCCACATTCAGAGTGCTACGCAAAATTCACTTCGCGCACACGGTTTGACATACAGTCTTGGTCAAGCATGACCACATCCTGACCAACATACCATAAACACACTACCATCCGCCCCCGTCTACGTTCAGGTACCAAAAAAAAATTCCTCCTCTACGACACGAATACAAGGACGCGAGGACCAATGTTCTCACCCTGTTATACATCATGAACAGGGTAAACCCCACAAAAGTTTGTACAGCCCCATTTCCGGCCGCCCCACGCGCAGGACGTCTCCAAGACAGCCGAAGAGGCGCGCTCACCCGGACATCTGCGCCTCCACCATCAGCGTGGCGTTGATGGAAACGAGTTCGTTGTTGTCTAGCCTCTTGTACGCCTCTACCTCGGGCACGCCGCCTGGCGGGTTTGATGTGACACGAAGCACCACCCGAGTCCCGTCCATCGGCACCTGGGACAGTCACAAACGGCTCTTACGTGAACAGCCACACACAACGGCTCACGTCCAGAGCACAAAACTTCGAACAAAAGCTAATGACGATGCCTCTGTAACATTCATGGAGTAAACGAAGATAATTCAAGAGCCAAGCAATACAAAGAACGGCACGCGAGCGGGTCGTTTTTAATCAGTAAAACACCAGGTGTAAGTGGCCCGGCAACGCCGTAACACGCGACGAGACAACTGAACACAAAGACGTGTCGACACTACGGTCGCTTTGCTGAACGCTTCGTTCGTAAGCGCGTTCGGTGGCAAGCTGTAACTGCAGCGCCCGCCTCCGTCCCGGAGAGCGGCCGGGCGCGGCCGGCCGTACCATCTGGATGAGCCGGAGCGCGGCGGCCTCCGTCATCTGCACGTCGCTGAGTCGGACGGCGAGCGCCTGGGCCGGGAGCGAGAGCGAGTCCGGCAGCGGCCGCAGGGCCGTCACCGGCACCGTCTCCTCGTTACCGTAGTCCACGAACAGCACGGGAACCTGTAAAACGGTCCCGAGCTGCACACAGCACCAACACGGCCAGAAACGCCCACAGCGCCCACATCTGCAACACCACCTGGAGCTGCACACGGCACGCTGTACAAACATTTGCAACACCATCTGAACCTGCACACAGGTCTGGACCTGTGTGCAAACATCAACACTTATCGTTTGGAAAAAAACATCTGCAATGGTCTTCCATGGCAGATGGGATGTCTGTCACAGCACTCAGCAACAAGGCATTCAGTTGTGAACCAAAACCACACCATGATCCAGCAAAAGCACCTTACATCCGCACGACATGACTCCAGAGGAGTCACAACACATCGCCACACGACCACCACGACGCCCCACCAGACCGCGACACGACGTCACCCGGCCATCAGCCGCCACGGCGACACCAGCGGGCGCGGCGGGTCGGCTGTTCGGCTGCGCCGGCTCACCGTCTCCTGGCTGGGCGGCGCCAGCACGCGCGCCCTGTACCAGCTGCCGTCCGAGTACAGCGCCAGGAAGAGGCCGGCCTGTTGCGGCGCGGCCGGCGGCGCGGCGGCCGCCGCCTCGGCCGCGGCCAGCACGCGGTCGATCACCTCCTGGGCGGCGGCCGAGTCCAGCTGGACGAACACGTCGCCCGTCTGGCGCGCCACGTGCACCACGAACGCGTCCACGATCCCGCCCACCTGCGGACGGACGCGGCGGCCGGTCACAAACGGTGGAGACGACCCGGGACCCGGCGTGCGGCGGCACCGGAACAGCAACGAGCAGGCCAGAACGAACTAAAACCGAAAAAATCCCGCAGCGTAGGCACGCGGCACTCAAGGCCACGCGTGATTCCAGCAATGCCGCGTTTCGTCGGCCCCATGTTCACTGTCAGACTGTGCATGTTCATGGTACAGTCTGACACTATGGGCTGCAAGGTACGGCGCCACTCCGTTCTGTTCCACGATAGCAGCGTGGCGTCCGCGACAGAGGGCCCCTGTCCGGAGCCGGCCGGCGCCCGGAGCCGACCGGCCGCCTGTCGTCCGCTCACCGGCGGCAGCGAGGGCAGCGCGTCGGCCTCGGCCAGCTCCTGCAGCGTCTGGTTGATGTTGACGTCGTCCTCGCCGGAGGTGTCGTACAGGACCACCTCCAGCCGACTGTCGCTGGCCTCCACCGCCTGGGCGCGGCAGACCGGCGTCAGGTGGGAGCGAGGGCGCCGCAGAGGCAGGCGCCCCTGCGAGCAGGGCAGCCGACGGCCGGCAGCACGGACACGACGCCGCAGGCCGGGCAAGTCAGACGGCCTGCTGAACGAAGCCAGGCCAGCTTTGTAACATCAGTGAGCAGCAGCAGCTTCAGATGCCGGAGTACGGCGACCGCGTTTGCTTCGTCCGCCCAAGGGCCACACACATTCAGCAGCCAGGCCACCTGGCAAAATGTCAGCATGCCATTTCTGAGGCTGTCAAAAACCGTGACGCCCGCAAAAACGACCCAAGAACGTCAAAACCCGCCAAAGCATCGCAACACGCCTCACCGTTCTCTGCTGCTCGTTACCACACAAGCCCACCACCTGGCCTCACAAACAACGCCCCCGCCGAGCAGCGCCGCTGGGCCCGGCGGCGCCGCCCACCTGGCAGATGAGGCTCTTGCGCAGCGCCAGCTGGCTGAGCGCGTGCTGGGCGCCGGGCCGGTCCGGGTCGACGCCGCTGAGCGAGGCGTGCAGCGCCTGGCCGGGCAGCTGGCCGAACCGGGCCGCGTCCAGCGGCGACAGCTGCCGCGTCGGCACCAGCTCCGTGTCGCCGATGTCCACGAAGAAGGCCGACACCGTGTCGTCCAGGATGCTGAGCACCTGGACGCGGTGCGGCGCGCCGTCCACCTGGTGGCGGAGACGGCAGAGCACTGGCACAGGGTTCGGCTGGTGCAGGAGTGCAGACACAAGGTAAAGGCGCCCGAGTCCCGGCATAGGATACAGCCCGTACCCCGAACAGACCGACACACAGGTAACCAAATACACACCACCCAGGCAGCTCAGTACGAAAATAGGATGCAGGTGCCTCAGAAATGGCACCGGACACGACCTGCCCCAGGGCGGGCACGACGTGCAGGTACCAAAGTGCATAAACAAGGTTCACGTAATCGAGTATCTGTTCGTGGTACACGACAGACGACAAGGGATACGCATAGCTGAGCACCTGACCTGCAGTACCGGAGGCCGACACAGGGTACCGGTGGCACCCCAGTCCAGTACCTGAGCCAGGTAGTAGCCGCCGATGACAGGGCTGACCGGCCGGCGGTCGTCCACCATGCTGACCTCCATCTCCGACAGCAGGTCGTCCAGACGGTCCTGGCAGCGTGAGTCAGCTCCGCTTCAGCACACGCAGGGCAGCACAGAGGTAAGGTCCATCTAAGCCGGCCTAGCCGCGGTCCCAGGCAGCCCCTGCTCAGACGCTCATTCGATGAAAATGAGGTTTGGCAGGGGTTGGTACAGCATTTGTTGAACATTCCGTGACTTGAGAATGAATGCTGCATTTTCCCTAAAGCAATCTTCCAGTATGCGTGCCACAACTCCAGTGAACTGCTGCGGCTGGCACACCTTGCCCAGATCATCTACAAGAAAGTTATACTAAAGAACACATGCGTAAAATTCATGTTTTACATAAGGATAAACACTACCGTCACTGTTCGCCGGGTGGCAGCGTTTGTGCGGCCGACGCCACGCACCGTGTACTGTTCGCCGATGAGACGGAACGCCAGCTTGGAGCCGCTGAACACCCACGTCACGTACACCGGGAACAGCTCGTCCTCGGGCAGCGCCACCGTCTCCAGCCGGGTCAGGCAGTCCGGCTGGCCGGCGGCCGGCGACGCCGGCGGCTTCGGGGAGACGCCGTCCCCGTCCCCCGCGCCGCCGCTGGCGTTCTGCGGGCGCGGCACCCGTCAGACCACGGTGTCAGGAAGCCGCGTCACCACTGCACGCCGACTGCACTGTACTGTACTGTATTGGCCCATTGTAGACCGGTGGCAGTGAGCAGCACGTCCTGGCACCAGCAGTCCGTAGGTAGCGCTGGGGGTCCGATAAGGCGCCCCGGGTCAAACGTGACTGGCGGCTTTAAGAGCGGCCGATGCGGCGCACCAGAACCGGACAGCCGGAGTAACCGCTGCGGAGATTTACCCCCAAGACATCACAAACGCACTCACAGGAAGGCAAATGAAAACATTCGCGACGTCCCCTTAGCCGAGAGACGATCTGTGCCCTGACCGCTGCACATTTACAAACGAAAAATGGCATCCACACGGCCACTTCAGATTTGGCGGGGGCGTGGAGGACAGGATGTAGTGGTGGGTGGGCCCTGTTCACATTCACCGAGGCCGTGGAGTACACGATTTAGCGGCCGGTGGACCCTACTCACACTTACCGGGGCCATCGAGTACACCATTTAACGGCCGGTGGACCGTGTTCACACTTACCGGGGCCGTGGAGTACACGATTTAGCGGCCGGCAGACCCTGTTCACACTTACCGGGACCGTGGAGTATAAGATATAGCGGTCGGTGCCGACACAGTCGAACCGGACCGTGCCCGAGTTGTAGAGCAGGTCCTCCCAATTGTCAGGCACCCGCTCGTGGAAGCGCCGTCGGTACTCGTCCGGCACGGTGTCGCGCCACAGACCAAACTGGCGTGTCTCGAGCAGCTACCGGCAGAGGCAAACAGTTATAACGCCGACTAAAAGCAGACATGTTTCAAGCGGCTGGGGTGTGCAGCATGGAACACGTCTCTATGGACAGGGAAGGAGCATTTTTTTACGGCACACACCAGATACCAAAACCAGATGTTTTGCGATTCAAGAAACATTCCCAATTAGAACGAGTAGGAATGTGTACAAAAACAGTGGAAACGTAAAAGGGTATACGCATGACACAGTGTTCACGTCATGCGTCACGATAAGCGTCACCACTTTGTTTTCAATGCGACTTTATAAAGTGCACAATATGAGCCGAGCCAATCAAGCTACACATCATCTTCCCTATTTGCAACGTCTCTCACAAACGTCCCCAGACAAAATGACGTCACGGCTGACACGGCGGCGCCCTCTCCGGCCAGCGCGCGGCGCGCGGCGGCCGGGTCCCGTGCCGCGGGCCGCACCTGGCCGATCCTGGAGACGATCAGCTGCGGATCCTGGGTGACGGGGGACTCCCGCCGGCTGCTGTCCTGCTGCTGCCGCTGGCGCAGCTCGTCCAGCGCCATCTGGCACACCATGGTCTCGGCCGTGGCCTCCGACGGGCTCTCGGCCGGGTACGTCTGGCACCGCACGTCGCCCACCTGCGGCGGCCGGTCGCCGTCAGGCGGCGCGCGCCGGCGCATGCCGAACCGGGGGCACGGCGGCCGGTCCAGGCGGCCGTCGCGCCGCTACGACTGCCGCGTTTTCCGTCCCGCCGCTGTTTGTGCGGCGGGCGGTAGATGGCTCGAAAAGTCATAACGGAGGCCCGACTCCTCGCGGAAAAGGGAATCAGAATCGACCGTGATTTTCGGAAGCGATTTAAAAGATTTTAAAAGTCGGCGAAATCAGGAGATGACGTACTAGAGCAGCAGAAATCAAGGACCCGCAAACCCGAAACAAATACTGCCACGAGCTCCCATCAATGTGACCAGCACAGGCCAATGCGTCAGATCCACGCAAAAAACTTCACTTCCATTATGATTGTGAGCGATAACTTACCAAACGCAAACATACAAACTCGGTGCCCTGCTTCTCTGCCGCCATCGATGCTAGGAATAGCTTTCACATTCACCTTAGGTACCTACCACGATCCTGGAGTAGAAGCTGGTGACGTGACCCACTGACTTAGGCTGGAACGAAACCGTTTCTAGCTTGGCCTCCGGCAGGCCGTGTTCCCGTATGAACGCTTGCAGCTGCTGTTTCGCGTTCAGCTGTCTACACGGGTGCAGAGAAAACGGCGTCAAAACAAAAGCTCAGGCGGGAAGGTCGACATTCCTCTCTTTCCATGTACATCTCTGACTTTGTCCGAATATAAAAAAAAGTCACGCGAATACTAATCAGGCTTTACTTCACACTGGTAATGCAATTTAACAACGAATCATAGTATCCTGTCCAGCAACCTGGAGCCTCATACATGATCTACGAAAGTCACATCACGACTGGTGAGGTTCCCCGGATGACTGACATTCGCCCGGTGACCACCATCCCATCCGGGTCCCGTGACCACCACCCCCAAATCAACCCGGTGACCACCACCCCAGACGGGCCCCGCCCGTGATCGTCACCGGAGCCGCCCCAGGCCGGCCCGGCGCCACCTGACGGCAGCCGCCGGCCCACGCACCCGGCCGGCGGCTGCTGGGCGCCGCTCCTGGTCTGCGCTGCCGGCGGCGACGGCAGCGGCGGGCTCGGCTCGGTCGGCTGTCCCCACCAGGACTGGGCGCTGGCCGCCGGCGCCGCCCGCGGCCGCAGCGCCTCAGACTGTTCCGGCGACCGCCGAGCCGGCTGCTGCTGCTGCTGTTCCTCCCGGGGTTGGTGGTACTGTTTCTGCTGCTGCTGCTGCGGCTGCAGGGTTCGGCTCGGCGGGGCCTGGGCCCTGGGCGCCGGCGCCGGCGGCCGCTGCGGCTGCCCCCCGCCGGGGTGGCCGGACGGCCGGACGCCGCCAGGCTGGGAGAAGCGCGGGCCGGGCGCAAAGGCGGAACCGGGCCGCGGGCCCGGCCGCACGTTGAAGGTGCGCCGCGGCTGGAAGTCGAACCTGGGCGCCGAGTAGCCGCCCGGCCGCCGGTCTGCAGAATAGAACCGTGCGGCTTACTGAACTGCAGCAGTGGCTCCACCTCCCCGCGAACCACCAGCGACACAGAAGCCCCAGCCAAGTCACCAACGATCAACAACGGCAAGAGTGGGTCACCAGCGGGCCCGAACAGGTCACTAACGACCAACAGTGACCACGAATAGGGCACGAGTCTCCACCAACGACCACCAACCCGTCCGCCGCGTTTCCAACGGGCACCAGCGACTAGCAGGGTAACAACAGCCACCAGTACACCAGAACAGCCATCCACTTCGAGGACTAGGCAGCATCGCGGGAAGTCACCTACGATGACAGAATGGCTCCAACCTATTACCAAAACCCATAAAAACTACACGAAATGTGTTACGCCCTTCGCAGAAAAAGTAATCGATCACGGTAAAGAGCATCAGCTTCGTCGTACCAGAACTAGTGCTGAAAACCACGTGCGGCTGCGTTCTGCACCTCAAACACCAGCACTGAACATCCCGGCGTTTGCACGGAAACCTGACCCTCCGTCGCCGACACGGGCCCCGGCCCGTTCTCATCCCACCGACACGTCCCCAGAGTCGACAGCTACCGAGACCAGCCGGCCGCGGACAAGGCGCGCGGCGGCCCGGCCCACTCACAGGCGCCGTAGGTCGAGCGCGGCACGTAGGCGACAGGCCGGCGCAGCGGCAGCTTCTTCTTGGTGCTCTTCTGGCGCTGCACCAGCGAGGCGATGCCGGCCGTGCTGGCGTCGGCGACGAACTGCACCTGCGGCTCCGGACCGGACTCGTCCAGCTGGCGGCAGGAGGCGGCGCGATCTCAGCCGTGCCAGCTGGGCACGGCGCAGCCACCACAGCCAAACCGCACCGAAGGCGCCGACTCGGCGAGCTGGTAGCAGCGCAGCCCTGATAGCTGCCGCAGCCGGTCAGCACGCCGTTAACAGAAATGTCGCTATCAGTAGGAGTGAACTGCATTCTAAACTCGAGCGTCCCGTCAGCAGGCCCGCAGTATCCGACAGAACCTTCGAATCATTTGCAGACCGCAGCTTCGTTTACCGGCGCCAAAACTCTGGGTTTTCCTGCAGTTGTCAAGCTTACGGTCCTCGACAATGACTCGTCACAATCACCCACTGTAGGAACCTTACCTTACTCACTTAACCCTATTCCCGAAGGGCTAACAGTAAAGCCGATTCGAGGCGGGGGATTCGCTCCCCCCCCGAGATCTCGAGAAACACATCCGATTTCATCGCAACAAACTGCAGCCGATTCGCCATGAAGACTACATTTTTACAAAAGGTTTCAGTATCCTGAAAGGGGTGGGTACGGGGGGACAAAAAGCCAAAATGAGGAATATTTTTGGACTTGTTGTAGCTCTGCTGTTTACGGATCGATTTTGATGAAATTGACATGAATCGAGAGACTACGGATGGCGCTTTTACCACTGGTCCATACGTTTTAAATTTTAAGAAAATTCAGAGGCATTCACAGGGTTTCGAAAATGGGATGATTACTTTTTCAAAAAACTGAATAAAGAAGGTTAAAAACGCCTTTTTTGCTTCTAGAAGTTATGTTATGCTGAACAAGGACAAGTCATATTACACTGTTTGCATAACAAAAGCATAGGCGGCGCCAGCGACATGAAAAAGAGGGAACTGTACATCACATGTTCATCACATCAACTTACGACCTTTGACCTTAAATGGCCTCCAGTGACCTTAGAGTCACATGGAATGATCTCGAGAGTCACATGAGAATGATAGAGTCAAATGGAATTATCTCGAGTGCATTTTGTATTGTCTGAAAACGTTTTTGGATTTACTCTTCTTCTAAAATTCCATTTTATGACTGTTGTGATATAGGGTACATGTACTGACATTTTAGGTCTCAGCTCGTGACCCAACCTGATTTCAACCTAAAACTTGGCACACTTGTTGAGAGCACCCTTCTACGTCATATATATTCCAGGTCGGGCATTTGGAAAAATAATGCCAAGATTACTGCTATGTCAGGGCCAAATTTTGACTTTTGGCCCTGACCTGACATTGTGGAGTGATTTTGGATTAATAAAATCATATCTGTCTACTTACCCAACTTTTTACCTATGCACCTCTATCAAGTTTGAAGTTCTATCTCACAAACACTATTTTTGGCAGCCATTTTCATTTTACACTCAACAGGGCCAAAAATAGCCTGAGGTGCCTCCCAAAAACGTTGCCTGGCGCCGTTCCGGAACAAAACAGAAGTAAGAAATTTGGGTGTAGTAAGTAGAAAGAATAAATTGGAAAAGTGGCAAAGTTTCGTGAAGTTGCGTCAAAAACCCTGGAACTGGCAGACAAAAAAACTGAGGGGAGGTGGATTCAGCCACCCTGCCAGGAATAGGGTTAAAGGCATAACAACACTTGACTTTGAACCTTTCACTCATGATAATTCCTTACACCCTCTACCTATCCCGGAAAGTTCGCGTTTCTAGCTGTTACCGGTTTCCGAGGTCAGAGAGCAGAGTTGGGGGATGGGGGCAGCGGTCAATTTCACCTACCCACCACACAATTTTGCTCACCACAAGTTGTCCTCCAAGGTCCTGCATTGCAAATGTTAACAAATACTGTCATTGGTACAAGGTAATGCCTTAACATGCTGTTCTCCAAAGCACTGTGATCCACCACCGACTGCATAACCAACAACTCACCCGGACGACATCTGGTATAGATCTCAGGTAATCTTCCAGGTTTCTGAATCCATTGTCCCTGAATGGAACAGGATAGCCCACCAAAGTCTGGAAGTCTCCTGAAAAGGGCAGATTTTAATGAATGAGCCAAAACCTTCCCTGTGTATTTATTACATCATGAGGTGCATCCCACAAGTCACTCCAGTGGTGAAGTGATGGAAAACTTCTATATGGCAACACAGTAATGCCAGATTCAACATGCTGAGGAACCAATACAGAGGAGAAAATGGATTAGAAATAACCTATCACAAGTCAACTTCAATTTAATGAGCTGCTTGCAACTGTAGGTGAAACTCTATTAGGCAATGAACCCATTGGAAAAAATTGTGTGATACATGACTTCATGATTGGTTGCTTGCTTACAGGTACTGTAAACACTGGCTTACGTTTTAGTTCTCGGAGTGACAAGCTGCCTTTGGTGGAGATCAGACATGACCTGATGAGGCTTTTAGTCTCCTTGTCAGCCATCTTAAGACCTGAAAAGAAAACACTAAGATTCAATGATAATTAACCAACACGCCAAGGATCAATCTTGCCACAGTATTCCATTTTGTGCAGTATTGAGGGGCTAGCCACTGATGCATTTGTACATGCAGCACAAAACACCACAAAAATCAGAGTTAGAAACTTTTGGACATCTGGTAGTTTAAGCCCTTAAAAACAAAGTTTAAAGTGGCATGCTTAAAATCAATTTTGATTCCTTATTTTTTAGGTTCTTAAAACTATATTGTGGAAGTTTCTGGTCATTATTTTGTTAGCCAACATTTCCAGAGAATAGGAAATGCTTCATGAGCATTACTGCATGCCTTTACATTTTGCTTACTGAATATCTTTAAGAATACCTTTCCTTAAGCCAAGCCAGAATTGAGGGATGGTGATGCAAAGTGAGGCTATCTCTCAATGAAATAGGTCTGGCCATGACCTGCAACCATCTTCTGATGGGGCCAAATAATGTTTACCTCTAATTTCTGTTGACAGGTGTCCTGAGGTTCAGTCTAATGTGACCAAAGCCAAACTTGAAATACCCATCAAGTGAACAATTTCATATACTGTGATTGAAAACAATGCTCATGGCTGATGAAACTACATATGCATAATATCCTTAGTACTGATCTTCATGGCAATTTGCATATTTCTAGCTGGAGCTCCAGCTCTATGCAGCTGTTTGTGCTTCCACTAACATTATCAAAGGTTTTGTTGTCATAGCTGGCCTTGCTTAAAGTATCCTATAACAGGTGGTCAACCAAGTCAAGGCATACAGTTCATGTTGGGAAAGGTCCATAGAGGACAAGATTCATATTGGGAAAGGTTGATTCCTGGTTAGAAGGGTGCAGTTAGACTTGGCTGGGTCCAACAGAGGTTAGGTTAAGTTAAGTTAGGCTAGCTTACTATTTTACGTCCATTCCTTTTCCAATACCAACTTTTTCTGATATGGGCCTTAAGTTTACTAAACTCTGGTTATGAAAGTTTTCCTTAAAAAACCTGTTCTCTTACAAGGCATTCCATACAAACCTTTTCCAGTACAAATTTAGCCCAGTATGCAGTCCATAAGATACAGCCTAGAGCCCAGTATCTGCATGACTTAACTTCTTTGATGGACAGAGCCAAGTCAGATTGCCCCTTTTATCAGCTTAGGGCTTCCAGGGTGTTGTGCCTATGGTACAATATTACACCCCATGAACATTCCTCTGCATGTAATGAAAGGTGGCAGAACACCCTGTCATGTTAGTGTGGAACATGAGTGTATGTATCAGACAGTTCTATGGATGCCATCCATGGTGCCAATATCACAGGTGATGAGCTATTAGAGTGAATGCATGCCTGCCCATCTGTATCATTTGCTCACACAATTAAATTGCTTCTGAGTGGATGGGAAGCAATTTTATTTAGTATGGATAATATGGCTTCAAGAGGGTTTGAGAACTAGAGTATGGTTTCCAGAGCTATATCACAGACCATTTTCTATTTGTTACACATTGCCAAGAATACTGCTTCACCTTCCTTCTGAAATACCTATACAAAACCACTGCAACAAAGCTGAAGGACAATTTACCCATATATCAGGTTCCCCTAAATTTAGCAGTCCAAACCCAAGTGTCTATGACCAACTTGTGCCAGTATACTCAAACTAAGATACAATGAATGCAACCCCACTGCTCAATTTTCATATGAAGTAGTTTGTCAGTGGTTGGGCTAGAACATGCTGGCTGACTTGAGTATTACAGATAGTTATCAAAGGCCAGACTCTAAGCCAGTTCTTTGAAGTTGCAGTGTGTTTTTTGAGAATGTTATGTTTTTCATTTTGAGACAAACATGGCACAGCAGTGTTGTTACTGCTTCTCCCATTACGTTTTTTTTTTAAGAAGACGGTTACAGTAATGTGGCCCCAATTTAACCTGCCACTCCAAAGCATGCTGTGTCACTGCAGTTCCAAAAGTTTTGAAAGCTGCCCAAAACCTTGCTTTTTGCCCCAACTACATCTTGCCAAAATCTGCTACATTTTACAGACTAGCCTGCCCCATGTTGTCAGTGCACCATCCTTGCACCAATGGAAGCATGGCCCTGACCAGTCTGCAAAACATGGCAGTTTTCAACAAGATCTTGTTATGACAGCACTGAGGCAAGAAGCCAGGTTTGGGACAGCTTTCAAAAAAATTGGACTGTATATTTTTGGACCAACATCAAAAGTGGAGCATCATAGCCACAATGGGACAAGTTGGATGGGGACCCATTACACCATCATGTTTCTGAGGAAACACTGGTCCACATGCACCAACTGTGCCAGTGTGCCACATTTACCTTAAATGCATTACAGATATGCTATTTTGCCAGAAAATGCACAAAACTGTCAAATTATTGCAGACTACAAGGCCAAGTGTCCTAAATTTGATGAAAAAAAAATTCTGACAGGTCGGGTACGTGATCACAATCTGCCCTCAGGGGAGCGGTTTTCTGCCACATTTGGGGCAAAACTAAAGCTGCGCAAAATATGTTGCTAACCACTGCACCATGGATTGCTGACTGGCATCTTGACTACCACAAGCACTTCATCTGCTCTGCCCTCCCTGACACAGTATCATGCATGTGTCCTTGAGGGTGACAGAATGACAGCCCATAAGCCTCATGTGGCCTGTATGATTCCCAGATTACCTAATGCAATGTAATTTTAACTGGCTGATAGCTGAAAAAAATGAAGGAACATTTTGCATGCTACATTCTCAGCCAAACAAGAAGCATCTGCTCTTCTCCTCTCAAAGACAATAACATTCAGAGGAAAGAAAGTAAATTACATCATTCACATTTCAACATCATTTATGACCACGTTTTATAAAGCAGATGAATATTCTCACATCAGCTATGGTACCCAAAATCTAGAGATGTTCCTTTCAAAGACCTATAGAATTACACAAAAACAATTGCCTTTGGGGTGCTCAGTCGGCACCAGGCTGCAGGCGCATCATGGCAAGCGCACGAGCTCTACCCATGCAACTCATTTTTCATTGTCAAAATCGCATTATTCATTCTACAAAACTCTGATTGTTGGGTGGCCCATCATGCTTAGAAACCTGTTCGTGTGCATTGGATAGATGAGAATCCTTTTGTAGGAAACAGCAATGCCACCTCCTTGCAGCGTTCTACACGCCTCATTTCACTTGCCCCCAGAGCTTGATGCTCATCGCGGGATATTTACTCGGCTTGAGCATGACGTCATTAGCTCCTTAATTAAGAAGCTCAAAGAGACTGAGAATGAGCCCTCACGGATAAAATATGCCATGAGCAAAAGGAGCGCGAAGTCTCAAACTCTCGACAACTCTGAAATAAGTTCTACAGTGTTGCATTAGTACACATTGGCAAATGAGTGCGGCTCAATCGCGCATTTAAGGCGTTCCCACCCATAGGCATCCGGTAGTTTTCGGATTAGGATAACTTACTGAGCATCCGACTGTGTGCATGCACACTGACGGTTTTATGTTTCACCCCTTTTTAATTAGGTGACAAAGTACACCAATAACGTCATGAAACGGATATTAGCAAATGTAAACAAATGATCTCAAGCCAAGGTAAGATCTGCACATGTGAACGGGAAGTGAAATGAGCCACGATGTCTGCGCCACATTGGCTCATGTTTGGCACATGCCCTTGGTGCAGAATAGAGTTTCTAAAGCCTGAAATCTGTTTTTGAGGCCATGAGAAAGAAATGCGTACATACAAAGTTTTTATCCCTGCAAACAGCTCTTTTCTTGTTCAGCGATGAGACGTAAGAGTTATTGCTACATGGCGGAATAAATAAGACACAAACGGTGCAGTGTTTAGGCAGGGAATTTACCGATTATTCGGAATTAAGAAAACGAAATAATCCATCAAGAGGAATGACTCATGAATGATATTTTACATCTTTCATTAGAAAAGTAGGTGGCGCAATTCGAGCGCCAAACATTTCGTGACCTTGGGACCCATTGATTGTAAACAGAACAGGATGCCATGCTTGTGACGCAGGTGCTGCAAGAGATCGTTTAACAACAAAGGAGGGACGACTGACTGACGCTTGACGAGACACACGACTTGACACAAGAGCATGACGCTAATGGGTTAATCAAAAAGACAGAAAACAAACAACAAAGGGGTGCGTCGTCCGAGAGGGTGGTGAAGTGTTACGTGTCTGTCAAGGAGTGCATCCACGTGTAAAAAGACATTTGGCCTTGATTTGGCGCCTCATTGGCTGTTTTCAAGTCAGGGTTACGTGTTATAGACGACTGACCGACGCCCGACGAGACAGGAGACTTGACCCAAGACTTTGGAGACCTGGGCCCAAGAGGCTGTGTCCTAACTCACAAACGAACAGACAAGTGGCGTGTGACTGTGAAAAAAATCCTCGGACAGCAGTAGGAATCCTCGGCGGTTGGAATCCTCGGACGGCAGTGAATGCAGTTTCCTCAGGGCTAGATAGTCAAAGGCCTTGGTTCTTCAAGTCAAGCATCCATCTGTAAGTACACATTTAGGAGTAAATTATCTTCATGTTGTGGACTGAACAAATGATGAAGTTAACATTTTCATTAAATCTATAAAGGAGTAATCCAGGCATTGCATTTAAACACTTACAGCAGTTTGTCATCTTAAAAATGTTGGCCATATATGAGACTTGCCTGCAGGATATGTGTCACCGTGGCAGGCATCAACTCACCTTAATAGTTCGTCACCTGCGACAGTGGCGCCACGGACGGTGGCCGTGAGACTAAAGACGGAGATTCGCTGTCCACACTAACGACGAGGTATTCCGCCTCCTTCCATTGATTGCAAGGGGCGTTCATAGGGCGTAAGGTTAAGCTGTATGTGCAACACTGTGCTGAAGGCGCAGCATAGGATACTAGAGGCCGCAGACGGGTAGAAGGGTGCGATCGGACTTGGTTGTCTGCAATGAAAGCACCCTATTAGGTTTTATCTCAAAAGGGATCGTGTACCAGGTTAGGCTCGTCCTGGAAAAGGCTCGTAAGAGAAAAGGTTCATAAGGAAGAAGGGTTTTTAATTCAAGGTTAGCAAACTTAAGGCCCATATCAGGAAAGTTTGGTATCGGAAAAGGAATGGATCTACATTAGTGACTTAATTAAACCTAACTTAACCTAACCTGGCCTCGTTGTTAGACCAAGCCAAGTCCGATCGCGCCCTTTATTGGCCTGCGGCCTGTAATATCCTATATCGCGGCGTTGCCCCTTCGGCTCAAACCCCTAACCAGCCTTTTCCGATACAAATCATACATGGACCTTTTTCAGTATGAACCTTATGCGTAGGAACCTTTGGTTACGAATCATTTCCCACACGAATCCTTGACTTACAGACCTTGGCCCCTTACCCTTGTTGGGCTGCTGGAGGTAATGCACGACCACCCTGTATTCTGATTTACTCACCAATGGTGAGTTCAAAGCACTAGCGGGCGGACCATTTCGCGTTTTCGTTGGTGGCCGTTGGAGGCACCACTGTCGCGGTTGAGTGATTAGGGTGAGTTGACGCCTGCCCGACCATCTGGGGTTATGTGACAACAAAGATAGTATTAGGGTGATAATGACTTGAATAATGTTTTCTGTGGATGTTCCTTTTCTGACTTAGGTGAAGTGGTATGCAAAAAGCACTATGTATTTCACTCAGGAAATGATTTTGGTCACATCTGCACCATATGTTGTCAGTGTTTCATATTTGTGGAGGACCATTGTCATGTTTCTGTTCACAGTAGGTCAAAGTCATAATGTATATCATAATGTTGGTTATATTTGCTGTATGCCAATGGCTCCATGATGATTGAAGAAGTGAGAACTGAGATAGGACAATTGAACCAATGAGAACTGAACCAGTGGCAACTGGACAACTTGGACAACTGGACCAGGGACAGCTGAACTAATGACAATTGGACCTGGAACAACTGAACCTGGGACAACTAAGCCAGCGACAGTTGAGCCAGTGGCAACTAGCCGATGACAACTGAGCCAGTGACAACTGAACCAAGATGACTGGCTCAGTGACAACTGCCCTAGTGACAGTTGAGCTAGGACAGTTGGGTATTCTAGGTGCAGGCATCCCACTTGTCATAACTCCAGAAATACACATTGCTACAACATCATATTGGTACCAGAAGATGTGCATTAAGAAATAGCCTGATTGAAGACATTTAGTGCCCAGTCAGCATCACAACTTCCTCAAACTAATCCCCCAAAATTATCCAGTTACCCACTGCCTCAACAAGTAGCACCAGTTCAAAGCACAGAACATCTCCAAGAAACAGATCAACACCAGCTTAAGCATTAGCTGTTGGCAAGGTGCCCATCAATAAAGGACCTATCAAAATGTGGCAGTCTTGAAACACGAAGCAAGCTGAGATAGTACAGGAGAGGGAAATGGAGGTGGACTGGAACTGAATGAGGACAGGCATGAGTGCCTGGGAGGGAACAAGGACAGAGAAGGAAAATTGGGTCAGTGCAGAAAGAGAGTTCAGAACAGGGAGACAGATGAGGACTGTGACAGGATGGTTTTGGAAGAGTGGATTGATTTGGGGATGGTATGGAAAAAGGCCTTGGATGGGAAAGGGATTAGTAAAGGGATGGAGATGGGACAGGGACAAGTAAGGGATTTGGGGTGATATTGTGAAACAGGACTGGGATGGAAAAGGGGAAATGGATGGAGACAGGACAGGGACAATTAAGGGGATAGGAACAGGAGTGAGACAGAGCCACATGAAAAGCAGGGCAATAATATAGAATAGGAATGGGGAAGAGGGACTGTAATGGAGCAGGGACATGAAGTGGATTGGGATGGGACCAGGAAGGGGAGAGATGGAAAGTGAGAAGAAGGATGAAATAGAAGTAAATATGGACTAAAACAGAACTGGTGGGGTGATGGGATATTGGATAGGGCTGTTAACCTGGCCCTGACTGTAGTATTTTTTTTCCATTGGCTGGAAGGGCCTTTAACACCCTGGCCCTGTTATATTGAGAAGATGTGGTTCATTCAAGTGGCAATTGCTAGCCCCATCTCCTTACTTGTCACTGTGCCATCTCCATCCCTTTGCCTGCCCCTTTCCCAGCCCAGTCCCTTTTCACCATTCTGTCCTAATACCCTGCCATGCCCATTCCCTTATTCCTCATCTCTCTCTCCCATCCCCATCCAGGTCCTCCTCCATATCTCTATACTGTCCCAGTTTTCTTTGTCTGTCCTTGTTCCCTCCCAGGCACTCCTGTCTGTCCTTGTTCAGTCTCAGTCCGTTTCCCTATCGCGTTCGAGTACCGTCTCAGCGTGTTTTGAGTTTCGAGACAGCAACATTTTGATGACCCTTCAGTGAAGTCATATTTCACGACACCTTTGTCAACCGTCACTGCTTAAGTTGGCGTTGGTCTGTCTCTCGGAGATGTTCCGTGCTTCGAAGTCATGTTGATCTGAGAAAGTGTGATTTTGACGAAGCACTAAATGCCTTCGATCAGGCTATTTATTAATTGCGCATCTTTTGATACCAGTATGGCGTGCTAACTACGTGGATTTCTACAGTTCTGAGAAGTGGAAGGTCTGCACCTAGAATATCAACAACTGAGCCAAAGGAACTGAACCAGGGACAACTGGACCAGGCATGACAGAACGAGTGGCAGGGGAGCCAGTGACACTTGAGCCAGTGACGGCTGAACCAGGGACACTATTTGGCCACCTTTGGTATTGCCCTAGGGCACCACACTGCAAGTGACACCTAACAGAGCTATGCACAGGTTTCAAGATGTGCTGGCTAATGCCCTCAGGGTTGTTGCTCTGCATTATTGAGCATACCAGTACTCCTTGGTCGGTACCAGTACCGTTCGATTGAGGTCGATTGCGGTACTTGGCCGAGCACTTTCGATCTGACCGGACGGGTGGGGAAAGCTATGTCATCCCTTGAAGCTACACCCCTGTTTGGCTCAGGTTTGGTTAGGAGCGAGGTGACTAGCACTATGGGCATATCCACTACGGAGGACACTGGGGGACATTGTCCCCAGTATTAGGAGCGAGGTGACTGGCACTATGGGCATATCCACTACGGAGAACATTGGGGGACACTGTCCCCAGTATTAGGAGCGAGGTGACTGGCACTATGGGCATATCCACTATGGAGAACATTGGGGGACACTGTCCCCAGTATTAGGAGCGAGGTGACTGGCACTGCGGGGATATCCACCACGGAGGACATTCGGGGACACTGGCTCCAGTATTTTTCAGGATCCTAAAGGCTGTTGGATACGGTCTTATCCCAACAACAATGTCCCCAGTAGTTCAGGTGTTGTGGTTATGCCAGTGACTGGCACGGCGTTTAAGCTGTCTCGAAGGCATTTGAACTGGCGTAGCTAGGCGCCAGTGGCATGGAAGTCACCGTTTAGTGTTCACCGCATAACCTGTATGTCAGCTGCATACCAACTCTGCTACGACTGAGGCTAGCTGGATGTGGTTTGGCTGTCACTGGCTCGGTGGTCACTGGTTCATTTGTCACTGATTCAACGGTCATTGGGCCAGTGGCCCTGGTTCAGTAGCACCGGCGCAGTTGTCCTTGGCTCATTTGTCACTGGTTCAGTTGCTGTTGGTCCAGTTGTCACTGGGCCAATTATCACTGACTCACTTGCCACTAGTTCAGTTGACTCTGGGCAAGTTGTCACCGGTTCAGTTGTCACTGGCTCAGCGGTCAATGGCTCGATTTTACTGGTTTTGCTGTCACTGGCCCAGTTGTCTCCGGCTCAGCTGTATGGTTACCGTAAACCCTCGCCCGACGGTCGGTCGGCGCCATACATGCCCGACGGGGGGGGGGGCGGTTGACTACCCCCCCTCCAACTCACGAACGGTTGGTCGCACGATAAAAGTAAGCACACCGTTGGAAAGCTCGTGACGAGTAGAGCTCGAAACTAGTCTCATTTTTAGTTTCCGGTAATATGTAAACCATTACGCTCTTTATATGTTTTCTCATAGCCACCTTCATGAAACCGAGAAACGGCCTGGATCTCAAGGGCTGTGACAAATAAAGTCTAAATAAGGGCACCAGCGGACAGGTAAAAGTCCACAAATGTACACGTACACGCCTAATTTCTCTGATCTGTTTCACATGTACGCGGAAACGTTGAGTGAAAGACACAGCGATTTTCTTAGCGCTGCACGGCAGGCGCCGCAGACGAAACGCGATATGAAATTAACGGGGACTTACTTTAGCTTTCTCTTATTTTCGCGAAATACGTCTTTCCAAACGTTGTTTCTTGACCCTAGTGGGCCTTGTGATAGTTTTTCGTGCTTAAATGTTGAAAAACGTATTAGTTATCAATCTGGACAGTCGGTGGAGTTTTATTTGCGAGAACCACTTTATTTCCAGAATTCGAAATGTTTTTAAACTTTTTGGTTTTCATGGTGTTATTCGCAGCCGTGCCAACCAGTTCTGCGATTTTTAAACCCGATCTGAGTCGTTCATCGTCGATGTTGATGGCTGTGCGTTTTGACTCAAAACAGTTATTCGTGATCTGACCTCAGGTCAGTAGTCGGAGGTCACTGAAACTCTGCTCATTATCGGAAACTGGATGTCTGGATCTCCCTACACTCAAATTGTGATAACAAATTACGTCAGTTTAAAAAAAAAGGCGGCTTATGTTTGAAACGGGCTTGACCTTAGGCCAATGACCCGGACATTTCCGAAGATCCGAAATAGCAGATTTGTTGCATTTATCAAAATCTCTAGCACTTGAAAGTTTTATTGTGATGTTATCTTTTGCGAAGAAGTTGCAGGGCGCTAAACTTTTTTGGATATGGGTTCACTTCACCTGACCTAGGTCAGACAGCATTTAATTACACAAGGTTTCGTGGCGCTGCGTTTGTTTTTCTTCTCTCGCAAACTCGGGAAAACTTCAGGGGCCTTCAGCCCCCCCCCCCCCCAGTCGGGGCGTGTAATATAACACGTTATATGTAATAATGTAACATGTGTTTGGTGTCAGTGCCTAATATGACATCAAGATATATACCTTTTAATATATTATGACTTCCTCATTGTCACTGGGGTACCTTCCTAGCATAATTACCGATTGGTACACGAAATACAGGACTTATTGTGACCACAGCAAAACCACAATGTGTCTCTGACATACAACAAAGAGATACTACACCCAAGTCAGCTAAGAAACACTACACCACTAAGTTTCAGGGTAAACTCGCCTTGCACTGATTTAGTGAGTAGCCAGACC
The DNA here is from genome assembly GCA_030062745.1 of Capitulum mitella. NCBI lineage: Eukaryota > Metazoa > Arthropoda > Thecostraca > Pollicipedomorpha > Pollicipedidae > Capitulum > Capitulum mitella. The sequence goes on along the minus strand of CP099841.1, from coordinate 13,612,909 downwards.
TCGTAGTGCTGGCAAAAGTGCAGTAAGCACGTAACTTCTTCGTTGTATAGCCTCCACTGTGGCTATCTTGTCATGCATATAACCTTGTTTCCTACGGGCGCGCGGCTCAAGCTTTTCGGCGGCGACTGTGTACAAATACTTGTGTTATTTTGTCAGTCAGTTTGGCTGATTGGTTTATAGTTATAGTTTATTGGGAACGTCAGTGGTGGGCCATAGAAACAAAACGGGTGGTTGTAGTCTCTTAGAAGAGTTGATGATGTATGCAGAAAACCAAACCATCATTCTTATTTCCTTATTTCTTCCCTGTTTTTTTTCTTGGGTCCGCCCACATCACTGCCTGCACAAGTATTTGTCGTATTTGTATTTCCTGTAAGTGTCATTATTGGGTTAAAAAGAGAGATGTAGTACATCTTTGGTAGGCGTCATATGACCACGAACTCTGTGCGCCGTTAAGCCCCATTAAGCATTGAATCAGAAATCCTTAAAGGTGTATTCACCTAGCTCAATCCTTGCACGTTTGTGTATATATATATATATATATATATATATATATATATATATATATATATATATCACTAATCAGGCGAGGACACGTTTGAAATGACCACAAAATAACCTGACATCTCCCAGGAGCTTCCTTTGGATCCGAGCTTGGTCCATGCATTACGTCCAAGTTTTGATGTAATATTTGAAAACGATACGTGAGAAGTCACAATTTCAGCATGATAGCGCAAATGGTTTGGCTTTGGCGCTAGAAAACGGGGGGGGGGAGGTAAGCGATTCGTCCCCGTGCATGAAACTTAAGTTAACACTTGCACGGGCGGACTGTCAAATATAACGCGCTCGAATGGGGGGAGGTGGGGTGGGGGGGGGTCAATTTGACCTCCCCTAAGGTCTCGAAAAGTGACCTTCGGAAAGTAAAAACGGTATTGCGTCATCCGGGTCCGTCAGAAAGAACGCGGGCGCGTAATGCAAGACGGAAGGCAAAGCCTGTCGGATCCATTTCATTTGGACACCTTTTTACCCCAACCTGTATCATACCTCGGTAATTTTGGGCGCTGCATTCAAAATCAGCATCAGAAGACATCCTAGAAAGCAAGTTGTTGCAGAAACGGGTGTACCAAGGTTATATAAGTTCATCTCAGGTCAGTGACTGGAGATGACCTAGATGAAATCAAAACCATCGGAATGTTTGTTAAGTCATCCCAGACATTGTTCCGTACCATGGTAGCCTTGAATTAGGCACTAAAGAACACATTGGTGGCGTTCCATTGTTTAGCCTTTACAGAAGACGGGTAGTGCGAACACTTTTTGATCATTTCTCCGTTACCTTACCTGATATCGACCTGAAACGTAGTACACGGGCATAAGATAAAGTGGTCTTTTCATATGTCGCGTGTTTGGCTGAGATGTTTAGAACAGAGGTTCTGTGTTTGGAAATAATTTTATAACTCGTAGCCAGACCTCAGATCAGTCAAATTGTTTCTGTGTTTTGGTTGGTTATCTGTGCTCCCGTAAAAAGTTTGAAAGTTTTTCTTTACAACTGTATTCATGGCAGCAGTTTTAAGTTTACCCTAAAAATGACCATTTTTGGAAACCAGGACGAGACTTTGGCCCGCACTTACTTGGTGGTACTGAAAGACCTTGACGTTTTTCTTAAAATCAAAAGATTTGCTATTCAGTTTTGTGTACCTGTGCCAATTCGCTGCAGCTTATGGGACCTCTTTCGGAAGAGCCTCAGGGGGATCAAATTGACCCCCCCCCCCCTGGGCGCGTGTTGAAGCTGTGTAGTATATCGATATATGACGGAATGGGGCTCAGGGAATATGACCTTGACCCCCCAGGATAAAAACAGAGCTCCGACATTCGTCAGGAACGAAGCTTTGCGTAGAATATTACATCGGGCGGGTATGGGTACGTTGACGGTACAGTGGTGAAGTACCCGGCAGGTCGGCTGACGATGTTACGTCGATGTCAAGGTTTTTGTTATACTAAATTTCTGGCATGATTGCCGTTTGATCCGTAACGCCAGTTAATAAGAAATGTTGCATTGACCCGTGCCCGACTGTGGATCGGAGCCATGCCTGACTGGGGCGGGAGGCGGTTGACCGCCCATTCTAACTCCCGATCGGTTGGTCGCACGGTAAAAATAAGCACACCGCTGGAAAGCTAATGACGAGTACAGCTCGAAACTGACCTGATTTCTAGTTTTTGATAATAAGTGAGCCATTTGCGCCCTATATATGTTTCCTCATAGCCACCTGCATGAGATCGAGAAACGGCCTGGATCTCAAGGGCTGTGCCTAGTAAAGTCCAGAAATAGGCGCCAGCGGATAGGTAATGGTCCACAAATGCCGATACACGCCGAATTTTTCTGATTTGTTTAACATGTACGCGGTAACGTCGAGTTAAAGACACGGCGATCTCAGCTGCACGGCACGCGCCACAGACGAACGCGAGATGAATTTAACGGGAACGAATTTTAATGTTGTTCTATTTCCGCGAAATACGTCTTTCGAAGTGTTGTTTTTGATCCCAGTGGTTTTTGCGATAGTTTCTCGTGCTTAAATATCGAAAAAATTCATTAGTTATCAGTCTACACAATTTGTGAAGCGTTATTCTCAAGAACCTGTTTATTTCCAAAATTCGCATTTTTTTTTAACAACTTGATTTTCATGGTATTATTCGCAACTATGCCAGCCAGTTTCATTTATGGCTGATTTTGATGGCAGTGCGTTTTGCCTCGTAATAGTTATTCGTGACCTGACCTCGGGTGAGTGGTTGGAGGTCATTGAAATTCTGCTCAATGACGGCGATTAGGTGCCCGAATCTCCCGAAACTCAAATTGCTACAAAAAATTCCGTCAGTTTTCGAAAAAGCGACATGTGTTGAAAACGGGCTTGACCTTAACTCAGTGACCCGGACATTTCCGAAAAATCCGAGATAGCAGATTTGTTGCGTTTACCAAAAGTCTCTACCCCCTGAAAGTTTTATTGTGATATGATTTGCGAAGAAGTTACAGGGCGCCGAACTTTTTTGGACATACGTGCACTTGACGTGACCTAGGTCAGAGACCTTACTTTACCTGAGGTCAAGAATTTGGTACATGGTGTAAAAATGATCAAGTAAAAGGTGCACAAAGTTTCGTGGCGCTGAGTTTGTTTTCTCTCTCGCAATCTCGGAAAGACCTCGGGGAGGGGGACGGTCAACCGCCCCACAGTTGGGGGCGGGTTAATATCGGGGGGAGGGGATGGGGTCCTGGATAGAGGCTTGACGGTACCCCGTGAACGGTAGGCTCCGATCATTGCCAGAAATGGTCGGATCGGGCATCGAGGATGTTGGTGCGTCTGACGTGGCCGTGTGGCACGCTCTTGGCCATGGTCTCTTGTGATATTCACATGAAAAAACATTCGCCAGTCGGGACTCGCCGCATTCCCCTGCCTGTTAACACCATGACGTTGTACCCAATATCACGTGGTGAAACTCGAAATGAAGTGCTTCAGATGTTTCAGTTTTGGGTACTGCGATGCTACTGATGTCATGGAGTAAGATCAGGCTCCACGTGAGTGGCATCGTGTAGAAGGGCACGATACAACATTTTCTTTTGTGTTTCGTGAAACTCCTGCAAATAACCAAATGGAAAGATTAGGAATTAAACGGGTTCATCGCAACGAAACGAAACTAAGACGTAAGTCATTGGTTCAACAGGCTAGCAAGCCTAGCGCGAAAAGGCGATTGAAACGAGCCGTGGGTGATGAGGATCTAGGCGACCCATTGAGTTCGCCTGTTCGTACCGCGCATTTCTTCTGTCCAGGCGATCGTTACAAACGTCACGTACAGATCTGAAGCGAACACGCGCTTACGTCGAGGTTCTTCGAAATTTGTCATGCAACATGGGTTCACATGCGAATGAAAATATTTGTCACTACCGATCAGTTCGTCAACCATTTGTTTCTGGTTCGTCGTAAGCAACAGGATTTCTGCGAAGCACGGCAGTTGCTCGTAATACAGACATTGCACATTGATGCACATAAACACGCGGTCTAAAGGTGTACCGAATTATGATCCTTTGAGAGACGTTCATCCAGCTTGTATTTAAAAATCGGAAAGGTAAGCGCGTTTCGCAGCTTGAGTAATAGGCCGTTCCACGGCTGGCACACGCAACTTAAAAATGAACCCCGCGCAGACCGTGTGCGAACACGCGGCGTCTGTTGCACGGGCAGAATCGCTGGCCGTCGCAGGTGGCCCTGGTGTTTCGGCAAGACGCCGCGGAGCTACTGATGACGCATCGGTGTGTCCGCTCAGGTTCGTTGGCGTCGCTGAACAGTCGGTACGTGATATGTGGGCTCCGTTCTACGATCATGGTATCCACTTAAATCCAGCCTAACTGTGATAGCACAGGAGGCCTCCGTTCACGGTACTCTAGGCCTGTTACCACGCGGGCGCCGAAATTAATGTCGTTCCGCACTCCCGTTCGGTCCGATCAGCTTCTTCAGACAGCTACGCAGTGGCGTATGTGGAAAGCACAAATGTCTCTGCCTGCCGCTGCTTTGTTTCTCACGGCGTATGGCCATGCATCCATGAGCGATATAACAAAACGCCGTAGCTAGCTGTACCTGGTATAGATGTCAGACGCAATACAGGTGTCTTGAATCGTAATTTCTTACAATCTGAATTTTCTGATTCTACTGAGAAGGTATGGTTGATGTTTTGGTGCCTAGATCGCAAATTGATGACTTCGGATTTAGTTAGATTTATCTAAGCCTGTTTTGTGTAAGCCAGTGCATGGCAACGGGCAAACTGCTTTCATTATGCGGTTTTCGTCCCAGAAGATTAGATGGCGGGTCTGAATGAAGAAACTGGGTGTCATTCGCGTGTATGACCACGTGGCCGTCCGGTATGTGCCGGGGCATTTTCTTGGTGTGCATATCAGAAACAGAACAGGATCCAAAATAGAGCCTTGAACCAGTGTTTGTGTGACCGCTACCTCGCTGGAGCCATCCCTCACAGATCGGGGAACTCCCTACAGCCAGGCTGAAAACCACCATTCGTCAGTCCCGCACCGTCCTGGCTTTCATTATCTCAGTGTCTCACGCATAAGCTGGGTACAAACGACGCGTTCGGTAAGTTTTGCAACTTCAGACAGCGTGGAGATTTACCTAAAGCTGTTCGGTTCACTGACGTCGCCACTCTTACGAATTGGGACAATAGTAGCGGCTTTCCGGCAAGGAGGCCGTTCACAGTCCACACTGCTTCTGTCGGTGACTGGTAGCAGATGCGTTCCCACACCGGAAGAGTCATCCTGACGATGCCGACGTTGACGCCGTCGGCGCCACCCGCCTGCGGCGTACCCGTGGGCTGCGGGATGGCCGACACGGGACTGACGGGACTGGAGGCAGACACGGGCAGAGTCGCCGGGCTCAGGGAGAGCGCCGTGCCGGAGAACGCCATGGGCCGTGTGCCGGCTGTGCAGGTGGGCGGCCAGCTCGGCTCTGGCCTCCGCCGGCTGACTGTGTCCGCCGGCCGCCGGCAGGACTCGGCCATGGACGCCGACGAGGAGCGCAGCTGCACGGACTCGGACGATGGCTCCGCCGCCAGCTGGGTCATCATCAACGAGGACGCTCCGCCTGACGGTCAGGGGACACAGATCGTGATGGAGACCTGCCTGTTGTGTGCAACTTTAAGTTAATCTTATTGACGATTTGGTAATACCAGCAAAATTTTTGAGCCCGTTTTCAAAGTTGTATGTTGTTGTTCAGCTCAGTTTTGCTTTCCTAAAACACATATGTTTTCTTCTTCAAGTTTTGCTGTGTTCGAAGTTTACCATTGTTGAGTGTTGTACATTGTGAACCTGGCGCGGGTGCTCGTTGGTGTCAGGTCTGACAAGCGAGGTCCAACAAAAACGGGAGGAAGTGACGCAGTCGTGTGGAACGCCTGGTTTGTGTGACATTGAGAGTGGCATTGAGATGGGGCGTTTTAATGCGAGATGGTGGCCTCTTCCGCGTATAGGTGGTCCGACGTGGCACCGTCTGCGTCGATCAATCATCGGCAGGCCATCAAACTACAAAATTAAGACACTACTTTGTTTCCGTGACATTGCTCACCGGAAACAGTTTTAGAGGTTATTTGTAAGGTTAGTTGTTGAAGCCGTTGTGGCTGACATTCCCATTGCCAGTGTCGCAGGCTTGGTGTGGCTGGCTGAGCTTGGCAGCATCCGATCGCGACCCACACGACGTTTCGCACTTGGTCACACGGAGCTGAAGGAGACCGTTTCGATTCTGCTGAGTGCAGTGTTGGAAAAACTGTCGTTTTCTGGTGTCAAGGAGCACCAGCAAAAATTTGTACTCCAAGAAAAGTTTTGTACTCAAAAATGGTCATTTGCTCCCCCTCAAAAGACCTGGGTATTCCTACTCAACCAGAGTTTGAAGTTGCCCAGTGTCCCCCTCCGGTTGATGGTTCGCTTTCCTGCCATCCATACTCATCTGCTGAAGTACGCTCCGAACTTACGGCCAGCTGCCTCCCCCCCCCGGTCAATGATTGCTGACCTACCATGTAGACCCAGGAAACTGGTTTGCCCCCCCCCCCCAAAAAAAAAAAAACGGAGCCACTGAATCCGCCCCTGCTGGTCACATATGCTTACAAAGCACCTAGTTAGTCCATGTTTCTCACATAAACGCATGACATTTTATACTCAAAAAGAGGATTTGTACTCCGACACCAGGAAGAAAAAGTAGGCTTCCGACACTGGCTGAGTGCCTGGCCGTGCGGCGGTGCTCTGTACAGCTGTAACCGTCATGGCGGCGGCCCTCTGTACGGCTGTAACCGTCGGGGCGGGGTCGACCTTGCGCCGGGCACCGAGCTCAATATCGACCGGTTCTGCGCCGTCTGGGCGGCGTCCAGCCGGCCGAGAGAGAGGGGGGGGGGGGTCAGGTGCGGCGGCGGCGCGGGACGGGCGGTTGTGGCGCTCCACCGCTGCTCCATCGGCGCGGCCCGCAGCCGAGGCCGTCCGGACGGGGGCCGCAGCATGGCGCGCCGCTGGCTGCGGCTGACGTTCGAGGCTCCGGAGCCGTGGGAGGGCCGCGGCCGGCCCGCTGACCCGCCGCCCGGCGCCCTGTCCGCAGACGCCGAGCGGGCGCCGGAGCCCGCTCCCGATGGGGCCGAGGGCGCGGCGGAGCTGGTCGGCCGGCAGGAGCCCGGAGAGGAGCCCTCGGAGGAGTCGATGACGGCCAGCGGCGGCTCGGCACTCACGGTCGTCGAGCGCCACGGTGAGCCTGGCAGGCTGCCAATCTCCCGATCTGTCCACACTTGTCACGCTGCTCATACCACTGCCTTAGTTTGGTCTGGCTACACACGTAGACCTCGAGTTGTTCTGGTATCGTTTTGTGTTTGTACTCACCATTGGTGTTCTTATTTGCACTGAACAAGCGTTAATGATCATCGTCGAAGAAGCTGTTAGTATCAGCCCCCAGACCGGGCTGAACGTGATTCACAGTGGAAACCCCCGTAAAGACAACTCGTGATCACTGCGGCATAGCACGACGAATCAGCTTCTGAGCGTCGTGTTCGGTTTCCATTACAACCTGCAGCTGAATGGTGCCAGGGCCTCGACAACCATGTCAGGTGTTGTACGATAAGGTACCGCACTTGGCTTTGGGCGGTTTTAGCCATTGCGTCAGCCCCGCCACTGGCGATTTGTGGATGTCGCTGCGGGGACGTTGTGGGAGGTGTTCTCATAAGGGTCCAGTTTTATGTCCAGCGTGCCACTGTTGCCCTCCGCGTACGGTTACCGCTTTTCGATGATGCTTATTTCTTCTCACAGATGTCGCTGACGGCGAGACTACAGCCGAGACTGCCAGCGCCGGCGCCAGAAGCGCCGAGGAAGGCTCCGACGTCGAGGTCATTCACGGAGAGCACAACGACGACGACTACTTTGAGGACGACCCGATGGAGCTTCACTCGAGCGGTAAATAGGCGGCACTCGGCTGCCGGACGTCCGATCCGAGCCCCGACGGCCCGCAGTTGCTCGGTCGGTTTCGGTAGCAGGGTAATGTGTGCTGCTTGAAGGACGACGTGGACGGCCTGTCGAACCTGTCTGTGGGGGAGGGAGCTCGCATGGTATCCACCAGATGCAGTTTTCATGGAAGTTTCGGGTCAGCTGTCAGCAGTGATTCCCCTCCGTGACGGACGTGACGGACCAAATGCCCAGTGGTCGGGACGAGCGTTGCCGGTGTGGACCGCCACCTCTCGTCTGACCATCCCCGTCTCGTGTGGTCGCTCCGTGGCGCAGGGTCGGAGGGCGCGGCCGGGCCGGCGTGGCTGGCGGACCCGCTGCCCGCGGACACGGTGCTCAGGTGTCGGCCGGGCCGCGACAGGGACCGGGTCGAGCCGATTCGGGAGGGACGCGACCGCTGGGCCGACGACACGGACCTCTCGTCTCAGCCGGACCAGGTGGGCGCGGCGGCCGGGCATGGCCGGTCTGGGCGCGGCCAGGCTTTGTCAGGCTCTGCTGAACCCGGGTCCGGACACCACTGGGCTAGATTCAGGATACAGCACCGCGAGATCTAGACCAGCACCGTCTTACCTTAATTTTCATTACCCAGATCTGTGAGCCCATTACCAGGCCTTGACCCAGCAACTCAGCTAGGGCTTTGCTTCACCTGGCCCGCACCAGGGCATGGCTTAGTCAGATCCAGGCCAGAGAGTATCGTAGCCTGCTACGTGGCGTTTGGGGGTGTCGCCGGTATAACGTTAACTATACGTGTAGGGCAGATACCTTGCATTGAAACTTGTCTGATGATCCTAGCCAGCGGACTTGGCCCCGCTTAGCCAGATCAGTTTCGTGAAGGTGCAGGTTATGTGCTCTCTGTTGCTTAGCTGCCATAGTGTCAGCTGAAACCTGGGTACTTTAAGGGCGTTATTCGATTACCTGGTCGACCTTGCGCACCTCTGTCGACGACTGCCCAGCACTTCGGTTCCGTCGTCGCTCGACAGATGCTACTGGATGTCTCGAACGTCCGCCGACTGCGGCAATACGTCCACCAGCGCAACAACACTGTGAACCACCTGCTGACCGTGCTGCTGGTGCTCTGCGTCACCTGCGTCGTCGGACTCGGCGTGGGTCACTTCCTCGGTGAGACGACCGCCCAACTGCCGGAGACTTCTCGCCTTATGACTGCGTCGTCGAACTCGAGCATTGCGACTGCGAGCACTGGAAGTCCGCTCATTGTGCGCTACGTTAATAATTCAAGCGGGGACTAGTGGGGACTTCAGCGTTTATAGAACCATTGGAAGCTGAGCGTCCGTTGTGTTGGGACAGTGATGCACCGGGACCAACTGGAGACTCGGCGCCATGGGGCTGTCACGCGGTAACGGCGCCTGTCCGGGCGCGCAGGCTGGATCCACCACCACGAGATGACGGAGGGGATGGTGCAGTCGCTGGACGAGAAGCTGGACGTGCTTCGGGACGACCTGATGACCTGCATGACCACCGAGGACGACCAGGACCTGGACAACAAGGTGGGTGCCAGCGGTGTGCTCCGGTCTCGGCCGGCGCCGTTCCGCAGACGCCGGTCTCCGAGCGGCGCCGTGTGACGCCGTCCGCCGCCGTTACAGTGGATCAAGGAGTTGCTGACGGAGAACGAGGCGCTGATGAGCCAGCTGCAGGGGGAGGAGGGCGCCGGCACCGCCGAGTCCACGGCCTGCTCTGAAGGTGAGCACCGTCCGGCGCTTGTGGGAGTGCAGAGGGCCACTGCCCTGTACCGCCGAGGTTGGGTGGTGGTCCATTCTCAAGGAAGGTAGGATATGGGCCAGCCATCTCCGAGACAGCGTTTTGCCGCGTACTAGTAGACTGCGTTGCCGTCTGTGGTTGATGACGTCAAGCCAACTTCTGCTTACATTGTGGCTCTGCTGTGGTCGTAAATATTGTTGTGTCTTCTTCATCCTTGATGCGCACTGAAGTTTATTCTACTCCCGGAATAAGATGTGAGAACACGTGACTGAAAAACGGCGCATGGATTTGACCTCGTGGATTTGTTTGATAGCCTTGCGCCCTGTATTTGCACATTAGCTCTGTTGTGGTCCCCGAAGGATTCGCCAGTCTCCGCGACCAGGTGAACCAGCTGCGGATGGAGAATGACGAACTGAAGGCCAATATCGCCAAGATGCGCTACGGAACTGCCTCGCAGGTATTTCGGTTGAAAACACGCGTTCAGGTGTCATGCTCATCGCCCCCGTTCTCCAGAATTCGGGTGTGAAGGAACCTGGTTGAAAAAACGAGATCAGTAATCAATGTGCGAATCTTAGAAACATTAGGACTGTGAAATTGGTCATTCAGTAGAAAATCGCGCGACGCATTCTTCGCTCAACTGTGTTTTATTTCCATTCCACTGTATGTGTAATGGAACAGCCATTGCTTGTCCGAAACGTGGTGCGTATCTGTTGACTAATGCGGGGCGACGTTTTGCCAAGCTGTTTAGCTTTTAGCTGTTAAGCTGTTGAAATTTGAGCCTTGCTATTGCTAATATACTAGCTGGTAGGTACTTGCCAATCATATAAAGTTATTTACTTACGAAGTAAAGCTGTGACGTGAAACGCCCCATGTTGATGTAATATGATTCCTTATGTTGATGGAGAAGGGTGGGATATATCATTTCCGATCAAGAGGCTTCTTAGTTTCGTCTTTGGTGAAATCATCGCCCAGCGTCGGCTTGCCCGTCAGACCGTTGGGTTAGCGCCGGCAGCCTATCATGATACCTTCGGGGACGTTATTCAGTGACACTTCGATGATTGGGGCAGAATTTGTACTGGTTAAAGTTGAAAGTATTGGATAACATCTTTTGCAAATGTGGCATGTGTAATGGAAGATATTTTCACGTGGCTAGAAAAATGGGTGTTTATACGTGTGTTCATTCGCACCGTCGCGTCTTCTGGAACCTGCACTTGGCCGCTAACTGAAGGATACGTGGGCCTTTTGATGGCTTCGCTCGATGACGGGCACGCAGTAGCGTCCGTCTGTCTGGCCTGTGCCGCAGGACGGCCACGTGCTGCGGCAGCACAGGGACCAGATTAACCAGCTGGTGACGGAGAACGGGGAGCTGGCCCGCGAGCTGCGCCGTTCGAGATACGTCCAGCCCCGGCCGGACGCGCTGCCGGAGGTGAGGGAGCGCCGCGCGGCCTCCGCTGCCGAGCCGCCGGATCACGGCCCGGCGCGGGGGCGGGCTGACGCCGTGAGCTCAGCGCCCGGCCAGTCGCTCGGGAGGTCGCGGGACGCGCCTGCACGTCTCTTGTGATGAATGGTGACACCGCGTGGAGTCGCGACCGTGGGACGGTTGCTCTGTCGGCGCGGGTCACGGCGACCCATCCGCGCTGGCTGCGCTGGTGAGGGCCGATGGCTGCGTCTGTGCTGCTCCATGGTCGCCGCGTCACCCTGTACCCCGCGGGCCTGTTGCAGGCGGAGGTGGAGACTGGGACGTCGGGCGAATCGTCGTCGGAGTCGGAGGGGTCGGCCGCCGCCTCCGCCGAGGACGAGTCCTCAGCGCCGGAGGACGGCGGCCTGCTGGGTCTGCTGCTCGACTGGCAGCCGTCGGCCGCCAGCGAGCACCTGCAGGCGGCGCGCCGCCGGCTGTGGGGCCTCTGGCAGGAGGCCGTCGACTACAGCAGCGCCGAACCGGCCAGCAAGTACGTCAAGATGGCCGGCAGGACCATGGCCAAGGTGGAGAAGACGCTGCTGCGGGCGTTCAGGCAGGTGCGCGACTTCGGGGAGACGATGCTGGCGGACGACGGCGACGACCACACGGCCACCAGGCTCGACAGGAAGGTGGACAAGGTGGTGGCCAAGCTGGACGCCCGGTGGCGGAAGATGAAGCGGAACTGGGTCGATAAGGTCGAGTCGAGGGAGGCGGGAGACGCACCGCGCGGCCCCCCCGGACTGTCGGCCGCCCCGCGAAATGTCGACGCCCCAGCCGCCGACGCTCAGCCCAACGCCACTGACCCGTCGGTGGCGGCGTACTACGCGCGGCGCGCGCGCCACCGCCAGCGCGACCGCCACGAGACGCCGGTCAACTGGCAAATGAGCCGGGCGCGCTCTCGCGCCGAGCAGCGAGGCGCCTTCCACGGCGCCAGCTGGCTGCTGGAGCGGGCGCGCGCACGACAGCGGCTCCGCCAGCAGCGCGGCGAGCAGGAGCTGCCGCGCGCCGACAACAAATGGCAGCAGGAGCGGCACCGCCAGCGCGGCGATTGGCGCGTGCTGGACGATGACGACGACCTGGATGACGATGACGACGACGACCATGATGATAATGATGCTTGGGTCGCGAGGCACATGAAGTCGAACGCGCGTTTCCAGGAGAACGTACGGAAAACCATTGAGCGTCACGCTGCCAAGATAAACAAGAAAGTCCGCGAAAACCACTGGAAGCACTTTGGGGGCAGAAACCGGCACGAATTCCGCCAGAACTTCAACAAGTACTAGCGTAAAATTCATTTAACAAGTTCAGCGTCAGCGTGAAACTGACGGATCCAGTGCGCCATTGCCATCCGTGGACATGTTTGATGTAAAGATAGTCGGCTTACGAACCGACGGTAACGTACACGTGCGTGTTTGGTCGTTCATGTAGATCGTGCACAAGAGGTCCCCTGTGCTCGGTACGCACACGTCACCAGCACTGGTGCGCACGTGCGCACCAGTCTGCAGGGTTTTTCTAACCACGCTCCTGTCTTGTTTTCGCCGGGCCCTCTCTAAATTTGGGCGCCGTAGCGCGATGCGACTGCTGGACTGTTTTGGAGTGGGAGACCGTAATCCTAAATAGGCATCCTCGCTCGCGCATGGTCCTTTTGCTTGCCATGGACTGATATGCTTGCTCTTGTCTTGGCCACCAAGCAAGTGGTAGCCGTATTTCGTGCCGAGGGTGGCCGGTACTTTGCCGCCTTTTGTTCTCATAAGATGGCTTAAGTTTCGAATCACAACGCGCGTAGTGTAGACGGCGTGTGTTGGACGGTATATTGTCACGCTTCGGAGCGTTCTCTTGTTTGCTGGGTTTCTTACGTGCCCGAGTGGCAGGCATGCCAGAGGTAATGTCTGCTTGCGTTTTTTGCGCACCACTCGCGTGCTGATGGACTTTCGGTATTATTTTTAATCCACCGGCCGTTCGTACGCTCTTCTAGCTAAGTGTTTGCCGTAGTTAAGAGCACTAGATTCGTTGTGAAACTGACCAATGCTTTTTTGAGTGGCTCCTTTGTAGCTTGTGTGTATATTAGTGGTTTAAACTGGCTGTAATAATTTTTAGTTGCGTTAGGTGTAACGTAGCGCGGCTGGGCGCTGGCGGAGTTGTTCTTCGCGGAGCCGCCAGTGTCTTTCCACATAGTAGAGGGTCGCGTCGAACCTCGCGCGTCCGTCGCCAGCGACAACAGGGCCGTGTCCGGGCAGTGAGGGCACATTTCGTTTGGACTACAGGTCGCGTGGTGGGGTTTCCGTGCGGTCGCCGAATGTTCCAGCCGAGTTCCAGAGTGGCACCAGTGAGGACGCGCTAATCGGCCCACGGGTGGGCCCTTGCACCTGTGCTGTGATGAAAGTTCTAGTATACCGTAAGGGACGTTAGCGTAAGCGGCGGAGCTCGAAGAGACTGGCTTTAAGCGGCGCGCCGGCTCCGGCCGCGGCTGCTCCGCCGGGGCGGCGGCGGCGACGCCTCCAGCTCGGCCTGCGACTCGCCCGTCTGCCAGGGAAAGGTGACGACTGCTTCACTGCGTCCGCCTCGTTCCCGACCGCAGAGCGGGAAGTGTTTCGGCGAGTGGGGCCGCTGGAGCGGGCTAACTGTAAACCAGGCACGGAGCAATACACGGTGAGAGCATACGTCCGGGGCTTTGCTAGACGACCTCCCGCCGCGCACGTGTCGGCCTGTCGAGAGGCGCGGATCTGGATTCGTCACGCCGGTCGATGTGGCACTGCCTCGCCGGTGACGTCACGCCACTGGTTTCCGACGATATATTTCGGGCGCTCCACGGTCTCGCACAGACGGCTACATAGCGCCATAAAGGCACGGCTTGATCGGCGCACGGCAGCTGCCTCGTCACGCCGCACCCCAGAGCAGCTGCTACCGCGCGTCAGGTCACCGCCAGGGGCGCTCTTCCAACGGTCAGCTACCGGACGTCAGATCACCCTCGTAGAGATGCCAGGTACGGGCCTGCGTCAGGAGACTCCCGCCACGGTTATCATCACTCCGCGCCGGCCAGCTCGCGGCGGGCGGCCTACCTCCCCGCCCTGCTGGCCGCTACAGCGGACACTTCACCACGCGTGCATACGAAAACTGCCGACGGTCGAATACGTGGTCCCGTGACATGGTATGGAAGCGCTGACGCCCAGTGGACGGAGTGCCCGGACCACGCGTCGGAAATTTGAACGGAATCATGATCTCGAGACGATCACAGCGCGCGCGGCGGGCACGGCGCAGTCCCGCGCCTTCGGTGAGCTGCACAAAGCTACCGGACAAATCACGGTCAACTTATCCGCCGACCACCATTCCGGGCGCGGAGACGGCCGTATAAAACACAGTCCCGGGACCGAGACGGGGGCGCCGGTCCCGACCCTGCCCGCGCCAACGCGCGCGCGGCGGCCCCACCACTAAACTACAGGCGATTGGGGACATCACGAACCTCCTGGCATAGCGGAATATGATATGCACTTTAAAATATATGTATACACGGACGGAGATGTGCAGCGACACGGGCCGCGGCGGCGGCTCGTCACCTCTAAACCTCATCACAAAGCGGCTAGCCGTGTTAGTCGTGTTAGCTGCGTCCAGCGGAAGCTCGCGGGCCCGGGCCGACGTTCGGCCGCCGGCCGCCGCCGCCGCGCCGTCTAGCCCGTCTCGGCGGCGAACATCTTCATCTTCTCCTTGAAAGAGAGCTTCTCAGGCACGGGCGAGTGGTCGGGCCGCTGCCGGTCCTGGAGCAGCGCCAGCCGCCGCGTGCGCGGATCCCTGTCGGCCGGACGGCCGCCGTCAGTGTAATCCGCGCACAACCGTCCGCGGACTCGACACAAACGTGGTGCATCATTCACAAACGGGTCTAAAAACTCCATCCGCAAACTACCGGCACACGTTGTTCGCGAACGCAAGCAACAGCCTGCAGATACAGCTGACGCGGAGGTCACCTTAACTACCGACACACCCCGAGCGCAACGCAACACCTCTTGGTGTTCACACTCGGTGCTCAATGGCGCGCCACCAGTCACTTTCGCTGGCCTGCACGCTCCCTGCAACTTGACGCACCTCCCAGTGACCTGAGCACCCATCGCAGCGCTGTCCCGCCCGATCCTGCCTTCCCACTGACCTATACACCTCCTGGGCGCCGATCACGCCCGGCGTCCACACCATGTCGACGGCGGCGGCAGACACGGGCGGCGACGCGCTGCTGGCGGCCATCATCTGCTCGGCCTCGTCCAGGAAGCGGTCCGGGTCCTCCGGCGGTCCGCTGGGCTGCAGCGGCGGCGGCGGCGTGCCGGCAGGCTCGCTCAGCTGCACGCGCCGCGTGCTCACCACCGCCGCCACGGCCACCTCCGGCTTGGGCGGCACGGCCGGCGGCCGCAGCTCGCTGGCCGCCGTCACGGCGCCGAATGAGACGGAGCGGCCGGGCGGCGCCGGCGCCGGCTGGGAGCGCTGCCGCGCCGCCGCCGCCGTCCGCTGGCGCTCCTCCTCCTGCTGGCGGCGCCGCTGCGCCTCGCGCAGGATGCCCTGCTCGGCCTGGTGGGCCGCCTCCAGCTCGGCCTGGCGGCGGCGCACCTCCTGCTGTCGGCTGGCGGCCGACGCGGCGGCCGACGCCGGCGGCGGCGGCCGCTCCGGCTCCGCGCGCGGCTGCTCGGACGGCGGCGGCGGCGGCGGTGGCAACGGTGGTGCCTCCGGCTCGGCCTGCGACTCGTCCATTTCCTGCCGCCAGAGAAAACTGCTGAGGCAACGTTCATACAGCCGCACAAGGCCCAGAACACAGGCGGCTGATCTCCCACTTTTGAGAGGAAAGAGCTGGCGGAAGATCCACTTTAACAAGGAAGGACACTAGACGCCACTGGGCAGACGACAGACGAGACAGTTGCGACAAGGGCATTCCGGCCCTCCCGAAACAAAGTCCTCGTGGCACCGACTCACGACATTTTGACAGACCACTTTTCTTCACAAAAAGCGCGGATTTACCAGAGCAATGAGCTCATAACGAACGCTTCCTACACATCCGAAACTCGGAAAAGTATGGAGACATTTTCCTCTATAATTTGGCCAAGGATATTGCATTAGAGCATTGATATACCGCGAAACACCGGCTACGCATTCCATTATGCTTCCACACCAGAACTTCACAAATATCGTCATGAACATGAATACAACATTTCTCCCATAATTTCACCACTGGTGTCCCAATAAGGGATTGACACGAATGGAAACAGTCTGGCCAGGCATTCTATTATCCTCCCAAACCAGAACTTCACAACTATCATCGCTTCTACCTTTACGGAACACTCAACACACGGGGCGGCAGCTTCAGAGATGCAGGATCCCTTGTATCCAACGATATGGAAAGAACCTTATTTAAGTACCATTTCCATTGGGGGCCTTCAGGGTCCATCGTCACGAACTGAGATAAAGGGTTAGAGATAGGACTGAGGGACACGAAAGCTCACATGAGGTGCGCTCACCAGATTATCGTCGTTGTCCTCGTCGTCGTCGTCGCCAGCCAGCTCCATGCGCTGCTGGAACCGCTTCTCGAGCAGCAACGTGTCCAGCTGCTGCTGCTCGCGCCGGGAGCGGTTCGGCATGGCCTCCAGCCGGGCGATGTGCTGGTCGCGCCATTGCCGCGCCGCCTCGGTGCGGCGCGCCATCTCCTGCAAAGCCGACAGTTAAGCCAGACGACACTGGTTTCAAGCTGACAGTCACGTGGGACTGGACCGCCACCGACCAGGGCCGGGAACAACGGCCCGTTCAACGCAAACAAACGAGCTATTGTACGGGAATATGGAAATGATTACACGGCGGAAGCCCAGAGTAACCTTTGCGATGGAAAACACGCAGACTACATCCGACCTCGGCCACCAGCAGCCACCATCTTCGCTGGGATTCGCACCTTTTCCCGCTCCTCGCGAGTCCACGGGTTGCCGGGGTCGTAGGGAGACTGTTGGCCGGGCGGCGGCGGTCGCTGCGGCGCCTGGCCGTACAGCGGGTGTGTGGACGGCGGCGGCGGAGGCGGCGGCAGCAGGTCGCCGTACATGTCCTGCGGCGGCGGCGGCCGCGCCGGCGCCGGGTCCTCGAATCGCACAGTCATACCGCCGTGGCCGGCCGGCGGCTGCGGCGGCGGCTGCTGCGGCGGCGGCGGCGGCGGGGGTGGCAGCGGCTCGCCGTAACCGGCCGGCTCGCCGTGGCTGTGTCGGTGTTGCGGCGGGGGCGGCGGCGGCGGCGGCGGCGCGTCGCCCCCAATCTGGGGCGCCGGCCGCTCTCCGTACGGTGAGGGCGCTGCGCCGGCCGGGCCGCCCTGCGCCGGCGGCGACTTCTCGCTGTGCGGCATGCTCACGCTGTCTGCGATGCTGTGCGGCGGCAGTTGACGGTCACCGTACGGTGACGTCATCCCGCCAGTTGCGCTATGCGGCAACAGCTGGCGCTCGCCGTGGTGTGACGTCATTCCACCGGCAGCGCTGTGCGGCGGCGGCTGACGGTCACCGTGGGGTGACGTCATGCCGCCCGCCGCGCTGTGCGGCGGCATCTGCCGATCACCGTACGGCGACGTCACGCTGTTGCCGGCGCTGTGCGGCGGCAGCTGCCGCTCTCCGTACGACGGAGCGGCGCTGTGCGGCGGCAACTGTCTCTCAACGTACGGCGACGGGGCGCCGTGCGGCGGCGGCGGCTGCCTGTCGTCGTGGCTCTGGGCCGCGCCGCTGCCGGCGCCGTGCGGCGGCGGCGGCGGCGGCTCCGCACGGTCGGCGGCTGCCGGCTGCTCCCCGTACGGCGAGCCGGCCGGCGGCGGCTGCGAGCTGCCGTGCGAGGCGCTCGGCTGGCGGAAGCGCGCGTGACCGTGGTCGGCGCCGGCGCGCGACATCTCCGACCGCGACGGAACCGCCTGAGGGACAGCACGCCACACACGGTCAACCGGATCACCGAGCCGGGCACGGAATACACGCGGCCAGGGTGCGGCACGCCGTTGGCTACAGAGCGAACCCAGCAGACGCTGTTATATCACCAAAACAAAGACATCCGGGGATATTCACCCACGTCCGGTCTTCATTGTTTGTGTGTCATTGTTTGTACCAGCAATACAGGCTACCGGCCACTACAAGCAACAATCTGTGCCCGGCATCGAAATTCCAGTGTCCCACGGCGGCGCACATCCGTCCCTACGTCTACATCTACGTCCGTTCCTATGCGCGACTGTCAGACAGCCCCGACGCTGGCCCGCCCCGTCGCCCGCTCTCACCGGTCCATGTGCGGGCTGCTGCTGGTAATGAGCGTGCACGGAGATGGGCCGGGGAGGCGGCGCCGTCCCCCCGCCGCCGCCCGGCTTGTGCAGGTTCTGCACGGAGCGGGAGCGCGCGTGCGCCGGCGGCGGCAGCGCGTGCCCGGCAGGCAGCGTGGCCAGGCTGGCGTTGGACGCCGACAGACTGAAGCCGGGGTTGTAGGTCTCCTGGTGGCGGCCGGCCGGCGGCGGCGGCTCCCGCTCGGACGTCTCGGCTGCGGGCGCACGAGCGAGTCCGTCACGGCAGAGTCGGGCAGCCGCTGACGCCGCGGGCCAAACGCCGTTAACGCATCCATCGCATGTGTCGCGACGACTTTTCAAGGTTGTATGACGACGTAGACGTAGCAGCTGACTGGCCTGTCACCTCCGAAAGATAACTGGCTGAGCCAAGCACCTTGGAACTCACAGTTGCACGCGACACACATCAATAGCTTATTAACAGTACTACGACGCAACGTTAAGAAAAATGCTGATACTTGAGATCCGTTAAACTAACACTAAATGAGGCTCCCGAAAACGGCCATCTAAGAACGACTGGTACACCACCGTAACAAAGTTCTTTTTTGGCGGTTACCCCATACTGAAAGAATGTCATTTTTGACCACCGTGTTTCAATCTGGAGTAGATGATATTCCAGGAGCTGTTAACCTGAACCATAGGTACGCGCAGCCACATTTATTTTGAGCTCAAGCATCTCACCTTCACAATCTCTGCACGTGCAATAGGCCATGGAATATGGGAAAAGGGGAGCACCAGAATCGTACATCCAGCCGAGTTACATGTACTCACAGCTGAGTGCCGGCACCGACTTGGCGCTCTGTATCCTGCCGCTAGGCGGCATTCCGCCCCGTTCACTGGCCCTTCGGCTCCCTGTGGACCCAGCAGACGTCCGGTCAATCTGGCGCAACAGCCTGCACCGCTTACGACCGCAGTGGTGGTGAAAACGATCCCGACAGGTCTCGCACGGACCACAAAACAAAAAATGAGTTCGGCAGCAAGCAATACCGGGAACAGTACAGGAAGGTAATCCAGCGAACCATCTCCAGCTAAAGTTAAATGCAAATGCGCCGTCAGCCAAACAAACCAACTATCCGACTATAACAAATACAAACAGGCAACATCGCCGACCAAAACGCTGCCGGCGGCCCGGCTTGTGCGGGACCGAGCTAGGGCCGCCACGCTCAGCTCCGCTGCACGCTCCAGTAACTCGCTCCGTCTGGGTCGATCGCCGCCCTCCGGACACGCTCCGGGCGTCTGTCGAGCACTGACCGCGGGACATGGTGGGTGACGGCTGGGAGAGCAGCGCCGTCAGACGGTGGAAGACGGCCGCCTGTTTGGCCACGCGCAGCAGCACCACCGGGCCCGTCTTCATCATGTACTCGGCCGCCCTGGAGACGGCGCACGGTCAGAAGGGGAACGGACGGCGGACGCCTGGCGGCGTGCGTAACGCGCCGGGGAAACAGAGTCTTAAAACAAGAAGCGTGGGCAGCATGAGAAGGGAGTCCCACCACCTAAATACCTGGCTTCATTCACCATGCTTGGACAACACTTGGAAATCCACCTCGTCGACAGCGCATGGCCGCTGCTTCCTCTCATCTACAACGCTGGTATTTGGGCTAGCTCATCTGCTACTGCACGACACGCCATAGGTCAGAGGTCGAACGGGTCAATAGATCATCTGTCACAGGTCAATCCACTAAAGGACACTAAAGGATATCCAATAAAGGACATTTATGACTGTTCAAAAAAAGCTCGTGATCCGCCTTAATATCTGGCTTCCACTGAGAACCCATCTCAGACGAACTCACTGTTCTTGAGATATGCCGACGAGGCTGTGTCCATCCACCTCCAGCAGCTGATCTCCGGCAGCCAGACGTCCGTCGGCGTCCGCCGCCCCGCCGCGCACCACCGACTTCACGTATATACCCTGCTGCTCCTGGCCGAGACCCTGTCACAGGACGGCTACCTCAGCACCACCGACTTAACGCAGACCCTGACCAACGTTTTGGATGGCAAGCCGTCTCCATCTCTTGTGGGCATCTGGCCAAGAAATCGTCATGCGTCAAAGGACACTTGACCAGACGTCTAAACGTCTGCTGCCTCCACCATCACCACTTCCATTCATAACACTCGCAGGGAAGGGCCGATTCACACCATCACCACCATAAACTGGGTCACATGCATCCAGCGCATGACTATCTGGCCACAACCAACAAACCTTATTCTGGGCGCAAGAACCACCTCCAATCACTGACCTTAGCAGCAACGATGCTCAGGCCCATACCGGTGTTGGACTTCTGCAGCTTGATGAACTGCAGCTCGGGCTCGGCCGGGCCGCGCGCCCCCACCGAGCGGTTCGACATGGCCGACGGACTGCGCGGCTGGCGACGAGACGACGCTCCGTGTCAGAGGAACGGCGGCAGGGCGCGGCAGAGCACGCGGCGACGCTCGGGCACGGCAACGAGCAGCCGGGCAGCGATTGTCAGTCACGAAACGCACTGGGGCAGGGGTCCGGCAGCGGCATAGTGGTGCGGCGGGAACCGGCAACAGTGGCAAAGTACAACTTCACTCAGCAAGAACGCCAGCGATCACGGCTAGCGAGCGTTGCAGACGAGCGTGACGCCTTCCCCATCGACAGCCGGACGGTACGGCTAACAAAGAGGCAGCGCCGAGGCACGACGTTACCACGTGGCCGCCTCGTCACCACTCCACCGAGCCGGCGGCGGGCGTCAGCTCTGGCGCCGGTCCGGCCGGGCACCGTACCCGGCTGCCAATCGCCGGCAGCCGGCGGTCCGCACTGACCATCAGCCGCGCCTGCTCCTGCCCGGACATGTAGATGGTCCAGTAGCCCCAGCTGGTGGGCTGCTCGCTCATGCGGGCCAGTCCGGCGTGCTGCAGCGGCGCTATGAACTCGGCCAGACCTGCGCCGCAGAGCGGACCCGTCCCGTCACGCCTCTGCCAGTGCCGACCACAGCGGCGGCATCACGACAAAAGCACAGCGGGAGGGGGGGGGGGTCGTTCGGGTCGGTCGGCTCTGCTCATAATCGCTTAATACATTTGCCGCACCAAGAAAAACCCACTCCGGGAACGCTGGGGCTTTTCGTGATAACCTGCAACAGTAGCATGCTATACGCGGTCCCCCGCGGCAACTGACCGTTGGGTATTCCCCTGACGATGTCGGACGAATAGCCGTCCTCGGGCAGCAGGAACGGCAGCTGGAGGTCCCTGCTCTCCTCCAGGCGCACGGGCCGGCCGTCCTGGCGGGCCAGCTCGTCCGACATGCTCTCGGCAATCTGCCGCGGCCCAGGAGAGTCGGGTCACAGGCCGCCGTCGGAAACCAGCACAGGCGGCTCGAGGAATTGTTCCTTCGGGGCTCGTTTGGACTAGAATGGCGGGGTGGGTAGATTCCCGCACCAGACATTTCGTAAAATTACCGCCCGTTTTGTTCGGTTCAGGTCACAAACGATTCCCTGTAGTCTGTGCTATACAGATTTTCAAATTTTCTCGGAGGCAGTCAGGAGGTCCAAACTGGGACCAATGTTGGTAAATTTGCTTAACTTACAGTAAGCGTATTTTTCCAATCTGGATGCGGTTTAGCAGTGGCAAAACCGCACTTCCCGGTGTTTTCAGACATTCCTGAAGCCAAACAAAGTGTCGAAGAGATAAAAGTCCGGAAATATGTATCCTTAAACTTCCAAACTTCGGTTTTTCTTTTTTCACAATTTCAGTTTTGAAAATGAAACTAGGGGTGTCTGAAACGTATACCTACACTTTTCTTTCCTCTGCAGTTCCACCAAATATGGATATAAAAACCTAAAACGACCTCGTAAACTGGCCAACAGAATGCAAATTTAGCTGTCCTAGATCCGCCTCTGCTCAACTAAAAACAACTCTGTACGTCCCAGACGAGTCTCAATACGATGGTGTGGGATACTATCACCTGATACAATTATACATCAAAATACAATACACTGCTGTGCTTTGCTGTTAGATTTTCATGAAAGCATCAAAATATACCTTCCCAAACCCCTGGTGGTGTCCCAGATGAAGCAAAAAACAAAAACAAACAAAAAGGAGCAAAATATGCATAAATGATGGACAGAAAGACACCAAATTTCACGCCTCTATCTTTGAAGTTTAAATTATGAAAGTCTGAAAATGCCCGCAAAAAAACTCCAGCGGAACCACAGGAATCCCCCCACAGGAACGGGGTTAACGGACATATTAAATCACGTGATAGAACACACGTCCGTCCTAAAGCACTTAACGCGGCGTTCCAACCACGAACGGTGGAAAACCGAACGGTCCAGCGCCGAAAAATCTGCACCTCACAGCCAAGTCCACATCTCAGCTATGCGCATCCCACCGCTCAGTCCAATGCAGTGTAAAATCAGCCAAAGTCCAGCGACTGCAGCGGCGGTGATACGCAGTTTCCTTCGTCCCGTGGACGAGGTGCCCCGCTCCGGTCAAGCAAGACGTCCCACTGACCCGGACGATGTTGTCGATGAGCTGGGGCGGGATACGAGGCGGCTCGTCGCTGGCCGGCTGGTACCGCTCCAGCATGGCCCGCAGCTGCAGAGAGTTCAGCTTGTAGCACGTGCTGGTGATGCCCGTCAGGTCGTCCACGTTGTTCTTGGGCGCCTACGACAGCGGGGCGGGCGGTACGCGGGACGCTTTCGGCGACGACACAACAGATAAGGACGATCTATGGTGACACGACGACAAGGCCGTTTGACGTCAACGAAAGCCGAGACAGCAGACGCGTAAGGAACGAACATCAGAACCACGCTGAAGGGTGGCCATGGAAGATCGCCGACAAGCTATGGAGATATCAATAGTTCCTCCCATTCTAGTAACAAACAAAACTGCCTTTCAATGCTCAGCGGATACTGTGCTTCCTGGTCCACATCAAATGGTGAAGTCCTGCACAAGGCAAGAAGGGTCCAGTGCAGGGACCGCTCCACCTCTTTTCACGCAGACCGCGTGGGCGCTGTGGACAAGCCAGTCCGGAAAACGAGGCTGAGCAGCTACAGTAAGCCGGCGCGAATTATTCTCGGCTAGTTCGCGGCGGTACGGGAGGGAGGTGCGCTGTACTCGGTTCCGAGTACGTCAGTGAAGGCGCAAACAATCGGCACGTGAGCGAGGGGGGCGTCCATTGAGCAGCGAAGGGACGTGCGGTCAGCAGGTGACCGGTGAGCGGGGTACGCACCGTGAGCAGGTGAGCGGCCTGCACGACCCGTCCCAGGTGGCAGTCGGCGGCCAGCTCCAGACCCTGACGGTCGGCCCACAGCTCGGTCCGACCCAGCCGCCGCTTCAGCCGCTCGCCCCACATTCTGCAACAGCCGGCCGTCGGTCAGTCGCGACCGGCACACGGCCAGAGCCAAAACGGCATCTGGCGCCCGGCAGGTGCGGGGCTCTGGACCGGACCGACAATCTATTCAGTCACGTGAATAACATACTGGACTTATGATTTCCGTGACAAAATGTCACGGCTCTTCACCCACAACCCTCGCACGAGAGCCTGAGTGAGATGGAAATCCCCCGCCATTCAGCTGCGACGCCAAAGCCATCACCGTCCTGCAGCCCCTCAAACAAACACTCTAAACACCGGCCCACCGTCGACGACTCTGAACAGCTCCGTGGCGGCAGGACAGACCTCAGACGGCGCTCAGAGGGCGGCCGCAGGCCGACTCACCTGCTGCAGTAGTTCACGGGGCCGGGCATCACCAGCATGTTGAACACGCCCATGTTGATGTAGTGGAAGAGCTGCGAGAACAGCTGGATGGTGAGCGCGGCGTTGACGCGACACCTCCGCAGCAGCGCCATCGTGTTGCCCAGCGTGCTCAGCACCTGGCGACAACAGCAGACACGGTCAGAACACAGCGGCAGCGCCGGCCGGACCGACCGGCGTCCAGCGCCCGGCGGCGACACCACGTCAACGGTCCGACCAGAACCACGCCGAGGTGTTACCCCCCTCCCCCGTCTGCTGTGACCTCGCGGGTCAGGGCATCACGACCAGTGCACACAGACAGCAGCCGGCCAGACCGAACGGCCAGGCTCGGCGCCGACCCCGCTCCGACCCGTCACAGCCGCACACGCGACAGAGCCGCAGATGGACCGGTACCGGGCCGCGGCCAAAGCACGATAAAACACAGCGCTGGTCACGCTGCATGGCGTCGGAGACAGGGAATGCCAGACGACGCTTCGCCACGGTGCCACCATGTTCTCCAACACCTAGCGATGGCGGAAACGCCGGCACACTGCGCTAAAGCCGAGGGGCCGCGCACGAGGATCGGGGCGATTAAACAGGCTCACCTCAGCAGTGGTGCCCTCCTCCTCGTCCGAGTCGTCTCTGTCTTCCAGGAAAGACCCTATCGAACCGGACAGCTCTGACTGCACGCTGTCCACCAGGTACCTGCAACCGACCGCAGCATCACACAACACACCGGACAACCCTGACTACACTTTACCTATGATGTCTACAATACGTACAAGCCTCGGATGACGAGCCCAGGCGGGCCTGGATACTTTCTCAATTACGTAGCCACAGCTCAAGACACAACTCCATACGAAGCCCCAGGTAGCGGCTTCGTATGGAGCTGTGCCTTAGACTGAAGTTTATGTGCGTAGGGTGTATAACAATGAAAAGAAATGGACATGTCCAGCGAGAACGACAAGATTATGTATGCCAGATAATAGTTCTTGCTACTTTCCCCAAACGAAGAGTGTCTCATATGATGCCATACGTATCTTAATATCATCTAAAAAAACTGAAAGATGTAATTTATTGTATTTAATTTATAGATGTAATTTAAATTAAATTAAAGATGTATTATAAAGATGTAAAATATGCATTAAATAAAATAAAGATATACGTATATAAAATAAGAGGAAATACAGACGGTTCCGGCTAGGTTTCCGTGACGACTAACTGATGAATCTGTTGGTATTGGTGACGCAAAACAGCATTTGTTGTCAAGCAGGCACAATTAGTTTCAAATCTGAACGCAGCAGCCGATAGGTACTGCCTTCTGTCGCCCTCGTGTAAGCCAGTCTCGGCGAACCTCTTCCGAAGAGTTTCACATGTAAAAGGAAACGCTGCCCTTCGTAGTCCCACCCTGGCCTGCAACAGTTCCAGGCGTCCAACAGCGGAGAGGACATCAGAGTTACGCGGCACGCGACTGCAGGGAGAGAGGGAGGCCGCTCACCAGAAGGCCGACTGCACACTCTCGGCCAGAATGTCCTGGGCGTGGCGACTGTAGGCGCTCACGTGTCGGTCCTGCTTCAGAAAGTGCAGGTACTCGGACGCGTTAGCCATCCAGAAGGCCAGCGCGTTGGCGTCGTTCCGTCGCACCTGTCGACGACGAGACGAACGTCGCGCCATCACCAAAATGGTCAACTCCCCAACGACGCGCTATGCCGAACACGACCGATTCGTCGACGCACGTTACGCAACACGCAACCCGGTTCACACTATTCGACAAGGTCGCCGGATGGCTGACAATTCACCATCAATTTCGGGGCCTGCCGTGTTCAGCGAGATCTTTCCCTCACCTGTATCACGTCCCGGATCATGGACGACACCTTGGCCAGTACGTTGGTCAGCCGGAGCGCGCGCTCGTTCGGCGTCAGGTCGCTGCGGTAGTGGGTGCTGGCGCGGAACCTGTCGGCAGCCGGCGCCGGCTCTCAGCCGCGGCGTCGGCGGGCATTCGGCCGACGACGACCGTCGTCTCTTTCCGCCAATCTCGAGCGCGCCCCGCCGTGTGTGCCTGAGACATCCGCCGACGCTCCGACTGTCTAACGTCCGCGTCACAAAGCATCACGCCAGTTGTCGGTGTGAAGCGGAAATCTTGCGCTCATCTGGACCAGATCCGGTGGCCAGTCAGACCGACGTCGGCGCGACGACCACCACGCGGCAATTCCCGCATCGACCATCCACGTCTATACCGGTCTTGACAGATGCCTCGCCCATACGCGCCCATACCATCTGCTGCCAAAAATCGACGCCCATCGACAGCCCCTGCTGGCCGGGCGGCCGTCCGACAGCGGGACGCCCCACCCACCTGGCCGCCATGTACAGCGTGTAGGTGGGCGCCAGCTTGAACTGCAGACTGCTCGGGTCCAGTCGGGTGATGACGGCGCGCAGGAACGCGTCCTCCGTCTCCTCGCGGAACTCCAGCACGGCCGGCAGAATCGGATCGCTGCCGCGCTTGAAGCTGGCGTAGTTGGTCGTCCTGCGGCAGACCGCGGCCGGTCAGCGCGCGGCACCGCTCCACAGGTCCGTTCCCTGCTCGAGCCTGGGTCACCGCCGCTCGGCGCCGCAGCCGCGAACCCGTCTCAAGACGCGCGGCAAGAGCGCGTCGCGCGGCCACTGCTCGGCTGGTCCGCGCTCGGCCGGCCGGCGCGGCGTCCGCCCTACCTGCCGTCCGAGCGTTGGCTGGCCGTCTCATCCCGGTCCCGGTGTCGCTGGCTGGCGGTGGAGCGCGTCTCCACGTTCCCGGTCACGTCGAACGTCGTCTCCATGCTGTCCCGCCGGCTGGGCGGGTGGCTACGGCGGGCAAGGGTGGCGTCACACGAGGCTCGGCCGCCGGCGAACGCCGCGTGCAGGGAGCCGGCGAGGCGGTGGCGGCGAGCAGGCCAGGCTGGCAGGGCGGGTCGAGACAGCTGGCCGGACCATGCACCAGAGGATAGGCTGGAGGCTGCTGCCGGTTGTGGGTCATGCTTGTGTGAAACAGGACGGATGTGTGTGGAACACAAACATGGGACAAAATACGGAACAAAAGCGTGAATGCCCGCGAAATCGGGCACTGCACCGCCGGCGACATCACAGGAGCACATCGCAACAAACTCGGGGTCCGGTTAAAACACCGCACTCCAGCACATTCTGCGACAGACCAGGCAGGACGGCACGTCAAGCCGTGCTCAGTCAAGCGCGGGCGAGAACTCCTCCTTCCCGCTCACCTTTCCATGTAGGACTCATGGCCGCGGGCCGACTCGCGTCGTCCCCTCAGCCGCTGCTCCTCGTGCGTCGGGTCCAGGAACCGGAACCGATAGACGCGACCGAACTGGACCACGCAGCCGTGCTGAGGACCGCGGAGACCGTCAGTGTCGCGAGGGAGCCGCAATCTGGCGGTGGCGTCGCCGCCGCCGACCGGCCAAGCTTCACCCTCAAACGCCGGCGTGAGGCCGCCCACCCCGACCCCGACGCACTGCGGCGCCGCCTGAGACAGCGAGCGACCGCAGGCGACACGGACGCAAGCCAAACTCGGTTCGTATGACATCGCCGTGTACAGGTGAACCTACCATGGCCGTTGGGCGCGGTTCGCCCGGCACGCCTGCCCCCGCCTGCTTCATCAGCGGACCTAGCGCGACCACCGGGCGGCAACCCCGCACACAGGCAGCGCAGGGTCGGCGCCGCGCCAAACCGCACCGAACCGGGCGACAGCGCGGCGCATTCGCCGCACTCCGACGTCAGCCGTCACGCCTCACAACCCGGTCACAAGGTCCGGTCACCGCGTCAACCGAGTCACGACAAACGGGAGCCACGACCTCGGCCAGGCCCGCAGACCGCCGGGCCAGCGCGTCAGACAGGGCCCCCGCCGGGACCGTGACGACGAGGGTGGACGGCCGTCTGCCGGGCGGCCGCGCCGGATCGTGACCATAACAAGGCGCAGCTGTGGCCAATTTGTCACGCGCAGTAGATGCCCGCGGCGATAGCCCCGGCCCGCCGACATTGCCGTGACAGGCCATTAGTGGCCGTAAGTCGAGAAGAGACAATGTTGTGTTTGTCTGCCGGTGACCGTGTCCGTACACCCGTGGCCGTACCCCACGACGTGGCACCGTTCTGGCAGGCCACTAGAAACCGTGACCAAGAACAGACACTGTCGTAATGGGCTGCCATTGACCGCGCCCTCAAGAACAGATAACAGAACAGTCACATCGCCAGAAAACGTACAGGTTTCGGTCGGTCTGTTGTCATCACTTGAACTTCGCACAAAAGAGGAATTCACGGTACACAACTGCCATTTTTCAGCATGTTCTCGATGGGCCAACGTCATCAACTCGGTCGAAGCCAGCGCTCAATGCGGATCCACAGTTAATGAACTCCGACCTTGAATCGCTCAGGCAGCCTGACCGAATCAATTACTCGAAACATATCGTTACGGAACTTCATGAGGACCTCGACTTAATGAACAAAAACTTGTCCTGCCGCCAAGCGCCGACTAGGAAATTCGGGAAGGAAAGGTCAAAGAAAAAAGATCAAACAGAAAGAGAGCCTGAACAAGCGAGCGAGCGAGCGAGCGAGCGAGCGAGCGAGCGAGCGAGAGAGAGAGAGAGAGAGAGAGAGAGAGAGAGAGAGAGAGAGAGAGAGAGAGAGAGAGAGAGAGAGAGAGAGAGAGAGAGAGAGAGAGGGGGGGGGACGGGGAGTTTCAAGGAAGTAAAGACGACAGAAAGGAGTAAAAACAAGAACACGAAAACACGCCGGAAGGACGCACAAACGTCCGGGAAGAGGGGAATCGCTAGTACGTCGCGGATAACCCACCGCCCATACACAAAGCCCGAAAAGGGGTTCATTACACCCGCCTTCTGGGAAGTGTCCGGGAAGGGAAGAGAGCACTGCTAGGAAGTCCGGAGCCGGGCCGAGAGCAGCGGAGAAACGCCCACGGCTGACCCCAGTCCCGGACCAATCGGAGCCGTCGTTCATCAGAGCGTGTCGTGTTCCGGGAGCGACAGTTACGTTCGGAAAAAAATGCTGATTAATTCCACTAACGCCGGACATAATGTCCGTCCTCTGTTTTACACTGAGGTAAAACACAAAAATATCAGTTCCTGTCAAGACAAACATTCATCCCAGCAAATACCTTTTTAGGCATGTCTTCGACTCATATTTTAAGCCTTGCCTTAACAGGCATCATTAAACAAATTCATCTTCCGCCCGTACAGCAGCCGCACTGTCGCATAACTCGGTGCAAAGCACACAAAGCGTCGGGCTAACAAAACAAGGAAGAAGCAGTGGGAAAATGCAATACGGAAACGGCAGTGAAATTACACCGTGCAGCGGAAGTATTTGCGGTCCGTGTACAACAGCTCGGAAAACACACCAGACGCAAAGTCCTCGAGAATACTCGAGGCGAACGACACCGGCTGCCGGCTGCCCACCTGCAGGATGGTGGTCTCGAACACGCGCTGTCCGTTGACGTAGGTCTCCGCCTCGCGGCCGCACGGCGTCACTGTCACGATGCCCTCGGTGTGGGCGATAACGCAGTGGCGCGGGTGCACGTTGTGGCCGGCCAGCTGGAGGCACTGGCCGCCCGCCTGCGGCGACCGCTCGCTGCCCACCTCTGTCACGTTCAGGCGCAGACTGTACCGCCTGCAGGCCGGGACGGACGGTTCATGTCATGACGAGTCACCAGACCGTGCCTCCTATGGGCAAGGACGGACAGCTCCAGGTTATTACGACCGCAGAGGAGCGTAGTGCATGATGTGAATGTTGCCAAGGATTTGCTGGCAAACTCAGACTGAATTGACCATGTACAAGGAACATGTACAAGCACTCGGAGTAGTTGGGGCCCAAAACGAATGGATGCCTGCGGGGCCGTGTCCGGGGTGTTCACCTGGACGCCGTCTGTCGGTAGTCTTTACCTGGGGGCCGTGTGTCGGTGGCCTTTACCTGAAGTGTGTGCCTCGGTGGTTTTTACCTGGGGGCCGTGTATTGGTGGTCTTTACCTGGGGACCGAGTGTCGGTGGTCTTTACCTGGGGGCCGTGTGTCGGTGGTCTTTACCTGGGGGCCGTGTGTCGGTGGTCTTCACCTGGGGGCCGTGTGTCGGTAATCTTTACCTGGGGTCGAGTGCCGGTGGTCTTTACCTGGGTGTGTGTGTATCGGTGGTCTTTACCTGGGGGCCGTGTATTGGTGGTCTTTACCAAGGGGCCGTGTGTCGGTGGTCTTTACCTGGGGTGTGTGCCTCGGTGGTCTTTACCTGGGGGCCGTGTACTGGTGGTCTTTACCTGAGGTCCGAGTGTCGATGGTCTTTACCTGGGGGCTGAGTGTCGGATGTCGGTGCCGTCAGCGTTCAGCTCCACCAGGAAGGGCAGGCTGGCCTCGTCGTGGCCCCGGTAACTGTGGTCCACCTCCGACACGCTGGCCGGCTGGCTGGGAATCTTCTTGCGTTTGCGCGGCTGATAGTCGCTTGGCCGACGCCGCACGTGGAACATAATCGATCCTGAAACACATAACAGCGACACATGGAAGAGCGAACATGTGGCGTCCTACATCCATACCTGCCCAATCACCGCAATGAAAAACAACCCTAAAATCGCAATGTGAGGACAAGACGACACGAACAAAATCGCAAGACAAAATGTTCACGCAGTCTCTTAAGCGTTGTTTTAATACCCACAAGCGCATCATTTCAGTTCTGGGAGCCGGACATTCCCTGTCTCGGCCGCCCATAAGACAACGTTCAACGGACGCCTCCGGTTCGTGAGAGGATGACGGTTCACAGAACTGAACACCTGTAAAACATGTCCCCGGCATCACGGACCGAACCCGACATGCTGTGTCTGGTGCCCCGGCACAGCTCGTCGGCTGACGCCCAATTTTTCGCACGAAAGGGTTGTCCCTCATACCTGCAGTTAATCCACCTTGAGCCCAGCCAACACGACTGTGCGGGGCTTGGAAGGGCCACCACGAGACATTATCGGGACGAACGTGGCGAGGTTTGCCGAAAGAAGGGTGAACAGCTGAGAAGTCTGGACATATGTGCAAGCCAGAGCGCAGGAGATGGACTGTTTCATGGTCTGATAGCGTCGACGTCTTTCGGCCTTGGAGACGCCCGCAATGGCAAGCATGTCCACGGTCTAGTTTCGCAGTAGCGCCGAGGCGACAACGACCGGCAAACGCATTAAAAATGAGGCGACCAGCGACATTCAACAGCACTCATGACTCTGAACTAGCACGGACCTGCCGCATAGCTCCGCAACACCCGTGCATTAGCCGAATTGGTTTGCGTCTGACGCCGCCAACAGCACGACGATAACGTCCGGCCGGTTTTAGCGTGACCCAGGGACGCGACGTCGAGTCACCGGTGCGGCAGTCTCGACGCCCGACGCCCACTTCCCCGACACACCGCGAGACAACGCAGCGAGCCGGCGTCCAGGCGGCCGCAACGGCGACCACGACGGCGTGTTACAAACTCGCGGGCACGGCGCTGGACCGAAGCGACCACTCCCGCCGCCACCGCTGAGAACGAGACCGACGCGGCGCGCCGAGAACCAGTCTGCCGCAGGCGGAACGACCCGAGGGACCCGTCACCCGCCGAACGGCACGGAGGCGGCACGGGTTTCGCGTGCCGTCCGCCACGACGGGCACCGCCCGGCCAACAGCGTCACGCCGCCGGCGTTTTCCACCATCGATGCAAAGTTCGCTCGGCGGCCCGGCGAGGCATGAAAAGCTGGCGCCGCGGCCATTGTGCGATACGTCCGCCGGCCTAAATGCGGCGGGAGCGGGGGTCGGCGGCCACGGCGGCGCACGGCGTGCACGTGAGCCGGCCCGTTCCGGCGGCGGCCGTGGTCCGCCCGACCAGAGCCGGCTGCGGGGCGGCATACGGCAGCCTGCATCACCCGATCCCGGTACACCGGTCAGCCGGCCGACGTCCACAGACGCGTCAGGCAGACGCACGCAACGGCGGCCAACATGGCGAATAGCACCACGACGTTAAAATGCGTACAAGTTGTCTCACGAAGTCACGTTTCAGCTCTCATCCCATCACATCGGCCGCAAAAGCATTCTGCGCTTTGCCCGAAGCAGAAAAAAACATCAGGCCGTAAATCCATTGAACTTCCATTTCCGCAAGGCCGCAAAATGACCACAGATGCCACCGCGCCTACCGCTGACGAGTCTGTGAAATTCTGGTTCGTCTCATAGTGTGGAAGCTCCTTTTATGGCCTTGACGTGGAGTAAAAAAAGTCTGAGTTGCTACATGAGTTAATCTTGGGCTGGAATTTGGGATTAATTTGGCACCAAAAACATCTCTTAGCACCCTATACATGTGGGTTTCGCAAGCATTACACTCGCATTTCTAAACCTCAAATTGTTGGTGGCTCGGGGTTTCTGAGAAGCTTCCAAAGATCGATAAATT
Source organism: Capitulum mitella (assembly GCA_030062745.1). NCBI lineage: Eukaryota > Metazoa > Arthropoda > Thecostraca > Pollicipedomorpha > Pollicipedidae > Capitulum > Capitulum mitella. The sequence goes on along the minus strand of CP099841.1, from coordinate 13,580,290 downwards.
TTGCATATGATTCACATGGAGTACTGGAATTCCCATTTTCTTAATGCACAGTTTTGGAGTACAACGTTTCCCAGTGCTCAGTGCACCAGCAAACACGGCACTTTCAAACCCTGCCGCTGAATGAGCACCCTATACCTCGCTCGAAAACTATGACCGCCGATGATCAGAGGCTCTCGCTGACTAAACCTGCGATGCATAAATGGACGATAAAAGCTAACACATCAGTCATCGCGTTCCAGCACCCACAGAACGCGCTATTACTTCCACCATTCATGACAAGATCGGGAAACAGGTTAGCGCGCCCACCAGCCGTTCCAGCACTCACCGAACACCATGGTGGCACGAGCGCAGCGTCCACCGACTGGACAAGGCAGGCAGGTTGACAGCTGACAGAGCTCACGCTCAGTCGGCCGGCGGCGGCCCCGTGTGACGCTGACCGGCCTGCCGACGCCCGCGCTCGGACAGAGGTCGCCGGCTCCGCGCGCGGCCGCCCCCGCGCCGCGATGACACTGCTCGGCCGACCAGTCGAGACGGCGCCGGCGCGGGCGGCACAGGGCGCCGACGGCCAGGCCGGTCCACTCCAACACGGGCGTTGGCTCTTATCGGGTCATCTAAACGCCGCCTTCAGGTCGACTTGGCCCTTTGGCCACGAAAAGCGTGGGACGTCAGTTTCCCTGCGACAACACATCGAGCCAGAACTGGCTGGCGATGTTCTGACTTGGCTCCTATGTGTCCTTAACCTGGCCCGTGTTCTTAGAAGTGCAGGTCGAGCTCTGCCCTCGGCTGAGGTCTAAACGTCTGCTCTGAGAAACATGAAACCGTGCCTCAAAGGGACCTCAGAACAGCCCAGTCCTCAGCAGCGTACAGAAACGCTCGCCACAACTAATGACTCGACTGAGCATCCCTTCTCCCGCGCGCCAAGCTCTCTGTGTCTCACAACAACTTGACGCGCCCCGGCCAGCGGTTGCGGCGCCGGTCGGCCGGGACTGGCCGCGGTCTGTTATCTCAGGCGTCTCTGTGACCGCCGGCGGCCGGGCGGAGCGATCGATACCGGGACTGATCAGGCGGCGGCTGAGGGTGCGCCTGGCGTCCGGCCTGTGCCGCCTTCCCCGCCCGGCTCGTGATGAGGTCACGGAACCGCGGCCGCGCGCCAGCCGAGGTCGATCCGGCCGGGCCGCCGCCGCCGGGTCTGTTCTCCCGGCTCTCGCGGCCGGGCTCGGCCGGACGGCCAGACCCCGGGGCGCCGAGCGGTGCACACGACGTTTGCGACGGTCGCGGGGTAATCCGTCGACGCGTTCGACTGTCGATGTCTGGTGACCTCAGCCGCCGGCGGCCGCGGGGCCGGGGACCATCGGACCGGGGCCTTCCGACCCGCAGTCGAACGGCTGACCGCGCCGCCACCAGCGACCGAGCCCGCAGCTTTATAAGAATACGGAAAAAACAGCGGTGGGACGGCGACGATGAGCGTTCCTCAGTTGCACTAGGTCAGACTCGGGAGGACCAATGTCTACGAGCGACGCATTAAAGCAGGACGCCGTGGCGCCCCAGCCGCGTTTGCTTGGCATTCGCGGCTGATCGGCGACTGCCGCCGGCGGGATCTGTGTCCGCGTAATAAAGGCTGCGAGGCGATCGGCGTCATCCTTCACCGGACCGTTCACCATGCCTGTCTCCTTCCGAGGTCCCAGTTCCCTGGTCAATCCTATCGCCAAATCTGGAGATCACACGAAACCATCCAACATCCGGCCTCTATCCATTGTTCCTGCCGCGGCAAAATTAACAGGGCGTGTCATGCAACGTCCACTTTATTACCAGACATGTGTCTGGCAGCCACCTCTATCTCCGACCCCGCCAAGTGCCCGTACTCGGCACTCGACAGAGACCGCGCTGGTGTCCGCCACAGATCGCATCCTGTCTCCTCGGACCCGGACGACATCTCTTTTCTTTGCTTGACTGACCTTAATCAATATTTCGACGTTATCAACGTTCGACGTTATCGACCACGGCCTCCTGCTTAACACGTACTGGTATGGTATATCCACTCCTTGGTTCAGCTCTTACCTTACTGGCCACACCCAAAGCGTTTGTGTTTACGACACGTCTGGATCAGACCTTATCTCTACATCGTTACCTAACGGCATGATTGTGTTTCGAGGCTCCTGCTGGACACCCTACTGTTCCGTCTCAACCTGTGCGCCTAGGGTGGACGCTGTTGCCGTCCGTAGGCGATAAACAGGCACCAGGAAGAGGTCTCAGGACTGCGCCTCCAGATACGATCGCAAGGCCAGGGGGTCTCTCGCTTCCCTGGGGCAGTGGTTTCGTACCTGTGCCCTCAAAGTTAACTAGGGCAAGACACAACTGGTAGTACTAAGGAGCCGTCACACCATTTAAAAAAGCACATATGCGCCAAATTCTGTGGTAATCGTCTCGCCGTGCCAACAAGCTAAGAATCTGGGCGTAATTCCTTAAAGCATCTGTCCTGGGACTCAAACGTTACCGATTCCGTCGCTGGTGCTTTGGCACTTCGTTCGGCCTCTCCCAGTTACAAAGCCATGTCCCAGAGAACGCAATGATTTCGCTGGTGAAAGCCTTGACCCTACAGCCTCAGTTCACAGCAAAATACAATACACACCTGATAAAAGGCACAACCATCTCTGACCTGTTTCGGAGACAGCCATCCAAAGTTTGGTCTGAACGACGACAGCAAACACAGAGCCGTTCAGAGAACGCGGTTTGATGATTACGCTACGCCCAGAGTTTCAGGTTTGTTCGAACTTTCGTATTTACTTATCAAACTGACATTTAAAGTTATTCACTTTGTAACCCGCTGGCAATTGCATTCGGTTTTATTCAAGTCACGTCCGCTGGCGAGATTCTGTTGAGATCTCTCACAATCTGAAATGAATCAGTCTACTTCATCTCAGTGGACGGGGTAAGCCGCCACAGTGGCTGAGTTTTAATCATTTTGAAACGCATCGCCAGATGACACTCGTCTACGTGGCACAGTCCTCCCGTCCTAGTTGCATTTACTGTAATACGACACATCCACATCCATCTGGTCAAATAAGGCCCGATGGAAGTCCCTTCATTACACCCATGCGTTCTCAACCACTCGTTTCTCTGGAAATCCGTAGCCCGGTCCTGTTTCGCAACAGACGAGCAAGACGTGCCAGATATACCTGCTAGTGCACGGCAACCACATTCAGCGTCCGCTCAGCAGCCAGCGTTTCCTGGCAGCAGGGCCCCGTTCAGAGCGTTACGAGACAAACACCACGGCACCAATCGGCTAGCAGCCTCTACCGGCACGCATCAGCCCGCGGCGGTCACCTCGGCGGCCGGCCCGGCCTCTCCACGTCATCCCGGGCCCGGGGCGGCGCCCACCACACGGCCGAGTGCCGACCCTGGACCGGGCAGCGGCGGACAGAGGTGGCCACGCGGCCGAGTGCCGACCGTGGACCGGGCAGCGGCGGACAGAGGTGGCCACGCGGCCAGGCCACCCTGGACCGAGCGGGACAGGGGCCACGCCGAGGGCAGCGGCGACAGAGGTGGCCACGCGGCCGAGTCCGGCCCTCCCGGGGGGGGGGGAAAGATACGCCGGTACGGCCCCCCATGGACGGAGTCAGCCACTGAGACGAGCTGGCCGGTCCGTTAACTCGCGACGGAGCGCAATAAGATCAGCCAATTCAGACCAACACGGAAGGACGTGGCTATTTGGTCTCTGGCGAAAAAGACGATAGCATGATAAAATTTCCTGCAATGCCTGCACAGGGCAGTTGGAGCCAGAGGTCTCACTGCCCAAAAGAATAAACATACGTGGTTTAAACGCCGCGATGGTGTTCACCACGATGAAAGTATTGGTATATGGACCAAATTCGGTTAAATCTTAACCTGAGGGATGCCGTCCCTATTAACCTAACGTGTCCACTTTTGGAGAGATTAATCGAGCCGGCAAAGATGACGTCACAGCTTCCAGGGGTGTGAAGGTGTTGCTGAGTAAGTGTTTCTCATTTTGGAAGAACAAGAAAATAGTCAATGAAAACAACTTTTGACAAGTTTTTTACCATTTAACAAGAATTAATAAAAAAAAAACTTTTGGCCAATCACAATGAGCCGGCACCAAGACGAAAGTCACTTCCTTCGACTGAAAGTGATTTAGCCAAGGGTCACGTGACATGGTGATTGGTTTACTTTTCTCGCGATTTTAAGGCATTTCCGGGCGGTTTTCGGATTTGTTTAGCATTTATCGTACACGTAAGACGTCAGTGGGTAGAACCCAAGTTTGTGGGTGAAACCCAGGCCCTCGCCGGCACTCGGCAAAATGCCGAGTGCTGGCGACGGCTTAGTGAAGGAATGCTATCAGCTTGCATCCAATTTCATCGCAAGATGAGAATGTTAATTTAATCTAGTCGCAGAAGGACCGAAAACCATGAAAATCTTCGTGGAAAGCCGTCCGACATCGGAGTCCAACATTGTACTCCCATACCGGTCCGTGCCGTGTCACGCAAAGATGGCGTCACGGCCTGCTTCCTTGAACACGGTCGTTGGGCCGGATGGCCATACCTGGTATTTAGGAACTAGGATCTAAACAGCATAATTATCAGCTGAGGGCAACGCTGAAAAACGTGTTCGCCGTAAAAATCGTACATTTTCCTGCACGGATCAAGCACCTAATTCAACACATCTCAGTCCCCAAACTAATGGTAAAACACATCGATGGCGCCAGGCCGGCGGCCAGTCGCGCGGCCGGCGGCAGCACTGACCGGGCGTGGGCGGGTGGTTGATGAGGATCGCCAGCGGGCACTCGTCGTCCTCCAGGATGTACTCGTTGTAGGGCCCGGTGGGCGCCCGGTACTCCCTGCTCTCCTGCTGCGGCTCCTGCGTCACCACCTGTAAGGCGGCCCCGGCACGGTGAGCGGCACCGCCCGGCTCTCGCGCCGCCACCTCCCGCCCGCGGCCCGCGGCCCGCGGCCTGCGTTACCTGCCACCCAACGGCGCCAAGAGGAACTCTCGAGACAACGCTGCTTACGAAAACACCAACGGCACGAGCAGAAACACAACCATGACGCTTCACAAAGACAGTGCCACCTAATCCAGTGCGATCACCATTCCGACATAACGCAATGAAGCTACATCGTTTAAAGCAAACACCAGCTATCGATGAACTCCACAAGACAGCAGCTGCAGTGCGCGACCAGCCGTCGGGCGGAGCCCAGTGTGGGGGATGTCCAGGGCCAGCCGGCCGACCTGAACAGGAAGGAGGGGGGGGGGGTGCCCAACTGACCTGGACCAGGCAGTAGTCGGCCGGATCCTCGCGGTATTTGCCGTACTTCTGCAGCATTTCGACCACCACCGAGGCGGCGCTGTCCGAGATGGAAAGCAGCAGCGTCTTGTACGGCACGTCGCTGCACAGGCTCTCGCCGTATATCTGCAGAGAACGACTGTCAAGTCACTCGATCGTGCAGTCACGGTACACTCAACAGTTCTCGCCGCGCCCCCAAACACTCGGAAGCTCCCCAATAACACAAGGATTGCAATGTTAGGTACAAATCGCCCATCGCCTATCGCCACAGGGCCGCACACCTAAGGCAAATGTATAAAATATATCAAATTACGAGTGTAATGTCACGGTCTGCACAAAAGGCTCAAATTAGCTTGGATCCCAACGAACACAAACGAAATGCAAGACGGCAAGTTTCCTACACAATCAGGAATCTAATCACAATCTCTAATCACAATCAGGAATCATTCTGGGAAGTGTACTTCCTCTACGACATCCAGACAAGCAGAATAAGTCGTTGTCAGATGAGAACAGCAGTGGCCGACATCGGGACGCAGCAGACGGAGCCATCCGACCTTGAGCGTGCCGCCCGTGTCGGGGCCGCCGTCCCGGCTGCGGAACTGCTGCAGCTTCTTCTCCAGCTTCTGCTGCCGCCGGCGGCGCATCACCGCCTCCGGGTTACTGATGGAGCGCGTGAAGCTCGTCTCCGGCAGCTCTGCAGCCGCGCCAGAGCGTCAGCCACCAGTTACTGATGGCGCAGAGACTACATAACGAGATACATACAGAGTGAGGGGACTACAAGTGTCAAGGGAGCTGTAGGAAACGCCATGGGAACAGCAGGCGTCGACCACAGAGACGACGTGAAACGCATGCCCGATTCTCCGGTCCTCGGACGCCACAAGAGCGCACGCACGACCGAGAGCAAAGTCGTGGCGCCACATCGCGAGACGAAGACGAAACGACACATCAAAAGATGTCAACATTTGAGCAGCTATGTGCGCTACCTTAAAAAAACGATTAATTTCCTACTTACACATGATTAATTTACAGTAAAGGCTGAGGGCGCAGGCTGGTAAAGAAAAAAACTATTTCCAATTAACAAGACAAAACAAAACTTGACAATGTCCACAAGACAGTTCTAGAAGTGACAACATCTACCAAGACAACCATTCAGCATAATAAACATACGGGATATATTACAATGAGGTAATAACAAAACAATATGTCTGAACTTCTGGAATATGCATGAGCAGATAAGGCATAGCCACTTCGCAGAATTACCTGTATAAAGTTTTTCGGCCACACTAGAATCATTTTCAGTACCACTCTTCATCTTATGAAGCTTTCCTTTCTTCTTCATTTCCTTCTTTTCTCGTTTGCTCAGCTTACGCTTGAAATTCCCCTCCTCCAGAGTAGACTCGCCTGGTGGTCTCAATGACTGCAATCAACAATAACAACACCGTAAAAAGGCGGGCAAGTGCCGACGAAGCACAAGTCTATGACATTATTATCTCTGACCGCAAGTCACGTGCGCCTGGGCCGTTCGAAGTGATGCAACGCAACAGGAACAGCACAAACGCACTTTTAAGTTACTGCTACCGCACCATCATGGCCGGTAAAACCCTGAGATATCATGCACTGTGAATACAAGCCAGCAAGTTGCTCTCCAGCCCTTCAAATCCGGCCAACTGTTTCGCCCAATTACCGCCGTGTGCCGTGCAGGCGGAATTCAGCAAGTAACACACGGCCACGTAGGCCTCAGTCAGCTCATCAGGCTCCACATACTCACCCTGAAGACCACCTGGCTCACCCAGGGTCCGTCCGACGCACAACAAAATCACCAGGATGACCACGTGACCATCGGGCTCATCTCGCGACTACAACGATCAGGGTTGGCAGATTTCAGCCAGTGTCCGGTTTAAAGCGGTTTAAACCATGGTTTAAACTGGCTGATTTAAATCAATTTAAGCCACCTGGTGCTTTAAACTACACAACACAGTTTAATTCCAGCCGCTTACGGCTCCTTGTCGCGAAATCATAAAATAAGCTAAAAGGTAAGAAGTTGCACTGTTTATGAAACTGTCCAATAAAGATCAAAACTATCATTTCCAAAATAAAGTCTTCTAATACATCAGTCACAATCTCGAACTTAGCATCTGTAATACCCAATCACTGCCAAGCATAAATGCTGGGGCAAAGGAATGTGGGCATGCAGTCATTCTGCACAGTATGATCTATTAGTAGGAGGTAAGTGGGTCCATTAATCAAATTCGTCACCTTGCTGGGTGCTGGGAATGTGCACCTACGAGTAGTGAAAATCCAAAGTGTCTAAAATCTGAATGGAATAGAAATGCTGTCACTATGAAATGACATTCATCTCCTGCATTAAAAGAACAAAGAACAGAACGCTTTCAAGAAAAAAAGAACAAATGCAGAATTATAAAAACAAGAATGCTAACGTAGGCACATGATGAAAAGTTCGGGCCAAACAACCAAAAGACAAAGGGTGCTAGAGCAATAGTTCTTCCAGTCATTGTTGCTGCATTCCAGTTGTTCCTTTGTTGCGAGTTAAGATGCACAACGTCTTGGGTTTAAGCGTCAGTTCAGGTCAGGGGTCACTGAACTGATCTGTGCTGTGTTTGTCGCGAGGGTGGAATATTTGTTTAGGTGTCACTGCTGCCACCCTGCTGCTACAATGCAGTAAAAAGATTGCATGCAGAAGACGATCCCAGAAATGGATGTTCATGGTGTCAATGTTTAAGCCAATATACCTGCCAAAATTGCTTTATGCCTAAATAACTGCCTCCCCCAGATCCCTCTGTGGGCTGTGAGTAGCTTATGAGCTAACAAATAGCTGGTCATAGATTTTCCCAGTGTAGTTTCTCTGCGAGGTAACTTATGCCGGCTTTAATTAATTTAAGGCGGTTAAAACCGGCCAGGATCAGCAAGGACCATGGGCTTACCAAGCGGCCGTCGGGCTAACCATGGGGTCACTGGGCTCGCCTCAGGAGCACGGGCCACCCTGACAGTCCAGAAACACACGCGAAACCGGTGCAGCCTGCCTTGGTCGAGGCGGCACGGTAAAAACATGGAGATGAGGCGACAGTGTTGGAAAACTGTCGTTTTCTGGTGTTAAGGAAAATTTACCAGAAAATTTACACTCCGAGAGAAATTTCGTACTCCGAAAAGGTCATTTACCCCCTCCCCAAAAGACATGGGTATTCCTTATGAGCCAGTTTGAAGTTGCCCAGCGTTCCCCCCCCCCCCGGTGATAGTCTACCATTCATACTCGGCCGCTGAAGTACGCTCCGAGCCCACAGCCAGCCGCCTCCCCCCCCCCAGTCAACGACTCTGCTGACCTACCATGTAGATCCAGGAAACTGGTTTGCCCCCCCCCCCCCGAAACGGAGCCACTGGATCCTCCCCTGCTGGCCACATATGCTTGCAAAGCACCTAGTTAGTCCATGTTTCTCACATAAACGCATGACATTTTACACTCCAAAAGAGAATCTGCACACCCACACCAGGAAGAAAAACCAGGTTTCCAACACTGGGAGGCGACGTGAGCCTGGCCGGGCGACCGACGGCGCCACCGTACCCAGGGCTTTTCGTTGAGGTTTCGCAACAGGAAGCGTCCCTCGCGGTCGTCCTGGTGCCAGTTGAGCTGCACGTGAAGAGGCCGCTCGTCCATCGCCAGCTCACGCTCCTCTGCCAGGAACCGAAGGTAGCGCTCAAACACCCGAGCAGCACATGCAGCAATGACTTGGTCTGCTCCGAGACAATGCATGACAAACACTGCTTTCCTGACAATCTCATTCAAGGCAGGTTGTTAGTTCTTTGTCCTTGGTGTACGACCATAAACTTGCCAGCACAGCACAACATTTTGCGGGCCATATACATGCAAAGACACTACTTTCCTTGTTCCAGGCAAAAAATTTAACCCGCGTGTGAATGCGCAATGCACCATTTTAACTGAAACATAATTCGTTTTGGAGCATACATGTCGTTGAGGAACGAACTCCCTGTGTAGCTGTCACTCCAACCCTGAATCCCAGTGAAGGTCATTTCACTAAACAACGTTTTGTATGACCCTTGAAAACACATGTGCTGATTTACCAATGGGCAAACAATGGAAATGACAACCGAGAGGTAGCAAGTCTCATTAATGAACATACAGCATGTATGATCCAAATAAATTTCATGCATCTATAATTCACAAACAAGTCCGACCTAATCGGCCGCTCAAAATCACACTGGCCTTGCCGCCCATCACTCAGGTGCAGCAAATACACTCGCCAAACCCGCCACCTACCCCCACTCTCGTGGATCTCGTAGAGAGCGAACCGCGGCGTGGACAGCATACGCATGTCGGGCCGAAACTTCTCTATCAGAGTGTCGATCACGTCTGCCGAGGTGGCGTCCGACGACACCCGGATGCACTTTGTGGAGACCTTCTGTCCAGAGTCCTGGTAGTAAAACCTGCCACACAAGAGACGTACAAGCTCTTGTGCAAACAGCTCACGACTGGCAGCACCCGGCAGCGGCTGGTCGTATGTGGGCTGCTGGCATGAAAACAAGGCAGGCCACGATGAAATTACAGCTCGTGAAGGATTAACCCCACCTGAAATATTTCTATCACCGTTTGCTACGGATATTCACAGACCTGACCCAAAACGCATTCTTAAAGAAGTCACCTTTCATATAATTCGTGCAAGGCCTCCTGGATGTACCGCATGTTGCGACGGTGTTTGTTTTGCTTTGACCACCTAAGCTCTGGTTACTGATTAACTCTCCGGAACTGGCCGTCACTCGAACCCACACCTCTTCTCACACTTCCCCCATCACCTGAAGATGGCTTAGGGCCAAAAATTGTCTCCTTTTCGTGTCCTATTTTTCTGCAGCTTGCAGTGCATCGAGGTCAGTTGTTTCATCTTCTTATCGTCTATCGTGTATGAATAGCCAGGGGTTATGTGGTTAAGGCAAAACAAACATCCAGGCCACCTATAGGGTCAGCTTACAACATCAACACGATCCGAACAACAACCACACGGGTGCGACACTCCACGCACTCTGCCGACCCGAGCCCTCTGCTGGACCAGCCGGGCGACAGTGCTCACCGCATGACGCCGTGGAAATTCAGATTCTGGTCCGGCTCGGAGAGCTCGAACAGGTCCAGGCGATTGTCGTTCCACTGCGCAATGGTGCTCCGTAGCTTTTCCCATTCCTGCGCCCTCGTGCGGTCCATGGCCGCCCCGCGACCTGTCGGCCACATTCCAACCAACATCGTAGAAAATACAGCGACGGCACAACATTTTTTCTTTCACTATTTTTATAAACTCTGCACAAATCGTTTGCATTTCTGGCTTTGGACTCGAAGGGCATGCTAAGCAGAGCTTTTTGCTTGCACCCTGAAACCGCCACCCAGTGGTGCAGTTCCAGTTCCACGGGTGGTTTTGCCTCCGGCCTATTCGCCAAACAGGACCTCGGAGGGATATTTTCCGTCACGTACAATGTTACGACACGGGCGTCCCGTGCCAGGCGATTCGCTTTTCTCGGTTCTCGAGCCCGGTGCCACCGGACCAAAGTCCGCGATCTTTCCCATAGGCCACGGGTCGGCATATAACACCTGTTGTAAATAACAAACATGTAGCCATCTGTTTACCAACCCAAGAAAAAATATGGATGAATTCAATATTGCGTGGATTGAGATTATTCTTGACACATTACAAGAAAAGCTTTATTTTCGCTGATTAGGTGCTCTACTGCACAGTGTACATCAGCTAAACAAACTAGAACAATTGCATTCCACACCATATGAAATTGTCATGGTACACTACAGAATCACTGATGATTTACTTGGAAACCAACAATGCTAATATGCATCTTAAACAATTTAAGGGGGATGTCCTACCTCACTACATGTTTTGAATTAGGACGGCCAAGTCGTTGCCTATGCTCTGGGATGCCAATCTGCCAATGCATGATGTGTCCATGCTTTACACTTACAACGGGGAATCAAATCAATTTCCCAGTTGTCTAATGCGTCTTATTCCTCCGTGCCCTATCTGCAGCAGTTACATGATGATACATTGCAAAAGTGAACAGATTCCAGCCAATGAATGCGTATATTTATTGGGGTGCACTGCATCATGTTGGTGGATGACTGCACAACAGAGTTTTAATTAATTACATATTCCACAGCTTCTAGTTACTGTTTACATGAGTAATGAAAGCACTATCAGCAACATGTTTCAGACCAATCAAGCCTCTTTATGAAATGCTGACCATGGAATATTACCTTTAAGTGTGTCTTCTGTATTTCATCTGCAGAAAATTGTCATTGGGTGACATCTGGGTCTTTAGAGATCAAAGAAATAAAATTCTCCAAATTCACTACATCCATTGATATTCCTGATATATAATTAGGATATATCATTGTATTAATAACGATGCTAATGTATCAATAATAGTAATATATATATATATACATATATATATATATATATATATATATATATAATGTTAATACATAATTGTATTTATATTCCTGATATATAATAATAATTTCCAATTTGAAACATCTGTATCTGCATTCTGCATTGTAATCTCAAAATGCAACAAATATGTAGATCAGGCATCATTACATTTGCCTGCAGAATGAGACATATTTACAGAGACTTCCATCAATTCAGAAGTGTTGTAGCATTACACAAAGCAGCCATTTCATAATGTGCATGTACAACATTGTGTTCTGCTCATCCATGAAAAGAGAATGGCTTGCTGTAAGTGCAGTTACTGGAGACTAACCTGCACTAGCACAACAGAGAAGTGAAAATTATGCAGGTTTCGTGGCCTTGACGGATGATGGCCTTGCACCTGGAGCAATATCAGGCTAAACATCTGGAGATAAAAGACTTACATTATTTGAGCATATCTATTTGTAATGGCAAGCATCTTATGACACCACATGTTAAGTCCACAGTTCATTGCTAGCAGCAGCAATGACTGTGGTTGCCCAAAATGAGGTTTCCAGATAGTTGTAGCATTTGGCACAGGATATATAGCTTTTGATTCCATAGTTAATGACTGTATTACTGTAAGGGATTACAAGGCTACTGGTAAGAAAACACCAGTATTCGCAAATCACAAGAGATGACTTTTTGGGTCTTTCTTACCTCAACCAATTCAACACAGGTCCAGTTATGTACATGGAAACTTCTTGGCATCTGCAGGGATTTGACCTCCAGAGATTTGGTTATATGCTTACTCCACTTGTTTATGACAACACTCAACTTTGGTGCCCTCAAGTGATGATTGAATTTCCAGTGGAAGAAGTTAAGAAAAAATTGTTGCAAATATAAAAATGACACTATTTATTAGCAGCATGAGTTCAAGTGTGATGTCTGAGCTGCTGCTATTGTAATTAAGACGTCATGCAGGTAAATGCCAAACGTGCTGTTTTTTCAGGCATCTGCACGTTAAAGATGACTGACACCATCATCTTTCATCCACCAACCATTGGATGGCTTTCATCAACCAATGCAGCAAGTCTGCAATATATGAAAGATAACTGCTTATGGAGCATTTTTTAGGTTCATATTGGTAGTATGTGCAATATGGGTCATTGTTTAAGATCAGCTTTATAAGATATTTTTTGCCACATTCCCTATGATATTTTTACCACATTTCCATGATGCTCTTGCGTGCAAAGCCCCCTTAAATCCTGAAATGGCCACTTTTTGTATGCTACATACCAACCAACCCACAGCATTACACAGTCAAAAACTTCTGTTGAAACAGCAGCTTAAACTGATCTTGATGATTACCTTGCTCCACAAAAAAGATGGTTCTGACACAATGAAATAAATCAGAAAACTGAAATTTATGGTTAATATGTCCAAACCTGAAATTCATCATTCATTCAGATGTCAGTATGACATTCAGCAACACTTTGTTGGGTTGGTCCTTGTGGTATCAGGACTAGATAATGGTACACCAGAAGTTCACCTGTTTTTTTTTACCACTCTTTGGTAATTATGGGGCAGAAACAAAACTAGTGGGGGAAGATTAAATATGTTCCCATTCTATCACATCCAAAGCCACAGATGACATCATCCCATCTTTGAATTCCTTTCCAAGAGTTCACAACAACCAATCTCACAAACATTTACCAATTTTCACAAGTGTTACCACTCACACCTTTGATGCTTGTAATTCAATATCACTTGCACACCTATAAAAACATTTTAATGAGTGTTACTGCTCACACCTTCAATGCTTGTATGTGAATTATTATTATAACACACCTGTTAAAGCTAAGACATTTCACTATTCCAGCCCATCAAATTTATCCATTATTCTGCTATGTAAGAATTTCCTTTTTGACAATAAAGAATGAGAGACATCACTCTAAAATACGCAATGTCAAAGTGCAATTTTTACTAAGTGTACTACTATGGCTAGACTCCAAGGTTTGTAGAAACATTCTACAAAGCAAAGACAAATGCTGGTGACATCACAGAAGTCCAACTACAAGTTCTGTGGGTCCACTATAATCATTTTTCTCCTTAGCTCATTAATGCTGTTGTTGGGAAACCAGGTGAAAGATTGGATGCAAAAGAAGATACAAGCAGGACTGTAAGGGAAGAAAACTGCATGACATAAATATCAAAGGTCAAATGCTGTGCCAAAAGCACAATTCTGCATGGGAGATGGATTATAGGATGCTAAGGGCCAAAGGCTGAGGGAAGGATGCAATCAGATTTGGCTCTGTCCAACAGAGGTTAGGTTGTGTGACACATGGTATGGGTTAGAACAGGTTTAAATAGGGTCTATTTAGATATACCCTAATACTGTGCTATTCACTGATGCCATTGTTGGGCAGCTGGGTGAAAGACTGTATGAGAAAAGATTGTAAGCAAAAGATCATATGATATAAATATCAAGGGGCAAATATTGTGCCAAAGGTGTAATTCCACTCCAGAGGTGTGGTTTAGGGTATCAGAGGCTGTGGGCTTACAAGAGGGTACAACCAGATTTAGCTCCATTCATCAGAGGTTAGATGATGCAAAGTGAGGTACTGGGTTATATCTAAGTAGGACCCATTTAGATATAACCTGATTAGTTTGTAACCTTATAACCTAATTCATATTATACCTTCTTACTTAATTAACCTTATAGCCATTAGAATATAATTTTATAACCTAACTAGTCAATTACATCTAAATAGAGCTTGGTTAAATGTAACCTAATACAACACTTTGTGCTATCTAACCACTTTGATGGAGACAGCCAAATCTGATTGTGCCCTTTAATTGGCCTGTGACCTCCAGTATCCTATACCATACCTGTAGCACAGGTTTTCACCTTCAGCACAAGATTTGTCCTTCAGATTTATCTCCTACGGCCTTTGCTTTACAATCTTTTGCTTGTGATCATGCCTCATACAACAATAAATGGGACCTATAGAGATACAACCCAGTACTGTGCTTCATGTGACCTGACCTCTGTTAGACAGAGCCATGTCTGATCATCTTGGTCTAAAATGAAGAGAATCAAATCCACAAAACCCTCCTATCCATGGCCCTAAAACTGGATCCTGTTCATACAGTTAGATCCAAAAAATTAAGGTGCAATGATGTAATAACACAGGAAGAGAAATCATGGAGGGTCTGGAGCATTTTGAACCCATGAACCTTTAAACTTTGAACAACAAAACTGAACATCAGCATTTGAGTGTTGACTATAAAAATGGCTTAAAAAGTAGCCCGCACGTCCCCTCTTATATACCGACACATCGCAACCCACGCATGACACATTACGGTCTATCTGCTAATGTGAATCATCGAACGTCAGTTACCTGTCTACGATGTCAGTTACCAACTATATCAAATCTCATTTGCACCTAATCTGCTCCAAAAGCCGCAGCAGTTTAATGAGCTACCACTACAAAGCAAAACGAAAAAACTCAAGGAACCGAAAATCCATAGAGAATAAGAAAAGAACATCAGCTGCCGCCCAAAACACATACACCGTTGACGCAAACACGAATGCTTTCGATAACTAAACAAATAATGGCGCAGTCTCTCTCAGTTTTTACGAAACTGACGCTATTTGGACGCGCCCTACGGAAAACAAGGATGTCAAATTCAATGCCTCGTTGGGGAGTATTCCCACGAACATTTTTAAGTACGGGACTGCAGCAGCATTGCGTGAAGCGCACCCCTAAATATGCAATATGAAGACGGTGCAATCTGGGCGATCTGCTAAGTGGAAGGTTGTTAGGGAATTACCGCATGTGCCTGCAAAGGAGTTCTGGACAACTACCGAGCTGAAGACTGAGAAACCTTGGGACCGAGAAACCTTAGGGTTCGAGACGTTGTGCTTAGAGTTACCCTTGGGCGTTACAGAGAGGAAACAAATCAACGCCACCTCACGGTTACAACAGACAAAGTTCAACTGCAAGCTGCTTGCAAAGAAGTTTGAAAGCTTTCCAAACATACGCTTACTGTAAGATACGCACGGCTGTTTACGTACGCAACGAACTGCGATTTGGCGCAGTTCTCATCCAGCGATACTTTCCTTTCGCTGTACCCGAAAGTATTTATGTATTCAGGCCGATTAATTCGAGCGCTGTGGCAGTGTTGTCTCGACATCCAAGTTGACAACAAAGAGTGCAACGAGGTGAACGACGAGGTGGAAAAACCATGTCTTCTCCAGAACAACCCACAGAACCTGACGTTACCGAACGACCTGGAGAAAAAACCGGTCGCGCTGAATTCCGATTTCCCAACGGAGATTCCTACAATGGAGGGTACAAAATCTGGCCCGAAGAGAAAGCCAAAAGTTACGGAATCGTTCGACATGGAGAGGGCACTTACACCACCCGCGACGGCGACAGCTACTTCGGCTCCTGGGCAGAGGACAGTCTGGACGGTTCGGTCACCATCCGCTTTGTAGACGGCAGCACGTTCGCGGGAACCCTGCAGAACGGGGCGTACGCTGGGCCAGGGAGGTACCAGTTCCCTGACGGCTCTTTCTTTGACGGCACATTCATCGACAGTCAGATCTCGGGAGAGGGTACATGGGTGGACGCCGAAAGACAGGAATGGCGAGGACAGTTTGCAGCTGAGCAGGCGCTCAGCCTCAGGTTCAAACATAATTTATGAGATGTCCCTCCTGAGGAATGCACGGGAAAAGGAAGGGTGCGATCGTTTGGCATTGGTGTCGTTTTAACTCTCGGGCGAAAATAATGCACCGCTATGAGTCGTGTCTCGGCGAGGTTGCGTTTAGGTAGTGTGGTTCTCGTACAAACGCGCCTAAGTCTCCGTTGATGTGAACGCTGTATGTAATGAGCTGATTTTCAGTAATGTCGGTTAAAGTTATAATAAAGTTGATAATAAATAATGAAGTAATAAAGTTGAGCTCGCTATGTTGCGGTCGCAAGGTTTTATTTGCATGCATGAAATGCTTCTTTGCTTTTAATTTAGCTGAGTGCCGAGTATCGCCTTCAAAAATGAGTGTTTGGCTGAGTATCGAGTGCTTCCTGAGTCCCGTTACCCCGCACACCGCCAGGGGTTCTGGAGGGTCCGTTCCCGAAGGTTGTTTTGGAGCTAACCAAAAAAACGATGCGAGCAAGACTTTGCTGAGCCATCACTGTCCAGTTTCGCGGGAACCCCCAAAGGCGAAAGTAAAATGGAATAGGGACCTGAATGAGAGCATAGACTGGCCCGTTGTTTATCGAAAACACGGAACCTGAAGAAAAAGAAAACAAGCACAAAAATAAATTAAAAATAGGAGGGTATTTTGGCTTGAGGAGAAGCTACCGCAGCGAATATTACATGCATTTATAACAAAGGTTACGAATACAAACGTGATGCCTTGTGCAAAACCAAAACGGGAACCCTGTTTCATTTATTTTGTCGTTGTGCTGTTACTGCTGAGATGTGGTCTGCAAAGTTCTTGTTGAGAAGGCTTTCATTATGTTAGACGTTGAAGCTTTTGATGAAAAACTGTCATTTTGGGATTTGATTTTGAACATGCTTCCGTGGGATCGAAAGGAAAGCCGCAACTCAGTAAGTGATATTGCTCTTGTGTATACATTTCATACGTATATATATATATATATATATATATATATATACACACATATATATATACATATATATATATATATATATATATATATATATATATATATGCATGTATAATATTAGTCCGGCATCGCCTGGCGTGTTTTTATATCCGCGACCGCCTGGGAGATGTCAAAAAGGGCACCCCTGCTATCTCAGGATGTAACTGTCGGACCTGAACCGGTCTACCACTAATCGATAGCCCTGAGCCTTACGATTCAGGAAATACTATGCAAGTCCTGGTCACGTGACTGGTAGCGTCACAGGTCACGCAAAGCGCATAAAATGACGTCGGAAAAACTGACACCGGCTCGTACATCATATCATCGGCAATACTGGTCTTAGAGCCTTCAGTTGGGTATCAAGCGAAAGGTCACGATCTCATACATTGGAAGCATGTCAAAATGTAATAAAAATGCTGGGTCGAAGTCAACCTGTAGGTCACGTGAAATATTGGTCCTACTTTACATGCCAAAGATCGATACAAACTTGTAGCAGTTTTGATCCTTGTGACAAAAAGGACGGAAATGAAAACTTCTGATGATCATTTCCGGATTACGTGCTTTTCATCTAGTCAAGGTCGTTATAGGTCAGGTCAGGCAAGGTTACATTACTCTTCCTGACAAAGAGCAATAATTACTCGCTGGGATTCCTAACTGCGTACGTGCAGAACTGAAATGACGTCTCGCGATAACTGAATCTGCTCTGTCTGCTCCTTATCGGGTCGAGGTCAGACCAGGTCAGGTCGGAAAGTCATTTTTCTTTTTCTTAGTAAGAACAGTAGTTCTTCACTGCTGCTACTGAACGATCTTCCACAAGCAACGATGTATTTCATGCATTTGACATCAGCCTATGATGTGACCTGACATGACCTCACGTTGCATGTAGATGTGAGGCGGCAACCCTTGCTAAGAGGAGCATAATATTTGTTCTGATAAGTTTTGTTCAAGCCAAAATATTGGCTTGAACGATGGAAAGGTCAGCGGCAACCACTTTTATCACCCACAATGCAAATAAGTCCAATTGTCATAATGCATGTGACCAAGCATGACCTCTAATGTTGACGTGTCACGGTTGTTTGTCGTTTTGGGGACTGTGCCCTACCTAATCCAAATAGTCCATACAATATATCTGCGAATGTTATAAAAAAAAAACGAAACATGTTCGCGCTACCGCCCGAAGAGGCGAGAACATGCAAGCAAGGGTTCACTTATGACTTCATATCTATATGACCTGGTCTACCATGGAAATGGTTTTGGTTTTTACCATGGAAATTGTCTTGTCAGAATATGTAGAAATGATTGATGAACAGGTACTGAAAGTCTGGTTAGGCTGTTATTTACAAAAACGGAGAGGGTGCCCTTTTTGACATCCCGGTGCCCTGTTTGACACAGACGGTGCCGGGTTAAGTCAACAATCGGATATGTGCAGGCTGTGAT
Source organism: Capitulum mitella (assembly GCA_030062745.1). Classification (NCBI taxonomy): domain Eukaryota; kingdom Metazoa; phylum Arthropoda; class Thecostraca; order Pollicipedomorpha; family Pollicipedidae; genus Capitulum; species Capitulum mitella. The sequence goes on along the minus strand of CP099841.1, from coordinate 13,561,445 downwards.
TAACGATAGTCGATCTACAGTTGCCAATGGTTGCACAGCAAGCGAGAAAAACAGAGATGAAGGGTATGATTGCTCAAATTGTGCATGTGGACATAAAAACCGTTTGGCTCTGAGCAAATCCTTTCCTCATCAAGATGCGGGAAACATGTGTATGATCTACTACGTGCGACCATTCTCTTTGAATGGGATCCAGATAAGGTCGAAAAACAACAAAGGTTTCCGAGAACTTGATGGGAGCCAGTGGTTATGTTAAAGGTCAGTGGTTACCGAATGGCCATGTGAAAATTTGCTACAAAAACTCCACGACATCCTCCACCATCCTGACAAACAACACATCTAGATCCCGCTATGCTTGAGCAGTGCAACGTCACCTGCTTCTTCTATACATGTCAAAAAGGAGACGACGCATTCCTTGACAACGGTGGTTACGTCGGACGCCACGACAACCGACAGCAGACGAGTGACCATGCACACAGAACAGCAGCCCGCTTACGCCTTTAGAGAGGTTCTACAAAAACACAACCATACAAGACATGGTTGATAGTCTGAAAGTCATCGCAAATGATAACAACGGACGGCGACTCAAAATACCAGAAGCCATCCTCATACGTGACCGGAACTAGACCATCAACAAACAAGTCAACGCCCGGGGCACCGTGCAACATTTTGACAGTGCTCCGCTGGGACGAATAATTTAGCTTCTCGCGGGACAAAAATACAAAGACCTGTATGGTTTATGCATGTCTTTGATGTTTTTCTCTTATCTATATATGTTTGAACTTAATCGCTATATTCTTGCAAATGAAATAATGTAGGACAAAACGATGAAAAGCATTAAATATATGCTAGCTTTCATTTGTTATGCTCTGAATATACGAACCATCTTAACCCGCGCACGACCGTCTGTCAGTTACAATCATGCGCGACTGGGACGGGGCTGCTGGCAACCCCCCCTCTAACTCGCGAACGGTTGGTCGCACAATAAAAATAAGCACACCGTTGGAAAGCTTGTGACGAATAGAGCTCGACACTGGTGTTATTTTTAGTTTTAGATAATATGTAAGCAATTTACGCCCTATATATGTTTTTTCATAGCCGACTGCATGAAACAGAGAAATGGCCTGAATCTCAAGGGCTGTGACTAATAACGCATAAATAAAGGCACCAGCGCACAATTAAAGGTCCGCAAATGCCGATACACATTTTATTTCTCAGATTTGTTAAATATATACGCCGAAACGTCGAGTTAAAGACACGGCAATTCTCGCGCCATCTGTCGGCGTGCGCCGCTGCCGTATGCAGTAACAAATTGACGGGAACTAATTTTAGCGTTCCTTTATTTCCGCAAAAAAGCCTATCCATGTAAATGTTATTGATCTTAGTGCTTCTTGTGATGGTTTTCCATGCTTAAATTTTGGAGAAATTCTTTAGTTACCAATCTACACAATTGGAGGAACTTTATTCGCGAGAGCCTGTTTATTTTCAAAATATGCTACTTTTTCGAACTTTTTGACGTTCCTGGTATTACCTAAGTCTGTGCAAGCTAGTTCTGCCATTTTCTACCCATTCTGAGTAATTCATCGTTGATTTGACGGTGGTACATTTTGGCTCACTACAGTTATTCGTGACCTGACCTCAGGTCAATGGCTGGAAGTCATTGATACTTTGTCCAATGACGGTAACTAGATGTCTGCTTCACTCCACACTAAAAACGTTATAAAATATTCCGTCAATCTCCGAAAAAAACGACGATATGTCTTGAAAATGGGTTTGACCTTAGGTCAATGACCCGGAAGATTCCAAAGAATCTCAAATGGGATATTTATTGCATCTATCAGGATCACTAATCCCTGAAAGTATTATTGAAATATCTTGTGTCGCGAAAAAGTTCCAGGGCGCTAAACTTTTTTGGACATAGGTCTGTTTGACCTGACCTAGGTCGGGCACCTGACCTGACCTGAGGTCAAAATTTTGACGCAAGATGTAGAAATGATGAAGCAAAAGGTACGCAAAGTTTCATGGCTCCGTGTTTGTTCCTTTTCTCGCAATCCCAGAAAACCTCAGGGGGGCTGTCAACAGCCCCCAGTCGGGGGCGGGTTGAGCCAGCACGATCCGGTAACAAACAAAACTGTACGAAATATTAAAAACTTGTCCAAAAAGGCCATCAAAGCCAACCAAGGTTTCGTTTTCAACGAATCATGTTTGAAAAACGGTTTCCAAAATGTTCTAATATGTGTAATATATTTGAGTCATTATACATATATATATATATATATATATATATATATATATATATATATATATATATATATATATATATATATATGTTCGTCTACTTAGGTAAGACAATTTCTTTCCTGCACTGTTCATTGAAGATCACGGCATAAGGTGCTCGTACCAGCTCCTCGTTTTTCTCCACGTCTCTGTTCAGACTTGGTTTCGAGAGGAAGGTTATAAATTAGGTTCCTGAGGTTCGTCATGCACAAATGCGAATATTGGGTCCAGAAACATTCTTGAAAATTACAACGTTTCCGGGATTCTTTCTCCACCGACAGGAAACTATGTAGTGTGCGCTGCGAAACGGAAAATCATCGTTTTCAAGACCAAGAAAAATTCAATACGCATGGAAAAAGCATAATGTATCTCACATTGGAAGGAATGAACAGTCAGGTATAACACAAGGAAAGTGTCACACATGGTTTCCCGTGTTTGTTGAAGTTCGGGTTATAGTCGCGTATGTACAGGGCCTCGAGAAACGAAAGCGACGGCGATCATTACAGGACTTGATGACAGTGGTGTTGTCGGTGATGATCTGTCTGGTTTGTATATATATATATATATATATATATATATATATATATATATATATATATATGTATGCATTGTTCGTTAGATGTCACTGCAGACCGGCAGCTCATAGCTGTTCTGAATGGCCTTTCAATCTCTCTTACAATTACTATACTATTAGCCTCATGCTGTCTCTGTATCTTTATGTTTCATGTTACTTGGTTTGGAAAAGACGGAGTTTAAATACAAAATAATGGTATATTCGACGACGTTTCGTCCTACCTAGGACATTATCAAGGTTAATGTTAATGTGAAATGGTAAAAACCAGAAGAAGAAAATTCAAATATACACGTGCTAAACATTTAAAGATCTCACAACAGGCAGTTGCCGCCAAAAAGATTCTCGCCACCATGAAAACAAAAGTAACATATTCACATCACGCAACAAGATGGACATGGCACGCAGACGTCAAACACACACACACAAGCACACAAACAGCATACGCTTTCACCCTCGCCCATGCAGCACACTCTCACGTAACTTTAAAGTGCACATTGCGTTCAGTTATTTGTTTATGTTTTGGTTGAATATTTTCGACATGCACGGTCTCCATTACCGAAAGCCTTCGCTTGTCACGGGCTGCTTTTGATAGGATTTGAGTGTTTTCCACCATCTGCTGCCTCGTCAACGGTTCGCCATGTTGGCGTGAGTGTGTTAATGGGCCGCCGTCCTGCAGGTGCATCGTGATGCGGCTACTGAGGAAGGTGATGGTCTGACCAACATATCCACTGTTTGGAAGGAGCACGCATTCTCCTGCTGTACATTTGTAAAAGTAGACAATGTTGGTTTGCGTAACAACACCACGAGCGTGCACATGCACTGTAGATATATTGATGATATCAGGAACGCAACCAGGATATTCTTAAAGGGGGCGCAGATCAGAGTAAACTGAAATCATACGAAAACCGCCTGCCGGGAAGACGATGTGCAATGGCTTTCACAAAAATACGGGCCTAGGGGGGGGGGGGGGGGGGCGGTCGCCCCGGCCCCTCATGGCTGCGCCTTTGGAGATATCCTTGTAGATGTTGAAAACCAAGCCACACTCATTCAGCTGAAAGCAGAACTTGAAGAGGCTTCCGGTTTGGAGTTCTCAGTAGAAGGAAGCTTTCAACACCGCATCAGTTTCCTTGACGTCAACATCGATGCAACGAATGGTGACTTCGCCACTCATATTCACCGCAAGAAAACTGACACTAAAGCCTGCCTCAACGGGCAAAGCCAATGCGCTGAACGATATAAAACCACTGTAGTTAAAGCGTACATCCACCGTGATCTCAAACACTGATCTTGGCACCTCACACACCAAGCGCGAAGAGTTAGGCAGATACTTGCTAACAACCAATTCCAAATTTCCGCCACTGACACTGAGATTAAGAAAGCCATCTCCACCTGGCTAGAAGCCACAAAAACAGGTAAAAAACATGAAAATATCCACAAGCTCTTCTACAAAAATACAATGTAACATGGTTGTAAGAGCGACCAGAAGGTGCTTCGTGATATTGTCCGGAGGAACTGCAAGGCGGTCAGTTCATCAGACCAGCTCCAGCTCATCTGTTACCGAGATTAACTAACATTATCTCTTGCGATGAAGAACAACGCATCGCGTGATGCTAGCCCACTGAAAGAAGCCTACATCGTCTATTTTTACAAATGTGCAACAAGAGAATGCGCGCTCCTTCCAAATAGTGGATATGTTGGTCAGACCATCACCTTCCTCAGTAGACGCATCACGATGCACCTACAGAACGGCGGCCCATTAAGACACTCACTCCAGCGACATGGCGAACCGTTGACTAGGCGGCAGATGGTGGAAAACACTCAAATCGTATCAAAAGCAGCCCTTGGTAATTGAAGGTTTTCGGTAATGGAAGCCGTTTCAAGATTTATGTTCAAGTCATTACAGTCATTTGTATTTTTCATTTATACAAGTCAATGAAGATCTTAAACCAAACAGAAACAAATAGGTAAACGCAATAGGCACATTAAAGTTATATGAGAGCGTGCTGCATGGGCGAAGGTGAAAGTATGCCGTTTGTGTGCTTGTGTGTGTGTTTAATGTTTGCTTGGATGTTTAATGTTTGCACCGGATACCCGGTCCGGCCGGATATCCGGCCGGATATTTGAGATTATCCGGTATCCGGTATCCGGCCGGATATTGCCGGATATTTGGCCTTCCGGTGTACGACCGAGACGTTCTCATGTCTGCCTACAAAACCGTTTCAGGAGCAACGTGCCTAGTTATACTGGAATGTAGATGTAACTGACAGTTGCAAGGTCTGTCTGGAGCACTACTTTTTCTTCTTAGTTCGGAAGGGTTGAAACATAATTTTCAAGGATTGGACTCAAATTCAAAGCAGCACAGCAACAGCCAGCATACGCTCAGGCGCCCATTCCGTAGTGCATCATCATCCTATTTTCCAAGCATTTTTGTTTACCTCAAATACTCTCGTACAAATGAATTAACCCTTGCCCGTATAGGAAGGGGGGGAGCGGGTAATGCAGCTTCCCCCGAGGTTCTCAAAAGATAACTTCCGAACCGCTTGTTTTAACCATCTGGAACTTGGTGTACCTTCTGGGGCATCCTTTCCACATCTATTGGTGTTTTTTCTTCGTTGTCATGATAACGAGCTTTGACGTCATAACGAGAACCATGTCAGCCGTTTTCGAGCGCTGACGCGCCGGGTTCACAACGGCTTCAGTTTTGTCTCACTGTAAGACTCTCACTATAAAGTTGGAGTGCACAAATACATTAAAATCTATTTCAATCCACTACAAACTGTACGTTCTGAGAGACTGTTTATAGATTTAATAGGCTCATGCCCACTGCCGAGATTAACAAGGGTGTAAACTGGGGTCATGAGCCACGGCGGGAAACACGTTACTTTTTATCTTTGAGAATACGATAGGAAATAGGCATCACGAACCGACCTATATATTCGGATTGCTTGAGGTGGGAGGAATCGAATGATATAACTTTGGTGCAGTTGATGTTTTATTTCATCAAAAGAGGGCGCAATGCAGTGAACGTCCGACTTTCGATCCGTCGGGCGGAGCGGCGGCGTCGGCCGCAGAGTGATGAGTATGCAGCACCACGATATGCCAAAAATTGGATTCTGTGTTGAAGTTCAATTCGACAAACGCTTTTCAGGCATATTATTTACGATTTTTATCTAATCTGAGGTCATCCTTAATCATTAGCTTCAGAGAACCCCGGACTACCTAAGATGACCTTGGGTGGCCTATGATGGCATCTTATTTGACAATAGTACTTGTTAACTGAAATGTTACATTTTACTCCAGCATCTATCATTATCTACAAAAACGCTTCCGAGAGCGCAATTAACTCGACGAACCCTTGGCAAGGATTAACCTAGCATGACCTGGCCGGACTCCATGGACAAAACACAGTCATTTGAGATACAGATAGACTCATAATTGGTTAACGAACACTATAGTACCCGTTTCGTCTCATCATCATTTATTCTTTGACGTTCATTTGCGCTTAAACTCTAAAAAGTACCACTTTTTGTCAATTTTTTATCTTTGACCCGACTGGGAAGATCATCCGTTGACCTGAGACCTTAAAAACAATGCCAGTTCGCCACGCGCAACACTGATTTTTTTCGCGACAATATAGGACGTACGGTGTGAAAATCGCCGGGAGTCATACCCACCACACGTCTGCGGTATGCTGAAAGCCTTATACGGGCGAGGGTGGTTGGACAATATACTTATATGATATGAACATGCCTTAGTATTTGTATAGCATGCTTATCAAAGTAGGTATTCCAGGTCTACCAAGGCGCTATAATGGCATTCTGCGTATTTCGGAGCCCTTACCTTTTGCCTACAGTCAGAGATGGTAAACCCCGCTATGACAGCTGTGTTCTTTATTGATTCTTTTTTACAATAAAACATGTGGAAACCTCACAATAATTGTAAGCGCTAGAGGGATTGATTCATAAAATGTTACTGTTTTTTTAATTATTGTTTTTTTCAGTTCTGCTGATCTTTTTTCATCCCTGTCTTTTCCGTTTCATTATTCAGCACCAAAAAGCAAAAAAAAAATAAGCATGCATAATATTCTGTATCCTGCAGGATATGCAGCGCCCTGATCCGTCATATCTGGTATGCGGCCGGATCGCAAAAATCCCGATTTGGTGCATTCCTATTTGCGTGCCATACCCCTTTTTTCCGTGACGTGAATATGTTAGTTTTTTTCCGTAGTAGCGGGAATCTTTTGGCGGGAAATGCCTGTTGTTGCATCTTTAAACGCTTAGCACGTGTACCTTTGAACTTTGTTCTGGTTTTTACCATTTAACGCTTACATTGGTCTTGATAATGTCCTAGGTAGGACGAAACATCAACGAACATGCTATTATTTTGTATTTATTGTATTGTATTATATTGTATTGTATTGTAATATTGTAATATGCTATTATATTGTATCTAAACTCTGTCTCTTCTAAACACAGTAACATGAAGCATGAACATACTAAGAGAGCACGAGGCCAGTAATACAGTAACTGTAAGAGGGATTGAAAGACTATTGAAAACAATTATCAACTGCTGATCTGCGGTGGCATTTAATGAACAATGCATATATATATATAAACCAAACAGATCGCCGACAACACCACTGTCATTTAATCTTGCAATGATCATCGTCGCTTACCTGTTCTCGAGATCCTGTACATACGCGACCGTAACCCGAGCTTCAACAAATAACGGAAATCATGCGTGACATTTTCCGTGTATTATATATATAAACAGACAGGGGGTTTATCAAGAAGGTTATACGAAAACCTGAGAGATACACGAATTTGGAACGAAAACTGTCATTTTTTGTCATACTAGAGATTTTAACCATTCGCCAGATTTTGACCGGACAAAAATTGTACACTGTTCGAATGACTACATCAAATGGCGGTTATGGAGCCGGCATTGATCAGCATCACAGAAATTGCGAATCTGCCATCCGACCAGTTTTCCTTCGGTAAAAAAGTAGCGGGCATGACAAAAGCGAAATATCGCGGTGAAAACTCCGACTGAGTTGTGTCATGTGCGTGCGATAAGAAGAACATGGTCGTTGAATGTGTATAATGGATTCGATGCCGTGTGCACGTTAAACTTGGATACGGAGCCGAGATGGCTCGGAACTGTTCGTTTAAATGCATAATTTACGACTCCGAGGTGTGGTATCTCTAAATATCTATACGAAACCAAGTGAATTTGTTTCCAATAGATATATCACGTTCGATACAAGCATTTACACACACACACACATATATATATATATATATATATATATATATATATACATACATACATACATATAACACATGACGGCGAGAGAGAGAGAGAGAGAGAGAGAGAGAGAGAGAGAGAGAGAGAGAGAGAGAGAGAGAGAGAGAGAGAGAGAGAGAGAGAGAGAGAGAGAGAGAGAGAGAGAGAGAGAGAGAGAGAGAGAGAGAGAGAGAGAGAGAGAGAGAGAGAGTATAAGGTAGCAATATGTTTATATTTTAGCAAAACCAGTACTTGTTGCACAGTGCTTTGTCTAATACCAATTACTGTACTGCTTGGAGCAGCTCCGATTCTTCCAGATATAAACAAACAATGCCCATGTAGGTTTCGATGTATTCCAGTTATGCCGGAACATTATGCACTGTTGGGGTGCTTAGATAACATAAAAGTCTAAAGACAGTGCCTGCGTCAGCAAAACGGGCTGCACGTTTTTAAACATACCTCAGCCTAGGTGCTGTCAGATGAGGTCAAGGTAGGTGAAGTGATCAGCCATTGATCACTTGATGTTTCACAAACGAAAAGACGTATGAACATGAAACCAACAACAAACGGTTCACTATACCACTTTACGCTACAGACGTCAAATGGCGCCCATGGCGCCAAAACTAGATCTGTTTGAAAACAGCCGTGCTAGAGTTTCTTTTTGACAGTGATTCGAAACATGTTATTGTTGGTATTTCCATTCAACTGGGCTGAACTAAGCATTCAGCTCAGTTTTGAGCCATGACGCTGGTTATGCGTTTTTTTTTTTTTAAACTGAACTCAGACACTGATCTGTACAACGCATTACGTCCCAAGCTCACCCAGTGTTAAGTAGCTTACGTGAGCTTGGCGGCACCAGCGCAAGTTTCCAGATAATAACAAAATGTCCCGATACATAACGAACAACAAGCATCACTTACACCGCTGATTACAAAAACCCCGACGGAGGCGTGCCGGCCAGCGTAAAAGATAGCCCGATTCTGCGACAAACAGAAAAGCACTGGGTCAATCGTCCCCCGTCATTCGTGGAAGCTGGCTCCATTCCAGCCAGCCAGCTCACTATCCTCCGCATCCCTGAAGAGGTCACCGCGCACACATCATCACACAATGACAGCGTCCTCGTCGACGACCCACAACTGTAGTACTATTCCACCAGTCGCTTGGAGTATTCCAGAGATGGGTTGTCCCTGTAGAACTTTCGCAGATACCAGCAAGTCAGCTTCATCTTTTTGTCATGCTGGATCACATAATCGAAAGCAGCCTGCGAAAAACGCGAGACTGACGTTAGATCAGTGCGGACACATCATATATGTAGTGTGTGGTTGAAAGCAACATGCAGGAAACACTATGAGAAAATTTCTCACATAATCTTACCATACACTGCAGTGGAAATATGCACGGATCAAACAGATCATAATATATGAGTCACATGACACGGCCCACAGTTTCTGACTCACTCACGCACATCGGGCTCGTTTGCTCCCGGGAAGAGTTTGTTAATAGTTCCGGGAGTATCCAGGCAGCGGGCAGTGATATGCAGAAATGGACATCAGTGGGCGGCTATGGACGTTTCATAAATTTAGCAAGCAAAAATGTGAATAGCACGCCACCATTGGCCGACTAAGATGCATTTGGCGAGGTCCAGTATCCTGATGCTGTGCCCCGTATTTAAATCCTGGATCTGCCCCAGGTATCTGGTAGTGGACCACCGCCCAGCCCGGGTTCTGAGCCCACACGTGAGCGTGGAGAAGGGAAAGCAATGCCATAGCATCGCGGCTGGTGTAACTTTCTGGTGAATCTCATTCCAGACGGCCAGATACACCTTAGCATCTATGCCAGTTAGAACTGAACATATGCTTAGAAAATCGTTTACAACAAACTCAAAGAGCGCATTCTATCTTATTTTTGTTTCCATAACACACCTTTCGGGTAACGTACAAACTCGAAAGTCTTTTAAATTCTGTTTTTTTTTACTGCATAACATAACTGAACGGGTCGTGTCGTGTTTCGGAAGTTTATGACTGATGACGGTTCTGTGATTCATCAATACGTTCTTGTAAACAAGCACGAGGATTTTTTTTCTCATTATATGACTCAGGGCTGAGACAAATTTCTACTAGGTGTGCGCAGGGGCGGATCCAGGTTTTCGCCGAGGGGAGGGCGAATGTTGAGCGCAGGGCCCCCTGCCGGCGGTCCCCCCACCCAATTTTTGCTCTTCCTGTATGAAAAAAAAACGTTGATCTGCTCGGGTCCAAGGGGAATATTTGATGTCACTTTGCGTTTTTTACCATATTAAGTAACCGAAAAAATCAAGCGCGTCACGTTATTTGAGAACATTTTGTATTTTGTTCCCCTACACAGTGGCCGAAATATTACAACGGCGGGATTTTAGACGGCTACGTCCGTCTGTCCATTTGAAATGCGGTGTATGTATCTGGTCCAGGAGCCCCTTTGGCCTCTTAGCTTCTGGAGACCTCTTTGTAGCTTAGGTTAGATTCCCTCTCGTACTTGCAAGAGGGAATCTCTCCTAAGCTAAAAAGGTCTTAAGAGACTGCGAGTGGGCTTCTGGTGGTCTCGGGCCATTTGCCGTGTCGGGGCCCTCTAGTGATCTCAGGTCCATTTTACAGTTTTACATGTTCCTGAGCACGTCTCAGGAGCTCCTTTGGCAGTTTCAGGGACATCTCGGGCAGTTTCATGGACCCGTCTGGCAGTTTCAGGGACATTTAAGCCATCTCAGGTTCCCTCCTGCTGTCCCTGGGAAATTTTTGCCGTCTAAGGAGTCCCTCAGGCTGTAACAAGGGCCTCTATAAGTCCCTCTCTGCCATAACAGAGGCGCCTCTGACACTCCTCCAAGTCCTTTGGCCGTTTCAGGAGCTGCCTGGACGTCTCAAGGCTTTATAGTTTCAGGGGCCCCTCTGGTCGTCTCAGGGACCCCTTTTGCTAGAGACTGCTTGTTAGCTGTCTCAAGGGCCCCTCTCTAGCAGTCTCAGTAAACCCCCTGTTGTCCTAATTGCCCCCCTTGTCTCTGGGGAATATTTTTGCCGTCTCAGGGACCCATTGGCAATCACAAAAGACCTTTTGAAGTTTTCAAGACCCCTGCGCAGGGTCGTGGGTCCTCTGAACGTTTCCAGTGGTCTCCATGGCTGCACCAGGGGTCTTGTTCTGTTACATGGGATATATCTGACAGTCTTAGGGCCTCCTAGCGGTATCAGGGGCCTTTGTTGGCGCTTCAGGGGCCTCAATGGCAGTCTCAGGGGGACCTTTTCCGTGCTAGGAGCCCGCCTAATACCCTCGGAGGCCCTCTGGCCGTCCGGGTCCCCACACCGTCTCAGAGGCCCTCTTATCGTCTTTGTCTCGCAGGGACTCTCCGACCTTTTTGGCGGTCTCAGGGGCCATCTGCCGTGCAGGGGCCCATGCTGCCGTCTCAGGACCCACCTGACCTTCTCGTGGCCCTCTGACGGCATCAAAAACCCCGCAGGTTTTCAAAAAGACCAGTGTAGCCCATTTGGGGCCCGTCACGAGGTAAGCAGGATCACTGAATCCCTGTTCAGGGGGCTCCTCTGGCTGGCAAGGGTCTCTTTATGCAGTGAAATCCATTTGGGGCCCCTATGCCATCCCAGGGACTCAGTCCTCACCTTGGTCGTCTCAGGAGCCCTGTGACCCTTCTGGCGGTCTCAGGGACAATCTGCCGTCTTGGGGTCCTCTTGCAGTCTCGAGTGTCTTTTGGCAGTTTCTAGGGTCCTTCTGTGCGTTTCAGGGGCCATCTAACACTCCCAGAGGTCCCCGTGACTGCACCAACAACCCGTCACGTTTTTCACAGAGACCCCGTGCATCTCATACGGAGCGCCTTCGGGGGCCTCTTTTGAGACTGAGAGGGGCACCTTCGCATGCTGCCCTTTCTCAGGCCTCGGAGGGAGGCATCGCCCTCATCCCCCTCGGATCCGCGCCTGAGTGTGCGCCCGTCCGCGGTATCTTCGGAAAAGCCCATCACTTGAAAGGCAGTGATGCACTTCAAATGTCGCCTCATGGTATATCTCGTGTTGATGCAATTACCAGAACTTGCAGCTTAAATACGTTCAGAGTCATTGCATGCATCAAATGCCTTGCCCTACAGCTTTTTAGGAACCAGGCATTACACATTAAATAGGGCCCAGAGGTATTTACAGTTGCATCCCAGCACGGCAATTGTAGCACTGACGCCACATGAAAACAGCACTCATGGTGTCCTTGCTTTCCGCCAAAAAGTGGCGTGGAGTTTTCCCGTAGAATGTAACGAGAAGAGACCGTATGAAACTGCATGCATTTTTATGCCGGAAAATACCAGCGTGTTTTTATTCTACTAAACCGCCCATTAATGAACAACTCATTTCGATGAGCACACGCGTCACCGTCGAGCGCCTAATATGGTGGACGTCAGTGCATGTAATCGAACACATACGCGCATGAATATAATGGTGAACGTAATGTGAATTTAGGTAACGTTCAAGGATAAAACCTATAAATGAAGTGATTTTTTACATTTCAAAGTGGTTACTAAATAGCTGAGTTTGGATATATTCCAGAACCATATTGACGTCATTCATGTACGTATGTATAACTTGTTTAATTAGTCAATGTGCTCACAGAGCACAGTGATTGTGGTGAATCAAATCACGGCTGATTCTTCGCAAATCGCAGTGCGATTCATTTCCGATTCCAATTCACTATCAGTTTTAAGTGAATCGACTCGGATTCTAATTCAACACAATAGTACTAATGTCCTGAATTGATTCAGTGTTGATTCGATTCAGGTACAAATCTCTCCGGCCGTGGATCGTATCGTAACAGTTAACAATCAAATTAACCAATGATGAATATGAGTTTTATGAATGACGAATTTTACGGTTCGGGGACAGGTTTGAGCATCACTCAATATCAGACCGTCTGTCTGCGTTAAACGCGTCCGTCTGGATTGGCCCAGACCCCAAAAAAGCCTTCACCGAAAAGGAAACACAGGCAACCCGGGCGGATCCATCGGGAGACATACGGGACCTTCTCCCCCTTCGTTGGAAAATCCGGGGCCAACGTGTCTCTCCCCTTGTCGAAAGAATTTTTGGATACATTGTCTTTGGGGCAAAAATGTATCTATTTACGTGTTAATTTTCTAACGCTACGAAACAAAGTGGCCGAAATCAAAGATAAATCAATATATGGGGCAGATTAGATTACGCGGATGTATATTCGGCTCCTCTCTCCCGCCCCAGCCTAGCACATGCTCTGGATCCACCAGTGCAGCAACACATGAACTGGTTCATTTAGTTTTTATATCATACGCAACAAAAAGCAAAACACAACAATGCGCTTAGCAATGGTAAGGGTTATTACTTTCAAATATCCACGAGCGAGAAAAGAAAACAACGATTTCTCCTCCGTATACCGTTTACTCACCTTTGCTAGAATTTTAGCCACCCCACGCCCACGAAAAGCCTCTGGGACTACCGTATGCTGTAGGTCCATCAAGCTGTTGGTCACATGCTCGTATTGCAGATATGCCTTTTCATCTGCAGTGGAAGAACCATGGAATCACGACTCAGGAAATGCGTTAGATTCGGCGAGGATTCTCATGATTCAAGTTAAGCTTGGAACATTAAAAGAGCGTTATGCTCGCTGAATGTCGCTGTACTGAAAGTCGAATTATGCCAACTACCTGAGACGAAATTAATGGTCTGAAATCCAAAATATGCATAACAAATTTAAACGGGTAAACAGCATGAACAAGGTGTTATGTACACCATTTAAACAATAAACCTGGACATACTGAAAATATGACGATATTAAAGGGCAATTACCGGAGCCGGGGATTTCAATGAAGAGTTCACAGTTGGCTGTATCGTGCTGAACGGCCAGCTTCTGATCACCTGACGACACCGATCTCGCCGCTGCGGACTGTACCGCAGCCTGTCCAGCACGAGCGGCGGCCCGAGTCAGCATGACGCTGGTCCCTGAAAACGGCTTTCAAAATAAACATGGAAACTGTTACCCCCTCTCCCCCCCGAAAAAAAGAACGGACAAAGCCCAGACAAACGCTCCCATCAGAGAAAGCGCGACTGGGCCCGTTAAGAGACACAAGAACATATGAAGATGTCCAAAACGCGATGCAGACATTTTCAGCCATGGACTGAAGATGTGCAAAATGCGATGCGAACATTTTCAGCCATGGACGCGGCCGGGAACGTACATGGGGTACATGTACATGTACGTTTACGTTTATGTTACGTTTACGTTACGTGCACGTACCCGCGGTGCCCACTGGGAACGTATTTGGGGTAAAACGACATACCTTCGGAAGAAACTATTCATTTTCATATTTATAGTTCTTTACCTTTTTTGATAATATTATCAATATCCATGTTAGTCCTACTAAAGAAAAATGAGATGAGAATCAATGGAATATACCTGTTATACCTGTGAACCTAACATGTGGACAGAATGGAGGCACGGATATTTGTCCCACTGAAAACGAAAAGAAATTGCGCACCTACAATGCAGACTTCTATTAAGTTACTGAACTGGTTGCTATAGATGACGACGTGGTCTGGCCTGGACATGTCCCATCACTCAGGACGCTTAATCCAAATGCAACATTTCCAGTGTATCTTCCAAAACGTCATTAAACATGATCCGATGACGTCATAGCAAGGAACGCAAAACAACGATTGCCAGCAGCATAGGATCAACCTTGGAATCGGTAGATGTAAATGTGTGGTGGTGCTGAGCTGCTGACGGATGTCCAGCGGCTTACTAAATGTTGATACGCTTGTTTCCCATATTTTTAAATCCTTGCGCGAACAGGCCAACGTAAACAAGGCGAGGCGGAGCTGCAGCAAGCATGTCGATCGAAATTGAATCAGCAGAGTGAGTACATACGCTACCGTTCCTACCCTCAGTGCGCTTCCTGCCAGACCGGCACGGCTATGCCTTCGGGAAGAAGTAAAGGTAGTTCTGGGTAGAGATGAGACGCAGCTGCCTATTGGCCAAGCAGCTGTTGTTTTCGTCTTATACCGTAATGCCATTTAGTAGAGAATTTATGACAAATTACGGCGCATATCTTTCAAAATGCGATGATGAAGTTCAAAGGATGATATTAGTCACAGAAATTAGTGACTTTATTGTTTAGGTGTTTTGTATGATGTTACTGCTATGAATAAATAGTCTGGAATTTCTTGAGAAGAGACTGCATTAGTTGATACACATACTGTGGCTAATCAAAATCACATCATACCATGAATTGCTACCATGATGCTTGGCTAGAAGAGAGCATTAGTATTCCATGGCAAAAAATGTATGTTTCCAAGGCACATCTTATTTGTATGTACCCTTTGTTAAGGTGCTGCTGAGATTTTAAAATGATAAGTGATATATAAAGCATTAAATTATGTTGTCATGAATTCTTTTAAAACTTGTTATTCCACCACTTTGTTGCTATATTATTAAACACCATTATTATTATGCTTTTGTTATATATTTCTGAACTGACAAAAAAGGAGCAAGTCATATGCAAATATTATGTTACTTTATTGCAAACTCTTTTTAGTATATTTCATTATTACATCATTGCATTGCATTATTTTTATACATTATATCACTATGGTGTATATCACACTGTTGTATTACAATGTAAAAATTAAAATTATGGGTATTGTTTCATAAAGCTCTGCCTGATTTCATGCATTAATTTATTTGCTGGTCTGATTTTGTGATATGAAAATCAATTGCTTTGGATGGAATGGAACACGGTATGGGAAAAATGTTCTGGCTTCCAGCAGCCATATTTCAAGATGTGTGGAAAAAAACACAAAAAGATGGATTGTAGGTCATGAGCATCATCACATGAATCATTGATCAAACTTTGATGTTTATATTCAACTGTCCTGCCTCTGCATATTAGAAGGCCACCATGAATGTACTGCATAGCATTTTGGTAACTGTTATCACCACTAAAATATGTCAGTTGGCTTTTGGAATAGGCATGGCGGAGGAAATGAGAAACCTGCACCGGCTTGAAGGTTGTGGAACATTTCTTACTTGAAAATCCCAGTTTAAATCAGAATGGAATTGCCTTCTAAACTTAGGATATGAATGTAAACCACTTCTCCATTACCCTCATGTTCATGTGAAATGTACAGCCTCTACAATAATGGTTTTATTAACTTGCTTTGGTACCTGTTATGTCCAGAATGACATTCTGATGATTTTGCTTATGCTCCTCACTTATGTGTTTCCCATTTTGTTGACACATATTTATAATTTATTGTTCATTTTTAGAAACAAGAACTTTTTTGACTGTGACAGCACTGGACTAGCTGCAAAATCCAGACCAGTCAAATCAAGAAAGCATCTGCAATAGGCTTACCCTATGCAATGGGCTTACCAAACCTCATGATGTCCATGGTACAAGCAAAACTTGTCAGTCATCATTGACTAATCTGATATTTCCAGATTTGGTTGCAAGTTAACCAAACACTGGGATATTTCTGGTTTAACAAGAATCATTAGAAGTAATTAGGTATTTGTCATTTTGTGGTAATTAAAAAGTAAAACTAATTGTTTATTTTCTGCACGTGGAATAAGCGAAGATATGAAATGATACAGAATTCCCTAGCTTACCGACTCTTGTGCTAATTACCTTTCCATTTTATGATTTTCAGTGTGGTGCGCCTCATTCAGCAATACCTGAAGGAAAACAATTTGATGAGGACTCTGCAAACCTTACAGGTAATGTATAAGCTTGGTTGTAGCATGTCAGTTGTCATGTAGGATAACATGGTATGTCTCTGCTGTGATAGTGAGCAGAATATATTATATTTAGAAACCTATGGGCAGTATCCATAGTCCTGTACAGGCAATTTGATCTGGACTGAGACCAGAAGAGGAAACCAGTCAACAACAGGACCTAGTTGAGAGTTAAATCTGACCTGTGTGCATCTTGTTAGTTTTAATGCATACCTTTCTTGTCTTATGTGTTTAAGCAGAATTTTACTGTACTTTTGTATGACATGATGTCCTGAAAGAATTGTGCGTGCACAGATAGACATTAAAAAAAGCAAACTAAATGAAACAAATAACTATGAGCATGATGTAATAAAGACCCTAGCAGGTGCCTCAGAAGCTGTAGTTTTGTGCAGCCCAATCCATTTGTTCAAGCATTATATTGAACTAAAATGTGTCATGTCTGTTGTGTTCAGCACAGAGTTTGTACCATTGTCAATCTGATCGCCTGCTGCAGTCATTTGTTTGTATACGTAGTTGGTTGAACATTAGTAACATGACTTTAAACTTCAACCTGTCATGATTTTTGTTTTTCTCATTTCAGGAGGAAACCTCGACATCTTTGAACACTGTCGATTCAGTGGATAGTTTTGTGGCAGACATCAATAATGGCCACTGGGATACAGTCTTGAAAGCCATACAGTCTCTGAAACTCCCAGACAAGAAGCTTATTGACCTATATGAACAGGTAAAGATGAAACAGATAAACACATCTGTTTTAGACCATGTGCATAGAATGAGTTTTAGGTTGGCCCGTTAAAACTGAAGCTTAAATTTAAAATTCCCCGAGAACGAAGATTTTGCCTTCAAAGTTAGGTTCTGAACTAGGTTTGTTTCTCACATCTTCCTTGCATGAATTCTCACTTTCCATTTGGCAAAATCACAGCACCATGACTACTGGCTGCCGTACGGAAATAGTGTAAATTGACAACTAGACAGCCTTCGATGTGGTGTTTGCTAGTAATGGAACTCATCTCAGTGCCATAAAGACCATGTAAGATTTGGTTGTACCTAGGAGCATCACCCAGATTTGTGGCTGAAAGCAAATCGAGCAAATCAATCAAACACTATCCAGGATAATGTAAAAGTCAAAGGCCCGGCATCAAAGGTGGAGGGTAGATGTAGTTCGGACGGCTTGTCCAGTCATCACTGTTTCTGCTAGAAAATTTAGCACTTGTCTTTTGTGGTCACAGCCCTTAATCCTGCAAGTTCATCGGCTGCCGTCCCCCCATGCGTGTAGGCAAAGAACGCGTATAGGTTTTATCTCGTAACAGACTCTTTTGTGATTTCTTCCACTGTTTTGTGTCCGAAAAGGACGGGTATCTTCAAATTCTACGCACCAACTAGCGCATTCTCTCGCAGAAGACGCGAGGGATAAGGAAGCGTGGTTTTCACCAACGAAAAAGACGTTACAAAATCATGTCAGACAAAACTTTGGGCCTTTTTTTCTGTGCAGAGGATCAGTTTTTTTCGTAAACCTTTTCAGGCTTTCATTTAATTGTCAGTCCAATGCCCATGCGATTCATAAAACGCCAGTCAGACTCCCAGTGTTTTCACGGGCCATCGTGTTGGGGCGGGGTCCGTTAACGCCCTTTGGCACATTTTCTAAATGCCTCCCAAACGAACAAGCACAACATTGTGAAACGTTCAGTACCATTTTTTTACACCAGTTGTACACATACCCACAAATACTGGTGCATGAGGTCATCTTAGATCTTGTTCAGGTGATACCATTAATGTAACGTTATTGCGATTCGATGTTCAGCTGTACCTCACGACATCATTGTCGATGTTTTTACTTTCGCTGGTGTCTGATTTTACTTGATGGTGGTAATAGTATTGCATACTAACATTACCTGAAAGTTCAGTAAGGAGCAATCCTGATCTGATGATAAGTCAGCCTAGGTGAAATATGCATTTTCCACATTCCATATCCAGTGCAAATATATTTTGGAAAAGGGAACAAGTGAAATGACTTTTGATACCACCTGATACACGCTTAGATTTTCTCTTGAACTATTGCATGTGCAACTTACAGAGCATGTTCTTGCAACATCACGACAATATTTGAAGTTGGGATCTTTGGCAGGCAGACTTGTGCTTGATTTTTCGAGGGGAATCGACTCAAAATCCGACTCATGGCTTGCTGAATCAGTGCTGATCCTGACTCAACTCGATTTTAAAAGACTGGGTTGATTTTGATTCTAACTCAAAACGAAATGAGATGATTACGAAACAATTTTGCTAAGATCCATTGGATTGGATTAAGCCATTTGAGTTGATTCCAGTCCTGATTCCGTTGAGAATCGTGTAAGTGAGCGCCAACTCTGATCGCGACACTTATCATCGGAATCGTTTCTGATTCGAACTCTGGCCGGAACTGAATCGATTCCGGATTTGATTCTGATTCTGATGGAATCGAGCACAACTCTGTTGGCAGGTTTATTCAGCTCTTTATTCAGTTTATTCCAGGTATTTACACAGGCAATATCTGGACAGCATCGTCTTTAATTGCGAACACTGCAGATAATTCAGGCCGAACCAGCATACGCCCAGGGTGTAATGAAATCCCGACTATTCGCTGATGGACGCTGTTAAGTCTTATATCTCCTTGACACTCTTGCCTCTGAATGCCAGTTCGTGACATACATTGTGCGTATGTACGTGTGTGTGATGGCGTTTGAAGCAGCCGCTCCCTGGACGCTGGCGCAGGTGGTGCTGGAGCTGATTGAGCTGCGCGAGCTGGGCGCGGCGCGCTCCCTCCTCAGGAACACCGACCCCATGATCATGCTGAAACAGCACGAGGCCGACAGATACGTCCACCTCGGTAAGCCCGGCGGCCGCCCCGGTGCAGATCTTAGACGCGGAGGAGGAGATTACGGCGTGATGTCGCATGAGGTGCCTTTTGTATTTGGCCGGTGCAAGCTGGAATGTAACGTGTTGTATGCATCACGGATGGTAAGGATTTTATTGTCCATCGTTAAACGTTCTGGTTACGATTCGATACACGTGCGGAATACATCTTACAATACCACCCTATAAAACTGATGTGAGTTGAGTATGTATTATAAGCATTGTACTGCTAACAAGATTTCTCCTTTTGCATTGGCTGCATCTTATTTTGCAAAATGTTGCATAAGACTGTGGTTTTGATTACGGAGCTGGTAATTTGGGTGGAAATAAGTGTTTTCAGCAGTTCTGCGCATATTTTTGTCTTCGGTTAGCAGCAAGGGTGGAAGTGAGTTCTGGTGTAGAAGCATGAATTCGTCATTGGAGTCTGTAATTTCGCAGACCATGCATACACGGAAATACTGTTCATGTTTGTTAAAACCTTGAATAAAACAGTGGGTTAACCGTAGGCATGAATTCTCGTTTTGGACATGGAAATGTTCTGGGATGAAAAATTATTTGTGTCTCCCGGTACCAGGAAATGACATTTTAACAGCGCTGGTTGCGGGAATAGTTTCCTTTTTAGTTGCTTCGTCATTTAACTGACGTCGTTTGTACATGCTCCTAGACGTCTCTAATGTGTCCTTCATATTGTAAACAATTCAGTAATGTCGTAATCGATATCAGTTAGGATTTTCAGTCCCTCAGCTTTTGTGTTGATTGCTGTACAAATGGCGATATGCCTTACAATAGTCTTTTGGTTTTTCCGATCGAAACCACCACGCCCATCTTGTTCTCACTCTGAAGACCCTAGCGCGATAAATATACACACTGAAAGGATGCAGGCGTATGACGGCAGGCGCCCGCGGCAGACGGCGCGGACTGCCGGCCCGGCACGCTGTGACCGGTGTGTCTGCCGGCAGAGAACCTGCTGGCGCGATCGTACTTCGACCCGCGCGAGGCGTACCCGGACGGCTCGAGCAAGGAGCGCCGCCGGGCGGCCATCGCGCAGGCGCTGGCCGGCGAGGTGTCGGTGGTGCCACCCAGCCGCCTGCTGGCCCTGCTGGGCCAGGCCATGAAGTGGCAGCAGCACCAGGGACTGCTGCCGCCAGGTACGGAGCGCAGGTGCCGCACAGTCCGTGTGTCGGCCCGGGTCGCGCCCGGCCCCGAGTCTCGGCTGGGCCGTTGTCTGATGGTAGTTTGGCGGTCGTTTTGTACGAGCAAATCGACTGTGGAATGTGGGAAGGTCCTGTCTCAAGTTCATCGGTGGTCGTTAGGTTAGCCTGGTCGAGGTCGGTTGGCTGTCTCCGTGTTCGGCACTGTGACTAAGGCTATGTGACCGCTGTGAACACATGTGTTTCCGATATTATGTGATGGCTGTGGACGGCTGTGGGTCTGAGGTTATGTGACGGCTGTGGTACTGTATGTGTCTGTGAGGTTATGCGACGGCTGTGGTCGGCTTTGTGTCTCTGAATTTATGTGACGGCTATGGTCTGATGCGTTAGAGGTTATGTGGCTGTTATGTTCGTCTGTGTGTCTCTGACGGTCATGGTCGACTGTGTGCCCGTGAGGTCATGCTACGGTTATGAGCAGTTGTATCTCTGAGTACGGTTATGACCGTATCAGTCAGTTGTATCTGGGAGTTTATGTCACGCTTATGTTCGGTTGTGTGCAGGGTTGGGAATTTGGTGCTTATTCCTGGTCTCGGAGTATAATTTCTTGTTTCGAGTACAATATTTTGCATACAGGTTTAAGTTGGCATTCTTGGTGTAAGTCAGTCAGGTATGATGTCATACCTACTAAAAGCAGGTATGGCATCATACCTGCTTCTTAATGGATGGAGACATAGTCATTTGTTTGCAAAGTTAGAAATTTGTCAACATGGTTATAAGGTAGTTTTTTTGATGGAGGCACAGGGTCAAACGTTTGGAGTCTTAAGTGTTTTTGGAGGGCATATTTTCTGGTTTCATATTTCCTTCAACACCAAAAACAACACTTTTTCCAACCCTGGCTTTGCGTCTCTGAGTTTATGTGACGGCTGTGGTTGGCCGTTTGTATCTGAGGTTGTGACGGCTTTGGTCTGGTGTCTCCGAGTTTTGTGACGGCTATGTTCGGCTGTGTATCTCTGGGGTATGTGGCGTCTATGGACGTGTGTCTGGGGTTATGTGACCCTGTGGGCGCCTATGTGACAAAGGTTGAGTGACGGCCGTGGTGAACGGTTTGTCCCTGAGGCTGTGCGGCGACTGTGCGTCGGCAGGTACACAGATCGATTTGTTCCGTGGTAAGGCGGCCATCCGTGAACAGGAGGACGAAACGTACCCCACCCAGCTGTCCAAGCAGATCAAGTTCCGCAAAACGCATCCGGAATGTGCCGGTGAGTGCGCCCGCTGTTGGTCGCCGTTCCGGGCCTCAGCCGGTCCTCACGAGCCTCAACTGATGGCTTGTGAGGCTGGCACGAACTTGTGAAGAATTTTGACGTGAGGCCGTACGCTTGGTGAGAGCATTGCATTTTGGAGGTTTGTTACGCTTGTAGCATTGACTCGTTTACGTTTGTAATCGCCTTTGTGACCACCAGGACTGATGTGTGTGGTGTGTGAGTTTATGTGGACACGAGTGCAAGGACTTTGTTCTGCTGTGTATTTTAGAGCCAGCTGCGGAGCATATAATGACGGGTAAAGCGGTCGTTGTAAGAACTGTTGGTTGTTGGGTGTTTGGGGACTGGAATACATTTGTGCTCCGGGAAAAGGCTGTGGCTGCATAAGTCACTTCTGCTGCTAGCAGATGCCAGTTTTTATTTACAGATTACTTGGCAGTTGGCAGTATCTGATTGGGCACATGCAAAATGGGATGCATTGGGTCAACGGTGTATTTTGAAGATAGCTATGTTTGTCTTAAACGACCAGTATCTTCGCTTGAATAAGAAGATTCGCTCTTGCCTTACCTGCAGTTGTAGCCGAGTCAGTAACTGTGCTCGGCTTCAAGGCTTAAAAATGTGTTCTTCGTCCTTGGGTGTTCATTGAAAAATGCATCACAGGTCCAGGTCTTACGCCAATCAGTAATGAATTTGGTATGTATTTATAGATAGACTTAAATGAAGATTTAATAAAGGCAATACCTAAAGCCCATATGCAGAAAGTCTTGGGTATTTGATTCTCCTCACATATGGCCTGCGGCCATGGCTTGCAGCTTGCAGCCTTGGTTTACAGGACGACTATCACTCCCTTTACTGTGTTCGATCGTGTCATCGTCATGCCACGGTATGTAGGAATGGATGGCTGCGTTTGCTGAACTGGATCTGTGTCCTGTTTCCACTGTGCCTGGCCGGACTGACTCGGACTGACTCTGTGCCCTGTTTTCACAGCGTTCTCTCCAGACGGACAGTATCTGGTGACCGGCACTGTGGATGGCTTTATCGAGGTGTGGAATTTCACCACTGGCAAAATTCGGAAGGATCTCAAGTACCAGGCACAGGTACGACTGGGAATTGATATCGCGTACCGCCTTTTCGTGCCACGTCAGGCGACAATTGCCGTTTGCAAAGTCCCCCGTGGAATGGTGTTTCGAACATTCGATGCCTTATGGGGAGGAAAAAACTCTGAATATCTCAGTCTCTCGCTTTGAAATGGGAACGCCTGCATGTGAGTAAGGCAGTACGACACACCTTTCAGTCACTCACAGCATGATTGCACAGACGAAGCATTGGCATTAGCTGTGAAGGCATTGCAAACATTTTTTTGGATTTTCATCGTATTGTTGTTGAAAGCTGCGTTTTACGCTGGATCCGTTTCCCCTGGACCATTAGCCGTGAGACAGCCGCAAGAGAGAGGCTTGGTCGCCGTTTCGGCCTGGCGTTTCGGTGCGCGGCCGAACGACGGTCGGCTCTGCGTGTCGCCGCCGTCTGATCGCGCCGACCCGACCGGCAGGATAACTTCATGCTGATGGAGGAGGCGTGCCTCTCGCTGTCGTTCAGCCGCGACTCGGAGATGCTCGCCTCCGGCAGCCAGCAGGGCCGCATCAAGGTCTGGAAGATCGCCACCGGCCAGTGCCTGCGCAAGTTCGAACGCGCGCACACCAAAGGCGTGACGAGCATCCAGTTCTCTCGCGACAACAGCCAGCTGCTCAGCACCTCGTTCGACAACACCATACGGTCGGTGGCGCCGTGCGGCGGTGATGGACATGCCCCCGTTTTTCCCCTGTTTTTGTTTTGTGTGGGTAGAATGTTTGGAGTGGTAGGGGTGTGGCTGTATATAGGAAATGCGTTGCGTGATTGGGAATGGTAATATTGGCGGGGGAATTAGGGGAATGAGGGGAAATCTGTCGAGTTTTGAAAAGGTTATTGGTAACTGAAGAAAGTGTGATTGTGGGAAGGATTGTGGTTGGCGAGAAAGATGGCAGCTAGTGACTACATTTTTGATTTACGACGGGAGTATTGATTAACGTAAAATGCACGGTTACTGAAGACAGAGGGTAACACGTGTTTGGAAGCAGCGGACGTAACCTGTTAAACCAATGTTCAAAAGATATGAGTTCTGTTCTTTTGAACGGGAGTCACGTAAAGGTTTTGGTAAAATAGGCGGCTGAGGAAAAGTTTGGAAAAAGTTGATGTGGAACATCTCATTTAGTCTCTTAACTTTTTCATAAGGTAAGATTCACACATTTATATTTTTCTGTCGCATCCAAGGCATGTACTAGCATTTGTGAACTACACATTATTCCGGATGCGTGCATCACAGACGTGTGCCAGTATCCCAGTGGAATGCAGGGTTTCCTCGTTTTGCGTCGGATTCCAAGCTGACCATGGTGAGTGTTACGCCACCTGGACACTGCTTTGCTCCGGAGGGACGCAACCCTTCCGAGGTGACGCAGTGACCCGCCGTGTTCAACGAGGGGCTGCATACAACACGGGGATAAGCTGCACTCCATCGGATCATCGCACACGTCTGCATCACAGGCGCTAAAACTTATACTGCATTCCCTTACTCAGAGTAGCAGCCGTGTTTGTTTACATTTGTTCTTCACGGAAGCATGTTTTCATGTTTACGCAAGGACCAGCAACCGTCGTGTGCATCATTGTTTAATTCGGGATGGTTGCTTTTCGGTCTTTTTCCTTTTATGTACACGATATCACACATACTGCACAGTTTTCCAGACATATTCACAGTCATCACACTTCACGGAGCTAGCACAAATAGGTTTACATGATTTTTTTCTTCTGCGCTCCATTGTCCTTTAATTTACGAATTCATCGCCGTTACAAAGGCGGTTCCATTTATCAACACAGCGTTGTACACGTGGCTAGGTCATAACATGCGATGGGTCGTCACGTGTTGCGTTTTATACCAAAGCTCTATCCGTCCAGCGTAGTGCAGTTTGGTTGCTGTTTTTCGCTGCATGTTTATATCTTGTTTCCACAACAATATGATAATGTTAAAGAAGCACTGGCCGTCATTCACACCGAATATGACATTCCGGGTGTATGAAGAAATGTGGTCGGGCCCAATTCGGTGACGTATTGCTGTAACTGCATTGCGCCAGAAGATTCTGACGGGCTCGCAGTTACGGAAGTAGTGAGCAGTTGTATGTATTTCTCCACAGTATGATCGAGCTTAAGAATTAACAGTATTTCTAATGGGAAGGAAACGTCTAGTAGGTATATATCTGTGTGCAATTTGAATTTGCAGTGATTGTAATTGGATGGATAAGCACGTATGGTATGGAATAAAGATATATTTGTCTCACGTGCCGGGTACTAGCCCCTGTGCCTCCAAACTTAGAAATGCTTTGGGTTGCTTAGCCTGAATCCCTACACAATATAACTCGTTGGCCTGTTCTCTAACTTCTTTCGTTGGTGGCAGATTTTAGCAGTCACTGGCGCCTCCCTTTCGTGTGCTGTTAACCTCTCTGATTCCGCGCCGTTTGCGGGCAACCTTTTCCAGCTGGGGGTGTGGCACTTCCCAGTCCGTGATGTGGCAAAATGTACAGTAGCTGGGGGTGGTGGTGGTACAGTCTGCTATATCGGTAAGTTAGATTTATTTTCCGTCGTTTTCTTTTTGTTTATTTCGCATTTCGGCTGAGCAGAAGTCCCTGCACCCCACATTCGACGGCAGTCGGCCTGCGTAGAGGTCGTCAGATTATAGAACACCAGACCATTCGATGTAAGATTTAACACCGGAATCGCGAAAAGAAAACTCAGTCACATACGTTGAAGCTCTACCAAATGATTTTCGGAGACTGGAATTACTCTTAAACCTTGTTTGGAAATGACCTGTACGCCATTCACTTGGCGCGGATATGTGCTCAAAGTATGATTACGTCGCAGTTCCCCGCTGCCTTATCGCCATTGGTTGCCCCTGGGTTAATTGCTGAAGTGCGTATTGTCGTTTTGGCGAGGGTCTGGACCAAAGGAAATGGCGTCGTGTGGTGGGAGGTGCATTCCGTGTTTGGACCAGGAAGTGTTGTCCTCGCACTGCCTTTCGGCGGCCGAAATACTCTGGTTCGTGCTATCGAGTACATGGAATGTGATGTTTACGTTTTTTTTACACCGAGCCATAAGCAGCTGCTGGTCTGTTTGTGCTGTCGATATTTACGACCAACATCGTGTTCAGGCTCGGAGTTGCTGTGGAGCGGACTGGCTTCGGTCGCCCGTCTGTAGATAATGCAGCCATGGCGCTCCTGACCGGGATATTTGCCAGGGCGGCACCGGTCTGGGTTTACGGCGTGGCTCGCCGGTCGCATGGCTGCCCGCGAAATTGTGCAGGATTCATATGGCTGTAGGTGTTGATGTCCGTCTTCGCCGTTATCGCCGAGGCGCCGCCAGATGGCGGGGAAAGCTATAGGCTATTGCGAGCTGCGAACACATACACCCCTGCCGTCCTGGGTCCTTTTTGTTACGTGTTGCATCTTGGAGTGAACCGTGAAAAGCGACATTGTCACAAGACATGGTATACATGCACAGTTATAGGTGTCGCGTTCTGTCTTCGGCGGGTATGTTTTTTCCTGTGGCACTTCTCAGATGTTTTTCACATGAGCTGTCAGTTAATGTGCCACTTGTGGATTTCCGCATTGTCGCGCGATCCGTTCTTTCGCAGTGAAATTGTCTGTTTTCTTCAGTTTTGCATTCATTTGCGTGTTCATTTATATTGTTTGCGCTTTTGCATCCTGATTAAATCGAGCCTGCACAAGGACTCTGAAGGCGATGGGGATAGTGTCAAGACTAGGCATGGGGATAGAGGATGAGGATATAACGGCAGGTCCTGTGGCCACGTCCGTCATCCTGTGGAAGACCGGTCAGCGAGAAACAGGCCGAAGATTCATTGCGGCAGGCTATGGTGTCGCGGCTGATTTCGTTCCGCTGCTCACATTTAACAGAAAAAATATTTACGAGCCAACTTTCTCCGTTGTTGGAGCTAAAGATCGGACTCCGTTGGTCGCTGGGTTCGGAACATAGGGGTGTTGACCGTAGGGCCAGTGCTGTGGCGAATATAGGGCCTGCGATTGAATATTTGGTAACCATACATGCAGTTGCCATGTGAAGCAGTCTTGTGCAGTTTGCAAGGATATGCTGGCATTTTAATATAATGCGGTGCTAGACTGAGCATTGTTGTTGCAATAAGGCGAGACATAAATAGTCTTAAGATCATTGTCAGCATAAAAACAACGGAAACTAGTTTATCCTGTGTTTCAGCGCCTGGCCTTCTTCGGGGACGATTGAAAATTCTTTTTATTTTATTCAGGAGTAACAAAATTTAAAAGACTCATATTGGCCTAGAAGAAAGTTCAACACCGAAATATCGCATGAAGTACAAGATAATGGTAGGTAGCGATGGGCATCAGGCAAATATTCATTTTGTAGAAGTTTTAAAGAAGATTCGCCAACCGAGCATATTGGTCAACATACGCACAACCCGCTTGACATACATTACGGAGACTTTCGCTACTGTGATACGAGTGGTAACCGGCGACATTGTTCAGTTTTTATTTATTTTCCCTCAGTATTTTAAGTACACAGTGTGCGACTACTATTAAGTACACAGTGTGCGACTACTATTGCCGAGGCACCTTGCTAGCACTTGAATTCCACGAAGAGGACAAAGTTTAAGTCGAGAAATGCATCAGAATGGACATCCTTAAAAACTGCTGCTTATGTGTTGTCGCTTGTTTGTTTATATGAGATTGTTCTGGATAATTTTTTTGTGATCATTTTAGTTCCAGAAGAACTTGCAAGTGATTTCTCCCAGCATCTGATCGCCCTTACCCAGCATTTGCCTTGCATTTGTCCCTAGCTTACCTGTAATAACGGTATATTTTGCGTAAATACACAAAAGTATGGAACTGTCAATTTCTTTGAAAAGTATGAAATGGGAAGTTGAAAATCAGTATAAAAATGATACTTTACCGTGTATTTTATTTTCTCATCATGATATTTTGAAGCTTTGGCACACAGAGCTATTTGGTACACGAACTGAACATGGTACATGGCTTGAACGCCCCATTAGTCTTCGTTGTTTTCATTCTGGTAATAAACTTAAGCTGTTTGCACGTTATCGTATATCAACACATTTTTCTTCCGGACTAAACCATTTCTATAACTAGCGGGATTTGCGATTTTTTTGCCATTGTCTTTCACCCTAGGAAGGACAGTGGCAAAAAATGATTTACACTGTGTGCATGTTACAGCATTCACGGTTTGAAATCTGGGAAGACCCTGAAGGAATTCCGCGGCCACACGTCATTCGTCAATAGTGCGACATTCAGTGTGGATGGACATTGCATCATCAGGTTAGTATAAAAATGCAACACTCCCATTCGTACATTGCACGATTGATATGCAGTGCAACGTCCAACTTGCAACAATATTGTACAGTATGTGAAAAGTAAGTGATGATGGGCATGGTTTTCTCATAATCATAACGCTGCTACATTGGTCGGCTGTAAAAAGGTGCTGCAGAGTTCATTGCCGGCAGCCGGGTTTTGCGGACAGGACTAGCCTGATTCGCGTCCACGAATACCCACCTGTCGTGAGCCATCCACTCCACGAACTTCCACTGCCCGAGAGCCTGCACGGTGGTCTCCAGGCCGTGATCCGTTTGGGTAAACGAGCGACGGGCTGTCCATGCAGCGGCCTCTCCGGTCCGGGTGACGGGGTGTGCCGGTGCGGGCGGACCGGGGTCTGAGAGCCGCGGGATCACCGCTGCGCCGGGCCGGCGGGGCGCGATGCACTGGTCTGCAGGTTTGGTTTCTGCTTGAAAGAAAACAGTTTGAATGCTGTACGTCTGGAGATGCCACCTCCCCGCGCCGGCCGGCGGCGACCGAGAGACTGGCATTGGCTCTGGCGGCTGAAAGCGTCATCGGAAGACCCATTAATCAGTCAGCAAGGGGTTATAATCCGGCGCCTCGTTCGCAGCGGTTCGTCGGATGGTACGGTGAAGATTTGGAACGTTAAGACCACCGAGTGCATCAACACGCTGAAGCCGCTGGGAGGCGTCAGCGGCGAGGAGTGCCACGTGAACACGGTGGCGCTGCTGCCCAAGAACCCGGAGCACTTTGTCGTCTGCAACCGCTCCAGCACCATCGTCATCATGAACATGACCGGACAGGTGGGTGGGCGGAGGCCGCGGCCGGGCGTTCAGGGCGAACGGTCCGGCCAGATGGCCGGCTGTCCTCCGGTGAGACGTGCCCGAACGAATAGTTTCACTGCTGGATAGTGGTGGCGATGGTGGTCAGAGACGTCCAAATAGTTCGATTCACTGTCAGCTTACACTGACGCGTTTTATAGTGACCCTGTTAGCGTCGTTTCGAAGTACTGGCGTGGTAGATGGTCAACTAAAGTCCATGGTTGCTTCCTTGAACGGCGCCAAAACGCGAATTGTTATTCACGGGCGGCGAGTAACCTGTGTACTGCGAATCGCAGTTTGGACATTGTGATTAGCGGTTTGCACGGCTGTGACGACTGGGCGGCCTCTTGTGACGCCGCTCCGTGCGCGGCGGCCGCAGACGGTTCGCTCCTTCAGCACCGGTAAGCGGGAGGGCGGCGACCTGGTGTGCTGCGTGGTGTCACCGCGCGGGGACTGGATCTACGCAGTCGGCGAGGATCTCGTGCTCTACTGCCTGTCGACCACCTCCGGCAAGCTGGAGAGGACTCTGAACGTAAGGCTGGCCGTCGCTGTCACGTCTGCTGTCGGTCGTGGGGCCTGCTGGTCCGTCGCTTCCGCGTCCCTCGTACGGAAATCATTGCTGAGTTGGCGACGGGAGATAAGATTGAAATCAGGCGTTATAGCCATAGGTAGCGTTCAGTACAGTTCAACAGAGATAATGTTTCAGTCATCGAAAGTTGGTAGGACCACCGTCAAATTGGTACGGCGCGGTATGGAATGGTACACAGACACTTATAGCATAGGTTGCATTCCGTTATCCATCTTTTTAGCCGACATGATTGTGTTCCACATACAGCTGGCCTGTTAAACAGATAATCTCAGCACACGGTCGGCCTGAGGTACCTTAGGTGTCATCCTGCATTTCAAGCCTTGAGTTTGGGTTCGTTTTGGTTTTATTGTCATCGTGTCGTTGTTCAGCACACGGGAGAGACCACGATGCTGTGAAAGTGGTAACGAAACGTCACTTTGCCTGGCCGCAGGTGCACGAGAAGGACGTGATCAACGTGACTCACCACCCTCATCAAAACCTGATCTGCACCTTCAGCGAGGACGGCCTTCTCCGGCTGTGGAAGCCGTGAGCTGGCTCTGCTTCTGGAAACCCGGAGCTGGCGTCGCCGCACGGTATGAGCTGGTTCCGCCTGCGGAAACCGCGAGCTGGCGTCTCTGGCAGCCGTAAGCTGGTTCCTGTCCTGGAAGCCGCGAGCTAGCTCGCCTCAGGAAGACGTGAGCTAGCGCCGGGAGTCGGAGGGTCGCGGCCGGCCGCGGTGTCCGCTGGCTGTGGCCTAGTGCCGTCATCACTGCACGTCATCGGACCCGCTCCTATTCATACGTCTCCCGCGTCCGTTGTCCAATACAATATGCCCTGGTCGGACGCCGGTTGAGCACATTGCGGTGCGCTGCTACGCGAAAATTTGTTGCTCGCGAAGAGGATTCCGGTCCACGTAAAAAGAGAAGAGACATTCGGCCTCAGAGTTCCTTCGACACATGACAAAAACGACTCGAGCATCAGCCGCTGAACAGCACGCGTTTCTCCTTGTCCCAGTGTCCGGCGTGCAGACTAGGTTGCACGTTGCAGTAATCGTTCTGCCTTTTTTGCAACCACTGGACGCCAACGGAAAAATGCGATGGCCAAGAGTAACGTCGCATGTCACTAAAACGACAGCTAATATGGAACCGTGACAAATTTTCAAGGTCACGTCTACTTCATGTACTATATTAACTGATTCTTTACCTTTGGCTGACTGCTTATTTTCTACACTAAAGTTGCTGTTTTTTTTTATTGTTCTGAGGACTTAAATGTAAATCCCTGATGGGGGAACCCACTTCTTGATCACTGACTCGAAAATCTGTTACCTAATCCCCCTCCCTAAATGTTTAGTTCCTTTGGCCCGGGAAACTGTATTTGATCGTCACAAAAACAGAAGAGCAGGTGGAACAATCCGTTTGGAAATGGACCTTGCAGGTTTAAAAACTGCGGTTATAGACGCAACCGGAAAAATCGGCATGCTTGATGGACCGTTTGTAACTGAACTGTTGACAGTCTGATGCGGCAAAAGGTGGGAGGGTAGACTATGGTGTCAGACCCTAATCTTGTCGGAAAAGATGAAAGGCAATGATCCGTTTTACATCTGCGAGTAGTGGCGACCACGGATCAGACGGATTTTCTACTCGACCAATTTCTGGCTGGCCTCTATTGGCACATCGTATGGGTCAATCTGCAAGTTACCGGGAACATTTCTGCCCCCTCCCCTCCTTTCCGTCCCTCCCCTTTCGTTTTCCCGTCATAATTTCCGAATGGTTAACGCCAGCGACGCCAAATTTTCCGTAGCCGTACTTCCACACACAAATCTTTAAAAAAAATATAATTGGACAGATCTCGCAATAGGTCAGGTCGCATGACGCCATGCAGCGGTTTTTAATGGATCGTGACCTTTAAGACGTAGATTTCATTTACTGTTAGGACTCTGCTTTCCCCTTTTGACATGGTGTGCAAGAAGCATGTCATGGATTTTAATGTCTATGTTCGGCGCTGTCTAACTTCACGTGACCCACTAGAGAGGATACCTTGGTTCCACGATAGAAAAGGCGTAAATCTGAAAAAGGCGGCCCCGGTATGGTAGCGAACCTGTCGGAACTATTCTGGATGGAAGACATCCAGCACACCAAACAAAAATCGACAAGTGATTTCAGACCAACTCGAAAACCACGCACTCGGGCGCAGCCACGATTTTCGCGGGGGAGGGTGGGAGGCGGAGCTCAGTAAGAAGTGAAATCATACGAAAACCGCCTGCTGGGAGGACGATGTGCAATGGGTTTCTCATTTTTCTCATATTTCAATCTGAAGACTTATTGGTCACCAGTACGCACTCCCGTGAATGGAGTATGGCAAGACACCTCGCTTGCTGCGTCCGTGCTATTAAAAGAGAATGCAAACCTGGGCGGCGAGCTCCCTCTCCCCTCTGACTGTGCCGGTGCACACACTGGTAAAGATTCCTGAAGAGGCCTTATCAAATGATCATTCTCTTAGTAGGAATATCATGTGAATGCTGTAGACACGGCATATCTTATTATCTTATCTTATCTCCGAGTTGAAACTCTAAGGTATGTCATTAACGTCAGGAGTGACCCTCGTTTCAACCTGGAGGAAGACGAACTGAGGGCTTTCCTAGGTATTCTGTTTTCTTTCGGGCATTTTCGTCTTTCCTGAAAATGTGCTGGTCTAGCTGACAACTAGCCGACGACACGCAGCATCCAATCAACCGCAGTGAAATGCCGAAACCCGTTACATGAACACATCCGTCGGCAACTGAAAGCTCATCTGACGACAAAGATGGCTGCTTCAAGATGGGTCCATCGCTGGAGTCGGTGAGCAACTCTTTTCAGAAGTCTGTTGTCTTCGAAAAGAACTTAGCCTTAGACGAGATGATTGTAAGGTACTGAGGTTACATGGCCTGGAGTTATTTATCAGGGGAAAACCCACCCAGCAGCGATGTCGATTTCTGTAAATGATTGGGGGGAGGAGGCGAGCCGAGGGCCCGATAACTTAGCCTTCCCACAAATGTTGGTCCCTCAAGAGATTAAGCCTACTTTATTTCGACCAGCGGAATTTATGATTTTTTTGTTACTTTTTATGAAATGAAAAACTGCTTTTATCTTGGCGTATACGGATATATATATATATATAGATAGATAGATAGATAGATAGATAGATAGATAGATAGATAGATAGAGAGAGAGAGAAGATAGCTAGATATGTCGCTTTAGACTTTATTCTTTACTTTCTGCCTATCTCTTATTCACTGCGGGCGTACTTTTCGTAATTATTACTCATTTCCGTTTAAAACCGCAGAAAATATTGGCGGGGGGGGCGCCCAAACCAATATTGGATGGGCCCAGATAAACATTGGATGGACCAGGGCGCTCTCAAAAGAAAACAAATCGACACCCCTGCCACACAATGTACGTACAAACTGTGTTTAGTGACGGATATTGTCACGCAGTTGACCTGTATTACGGCAAGGAACTGCGACCCGAGTTGCAAGACCAGTCTCTTGGGCGTCGCGTGGTGCTGGAGATGATCAGCGAGATCATGGTCAGCTCAGCGCACACAGGCTGTACGTTGACGTGTTCACGCCGAGGCCCTGCTGACAGCTGAACGGTAGGAACTGTGCGAGGACCGGCCAGACAGATGCCCTACTCCGGTAAATAACATGCGTACGGCCAACAGTGGCAGGTTTGAGAAGCTCTTCGACGGAAACTCCCAGGTGTTTTGAGAGAGATGGTACAACGGTAAAGTGGTCTGTGCTGTGGGAAACTGACTGCGGTCCGGCGGTACGACCGCAGCGCAAGGAGGCCCGTACGTGTGCAACAGCCGAGGCTGTTCAAAGTGTAGAACGCGGGTGTGAACAGCGTAGATCTGCACGATTGTTATCTGGGTCAGTATGAGGTGAAAATCCTTGGGGGAAAAAGTAGTAATGTTGCTTCATAACCAGTGTGTCTATGCTTGATATGGCCAGGGACCGCGCCACGGGTCCTGGAGAGTGTATGTATGTGTGTGTGTGTGTGCGTGTGTGAAGGGGCTGGACAAAGGTAGCAGGGTAGGGGCCTCCTAGGCTCCGGGGGTCTCCGTGACTTCGGAGACTTTCTACTACATGCAACGGACCTCTGTTGGGGCTCAAGAGCCCCCAGTGACTCCCACGGGAGCCCTAGTAGCAAACAACATTGATTCGACATCGCGTTTTGGTCGAAGTCATGTCGAAATGCAACATTACGTTTCGACATTGATTCGATGTTGATTCGACGTTGATTTATATTGATTCAAGGTCGCGTTCATGTCGAAAACCCGTAGAAACGCAACGTTACACTTCGACTTCTAATCTATATAATTTCGATGTTGCGTTTCAACCAAAATATAACATTATATTTTGGCATTTACACGTGGATTCAACGTTGATCTTCATCAAATGCATGCCGTTTTGAAGTTGAAAACAAGCATGCAAGTACATATACCAACATTAAACATCACGTTTCAACATCGAATCGATGTCAATTCCACGTTGATCCAAAGTCACGTTTATGTTGAAAGCATGTAGGAACGCAACATTACAATTCGACTTGGAATCAACGTAATTTTGATGTTACATTTCAACCAAAATACGACATATTTCGGCACTTACTCATTGATTCAACATTCACCTGCATGAAATGCATGTCGTTTTTTAGCTGAAAAAGTATTGGTACGTATACCAATATTTAACATCGCGTTTCATCATGAAAACAATAGCGATTCAACGTTTATTCAAAGTAGTGTTTCTGTGGAAAACATGTAGAAAGGTAACATAACACTTCGACGTAGAATCTCAATAATTCCGATGTTACTTTTCCTACGCCTGTGCGACATACAATATGCAGTGGCCATATAGCATTGCATCGTGCACCGATGCTTTGAGTATCCCGTGAGCAGTTTGTAAGCACACAAAATACGCGACCCGGAGGAATCTACAATCTTAATCACAGTCACCAATGCATCACTAGCAAGCTACGAAATTCACACTAAAAATATGTAATATGTACATTATAATTCCGTAGAAATTGTGCGATGACGATGATCTTAAATGCGTTGCATTGCATTTAAATGGTGATTACAAGATTTCATACTCATCACGGGAACATCTCGGCCGTGAGACGTTTGACTGACGCGATATCACGTGGTGGATTGGGACTGCGTATTTTCATACGCCGCACAGGTACGCGGCCGTCGAGCGCACGAGCCATATGGCCCATGAAGTGTGCCGTCTGTCGCTCGAGATTGTCGGCGGCAAATATCGGTGACCAGTCGACACAACTGAGCACTAAATGCAACCATGACTGTAGATCAATTATGATCAATGATGATCATGATGATCATCACCATGATCAGATCGGCCTTTGCGTTTTTTGGGGCCCAAAATATTTTTTTGGAAAATGACCATTTTCAGGACGGTTTTGGGGTCAACTTACCATGCTGAATAACTTTCTCGTGCCATGTTGAGTCATAAAACCAGCCAAAAACGGTCAAAAGCGGGATCAAAGGCAAAAATTCTTGTCCCCTGGGGGGTTCAAGGCTGACCTTGAATAAAATCCCCAAAAACGCTTTGTCCGATGTACCGGATAGTGTTTTATACGTAAAATGCGCCGTAGAATCCGAATATGTGGTCAGTTTTGTCATTCTGTGCATTGTTAAGAAATTATGGCTTCCGGAACCTTAAAAAAGCACCGTTTTCCATTGAAACCAAGCAAAACTATATTGATGTCTTTTGCCATCCGTCCATGATTAAAACAAAGACATACCTGGACAGCCCGGAAAGTCTTCTACCCCACGGTGGGCGAAAAAGAAGCAAATGAGAAAAAATGTCACTCTTAGGTTGCTAAAATTTTAGAAAATTTTTGGTATTTTTTCGGAATTTTGGAATTTTTTTTATTTGGACGTATTTGTGCATTGTAAAAAGAGTTCATTATCATTGGTGTGCCAGAAAGCGTTTTTCAATGTGCTTAAAAGGGCCAAGACTGTTGCATGTTATCGCAAACTTATCTCACGCGGTGAGTTAGTGAGATAGGAAAACTTTTGTAACAGGAAAGGTAGCTGCTGGTACTGGCTACCGTGCAGTGAAAACCGTTTGCGGCTACATGTAACCGTTAGCGAGAAAACGACACTTCTGTACACCCTTTTTTCTCCATTGGTTTAACATTAGGATGGCTAAATAACGTATACTTTCTGCACTTTTTTCCAGCCCACTTAACTCCCTAGCTTTCAGAGTTGGGAGAAAGTTTGTGAGAAACGAATTTTAGCCCTGCATCCTGGCTGTGAGGTGGTGAAAACCGCTTGCTCATATCTTGCACCGTTAAGGAAAAAAAGCTCTTAAGTGCACCCAGTTCCTTCCATTGCTTTAACATTACGCACTTGGAAAAATTTCGGCCCTCCGCCCACCGCCACTCTGCAGGATTGTTCAAAAAATTTCGGCCCTCCGCCCACCGCCACTCTGCAGGATTGTTCAACTTTGACCGTCAATAAAAACACTTTGCCGCAGAGCTAGAACAAAACCAAGAACATTTCCAGAAAGCCCGTGAAAATTTCTACATGAATTTTTCAACGAAACGTTTAAGAAGAAAAAAATTCGAGAAAAATTTTTAAAAAAATTTTTGCTCAAAATTTCGGCTAAAAAATTGAAAATTTCTAAAATTGGCTTTTTAATTCGTCTTTCAACGTTCATTGTCAACAACTTTGCAATTGCCCACATTTTTGACAACCTATTTCTTAAGATAAGAAAATAGACCTAACTCAATAGATGTTTGTATTAACTCACATTTTTCGGTGAGTTGGTAAGATACGGTGTCACGCTTTCCTTGCTCACAAAGCCCTGTCAACTGGCTATTGCTTGCTGAAAAACGCTTGTCAATAACTTGAGTACTTTTGTTGCAAATAACAAATATTTAGACCCAGTTTTTGCCGTTGCTTTAACATTAGCCAACGTTAGAAAATTCAGCCAGCACTGTGCGGGATTGCTCCACTTTGACGAGAGATATGTCTACGTTCCCTTTAACGTACGACGGAAATGAGATAAAGGTTAGAAAGCCCACACAATGTTGCATCAGAATTACTACCTAATTTTTTAGAAAAAAAATTTAGTACTCAAAATTTTGAGTAAATTTTGAGTAAAAATTTTGGATCGAAAAATTTGGTTTTTGGAAAAATTTGGTGCCAGTCGTCTTGCAGTCTGTATTTGCAACAACTTAGCAATTGGCAACATGTGGGACAACTTATTTCTTACTGTACCAAAACAGACCTAACTGACTGCATGTTTGCAATAACTGACAGCACTCGGTGATTTAGTCAGTTGCAAGGTAAGACGTCACCATTTAAGAAGGCCCTATGCATTGGCTATCGTTTGCTGCAAACCGCTTGCCAATACCTTTCGTACCTCAAGAGAAAATAGTAATTGTTCAGACCGTGTTTTCCCCATTGCTTTAACATTGGGCAATGCAAAAAAGTAGTCAATGTGCAGCCGTTGCACTGCAACTGCCACTAGACGGTAGCAATACGGCCAGCAATGTCGTGCGCGTCACGTCAAAGCCACCAGTAAGCAAAATCAAGCAATAGTTGCATTAAAGTGCTTAAAAAGTGAAAAACTTAACGTTCATGACCCCCTGTCCTTAAGCATCATTGGGCCGGCAAGCCCATCTAAGAACGGTAGAAAAACGGGAATCTTAAGCATCACGTAACCAGCTAAGCATCATGGTAGACAAACGCCAAATTCACTAAGCATCATAGCGTGGTTACCCGTAGCCAAAGCATCACGCGTAACCCTAAGCATCATTGCCAGGCTACCTCGGTACGTTTTCCCGGTGCATTTTTCTTAAGCATCGGTGTAGCCAAAGCATCATGTGCTTAAACATCATAGGTAGCATGGTAGCCATGGAGTAGCCAATGGCAAATGATGCTTAAGCTTAAGCATCACGGGTAGCCACCTCCTTAAGCATCATTTTTTGGCACGCCGCAATGTCACTAAGCATCATGGTAGCCAAACCGGGACAAAATACCGCGTGAGGGTAAAATAGGACGATCCTATTGCACGTCGTCTTCCCGGCATGCTGTTTTCGTATCATTTTAGTTAGCACTTAGTTCCGGGCCTTGTTAATACAATCCTGACTGCGCCCCTGTCGCCGGCCGCAAGCGCTTCCTGGCGGCAGAGAGACGAACAACGAGTTCGGAGCCAGTTATAGAGTCGCCCCGGCTGCAGGCGGGCCAGTCGTTTTGCGGCGGCACCCTGAGGGGGAGATGACGCCGATCTGGCTGCTGGCGCTGTGCGGCGTGGTGGCCGCCGAAAGGTGAGTTGTCTGCACTGGGCCGCAGCCCGGACCGACTCGGGTCGAGATCTGGGAAGGCTCAGGAGGCCCATCCGCCGCAATGTAGCTGCAGATGTGTCACATGGACCTCCCTGGGAGACATTGGTAGCTATGGCTGGTCTCGTGTCTGTCACTAACGACACACGCAGGATGCGTGCGACTGTCAGTTAAAAGTGTGACGTTTCTCTGATCATTGGGCGCCTTGCTGCGAAGTCGACAGGGCAAGTGCACGAAGAAAGTACACACCGACCGCCGGCCTAGCAGCGTCCTTTTACTTCAGTGCCTCCTGGTACTGGGTGCCGCAGGGATCGACCGTGTGAATAACAGTTCATGCCATAACTGGGTATACCAGGAGTTGGGTTGACAGGATGAAGACCTCCTCCAGATATTCTGAGATTATAACATTGGGCCTGTGGCAGTGACAGCAAAGTTGCGATCTGAAACCACATGCTAAGCCTCCCGCATTTATTTCCGGAAATATACAGTCGTAGTCCAGAGCCGGTCCCGCAGACTGTACGGTGGATTTCATACACACTTGTTCAAACGAATACCGTCCGTCCACTCATCCTCGTAAAGCTCGATCGCGGCTTCTTGGACAGAATTTTGATCTGTTCAATCCATTTCTCTGTCTGTATGTATGTGTGTAGTGTATATATTTCTGGAGCAGGCCCTCATGCACGCACGTTTCATGGAATAGCAAAGAAAGAAAAACGTTGATTCACTCCTAAATTAACACTCCCAGTGCCCATGTATGTTTTCGATCATTCTTTGCCCATTGGGAAGTTATCTCCCCAAAACAATAAAAACTGAAAATACTCTGCAACGTTTGGCCATAAATGTTGCCGAACAGGCCATGCCGGACATATCCGG
Source organism: Capitulum mitella (assembly GCA_030062745.1). NCBI lineage: Eukaryota > Metazoa > Arthropoda > Thecostraca > Pollicipedomorpha > Pollicipedidae > Capitulum > Capitulum mitella. Next base: position 13,522,208 of record CP099841.1, on the reverse strand, counting down.
CAGCAAATGAAGCCAAAGGTCTAACGTTTTTAGTTTTGTGTTATTAACGTGATATATATATATATATATATATATGTGTGTATATATATATATATATATATATATATATATATATATATATATGCATCTATAACATACACTGGTGTAAGCTGGGAGGACGTTTTCTTTAACCCAGCACCGCCTGGAGTATGTCAGTTAGTGCACCCCTCGGTTTTTCGTCAATAACTTCTGAACCATTGGAGCCAGCCCAACCAAACTTTGAGGATCTGCTCATCAGTCAGTTTTACGTATTTCCACATCAACACCATTTCCATACTACGTCAGGTCATGGAGATATGACGTCATAAAGGAACCCTTGCATGTATGTTTTCGTCTCTTCGGGATGTTGCGCAAACCTGCCTCGGTTTTTGGTAATCGCGAGTATAATGCATGGATTATCTGGATTTACATGGGACATGGACCCCAAAGGAATATAAAATCGTGATATGCCAACATAAGATGTCATGCTAGGCCAGATGCATTATGACAATTGGATTGGTTTGCATTGTAGTTGACAGCAGTGGCTACCGCTGACCTTTCCTGTCGCGCAAGTCAGACAAGCCAATCTATATGCGCCGCTAAGCAAGGTTCACAAATACAGCTTGAAGACATGTCAGGTCACGTCATATGTAGACATCAAAACGAAATAAACTACAGCACTGTGGAAGACCGTTCGTTAGTAGAAGAGAACAGTTCTTGTTCCTAGTCAAGGAAAGAGAAGTGATTGTCCTGACTTGGTCTGATCTTGACCCGATAACGAGCAGACGGAGAGGATTAAATTATCACGAGCTGTTATTTATGTTCTACACTTGACGCAGTTGCGAATCCCAGCGAGAAATTATCGCTCTTTGTCAGAGTAATGCAACCTTATCTGACCTCACCTGGACTGACCTTGACTGTGTGGAAAAGAAGGAATGCGATTTGGTCGCCAGAAGGCTTCAGTTCTGTCCTTGTTATCCCGTGGATCAAAACAGCTGCGAGTAAGTATCGATCTTTGATATGTCAAGTAATACCAATATTCCACCTGAACTAGGATGACCTTGGCCCGGCATTTTTTAACATTTTGGCATGCTTTTGGTTCAGACGACCGTGACCTTTCCTTTTATATCCAGATAAGGGTTCTTAACCAGTTTTGCCGATAATATAATGTACGAACCGGTGTCACTTTTCCGATGCCGTGTATTTCGTCTTGCATGGTATGTGACGTCATCGCTCACGTGATGAGGTATATCAGGTAGTATTTTCTGAATCGCAAGACTCAGTGCTATCGATTGTTGGTAGATCGGTTCAGGTCCGACAGTTATACAGTTATCTGACATACCAGAATGAAGTCTTCTTGACACCCCCAGGCGGTCGCGGGTACAAAAACGCCAGGTGGTGTGGAGTTAAGACAAGGTTTGTTGAAAAGAACAGCGTGCTCTGTTTTTATGACTTTTCTTGTGGGTCTTTCAGTAAGTCGGACATTTCTCTTAAAATCGTTAATTAGTTTTCAGATAAAGCGCACAAAATTACTCATACATGAACGTTTCTCTTTGCTTGGCACTGGATACAGTGTTTTGGAATATTCAAGCGGTTTCCGCTTGTTTTGCTGCGCTAAGATACGACGCTGGTAGCGCCGGTGACGTCGTCTCTCGCGGAGTATTGAAGTGCATCCCAAATGGAATTTGTATGAGACATTGAAAACCCTCAAAAATCTAAGGCGCAACCTATCCCCCTCTGACCCAGCTATGGCCCATTCCACCAAAACCTGACATTTCACCGTTTTGGTCAAGATCCCGCAAGGATTCCACCAAAACCGCTCACATTCGAAGTATATAGAGGTCAGGAAAGACACCGCTGGTCAAGTTTAATAAGATATGTGGGTTAGGCAGGATGACAATTTGAATCTCCAAGTCGCCTTCTGTTGGGACCTGGTGCATCATTCGGACTTCGTTTCGTCGTAAGTTCTGCCACTCTTCCGATTTAAAGGCTTCACCCGGTTTATTGGCATAGATGAACTACGTGTTGAAATTGGGGATCCTAAATCAATCGCTGTCCGAGCTAAGGCTTAAGGTATTTTAAGACCTGGCAGTGTGCAGTAGGTTTCTGATTGGTAAAAGCCCTAAAACTGTCCCACTTCTCGCGCGTGCTGTGACGGACACCGGCGTTAGACTGGCATGACTTTATACCGCGGATCATCACGAAGGTTGAACCTGTCGTGTGCGCAAATTTCATCGTCATCGGTGTAGCCGTTTGTGTTTTCCGACTGGCTAAATATCCGGACACACAGACACACGTACGCGACTGATTTATTATATTAGAAGACGTACGGAATGATCGTTGTCACGCAATGCGTTTTCGAAGCGAAGTTCACAGTTGGTCACGGTATATTAACAAGTTCTAATTTACGTAAAATTTGAATTAAGCCATCTCCCAGAGGTGAATGTGTTATACAAGATTGTATTTGTTTGTTCAAGTCGGACTTTAAAAATGTGTGGACAACGTTTCGGTGATTAGGCAACGCCTATGGTCATGACGTTTTTGAAGTTTACTGGTATTGCCCTTCAAAACTTATCGAGTAAGCCGTTCGTCATGTTTTTACATGTGTTGGGCGGGTGCCCCATCTCATAAATGCATCGTCAATCGCCTAGGTAAAGTCATCGTCGTGGCATATATGAACTACCTGTTCATATATATATATATATATATATATATATATATATATATATATATATATAGATAGATAGATAGATAGATAGATAGATAGATAGATAGATAGATAGATGTGTGTGTTCCCTCTGGTCTTCTGTTTTGCTTCTACTCGTCCTTCGTGAACCAGCTAATTTGCCTGGGTATCTCATCTCGACCTTTTTTCTGTCATAAAGGTCTTCCCATGGAACTGATGTAGAAGTGCGAGATATTTGGGAGGGGTTGTATAACAAGTGTTGTGAGTTAAGGTTCATTGAGAATATGGGCATGGTCCTAAAATCTTTGAATGCGATTTTTTTGTCTAAAGAACGCAGCGTATTGAATCAGTGGTTAGCGGGATACACGCTTCAGACGTGACATACGGACTGCAGAATCGAGCTTTTTATCATTGGTTTAACTATTGCGTTTTGCTTGACGAAGAACAACATTCAGATTCCTGTTCTTGTCCACCGATGGATTCCGCTTTGTGGCGGAAAGGTCCTCGGTTCGTGTGCGGGTAACAGCGGCGTGTCACTGTTTCCCACGACAGCCGGCGTGAGACGCTGCGTCACGAACTGACCCTGGCAGTCGAGAGCGTCGTTAAATAACCCAATAACCGGCCAGTCGACACAGGACACCTGCAGATGCAAATATGCCGTAATGGTCCGAGATTAGCCACTTTCGTGAGAGTCCAGCCAAATCCGTTGGAATGTGTCATTCATATGAAGTTCCAAAGACAAACCGGGGCTAAATTCATCGTGGTGGTGAAACGCATGTACTAGTGACAGTACAAGAATGGCGTATTATTTTTGTTGGCCGTGACTCAAAATGTGAATGCTGTTACTTGTACGTACCGCCGTTTTATTTCCTTTACATCCCATAATAGGACCTTTCATGAGATCCCTCACGAAGCCACCTCTGCATCCGTCTCCATGCACGGATTTTATTTCAGACGCGAGTGCGTTGAACTGTCTCGGGCACGTATCGATTCGGGAAGCTAGGGACAACCAAACGACTGGCAGTTGTGCGCATGAACTCTCATAGATTGTCACGATTAGCATTTGATCCAGCTTAATTTGTTTTATGACGGTTTTTGGTTTAAACCCTTATGATCGGTTTAAACCGGCGCAAATTAACCAAACGTATTGTGTCAACTTTTCGGATTTACTGCTGTAATGTGCGCAAGATAACCGTCATATAAGTTTACTTTAATGCATGCAGACATTATTTACCGATAATTTTCACATCCCAGGATATTGTAAGATGGCCACTGGTTAGTGGAAAACGGCCACACCATGGAAATGACCTTACGCAAGTCAGACACCTGGGTCTGGCCAATCAGCAGTTGAACAACTAGTTAATAGTTGCAATATCAGTTGCCTCAGCATTACCACTAGCGTGAGTGATAAGCAGGTATCTAGACGTGCAGCAACATATGTCAGGATCTATGTAGTGCAACGTACTGTATTGTATGTATTGCTCTCGATTGACACTTAATATGGCACCAGGTCGGTTCATTGGTGACGACTGTGAAGGGTGCCATGGTGTTCAGAATTTTATTTATCTTCCGAGTCCATATGCCCTGATGCAGGTGGAAACCCATGTCGTTACGTACCAAGCGCCGTCCGATGCACACCGTCACAGTAGACGGACCCGAGCACATGTTACCACATGTTGCTTCTCGGGACGGTATCCGGTGAAATTCTGCAAATCTTGCCGAGGTATATCTCATGAACGTATACGTGTTGCGTTCAGGCGGTCCTGCTATCGTCTCAATATCTGTCAGTCAGCCATGGGAGAGGTGAGCCACGGGAGACGATTGCTGCCATCCGGGAACTCACAGCGGCAACTTTAAACCTGGCCGCCATATGCCACGCACAGTTCATAGAACGGAGCAATAGGCTGCATGAGTACATACATATCGTATGGATTACGCCGGAACTGTTAATGAATCTGTCTGTACAGTATGATTAACCTGCGTGGCTGGCTTACCTTCGGCATACCCCGTTTGAGAACTTTTTGGCCACTTTGCCTCAGGTTTGTATTTTCAGTCGTCGGACCACATCTATTTCATTGGTGAGATAGGTTGCCATTCAGTATTTTCCTGAAACTCGTCTAAGGAAATTTGACCCGGGGGGGCATGAGATGACTTATTTTTTAATCTGCCTGTTCACGAACAACCACATAAACTTTCGATTTTCCACGCGTCAGTGACATCGTTTGAAAGGACAGTCAGATCTTCATTAAGTATGCTATGGTTGAATTTGCTGTGAATATTCCTGTATTTGGATGAAGACTGAAGGCTGATTTTTGCATACAGAAGGTAAGCAACGTACCAACATGTGATCTTAAGTAAGCGATCACAAGCGCTGGGCGAACCAACTTACCTCTGATGGTTTGAAGAAATAGTTAGAGGAGAAGGCAAAAGTAAGAGTGTTAGAGAACAAAGAGGAAGGGATAAGCCCTAAAAACAGTCATTCAGTCAAAAGTCAGGGCTGGTGAGATTACGGAAGAAGGAAAGACAAAAAGGGCTAAAGAAAGATAAAGTTCCGTCTCACTAATCACTCCTCACTGCACCAGAGCACCACCGTCCAACGCACCCGGCACGAGCTCACGAGGCCAGGTGACATTGGTCTGGAAGGTCCAGTTTGAGGTTAACTCAGGTCAAGGTTGGGTCAAGGTCAACAATCACAGGTCATAATTATAACTTCCAGTATGAAAACAAACATTGGAAAGCTAAACCAAACTTGAAATTAATTATTTTAACGATTGTCTTATTCACTGTTTTGCCTTGAAAACCGGAAAGTTTGCTTTTATTGTACCATATAATCCTCTAAATAGATCAACAAGCAATACAAATGCGACGCGCCTCCCCAATCCACCACTTAACTACAGCCATTACAAGTCTAGCTTCTTGGGGCACCTGATGTTCCTGTCACTTTTTGTCTGTTTTTCCACAGCATACCTCATGCTTCACAACTCTTCTCAATTTCCAGCCCTCATATCGTCCTACGTAGCCGTCCATCACTTTCATGTCATACCTAGGTAGCTGGCAAAGTAAATATCTCAGGCTGCTGGTAAAATGGCTTGCGTCGAGGGGACCAAAACAGCGTACATGCAGCTGCAGCAGGAGTCCTCTGTCGTTTCTTTTAGTCCCTTGTCGGATTTTCATTGGAATCACATGTTCCAAAAAACCCTCTTGTTGCTTTTTTGCATATTACATTTAATGTATTTAACCGCACACATGTTTAAACCAACGATCGTAGTCAGCACTCAGCACGCAATGCCTTATGACACGTATGACTCTTCAAGCCTGGTCAACACGAGAAAAGATCGCCTGAGATGTTCGCTCCATGATTAACATGCGTATTGCACTGTATGAGCTCTTCATTGACTCTTGGCGGCCGCAGATCCATGTGAGTCCCACGCTGGCCACATATCCAGTCGCGCACTGCCTTTAGTCATGATCTTCACAGAATGTCCCCATCACTTGTAAACGACACGAGACAGGTATGCGGCCGTTATGGTCAACACATGACAATGTCGCTCTCTCCATTGACGTGCAATACAACCTTTCCAAAAAAGAAAATGCATGATGCACTCAGGAACAAACATCCATCAGCGCTCCCGTTCTACACATTTTCCTCATTGCGGAAAGACGTTATGCACAAATCACCGCTTACCATACACACAGAGTGGTCTCGACCCTGCCCTTCATCGACAAGAACTTGGCCACGGCCGGCCTCGGGTCGATCACGGCGATAGTTAAATAAAAAATATACGGCTAAACTTCAACCCGCACCTCACTGGCAGTCGGCGCCATGCACGCCCGACGGGGGGAATTGACTCCCCCTTTGAATTTGCGAACGGTTGGTCGCACGATAATAATAATCATACAGTGGGAAAGCTCGTGACGAGCAGAGTTCGAGCCAAACTAGCCTCATTTTGTTTTTGGATAATATGTAAACTCTACGCCCTGTGTGTTTCCTCATAGCCGACTACATGAAACTGAGAAACGGCCTGGATCTCAAGGGTTTAATTGATAAAGCCTAGATAAAGGCAGCAACGAATAGGTAAAATTATACAGCTACCAATACATGTCTGATTTTTCTGATTTGTTCAATATACACGCGGAAATGTTGAGCTAAAGACACAGCGATATTCGCGTTACTGCATGACGGGCGCCGGTGCCGAACTGGGGATAAAATTAACGAGAACTAGTTTTAGCGTCCTTTTATTTTGGCGACTTCCTTGCCAAGTGGTGCTTCTGTATGCTAGTCGTTTCTGTGATGGTTTTTCTTGCTTAGATTTTGAAGCAGTTCAGTTGTTATAAGTCTACACAACTGGCGTAACTTTATTCGTGAAAGCCTGCTATTTTGAAAATATGCAGTTCTTTATTTATCGTTATGTTTGCTTTTTGGTATTCTTTGCAACTGTGAGACAAAATTTTGACCTTTTCTGTCCCTTCCAAGGCATTCATCGCCGATTTTGACGGCGGTGCATTTTGGCTCATGACAGTTATTGCTTGGATGTAATTGAGATACTGCGATCAATGACTGCGGTTGGATGTCTGTACCACTTCACACTCAGAATGTTCTAAAAATGTCAGTTTCCGAAAAACGACATGTCTTGAAAATGGTCTTCACCTTAGGTCAATGGCCAGGAAGTTTCCGAAAAATCTGAAATAGCGAATTTGTTGTAAATGTGAAGATCACTAATCTCCGGAAGTTTTATTGCGATATCATGTTTTCCGAAAACCAAAACGTTTACAGGGCGCTCAAATTTTTAGACCATAGGTCTGACCTAGATAGGTCCACTTGATCTGATCTAGGTCAGACAAATGAGTCGACTTGAGTCCAGAATTTTAGCACAAGATTTAAAAGTAATCGAGCAAAAGATATGCAAAATTTTGTGGCGCTGCCTTCGTTCGTTCTTTCGCATTCTTGGAAAACCCCGGGCGCTGGGGGGCGGTCAACCCCCAGACGGGCCTAGATAACCCTCGCTCGACGAGGGTTGTTTCAGGACTCCCGTGTGTTTTTTCTTGAATAACTTTGTGTTGACAAAAGATAGATCGTTTCTTTTTTCGCCGTAGCTGAGTTTGGGAGACTTTTGTGCTTTGGGTAAAATTTTCAGATTTTTTCATGCGATAGATCGTGACGTTTTTGTCAAGGCCCTGTCAGTCGTCTTTTTAACCAAATTGAACAATGCATTTCATTTATTGTAAATTGGGTGTTGCAGTATTCTGTTACATGCTTCTTTTATACATGTTGCTGTCAATGACCCGGTTTTAGGGTACTGGAAGAGTCAGACAATTAAAGGTCAATTTAGGTCAGACGTGCATGTTAAACATTGATGTCAAACGCCATTGCAGTTTGAAAATAGATAAATGATACCTGCACTTGCAAGAATGCTTTATTACAGTCCACGACGTCAACAGTATTTTGGCGAACATCGTTAAGTGTAATTTAAAGCCAGTTTGTAGGTCAAGGTCACGCTGCGTCAGAAAAATTCTAAAACTCGAAAATGTGAAATTCAGTTGCGCCCCTAGCGGCAACGTTTAGAAACTAACGCGACCATGACAATGATTTGCTAGGATAGACCGTTTGCCTACCTACCTGCACACTAAATTTGGTGGCTCTAGTCCGAGTGATTTTCGACAAGAAACGATTCCTGATAAGCGACATGAGCGCCCTTGGCGGCTACCTTGGGAACTAAGGTGGCCGCGACCCCAAATAGGCGACTCCCTCCCAACCCGAAAAGGACCGGTGTACCAGGTTTGACACGCGTGTCGTCGTTCGTTTGACATGTGACCCGACAAAAGTGCAATGGGACTACCATGCCTCCCATTGTAAATTTCGGCTGTGATGACATTTTGGTGACCCGGAGGGTCACTCACTTTCCTAGACCCAAAAACTTATGCGTTTTCCGATATCTAAGACAAATGGCCAATACGCTGGTGCTCACAGGACCGATTTATTTTCCAAAAAATTGGGGAGCTTATTGCCAAGAAAATTTTGATATATGGCCTCTTTGAGGTCATTATCATGTCCTGGGAGGTCGCCTTTTCACCCAGAACCAGAAGATGGAATATTGTCGAATTGCTTACGCGAGGAGCAACAGACCGGTTTTTACCGTGTTTCTTTATTTCTCTTAGCTCCAAAATAAGTAGGGTGCCGCCGTATTAGGACTCTCCGCCTGTTTGGGTGTAAAAATGGCTCCACCGGACGAGGGTTAACAAAAACAAATGCGATTTAAAACAATTTTGTTTAGACTGAAAGCAATCAGTGTGCATATCGAAATTATTTCGTTTGCATTGAAAGCAATCAGTCGGTGCATACGTAGGCTGTTGTGAGCCGACAACCAGACCAGACCTATAGGTGCCTGTGTTATCATATGCTAATCATATGCTGTGCTATCATCATAGCATATTTCCCAGTCGATGCGCCTACGTTATGTATTGGCACGTCAGTATTTGTTGCCGACAGTTTGCTACCATATTACTTCAAAATGGCTTGCGGATCATAGGCATTTTGAAAATAGGTGAACGATCCCTTTTTTATATTGTCTGGCTCTTTGCCTCGTAAGTTGAACTAGACCGAACGGTTACAGTACGGATCTAACCAATCATTGCCACCCAGTTATGCTTGCCCCCCCCCCCGTGGCCAGTTTCTTGCCTTGCCTAGGGGAGAGGCAGGAGCCACGGCTGGGGTTTTTTGCCCCCCCCCCCAGTTAACATGTTAGACGAGTCCCTCGTTTTGTCTTCGGGTATAGGTTTTGGAACAATATCCGGACTCCTTTAAGTATTTTTAAAATACAATATTTTGGCCTATTTTGGCAGGTCTTGGTGGCAGATTTGACATGCAACAGCAGCGACCAAGCCTTTGAATGTGAAAACTAACGACTTAGACCTACTAATAGGTTGGAATACTTTTTCAGAACCGTTTTTAGTCATAGAATCCCGAAGATCATACAAAGATTATATTAACCACCAGCACATCTGCTAGTTTTCGTCGCGCTGCTATCATTGTGATTTTGGCAATAGCGTGGTCAGGGGGTCAGTTTGTAGGGCGCTGTTGTCATGGCGAGGGCAGAACGAACTGGAGGCTCTTCAACGACTGGTAGTTGATACGCGTCCAAATGAAGTCCTGACTCCAGTGGGATGTTCATAGTCCGAGTTTTACGAAACTGAGGAAGTCATGTGACCGACGTCGTGGTCGAAGTTTATCGTCCACCGGTTAGAAGACCATATCCCTTCTCAAAACATTCTCGGACGCCGAACGACAAACACCGACCTTCGACGAACTCCATCCAGTATGAAATACCGAAGTGGTTCGTCAGTCTCAGTGCATACGAAGCAGCCGTCTTGTTTGCCTCCTCGGGCCTTTCCTGATACAAACGACCGGAATAGCTCTTTCGAACGTTTCGAAGCGAAGTGCCCTGCGAAATGTTTAGTTTATCCAGCGCAGACGGGATCCAGAAGGCTGGGGGCGACTGTTGGCAATAACTTGGTCTTACGTGGGGACTAGCATCACCAGAGCAGAGTTGACGCAGGAGGATTCCGGAGAATTCTAGCCGGATTTAAGTGCGGACTGGCACCACCAGAGCAGAGTTGACGCAGGAGGATTCCGGAGAATTCTAGCCGGATTAAGTGCAGGCTGGCACCACTAGACCACCGGTGCTTATGCAGCAGCCAGCTGACATTCAGAACCCAGGGATGTGGTGAGATATGATATATATCATACACATTTCACGATACTGGACCCGGGTCACCACATCCCTGGATTTCGCATGTCGTCTGATTTGATATAATATGGTAAACATGATACATGTAACATAATAAGCCAATGATGTCGCAATGTGTATGCCAGCACATGGTTTTCAGTTGTGCGTCTTTTAAAGGGAGTGTGTCTAATGTTTTCGGTTTTCCAAAAAGGCATTCCAGCGGATACTTGACCCTAGCCATGATTTATGACAGCAATGGAAACTGCATCTGTAATGCAAAATGCAAAAGTGCTTTGAACAATGAAAATTCACTCATCTGATGTTGATTTTTTTTTCAAATCTGCGATATCGATAGCTGTACGGATGTACATACAGCACTATCGGGGCGGTAGCAAAAGCAACCAAGGAGCGGGCTGAAACGATCAGTGTGTCATACAAAAATGGCGCACCTGAGACAAAACAAGATCGCAGTATGCTCACATGTTCATGTGGTCTACTTGGGTTACGAATGGTTACCGGCAGTCTCAACCAAGGTATACCAATACCTTTGGTATGGAGCTTTTCATACCAAGGGAAATTATTGGTGTGGGACCACATACCATTATCTCGATCCATTCATGTATTTTCTTGCCCTATAAAATAATGCACTCTAGATACCTTTGCCAAATTTTGGGGATGATGAATGCATTTTCCCATGCCAGAATTTGTTCAAATTCTACAACCATAGTCCCAACGGTACTTGTTTGAACAAACTCTTATTCCTTCTCATTTCTCTGTTCTAGGCGGGGCGTCGTTTTACAAAATATGTTGGAGGAGGGGCCAAGCAAGAAAAATGGATAATCCTACCCACAAAACAAGCAGGATTTTTCCCGGACTTGACCCAGTTTCTTTCCAAAGTTGGGCGGAGGTTTGAACCAAAGTTGGGGGGGGGGGGCTCGAACCTCCAACCGCCAATTGAATAGCGAACCACATCCTTAGCTCTAGGCGTTACCTGCACTTGATATTATTTGCAATTTGAACTGATTGCACATGGCAGACCCAGGTTAAAGACAAAATGTGGACTTGGTTATTCCTTCCTTTGAGACAGTTCCATTCTTTATGCACATATTTTTGCTTACAGCAGTCAGCAAGGCAGACATGTATGGATTTTTTTACACCAGTCTGTAGAATCAAACAACATTTAGTAAAATGGCTATGAAGTCATCTTCATAGAGCACATCACAATGCAACTCCCTTACATAGTCAAACATTTGGAAATTTGATTTACTTGTTGCAATTTTTATCATCCACCTGAGGATACATGGTAACCCAGGAATGCCAAGTCCAGACGAGGCAAAAAAATACCAAATAACATCCAAAAAAACAGTAGTTCAGGTAGCGGTAACTCGGCAGGTTGTTCGACGATTAGTACCGTCCTGCGTTGTGTGGGCCATCCGCCGACGATTCCCAAAGCCTAACTATGCGGGGTGCAACGGGCTCCGGAGCATGCTCCAGGAGCTTTCAGACACCCACAGCCCCCCCCCCCCCCAGCGCCAACTGCTCGGCGCTATGCTGCGGCGCCGGCCGCTCCGGATGCGCAGACTCCTCGGCGGCGCCGGCAGCTCCGGATGCGCAGACTCCTCGGCCACCTCGCCGTCGGCGCCGGCGGCGCTGGATGCACCGATTCATTGCGTCGTGCCGATCCCGTCACGCCGACCCCTCTGCGCGCCCCGCGGCGGCACCGGCGACACCGGATGCGCACACACCTCGGCCAGTTCGGCAGCGGCGCGGGCAGCGCCAACTGTTCGGCGTGTTCCGGTGGCGCTATCCTCTCCGGATGTGCAAACTCCTCGGCGAGCTTGGCGGCGGCGCCTGCCGCGCCGGATGTACCGATCCCTCAGCGAGGTCGGCGGCGGCGCCGGCCGCCCCGGGTGTGTAGACCTCTCGTGGACGCGATTGCGACAGCGGCCGCCTCAGTGACACCGCCGATGGGCTTCACGTTGCTCCCTGAACGAGCGATGTCCTCCGCCGATGGTCGGGCACCAGGATTTACGTAGGAATGCAGGCGTCGCGGACAATTGGAGAGCTTCGGACGTGGGCCAGAGATGGAAGCCTCTTTCCTGAAAGTCACCATCAGCCGGAGCATCTCCGCAACGTTCGAGTAGCCCTTTGGTGCTCGCTCCTGTCGCAGGGCGACATTTCTCTTTGCCCGGCTGTGCGCAGGAACTAACCTGTAAACGGCAATTACTTGTAGGCATGTGTGATGACTGACTAACTTACAACTGAACAATGCATCGCCTGTCAGAGTGACAGTGTGTAGCCTGTAAGCGGCCAAGTGAAATCAACTGTTGATTGCAGCAGGCATTGCTGTCATATGCTCAACATGTGACTGTACAATGAACATGATACAACATGTGAGATATCAGCTGGGTTCCAGATAGCCCTGTGTAAACTACTGCCACTTGTTAGTAGGCACACCCACAAGCTGGTTTCAGATTTGAACCATTCTGATGGCATCAACAGTTAGCCAACAGACTTATCTACTTTTGATGGCAACCTTGCCAGTTGCCACCAAAAGTAAACTGAAGCATTTTTGCTAATCTCTGGACTGGCAACACACTTGTGCAACACACCCACAAGGTTTACGACAGGTTTGTGATACTTGCTGGAGGCGTCAATAGAGTAATGTTGTGCAAGCAATATTATTTTTGATGTTCTTTATACTGAAATATAGCCATCACGCATGTATTACAGACTCTGATAGGGCTACTGGAAACTGCTTCTTCTGTTAATGTCTGGGAGGCCAAATGCCAGTTGATAAAGCCAGTAGCTTCTGACCTCATGATAGTGTCATTTAGCGTAAGGACAACATTAGCCATCCCCAAGTTAATTCTTCTGACGCGCACTACCATTTATGGTTAGATCTGCACAATTATGTATTTCTTGCAGCAGGGTTAATGATATGGGTAGTTATGTTCAAATGTTCAACAGGCGAATAGCCATCATTATTCTGATGATGCCAGTGTCCCATGTAAATACCTACTGTCTGCGTACCATTAACTGGTGGGCATAATTTATATATATACACAACAACATTAACCCACAAACAATGAAATGTGTGACTGCATCATTGCTATTTTTTGCTTCAATAGGTGTAATCTAGACATCAGTCAAGCTCTAGGACAAAAAATCAACAAGCAATTTAATGCACGCCTTTTTGATGTCCGTCAAGACAGCCCATATTCAGCCCAGATTCAGCCCATATTCGGGACGCCTCAGATCGCAATGAAACTTGCACACAACAAAGTTCGTAGCACTAGTAGTCGATGGCCTAAGTCATTCAGTGGCATTCCTAACCGTTTGACCTCTAGAGGTCAACAAAGGTGACATTGCCGAAATTTGCACAGCAGATTGTGGCCCACCCAGCAGAGCTACGGCGCTCAAAATGACACCAAACGACTCGCCCAGACCTGGTCTTACTTTCCCAATACAAATTTGACCTCTCAATGTCATACAATGACCTAAGGTCATTTACGGGTCACGTTGGATATACAATTGCACAGCATATCTCGAACATACCAATAGGCCAAATTGAGATCAAAAGTACATCATCGTCTAGCCCGTAAAGCGAAGTAACTTTTCCTGAAAGTCATTTGCGCATGCGTGACCTCGTTTGACCTAGGCGAGACAAAATGCACCGAAAACCGACGGCGTATAGGGTGCAGCCCGGATGGAGCCCAGATTCGGGACGCCTCAGATCGCAGCGAAACTAGCACACAACGTAGGTCGAAGCACTAGTAGTCGGTGGTCTAGGCCATTCAGCGGCACTCCTAACCGTTTGACCTCCAAAGGCCAACAAAGGTCACATTGCCGAAATTTGCACAGCAGATTGTGGCCCACCCAGCAGAGCTACTGCGCTCAAAATGACACCAAACGACTCGCCCAGACCTGGTCTTACTTTCCCAATACAAATTTGACCTCTCAATGTCACACAATGACCTAAGGTCATTTACGGGTCACGTTGGAAATACAATTGCACAGCATATCTTTAAGATACCAGTAGGTCAAATTGAGATAAAAAGAACACCATTGTGTATTAATTTTTTCAATACCTCCATTGATGTGATTTTTAGTGAAGTTTACTAATGATCTTTTATATATATTTTTTTGGTTAATAAAAAATAGGAAGTAGTTGTGACTAAAATTTGCAGCGTTTTAATATACTTTTGGTATTTGTTCTTTTCGTCACAACTGCGTAGGAAATGATGTGATGTTTGGTACTACGGCGGCGGTACATTGCTTTGTCGTTTTTGTCAATTGTTTTTGTGTAGGTGCGTTGGTAGTAGTGCGTGCTTCGACGGCGTTATGGCGTATGGTCCGTTTCGCCAAAAGAGTGAAATCTTAGAGCCGGAGGGATCATCTCTGTTGACAATTATATAAACTTAAATGAGCAGTCATGATGATTAAAAATACTAGTACAACCTATTTGTTATTACAACCCTATACGCCGTCGGTTTTCGGTACATTTTGTCTCGCCTAGGTCAAACGAGGTCACGCATGCGCAAATGACTTTCTGGAAAAGTTACTTCGCTTTACGGGCTAGACGATGATGTACTTTTGATCTCAATTTGGCCTATTGGTATGTTCGAGATATGCTGTGCAATTGTATATCCAACGTGAACCGTAAATGACCTTAGGTCATTGTATGACATTGAGAGGTGAAATTTGTATTGGGAAAGTAAGACCAGGTCTAGGCGAGTCGTTTGGTGTCATTTTGAGCGCAGTAGCTCTGCTGGGTGGGCCACAATCTGCTGTGCAAATTTCGGCAATGTGACCTTTGTTGGCCTTTGGAGGTCAAACGGTTAGGAGTGCCGCTGAATGGCCTAGACCACCGACTACTAGTGCTTCGACCTACGTTGTGTGCTAGTTTCGCTGCGATCTGAGGCGTCCCGAATCTGGGCTCCATCCGGGCTGCACCCTATACGCCGTCGGTTTTCGGTGCATTTTGTCTCGCCTAGGTCAAACGAGGTCACGCATGCGCAAATGACTTTCAGGAAAAGTTACTTCGCTTTACGGGCTAGACGATGATGTACTTTTGATCTCAATTTGGCCTATTGGTATGTTCGAGATATGCTGTGCAATTGTATATCCAACGTGACCCGTAAATGACCTTAGGTCATTGTATGACATTGAGAGGTCAAATTTGTATTGGGAAAGTAAGACCAGGTCTGGGCGAGTCGTTTGGTGTCATTTTGAGCGCCGTAGCTCTGCTGGGTGGGCCACAATCTGCTGTGCAAATTTCGGCAATGTCACCTTTGTTGACCTCTAGAGGTCAAACGGTTAGGAATGCCACTGAATGACTTAGGCCATCGACTACTAGTGCTACGAACTTTGTTGTGTGCAAGTTTCATTGCAATCTGAGGCGTCCCGAATATGGGCTGAATCTGGGCTGAATATGGGCTGTCTTGACGGACATGCCTTTTTGTTAGCTGATACGTGATGACTGGGAAGTTGATATGCCAAAATGGCAAATGGGCTGTTGTCAGTTTTACATTTGCCAACCAGCAGTCAACAAAATGGCAGCCACTACACTGCATGTCAACTTTTTGTTCAGACACCCATCAGCCAGGCCTGACTATTTGCATTGGCTCCAAAACTAGGTTCAGATATTCACTACAAAAGAAAAGAACAACATGGCTAATGCCCAAGTGACCTACAAGAATGAGCAAGGAGTAGCCTCACTGTTGAGCTACATGAGTGTGGTGCCAGGGCAAAGAACACAAACATTAACAATGCAACGATCCATATCATTCCAAATAAAAGTTTGCAGTAGTAGCCCAAGAAAAAAAGAACTTACAATCTGTCACGGGATACTGATGAAAATTCTCTCTGTGCTTTTGGTACACCAAGAAATCTTTGACTAGGACTATTACTAAATCAACTGCAAACTTTTCTGCTCACAAAAATTTATTTTTCAGTTAGGTTTGTCCTGGCATACAAAACTTTCCATCATATCCAGTCACATCCTGAAACCCCAAATTTCCTGGACTATATGTAAACAAACATCTGAGAGGAAATTCCAACACATTTCTCAGTTTAGGGTGGGGCAAGCTGAGCCAACCATGGTAATGAATAACAGTATCAAAATATCACTTGGGTATGCTGCATGGAGCCAAGTTTACATTTGGAATACTAGAAAACATTCAACTACCACATTTTTGGCGGCTGAGATGCAATAAGCTGTCCAACTTTTACCGAAAAATGCATGCTTTATCCAACAAACTACCACTCTGGAACTTGGAAAATTTTGAAGACCCGAATTTGGATTATGATAACACTAATTATGACCGCCCGTAGCTATCTGAAGTTCCTGGACATCTGTCATGTGGCAAAGTGCTTACGAGGTTAGATGAACAACTAGATAACCCCATAAGGGACATTCGCACAGGGGTGGAGAATGTCGGCAAAAAAATCATGCAACGAAACCTTGGCAATCAGACAGTCAAAACCCCGTCCAGTGTACAAGCTTTTACGAACATACCTCTATAAGGCCTCGGTTGCCAGGCTGCTGAGCTTGACGTGTTCACAAGTCAAGCTCAGCAGAACAGCAGACGTGTTCACAGTCTGCTGTCGTCGCCGCTCAGCTCGCAACTCGAAAGATGATTCGTTGGGCACAGTTTGCTGTCATTGCTGACGAGCTTGCAACTCAAAAAATGATTTGCTGCGGCTAACGATATATTATGGGTGCTATCGGTGCCACTTAGTGGCGAAAAGGAGCTGGAGTAAAATCGATAAATCTGTGCTGGCAGCACGGTACTGGAGTAATGGGAAATATCGTTAAATATTTGGCCGGCGTAGGTCAACGAATGTGATTTGGGGAAAACGAATGATACGTGACGATTCAGGCCAGTGTCCTCTTTGATCGCACGTATGCACCTAAAATTCGATGTTTGACTAGACACACTCCCTTTAATCAGCTTGACCCATAGGATTTTTTTTTATCTGATAACGCCACCGGGGTGTAACACAGACAATCTTGTTTTCAGAGGCTACCTTTTCACGGCGCCAAAGGTTTTTATCTCGGGACAGCCAGAGAATGTATGCCTGACACTGTTCGACGTACCGGAAACCGGCAATCTGAAGCTGGGGTTCAAGACTCCTAAAGATGCTACAGCCTCGCACATTCACACCCAGGAGGTGTCCGGAGTGGCTGGTAAGTATGAATTACAAGATACAATGGTGCGCAAGAGCAATGCAGAGAACCTGACAGGAAACCGTAAGTAGATTTATGAACGTTGTGTGATGGAAAACGACAAATAGAGAAGAACATAAGGTAAACCCAATGGTATTTATCGAACTGTATGGGTTTGAACGTCGTTAAATGCCATAAAAAGCGGTCGGGTGACACCAGCTGAAAAGTTTAAGGGAAAAAGGATATGGCTAAAAATATGAGGCTGTCAAAAACGTCTAGTTATGAAAAGGATTTCGTTAATAAGGGGATCATGCAAGTTAATCTGCGAGTTACTGGATATCTCTTTCCTCTTTGGCTTTTCCGGCATAACTTTCGAACGATGCAGACGTTCATCTGTGAGTTACTGGTGACATCATCCACCTTTGGTTTTTTTGCCTTGTCGTTCGAACGACGAAAGCCAGTCACGCCAAATTTCATTGTCCTGAACCTGAAGAACGACATGTGTCATTAGCTTTTCGCCGATGGAGTAATGTGTACCAAAGCCGAAAGCACAACTGTAGTTGTTATCGGCATGTGCCTGTTGGCTCTGGTGACTGTATGGCTCTGATGACGTGAGGACGCCAAAATTAGTTCGCACGTATTGCACGGGTATTGCTGTTGCGTATTGCTGAACCGCTGGCATCGTGCATATTTCGCTTGCCATTGCCGTAGAGATGCTGAAAAAGTCGGAATAAAAACACACCGATGTGTATGTGTAGATTATGCTATTTTGAATGGCGCCTTTATTTTTTTCTCATTGATCAGTGGTTACTGAGAAACCAAGCGTTTCTCTGCCTGTTGTAAATATTTATCAAAACGAAAACATGAAAAAAGTTGAGATGTCTTCTTGTCATGCGGTTTTCAACAGCTAACCTATTTTTGTCAAGTGGCCAACCACTGATGAGTTACGGGGGGTTGTCATCTCTCAGAAGGGTGTGCATGGCGCCGACCTCCAGCCAGGCGCAGGCAGAGGTTAAGCGTGGTTGGAATTGCCCTGACATATTTTTAATAGGTTAACATATTTCCGACGAAGAATTTCACATGAAGCCCAAAAATAGTTTACGTTTATATATCTATATATATACATAAATATATATATATATATATATATATATATATATATATATATATATATAATCAACGTCTGGAGGCCTTTGGTCGCTAGAACTAGATATGTCTCAGGAAAGATGTTTTATGGACGCTGTGCAAAGTTACGGACTCATTGCCGTTGGCCTTGCTTGAGATCCCCTATGACTTGCGCGACCTGACACTTGGTTTTATGTTATCCCTGACTGATTTTTTTTGCAGGCTATGCCAAGTGGAAAAGACGTTTGCCGAATTCATAGTGTAATCTGCGAATCACGTTTATGATTCAGGTTGGGGCCTGGGTTGGCATTTCAGCCGAACAGAAATCTTTTCTTCCACTTGACGGTTAAAACCAGTTAAAACCGACATGAAATGGCATAAAATGGCATACAATTATTTTGACGTACTGAATGTTTTCAGTGCACTGAAAAGCCTTTTTTCTCCTTTTTGCCTCGCAGTGTTGTGCAAATACCTATAAATCGATGGAACATTTTAGTGTAAAACTCACTATATGAAACATGAATTGCACAACCGCAGGCAACGCTCTCTCTGTTAATCGCTTCCAACTTGTAAGTAAAATGTTACGTACAGGAAAAACGAAAGAGCAGTGCACAACTATGGAGCAATGTATCACTTGTTAGCTATATATATATGTAACTACAAAAAGATACTATATATATGCAACTATATGTAAGTGAATATCACTATAGCTATACCACAGACAGAATTGCATGATTTTATGGCTGAACCGTAACCTTAACCTTTCGAACTTTCTCGTTTTATCGTTAGGAATATGCTGGGACACAGAAGTTGCCAAGCATCGGTCATCACAACTTAGGACAGAGTGACCGTGTTGTGAAAATGGTCTTCAATGTTTCTCTCAGTGACTAGGGGGATGGCTAGCCATATAACTATGACTTTAACGACTGCATTTATTATTATGGTGTGGAACAATTTTTATTCCTACTTTGTGCCGATTTCTAGGCAGTCTCTTGATGATCCACTGTCTGAATGGTCATTATATACTAAGGTAATAAAATGCAAAATATTTGTTACAGTTTTTCTGAAGCACATTTTTAAAATCCATTGACATGCGTGACTCCACATGCCATCACGAGACACTTTTTTCTACGGTTTTGTTTAACGAATGAATTTAAACGCATTGTTTCTAAGTACTTCGGTCTTTAGTTTACAACCATTTGCATATGCCACTTTCCTTGACTCAGTTACTTGCGGTCACATTTTTCACATATTTCACATTTTAACGTCTATAGGCAGTTTTTGTGCCATGGTTTGCAATTAGAATCACAAACGGTTCTTTTCATGATGAAATTTATTCCGGAATAATTTCTACCATTTTTCCCCATATCTTGGCATCCCTGTTTAGGCTGCCCGGCTTTAGCCGGTTAAAATCGGTGGCATAAATTAATGTCAGCCGACTGCTACCAGCCCTGGTTGTGACGTGGTATCACCTGACCGGTTGTAACCTGATCAAATGTTTTTCAAAGAGTGGGTGTGTTGTTCAGGAAGAGGGACCGAAAATCTGCGGTGGATGGCATTCTTCGTTCGGAGGCTGTATCGGAAAATGAAAAAAGGGGAAGGGGAGTACAGTACCTCACTAAAACGTGCGTTAAGTGAACCACATAGCTTGAGTGAGGAAAAAATCGCGGTCGTGCTCCGAACGAAGAATCCTTCTGGCAGCCCTTGCCAAACGGCGGCTGTCAGAGGGACCACAAAATAAGATGTCTTCAGACGTAATAAGTACGTTTTTTTCGTTTTATTAAGACAAATGCCTCCATACGCCATCAAACTGATATCTTACTGGTCACAGGAAAATTGTGTGCGTAACGCATGCTCTTTTTCCGTAGGAGTCCAAAAATGGACGAAACAACTCCTACACACAAAACAAAAACACACGCATGCTGAAATGCTCACGCCGGCGGACCGTTCGTTGGCGTGCGGCTGCGCATCTGCCGTTGTCGCCTGTCCCCCTCGTGTTCCGTAATTTTTACCGCCGTCTTATGCAAAATGGTCAGATGCTGCTTCTCAGACAGCGACTGTTCAGCTCGGCAATGAGGGATCGGCTGATAGCTTCGATGCTGATCAGCGCAGTGTGTAAAACATGCACTGGTAATTGCAGTCGTATTACATAGCACCTGAGAGTCGTAAAGCAGGATGCGTCTATTCCGTCATGCGCCCCGGTTTCTGATCGCGTCCTGTTAACACCACTGACCGTTCGGGACGTGTCCATCCGGCCTCATGACAGCACACATCAGTGCGATGCCATTGAAATCATCCATCTCTACGACCCACTCTTCCTGACTCGACTGTCCCATCAGCTGACGCGGGGAGGACCGTGTGCTCGTTCCAGCGAAATTAATCACCTGTGCCATGTTCCCAGTGAACTTAGGCTATTTAAAAAAATATATCTATGTTTTTTTCCATTTTACCACACTGACCTGTGGAAAACGGGTGATACAGACAGGGTCGGCTGCGCGCGAAAGCTGGGGTTGGGAGGGTCGACTTTTGAAGCTACTCGCTTTAATGCAACCTCCATATGTGCAAAACGATTCCGACGAAACTGAAGGAGAAGTCTCTAGGAGCAGCATTTTCTTTGGTCCGTTCTTTCGTGAAGCCCTTGTTTCGCGTGTTGTTCGATTGAACTGTAAAGAGCGGTCCGGTTCAACTGGCTGGAAAATTCCGTTAATGCCAACAAGAAATTGCCATGACCTTCATGGCAGTCAAGTGTAAGAATCTGTTCGGAATTGTATGATTTTTTTGCGTTACGTTATGCACAAATGCCCCTATATGCGTATGTTTTGTTGCTTATACTTACGTGAGCCGTATGTAAGCGTTCTCGCAAAAATAATGTTTAGTGCTTCAGTGTCTTTGCGCATTGTTTGGCACTGCAATCCCTGCCGTACATGGGCGACTCTGTTCTTGAATTTGAGGTGGTTCCGCCGCGATTCCCCAACTAGCTAACAGTTCGCAGAAAATGCAACAACACTCACGTCCGTCGCTCTTCAGATGGTGCCAAGCAGACGTGCTTTGAAGTCCCGACCCCAGATGAACCAGGCTCGAGCGTGGAGCTGACCCTGTCCGTCTCGTTCCCGTCTGCCGCCAACTACAGCATTGAAGGAAGCCGAGCTATTGAGATCAAGTAAGTAGCGCAACACTATGGCTAAATGCATGGGCCGGCAGTCCCGAGAGCAAGTAGGGGCCTACTGAAGTGACGACGGCTCTTAAACGTAAGTAATTTTAAGGGCGGAAAATGATTGATGTAAACGGAAAATGCAAGGAAATGCTGGGAAAAACAAGGAAATGCAGCGGAAAAAGAAATCACCCAAAGCGGTTCTGACCCATTCAAGTTGAAACGCCTCCCTGATCATGAATGGATATTATCATTGTCTTCGACATCGCTTTTAATAACCGTATATCGGTGCAAATTTATTTGTTGGTTTCATAAAGTCAGTCTAGTATTTTAGGTTCGGTAGCGACAAAATGCTTGTACTGGTTCAGCCTCTTCAGAACGATGTTCACGTTTACGGCAGGCTGTCGCACGTTCTTGCGTGATACGCAGCGGCCGGCAGTGATACGTGGTAGCAATGCATGTGGCGTATTGCAGCGGGCGACAGATGCCGGGGGAGTACCTCTTCATCCAGACCGACAAGTCGCTGTACAAGCCGGGACAGTTGGTGCGCTTCCGTGTGTTTTCGGTGGATTCCGACCTGCTTCCCATCCGCGAACCGGTAAGGGCAAGGTCGTGTGTTTCACATGACCTTCACATTTGACGCACTGTAGGCGGACGTCACCTTGCACTGGACCTCTTGAATGTAACGTCGTGATGATGTACTATGATTAGCATCGGAGGAAGGAAGGAATGTATCTCAGGACTCGTGGAAGGAGGGAAGACCCATGCATCTCAGCACTCGTGCTGGTAAGTGCGCCGAATGTTGAGGAGATCAGAGGCAGAAGACATGCCGAAAAGGAAAGGCACGTGCGGTTCTCCGCGAGAGTAATGCTAGGTGTTAAGGTTACTTGACAATATGGGGCGCATTTCCCGAAGCGTAGGTACTATGTCGTCACAAGTACACAATGGTAGGTTGCAATGCTTCGCATCATCCTTTACAGATGCGCTCATCTTCATTGTTCCGTACCGCTAAACTTTTCCAAAAGAATGATTTTTGCGTCATTTGCCGGAGATTTTACCGCCTCTTACTGGGTGCGTGCCTGCCAGTTACAACCCTTCGCTAGCAGGTGGCCGATTGTGTCGCTGTTTAGAGGCTACATTTCGTAGTAGATCGGAGAGCTATTAACACGCCGATGAATGAACGGATGTGTTTCGTGCGCCGTAAGAGGGAGGAGAGGACCGGTTTCCCATTGACTGGTGTAGCGGCTGGATTCCAAACAACTTGACCAACACTGCCGTGCACGGCACAGCGTTCTCGGTTGGCCGAGTGGTATTGGTATGGTTTAACCTGAAATGGGTAAAACGGAACTGCGTGTGCGTGTCCATCTATGGCCGTTTTGTTCCTTTTTTCTACTTTATTCTCACGTCTGAGCATATGGGTTCCATGGGAACACTGGGATGCAGACTTCGTAGCTCATACTGGGAACACAAGCGTTGCACACCGTAATGATACCAAGCGACTGGAAATGATCCATCAGTTACAAACAGTGGTGTCAACCTGTGGGAAAACGGAAGGAAGGAGAGGGACAAAAAGGAAGAGCAAGAAAATATATTGCAAAAAATATCTAAATACCTAACCACTACTATTATATGCTCATCTCGCGACAGCAACATATCGTCACTCGTTCCATTCGTTTCGTTGAAACGATGCATATGCAAAGGTATGCATATCATGAACCAGTCGTAATCTGCGCGAACAGTTCAAACCTAGCCATGTTAAACATAAGCGGTTGTTCAAAGGCATCCAATGGAAGACATCGGTGATATGGGTGGATCCGTGCTAGTGGCGCCAAAGGCTGCGCTCGGACTGGTCACCATGGACTCATCGGACCGGGAACGCATTTTTTTTTTTTGCTTTTTTGCGCTTTTTGCTTCATTGCTCTTTTGTTCCATTCTTAACTCTCATTGCTCTTTTCAGCTGTTCTTTTTCCTTCATGTTATCATTGACATAAATGGAAATGTCTGATATGAGTGGTGCACGGATATCCATGTTTTTCCAACATTCACAGCATCAGTGCGCACGCTTGTTTAACCCTCGCCGGACGGGAGGGATTTTCATTCGCACCGATGACGGGGAGGGGGATAAACATACCCCGCGCCATTTGTCCCATAATTAGGCTAGTGGCTCGTGACGAAAAGAAATCGATAGCCATATGCCCAAGAAATCGAAGGGTATGCCTGCCGACCCTGTGAGATCAGCCAGTGACTTTCTAGGTAAGGTGAAAGTTTATGACTGGGTACTATACATCGGTTTTCCTCAGTAAAAAAAACAACACATCTGGGGCCAGATAGGCCTAGAATCGTCTCCTTTATCATGTTCAGTGCCAGAAATTAGCATAGGAACATTCTAAGGTCGAATAGTCTAACGTAGGTCATTTACATCGTTCGACCTTGAAATGTCATTGACCTTTCTAAAATGACCTTTTCGCATATGGACAATAATTCTGATTTTCCGATTGCATGCCTATTATCTGCCGTTCATGCGTACCTATTGCCTTAAAACAGCAAAAAGCCGACGTTTGGCGCAAAAATTGCTTTGCAAGCTTTCAGTAATGCAGTCACAGCTCGATGTCCTGACGTGACCTGGGGCTGCCCTTTTTCGAAACATGCGCAATGAATGTGTTGTCAGATATAAAATTTCACGGTGTTGTGCGCCGTTTTGCTGTGATCCTGGAAACACTGTTTAGGGGGTGGCGTCCACTCCCCTCCCTCGTCCGGCGACGGTTAGGTGCGTATCATTGCGACCTGATGGAGTAATGGGGGCCAGGTTCCAGATTGTGAGGGGCCCCAGACCAGCATTAAGGGGGCAGGTGTAAATGCAAAAACAATTTTAGTACTCGGAATAACGGGCAGTCTGCCTCAAGAACCCAAACTGTCGTCACGGAAAAACACAACGCTTCTTTTCGCGCCTGACGCCGTAGTGGCGCGGCGGAGAGTCCTGCGGTCGCCACGGCAACGAGGCAGCCCCGCCGGCGTTGTCATGGCGACGGCATCTGACGTCACGCTGCAGCAGTTTACCATTGGGGGTCATCTAAACGTTAGGGGGAGGGGAGGGTATGGCTCCCAAAGAGATGAAAAGTTCCGCCCCTAGTTATGTGCGTGTTTATGTATGTCAGAAAATATATTCGGGGGAGTTAAGTGCTCGGATATAAATAAACGCATTATTTGTACGTTTGACCTCGTATCATTGCCACTAATCTGCAGTGTCAATGACATTCAGCATGTAATTATCATGAAAGCTTCTTCTGTACACAGTTACACAATATGAATCTTTCATTCGTGTGCAAGTCATTTCCATGGCTATTGCTCAGAAATCGCTCAGCCGTCATTGCTCGGGTCGAATGTTCACATTCAATCAGGTGAAAAACTACACGTTTGGATGGGACTGCATGTCGAATACGGCCCCGTCAGCCTCCGCGACGCCCTCAGAGCCCTCCGGCAGGACATGTCACGTGATCAAGACGCGCTTCCTCCTCATATCTCCAACCGAATACCCATCCACATTGCAACTGATCTTATCAGTTTGAGAGCCGAGAGGCTTAGCGCAGTGGCGGAACTAAGAAATCAGCCAAACAGCCCCGCCAGCCAGGCGTAAATATGGTTTTTCGTGTTTTTAGGCATGAAATTTGTGGTCGTTGTTTTTAGACTTTATTGGTTAGCGGGGCCGCCATGCCGTCGCAACGTGTGCCAACCCCGAACTCAGGCAGAGGAAGTTCGGATGGGCTTCTCGGCCCCTGCGACACCTAAGAAGTTGCCTCTTTTCTTTCTTTTTTTCTACCAAGAGTTCTTTTCCAGCCATGAAACGTTGCGCATTTTTAGACCCCTAATAAAAGGCATTTTCGGTCCCGCCAAACTTTTGGGTTGAAAATTGGCAACCAGTAACACCAGCATTTTCGGAATGGGGAGGGGTCCGGAATGCGAAACAAAATCTGTTGAAAAAATATCATGCGATGTGGGAAAACAGCTCATGGTGAAACAGTCAGGGCTGGAACACGTACTGTTGGGAAAGATAAAAAAACGCTCGTGAACCTCCTGTTTACGCTGCTTTTAACAACTCAGACTAAAAAGGGAAAACTGTTTGTAAGAACCAAAGTGCCTCGAGGACCAATGGACCAGATTTGCTAATTGAACAGGAATCAGTAGCTTGGAGATCTCCATGTCAAAAGTTATCCAACGTTTCTGCTCACACAAACTAATGACAGTGCGAATCATGTTAACCCGCGCACGGCCGTCGGTCGGCGACGATCACGCCCGACTGGGGGGGGGGGGGTTGACCGCCGCCCTTTAACTCACGAACGGTTAGTCGCACAATCAAAATAAGGACACCGTTCGTTGGAAAACTTTTGACGAATAGAGCTCGAAAATGGTCTCATGTTTAGTTTTAGACAGTATGTAAGCTATTTACGTCCTATATATGTTTTCTCATAACCAACTGCATGAGACCGAGAAACGGCCTGAATCTCAAGGGCTGTGACTAATAACGCATAGGTAAAGACACCAACGTAAAAGTAAAGGTCTGCAGATGCCGATACACGTCTAATTTCTCAGACTTGTTCAAATATATACGCCGAACGTTGAGTTAAGGACACGGCAATTTTCACGCCGGTTGCCGGCTGGCTCAGCAGCCGTACGCAGTAAGAAGGTAACGGGAACTAATTTTAGCGTTCCTTTATTTTCGCAACATAAGCCTATCCATGTAAATTTTATTGATTTTAGTGGTTCTTGTGATGGTTTCTGATGTTTAAATTTTGGAAAAATTCATTAGGTACCAGTCTACACAGTTGGCAGAGATCTATTCGCGAGAGCCCGTTTGTTTTCAAAATGTGCATTTTTTTAAATTTCTTGAGGTTCCCGGTATTACCTACGTGTGGCAAGCCATTTCTGCCATTTTCTACCCATTCTTAGTAATTGATCACTGATTTTGGCGGTGGTACATTTTGGCTCACAACAGTTATTCGTGACCTGACCTTAGGTCAAGGGCTGAAGGTCATTGTCATTGATACTGTGTCCATTGACGGTATCTAGATGTCTGCTTCACTCCACAGTAAAAAGGTTATGAAAAATTCCGCCTATTTCCGAAAAACGGCGACGTGCCTTAAAAATGGACTTGACCTTAGAATTAGCATTGGACCAGAAAATTTGGAAAAATCTGAGATAGCAGATTTGTTGCATTTACCAAGATCACCAATCCCTGACATTATTATTGTGATATCTTGTTTTGCGAAAAAGTTGTGTTGCGAAAAAGCTACAGGGCGCTAAACTTTGTTGGACATAGGTCCGTTTGACCTGACCTAGGTCATACAATTAACCTGACTTGAGGTCAAAACTTTGACGCAAGGCGTAAAAATGATCAAGCAAAAGGTACACGAGCTTTGTGGTGCCGTGTTTGTTCGTTCTCTTGCAGTCCTAGAAAAAAATCAGGGAGGGCCGTCAACCACGCCCCCCCCAGTCGGGGGCGGGTTAAACCAAACTTTAAAGGAAATGTTCCACCTTGACGGATTTTTCATAAATTAGGTTGTTGTTCCTAACATGTTGCTGGTAAAGGTTCCAGCACCCATTTTTCTGAAAACGATGTATAAAAGCATCAACAAATGTATTTAATCAACAACTCTATTCCGTAATCTTACATCGACGTGGCGCAATAGTACGCCACGTCGCGATAGAAATGTTCATCTAAAACTACTGGCTACCGCTTGGCTGCAAAAGTTCATTAACCTGCGTCAGCTCGTGACGCCGCACAGCAGATGAAAATGGGAAACGGCTGAATATGGCACATCGAAAACTGTGCGAAATTGTTGATGAACTCCGTACGTGTAGAATCTGTGGACATGATGTATGTTTGGAATCGACATCTAAAACTGCAAGCTGGCGCTCGGCTATCTCAGCTCGAAAACGCGTTAAAGCTGGAACATACTTTTAAAAATGAATTGGTTTTGTGTTTGCTAGTTTTTGCCAGGGAAACGAGATGACGATGTCTTTATGTGATCCACGGTGACTGTGTGATCTATGAACAACAGTACATTGTTAGATCTTGGGTGAAATGTTGACGGGGGAGAATTTGATGTTGTGGAATGTTTGCGTTCTTAAGTTAAGTCATCCCAGCAAAGGAACTTGCGTCGGGTACTGGGTACTGGGTACTTCCCAGTAATTCTTGGAGGAGGTCTGCCATTAAAAAAGGAGGAAAGCTAGGGGACTTATGCGTAGCAAGTTTACATCAACCATCCATTACGATCACAATCCCTATGGTACTTTTTGCTTGCTCTTGCATGTCAGTGTCGGAATCAAGTATTAGGTGTTCTTGGAAGACTGCTTTTTGCATGTGTTTCGCCAGGGGCGCAGTCGGGATTTTTTTTTAAGGCGGGGCAGCGGAGCTCATTGACAACTGAAATCATACGAAAAACGCCTGTTGGGAAGAAGATGTGCAATGGATTTCAATAAAAATGCGGGACGGGGAGGGCGGACACGGGCCCCTGCCCCTCCTTCTGGCCGCGCCTGTGTGTTCGGCTAAAATGAAGTATCCTTGCTGTGATCGGCTGTGCAGTGCCCGGGGGACTGCCCTGCCTCTATTCAGTGCCTGCGGAGGTCTGACGCTGGTCATTTTGGCGCCGCACCTGTTGCAGTTTCCGCTGATTTACGTCGAGTCGCCGGTGGGCACGCGTCTGGCCCAGTGGAGAGACGAGACCGGACAGCACGGCCTGGTCCAGGTGGAGCTGAAGCTCTCCGAACAGCCCAGCCTGGTGAGTCGGTCGACCGGAGCTCGGCACGGGCGCTGCTGCGAGTGCCGGTGCACTGCGTCTCGGCGGCTGAAGTGGCAGCAGGACTGACGGGTCGTCACTTCACCGCCGGCCTTCGGAAGCACACCGAGAGTGAAAGAGGTTCTCGGAACAAACTCATCATAGAAAGTCGGTAGAGGTGGACACACCTTTTTCTGCAGGACCGTGCAGAAGGTTTGAGATGAACTCTTTGTGATATTAACTGTTTTTGTGCTGCAGTTAACGACAGCAAGATAAAGGCTTTTTGAGAAAAAGTATTTTCGTTTCGCGGTGCGCAGCATTGATGGCGGTAGTGCATTCCGAGTGAGGTTGGTTTCGCTTTTTAATTTGTGCCGTTAGATACCTTCGCTTTGAATTTTTACGTAACCACTAGCTGGATTATCAACCGCCAGTCGGATGTCGTAAGGGTTACCAAGAGTACCACTGTACACCACTGGCCATTGGTCAGCTTTTAACTGGTTACATTACGACGAACCATACGCAACCACGGGTTAGATCATCACAAGTCAGGCAGCACCGACAAGAACAATGCTCAGTACTGTCAGTTGACGTGTCACTGATCTTGTCGTGCTGCCAGTCAGATCGGACGTGGTCGGGCGACTTCTGGGTAAGTTACTGTCGGTCAGATCGTCACGAGTTCCGTCACCGCCACAAGTTCTGGGGCGTTACCGCTCTGACGCCGTCGCGTTGGATGACGTTACCAGAAGTGGTGCCACCTGGCGCCTGCGGGTGGCTCCGGACGTGTTGTGTCTCACATTTACCAGAGCTGCTGCGCACCACTGATATGGCCAGGGACCCTGTTGGTTTGAGGACGCTATACAGCACTCTCACACCTAACTCATTACCGCGTCCTGACTTTGGTCTACGGTGTAAGATTAGTGAGTGCAATCGCCACTGCTGACTGCCAGCGGTAAATGGGCTGGCGGAAGGTGCGGGACAATCTGTGAAGGATGCGGCGGTGACTGTATCGGTTCATACGTGCTGAGCGCGCAGCAATGCGGCACCAGATGTGGCTTAGTCCAGCCGCTGGAGTGACGACCACTGAGTCCAGCCGCTGCAGTGATGACCACTGAGTCCAGCCGCTTGAGCCAATGGACCTCTGAGCCCATCCTTTGGAATGATGACCACTGAACCCAGCCACTAGAGTGATGACCACTGAGTCGAGCCGCCAGAGAAATGACCTTTGAGTCCAGCCGCTGGAGTGATGACTATTGAGTCCAGCCGCCGGAGTAATGACCACTGAGTCCAGCCGCCGGAGTAGTGACCAATGAGTCCAGCCGCCGGACTAATGACCTCTGAGTCCTGCCACTGGAGCCAATGGACCGCTGAGTCTAGCCGTTGGAGTGATGACCACTGAGTCCAGCCGCCAGAGTAATGACCTCTGAGTCCAGCCACTGGAGTGATGACCACTGAGCCAGCCGCTGCACTGATGACCACATTGTGCTGAAACGGCAGGTCTGACAGGGCACGTACACAACACAGCACACACAAGCTTTCTCGTGAGTCAACGAAGAAGAGTGGGACATATCGTGCTGTTTCTTTTTGTGCCCTCAGGGTGAGTGGAAGATTCATGTGCAAACGAGCAGTGGCAAAAAACAGGAAAAGGCGTTTACAGTGGATGAGTACGTGCTTCCGAAGTTCGAGGTTACCATCGAAGGGCCGCCATTCATCTTGGCCGATGACAAGGAGGTGACGTGGAAGGTTTGCGGAAGGTGAGTGATTGCACATTTCGTTACATTCGGACTCATCAACTTTCCTTAGTCACAGACAGACTTTCGTGGGTGAGGATTTCAAACGCAGACTTCCATCTAAGGAGATCGACAAATCGTCCTTGTCCCGCTGCATGGCAACTGACTGTACCGGTTTCGGATATGAGCTAATAAGAATGTCTAGGTGTTTTGTAATGGTGAAGGATTTCACCTCTCAGACCGATGTCCGGTGGCAGAGTGAGGCCGTGAGAATGTCTACGGCCTCTGCTGGTCAGCGTGTCATATGTCGGTGTACTGTGAATCGGGTCGTAACAGCACATCAAAACGTGCGGCATTTTTGTTCCTATGTGATTATGGGCATTCACTTTGGCTGAACGCAGCGTCTCCCGTGAAAAACTGATTCTAAGTCGGAATTAAACTGAAATTGCCGATTCTATTAGAATGGATTTGGTACGCAATGAAAGTAACGGTTTTGTGATGGTTGCTTTAACCCTATTCTCGGCAGGGGGGGCTAAATCCGCCCCCCTAGGGTTTTTGCTTGCCAATTTCGGGCTTTTTAATGCATTTTCACGAAACTTGGTGGCTTTTCCTAGCTATTCTTTCTCGGTGTCGTGACAAAATTTCAAAATTCTATTTTGCTCAGAGGCGGAGCCAGACAACGTTTCTGGGAGGCACCGCAGGCCAGTTTTGGCCATAATGAGAGTAAAAGGAAAATGTCTGCCAAAAATAGCGTTCTTAAGACAGAACATAAAACTTTATATCGCTGTATAGGACAATAATTAGGCAACATGCAAATGCAATGTTGTTCATGTATTCATAGGAGGATTAGTTTTCTAACAACTGAATGAACAAAAGGTGCAAAAACACTTTTTTGGCTTCTACTAGTCATGTTATGCTAAAGAAGTATAAATTGCATCACAATGTTTGTATAATGTTAGCATAGGCAGTGTCAGGGACATGAAAAAGGGGGAGCTGCCGTGGTCACATGCTTTTTAGATCAGCTTGTGACCTTTGACCTTAAATGAATTTTAGTGACCTTGGAATCACTTGAAATGGTCTCGTGTGCATTTAATATGACCTGTAAACATTTTCAATCATTTAAATTCACTCCATTTCGAAAATTTCATTTTACGGCTGTTGTGGTATAAGGTACACTCACTGACGTTTTAGGCCATAGCTCCGTGATCCGACCTGATATCAAGCGTAAATTCCATACACAAATAGAGGGCACCCTTCTACGTCATATGTGTACCGGGTTTGGTATTTCAAAAAATAACGCCAAAATGATTATTATAAAAGGAAATTTTGACTTTTGACGTTGATGTGACTTTTTAGAGTGACCTCAGATAAACAAAATTGTATTTGCACGTTGCCCAGCTATTTGCTATACATCCATATAAAGTTTTAAGTTCTATCTTAAAAATTCTATTTTTGGCAGTCATTCTCCTTTTACCTTCAACGGGGCCAAAAATGGCGTGAGGTGCCTCCGAAAAACGTTGCCTGGCTCCGCTCCTGAGCAAGATAGAATTACGAAATTCCGTCACAGTACGTAAAAAGAATAGTTAGGAGACGTCACCAGGTTCCGTGGGGCTGCGTCAAAAATCCTGGAATTGGCGAGCAAAAAACCCGAGGCTGGCGGATTCAGCCCACCCCTGCCGAAAATAGGGTTAAACAAAAGATGTAAGTGTAGTTCAGTAGGGTTGGCCAAGAACAAGTCATAACGTCGTGTGGAAAATATCATTTTTGTTGTTTCTATCACAAGGCAGTCAGTGGCAGAAACAGCTTTCTTAATGACATGTTTGAACGGGTCACTGAATGGGACATTCATCAGCCACCGTTTATGAAGGACACTCCTTGTTCCCCCCTCCCCCCCCGTCTACCTTGGGAACCAATGGTCAGATTTCGATGATTCGAACAGCAATGAGTGGACGTTTCGCACTTAAAAATGCCCGAGATTTATCGAGAGTGTCCCAAACGTAAGGTGGCAAAGGATGCTCCTCGCCGTCCGCAGCGATGTTTCTTTACTTTCTTCAAACGCTTTACGACTTGGGTGTCACACTGACATATAAGGAATACTTATTTCAACAAAGTGCATGTGTGTGTGTCCATGTGTTCGTCGACCGCTGATGTCATCCAGATTTTCTCCACGTTTTCTTCACGCCGTGACTTCATGCAGTGACACACCAATGACCTATTCGTGTTCCAGATACACATACGGCAAACCAGTTCATGGTAATGCTACTATTGAAGTCAGCTCAGGATGGAGAAGAGATAACAAGAGAACCAGGACGCGTGAGGTCATTTTGAGGATTTAACCATGCGACATCCTTTTGGCATGAGCTAGCAACTACCGTTAACTGTGGAGCATTGAGATACATTTAACCTAGATTTGGCATCATAAAGGCATTTTGATATGCAGCGTATACATTTTTTATTTGGTCCCTTAGTCCTGCGCATTTCTACAAGATATCTCTATTTAGATAAAATGCTCCACCTTAATACTGGTTTTTAACCGAAATAGTCAAGCTGTAATGTACAGTCATAGAAATGAACCTATAACTTATCTTTCAAAATTCCACATTTTCGGGTGTTCAAAGTGGTTCCCTCCATTTTTGGTGTATCTCATTCTCGTGTCTCTTTTCCCGTTTAAGCCCGCGTTACGTCATATCGGTGGATGAGTATAAATATAATTTTTGATTTATAACGTTTTCTAAAGCTCTAGGCATTTCTTTCAACCAGCCTACTGAAACTCTGATCAGCGACATCTTTCAGACTGGCTACATTTATTTATGAAAAGTCAGCGACAGTAGAACATTCCCCTTAAATTTCCTGCGACCCATCGGAGAAATCTTGGCGCTCAGTACTCACGTTGCCAAAAGGCTGATAACTCTATGTTGCAGAAGTGCGTCAGATGTCTTTGCTGCCCGTCTGACCGTGCCACGTTCACAGACGAGCGGCAAGGACTGCACGCCTGACCGTGCAGCGTTCACAGATGAGCGGCGAGGACTGGACGCCTGACCGTGCCGCGTTCACAGAAGAGCGGCGAGGACTGCACGCCTGGCCGTGCCGCGTTCACAGACGAGTGGCGAGGACTGCACGCCTGACCGTGCCGCGTTCACAGACGAGTTGCGAGGACTGCACGCCTGACCGTGCCGCGTTCACAGACGAGCGATGATGGCTGCGCCTCGATGCGTTTCTCGGGCAAGGTCCTCGGTCTTGGCGACGGCAGGGTTCGCCCACACTACTTCCGGGTGAAGGCCAACCTCACGGAGGACGGCACTGACGTGACGCTGGGAGCCAGCGCCCATTTCTCGGTGCACTACATGAAACTCAAGCTCACCCACAGCGGACAGTCACAGCGCTTGTATTTCAAGCCTGGGCTGCCGTTTGTGGATCGGGTAAGGATGTGCCCGGGCGCCATCGGGCGGCCAGATAACCAGAGTGGTCAACAAATATAATATGTTCAATGTACTTACGATCTATAATAGCTCTTGATGCATTTTGTCTCAAGTGGCGACTTCATGGTATGGCGCGCCATTCTCGTGCACTGTGTAGTATATGTTCATCGGAAACATTCCTAAATTACAGATTTTTCTGTCAGCTCGTGCACCTGGGTTCATAGATAGAGCCAAGCAACGTTTGCCAGAAATACTTTATCACCAGAATCACCCGGAAGAAATAGAAATACTTCGGTCATTTGCCAGGAATACTGAAACATGACTACCATGTTCAGAAAGCTTGCTGTTTTGCCGTTTGTTTTGGCCAGACCACTGTTTTGTGCCACACTTCCAAATGCCCATATTTCCATTCGATCTTAACAGATCGACTGAAACAACATACATTAGAGTTTTCCTCTTGCCACTTGTTAGTACGTTAGCATGAACTGCCGTAACGGGAGGCGTCCGCAACAGGTAAGTCAGCTGTCTGAATGAAATGGGATCTGGATTCTGTGTGACTGTATGCCGAATATGCTTAAATGCAGATGTCATAGCATTTTCTCACAGGCGGTGTGTATGATCTACGTCAGGATGGGCTGCATTAGCATGATTTGAAAGGCCGCGCCCAATCCGAATGTTCCATTTGCATTCGCACCCAACCAAGAATTTATTCGGTATAGTTGTGCGAGATGCTGCGCATTGCTAATCTTGATTATTTCTCTACAAACCGTGTTTCCTTATGCCGTTGTCTGATTTTAGC
Source organism: Capitulum mitella (assembly GCA_030062745.1). Classification (NCBI taxonomy): domain Eukaryota; kingdom Metazoa; phylum Arthropoda; class Thecostraca; order Pollicipedomorpha; family Pollicipedidae; genus Capitulum; species Capitulum mitella. The sequence continues at coordinate 13,487,615 of CP099841.1, read as the reverse complement.
ACTTGTTATGGCTTTCTAACATACGTTTAGTTCGAGTGCAATGGAGCAGGGAGTGTTGATATCAACGAGTACGGCGAACGGAGCGTGTTGAGAGGGTCCTGACTCCGTCACCCAAGTGTTTACCAACAGCCAGAAATTCTCCACCAGGCACTGAACCAGGCGGCGCCGGAGGATCTTTATCGCGTCATGTCCTCCATGGTCGGCTTCACCCTACTGGTCTCGGACAATATATAGATGCGCGTGCTTTGACTTGAACCCAGAACCTGCCACACGCCGGATTCTCTTGATCGGCTGGTCATCCGCCTGTCCTGGACGGCAACTGGCGTCGATGGCCCCCGCAGTCCTCTGTCGCCCGCGCCGTGACCGGTCGAACCTCGCTCTCAGATCACGGTCAGCCACCCGGACGACACGCCGGCCGTCGGCGAGCCCGTGCAAGTTTGCCTCGAGCTCAAGCGAAACAAGTCCAAATCCGAGCTGGACGGCCGGTGAGCTGTTACCTAGAGATCGTTCGTTGTAGTGTTGCACCGTGCCATAGTGCGATAGTTGGGAAGGCGCTTAGGCGGCTCTTTTGACGGTGATTAAACGTTTTGGAGGATGCTGTGAGGCGTATTCCGTGTCGAGGGCGACTCGCGTTGTTTTCAATAGCCGACACGTTAGTTAAGTGCGTCCGCGCCGTGGAACAGTAGCGTTATAACTGTTGCGTCTGCATTCTGAAACCAACCTGGTCAACATGCTGTAGTGGTGGTGGTGGGGCCGGGCCCGTTCCAGAGGGCTGAAGTCTTGTTATGTGCGAAACATTTTTTTTGCTATCCGAAGCGCGTTTCTTAGCTATATGAGCATGTTTCAGGTCTGAGAATGAGCCTGTTTGTCACAACATGACTTCAGATAGTGCTGGGATTGTGCACTTCACCGTGGCTGCTCAGGATCAAGAAGTTCAGCAGATCACTGTCAAGGTACTTTGTAAACCTTTAATGCACGGCTCAACCCTCGCTGGACTAGGGAGATGGGGCGCTATTCCCAGGAGGTTTTCACGAGAGTGCTGGCGAACGGCCCGTGTTAACAACAAAAATTACAGTAACTGACCTTATCTTCTTTCCGCATCTTCCCCTCCCCCCACCGAAATGAATGCCAGTTCAACGCAGGCTACCGAGTTATCACGTCATTCTATTGCATTCTGTTCTGTTCTATTCTGTTCTATTGCAATCTGTTGTTCTAGATTTGAGCTATTTGTGCGTTTCGTCATCTTTTTTAGGCCTTTGACGAAATGTCAGGTCAGTTTTTAATACAGGGCTATTTCTTTCCACTTGTATGCATTCGAACCGGTTTTAGGATGAAGTTTGTCTCTGATTTCAGTAACGGCAGCTATTTTACGGCTTTCTACGACTAAACCTCTGTTTTGTGTCCACAAAACATAGTTTTTGGTACTGGCAGCATCACAAAAAAATAGTTTTTTGACATCTCGTCGACCTGGTTTTGACCTGGAAAAACAAAAGCAGTGCCAGAAGTTTCTGTTGTGGTCCGTTTTAAACCAAATCGCCACAAGAAATTTGGGTTAGGTGATTTGATTGTTTGATAAAGACTGGGATGATTATTTGATAAGGATTTAGATGATTTAGATTGTTTGATAAAAACAGAGCTTGCTGCAAGATATTACGATGACGGCGAAGACGGTAAACGGCATAATACTCTTTTCCCCATTGATCTGAAAGGTCACCAGGTAACCCGGAGGGGCCAAATTGGGCGCTATTATAGTCAAACCGGAACGAGCTATACGTTTTTTTCTGTTTTGTCATTCCATCTCAATCAAGAAGGGAATGGAAAGGGGGAGGGTGCGGCACCGCCGCTCGTCTGGCCATAGGTGGAAATCCTTACGTATGGCGAGAGTTAAAGACAGCGGGATGTTACAGAAGAAAGGCGAACCAAAAAGAGAAGACATATGAGCGATGCAGTCTCTAATGTTCATTTGTTTTACTGACAAACTTTTGACTGCCGCGTGATCGTTTACTCCATGCTTTCGTGTGTTCAATGCTACTGTTGCTGTACTAGACTCAGATGACACAAACAGTTTGGCCTTACTTGCAGGCTGAGGCATTGCTGTCACCGGGGATCAAGTACCCCGACCATTACCCATGGCCTTGGATGAAGCCAGAGCTCCAGTACGTTGTCAAGGGATGGTATTCCGAGTCAGGAGCCTTCCTGCAGCTGGAAACGAAACCCGACAAGAAGTATGCGTGCGGCACCAGTGCTGACTTGTCCATCTTCTACACAGCTCGTCTTGGATCACAGTTTGAGCTGTTCTATCAGGTGAGGACTGGGCTCGCACTTGGCGCCGCTCAGGATTACATTTGTACCGGCGTGCATGAAACCTGTCTTATTAACCGCAGTCAGATAGCGTCTTTGTCACGTTTTGCTTAGCAATTACGCTCTTTGGAAGTTGCCTGGACTGTTTCCCGTCGAGATATCGATAACCGCAGGAACTATTTCCAATGCTCTGAACAAAAACTGGAATGTACCTTAACGCCTCGAATGGGATGCAGTTTCTATCCAATTAGAGATAAATAACGGGGTGGGACAATAGGGGCAATCCCCTTCCCTCACCGACGACGTAAAAACAAAAAAACAATTTTTGCTCGTGGGAAATTCCAGGACAAATCGATCCGTCAGGAATGCAGTTTTACTCCCTCATCCTCAAATTCTGATGTAAGTTGGTTTCGGGGATTGTCTTGGTTGGTACAGGCAGCTGTTCGAATTTAAGATTCCTCAGTTATTTGAGTTTTGAGAGTTATTTGAGTTATTGTCTCCGGTGTTTTACGTCAATGCATGGTGAGGGTTGTGGTTTACGATAGATCAATTGGCAAAATAAGTCCAATGATGGTGAGAAAACATGCCGTTTGCTTGCAAAATGACCAGTGAATCCATTTTCGATATTATTTCTTGGTTTATTTCTGTGTTACTTCTTGACCTTAGGCCATATGACCTAAGTCGACTTCAGGCCGAGCAAAGGTGACTATTTTTCAAGCAACTTTATTGTCAACTGGGTTGCCGCCTTTTTGCCATTCGGACTTTTGTCCACGTACCGTGCATATCATGAGCTCCCATGAAAGTCGGATTCGACTCGACGACGCGGACAAACATCACACAGAAGGTGCCACAAATGAACGGATTCTGGGCCCAAAGCAAAAACATCCCGGTAGCCATGTTGGCTGATGAACGGTGGTAAGTCCGTGCCAGAGATGTGGATATTATCATGCAGCGTCAACAGCGTCAACATGACGCTGATGATGATGATGACCCTTGATGATTTCCGACGGTTTCGGCCACCGACTTTCAACGCCGAGGATTACATCCAGCTGATTCAGCCAGAGGTTCTGGCTGAGTTTGAGTCCACTTCTGACCATGTCACTCTCAGAGTCAGCTGTGTGAGGTCATCAGTGCACCACTGCAGTTTCCGTATCCACACCACTGCAGGGCGTGGAAGGCGGGTGCCAGAAGTTACGGTCGACTCTTAGAAACTGGTAGATCACGACGGTCGGCACCAGTACTTGATGAATCGAGCAAAATCTAGACTAAGCCTGCCAGTTATCCAGACCAGAAAATTCTTTCCCAGACTGGAGTGTCCTTGAAATTGAAAGGTAAACTAGTCAAACGCCACCAGTGTACGTCCTTGTTGCCTAATGATTCAGGGACCGTTGTCATCCATCTAGCGATAAATCCCAGTCACTATCAATATTTCCACTATAACGGACTGAATTAGGGTCGAATTCCAGTGAGACATGTCATTCAAAACACGTCTTTAATGCGCGTTCGGCAGATTTATGGGAAGATTACATGCGGCAACGAATTATTGCCATTGAAACACAGAACAGGGCGCGTAACGAACGACGGGAACCGCCTGACGTTGGTTTAATTAAGTGATGTGCATCCGGTCTTTGCATTTAACTACAGATTTTAGCCCTCATTTGCAGTCATAAGAAAGCTAAATGTAAGTGTGTTTCGCTATAGGTAATAAGTTCATTTTTCGACCTCTGTTCGAGCCACCCAGATGTCAGATACATGGGCACATTGTCAGATGTGATGCCAGTGTCACAGATTCAGATATCAATGTCACAGATACAGATGGTACAGTGTCAGATGCAGATGATAACATGCTCATATTTCTAAAAAGCGGAATGCAAGAAAAAACAGTTAACCCAGCAAAAGTCGCTATGTTGCATGAAGGGATTATGCAGGGTCACATCCAAAACGGCATCCACGATTGGCGCATTCAAACTATGCCACCGCTCATGCCAGCCATGCATGCTTCTGCTCCAAACGGTCCGTCTTGCGGTGGATATTACAACGATAGGCTGATAGCCTATAACCACAAGCCGCCCTCTTCGAAGTTAACTGGCATCACAAGCATTCCATGGCGTACTTTTCCTACCAGGCCATAAGGTTTGCATATTAAATGCCTCATTTTCGCAGAGCTGTATCTCAGCTTCCCATTGACAGATTACAGTCATTGTCATACCGTATGATAGCTCGTTTCATTGCCTATTGGCAATCTTAGTGACGTTTTTGTCAGATGAGCCAAACTCGTATGGCGTGCCAGGTGAAAACATGCCTGCACCGGATTCCCCGGTTTTCTGAGATTTGCTGCTGGAGTGTCGGCCGCGTTAGCGCAGTCGATACGTCCTTACGCGCCGGAGCGTAGGGTTGCGGGATCGAAGCCCAAGGCAAATTATCCTTTTCGGACCGTGTATGAGGCGCCTTTTCACGGATTTCGGTGGCTGTCAACCCAACTGTCCGTTCCTTTCTACATTTTATTGAGGGTACAATACAATTGCAATTGCGTGGCATGTTACCAGGATGATAATAAGGATCTTTCAGAGGAAATTTCGGATACTGAGTATCATTTGGCCACATAATGGTTTGCAAAAATCTTCCACGCAGTTCATAATGAATGGATTGATTTTCTTTTTATTGAGTTGAATTGAAAAACCTGAATCAGAACGAAGTTTTTCAAATACAGTCTTTTACCATGTTCGAGACTTCTCATCATTCAATTTCAGCTGTCTTGCTTCATTTGATGACAATGCATGAAATGGTGCTGGTACTTGTCGAATGCCTAAACACCGTTTTTGGTCTCAGGGATTGTTCCAAAGAACTATGGAGTGAATGTGGCTGAAGTTTATTGCTTGGCATCTGTTTTTTGGTCTGTGTTTTGGCCGGTTTGTAACAGTAACATTATTCATCAATATTTTTAATATGATATAATTTACTGTATTAAATACACATGGTTTAACATAACATAAGATATAGATATAACAGTAACAATAACAGTAAGAACAAGGTAACAGTGGCAGTCACAGACGAAAAATGAAATAAACTGAAATGGGGAATACTTAAAGTGGCGAGAAATAGAGAACAATAATAGTACGAAAAATAATAGGAATGATGCTACGACGAATGAAATAATGCTGACATTTCATGCTATTTATCTGACCAAGCTTCAGCCCAGCAGAGACAGGTGGAAGATAACATATTAGTCGCATTTACGAGGCACTCACTACAAACACACTCCAGAAACAGTGATATGAAGACCAAAACTCAGCAAAAGGTAAACATATGGTAAAAACTAGAGTACAGTGTTCTGTGTACATGGTACTCACTGTAAAACTGCTAAGTGACAGGTAAAAAGACCATAACATGGTAAGCGCAGGAGCAAAACTAAAAATGCCCTGTACACAAGGTCCCCACTGCAAAACCTCTGCACGACAGCCACAAGACTAGAACGCGGCAAAAAAAGACGTAGTGAAAACTGAGCAGATCCTTTGATAAAATCATGTAGCCAGCATCAAATATATCGCCGCTAAAAGACCCCGACCATCATCGAAACATCTGCATCATCTCCTGAAATCATCATCATTCATCATCATCATCATCTTGAAAGTGCATATATCAAATTGTAGATGAAAGTATGAATTGTACCAGCATAGAGACGATTTTGTACATTTCTAGTATTATACCAAAATATTAAAACTTAGCTTTGTTCTACCCTATGTCTAGTACCCTGAGCCACAGGTGCCTTGTGGGTCGCCTAAATACATGTCTAAGCAAGACACAAGGACTCGCGGAAGGAGGAACCTACTGGCCAACATTTCATGCGTCCTTACTTTAGTCACCCGTTCGGAAAGATACTGGTTGAGCCCCTGGCATTATTCCTTTGTTTGCAATTAGAAACCGAGCCAGATATGCTTAACCCTCTCCCGTATAGCGTAATGCAACCCCATTGAGGTTTTCCGAAAGTAACTCCCGAACGGCATGTTTTATCGTTTTGAAACTTGGTGCACTTACTAGGGGATCCTTTCCGCATTTGATGGTGATTTTTTTATTCTACGTTGCCATGGTAACGAGCTATGACGTCATAACCGAAGCCATTTCAGCCGTTTTCGCGCGCCGACGCCGCCGGTTCTCAATGGTCTCAGTTTTGTCTCACTGTAAGACGGCTGGAGTGCATAAATACAATAAAATATATACCAATCGTCTCCAAATTGTATGTTTTGGAACGCTTGGGAAAGACTGAATAGATTTATGCCCACTGTCGGGATAATCGAGGGTGTAAACTGTGATCATGGGCTACGGCGGGAAACACGTTACTTTTTGTCTTTGGGAATGCAATAGAAAAAAAATGTACCGCAAAGCAACTCATAAATTCGGATTGCTTGAGGTGTAAGAAATCGAATGATATAAATCTGGTGAAATTCATTCTTTATTTCATCAAACGAGAGAGCAATGCAGCGATCGCCTGCTTTTTGCTCCGACGGGCGGGGCGGCGTCGGCCGTGGATTGATGGGTCTTCAGTGCCACGGCATCCCTAAAGTTAGATGCTGTGTTGGATCAGATAATCCGAGGTCATTCTGGGTTATTGGCTTCAGATAACCTTGGAGGATCTAAGATGGCCGTCATATGTTAGTCGACAATAGTGCTTGTTAACTGAGATTCTACATGTGACTTCAACATTTATTATTATCTATAAAATGCTTCGGCAGCTCCGAGAACGCATTTAACCCGCCCGGACTGGGTGGTTCACCGCCCCCCGTGAGGTTTTTCCAAGACTGGGAGAGAAAGAACAAACGAAGCGCCACAAAACTTTGTGTACTTTTTGCTTGATCACTTTTACACCGTGTGTCAAACTTTTGACCTCACGTCAACTCAGATGTTTGACCTAGGTCGGGTCAAACGGACCTATGTCCAAAAAAGTAAAGCGCCCTGTAACTTTCTGAAAAAGTATGACAGTAACACTTTCAAGATTAGAGGTATTATATTGATATATAAGAGATAGCAACAAATATGCTATCCCAGATTTTTCGGAATTTTCGGGGCCATTGACCTAAGGTGAGATCGATTTTCAAGACATGTCGTCTTTTTCGGAATCCGATGGAATTGTTCATAATATTTTTGGGGTGGAGTGATGAAGGCATGTAGTACCGTCATTGGACAAAGTATCATTGACTTGAGACATTGACCTGAGGTCTCATCACGAATAATTGTTAAGAGCCAAGATGTAACGACATCAAAATCAGCGACAAACTACTCAGAACGGATAGAAAACCGCAGAATTGGCTCGCACACTTGCAGTTGATACCAGGAAGTTCAAATAGTTGCAGAAATTGCATATTTTGAAAATAAACAGACTGTGGCGAATAAAGCTGTGCCAGTTGTGTAGATTCATAGCTGCTGAACTTCTCCCAAATTTAAGAATGAGAAATCATCACAAGAAACACTAGGATCGGTAAATATTACATAGAAAGGCTTATGTCGCCAAAATAAAGGAATGATAAAATTAATTACCGCTAATTTCATATCACGTTCGGCTGCGGCGCCCGCCAACAGTCGGCGCGAAATTCGCCGTGTCTTTAACTTTACGTTTCGGCACATGTATTGAACAAATCGGAGAAAATGGACGTGTATCGGCATGTACGGACTTTTACCCGCTCGTAAGTGCCTTTACCTAGACTTTGTTAATCATAGTCCTTGAGATATATGCCGCTTGTCGGTTTCATGCAGTCTGCTGTGAGATAACAGATATGGGGTGCAAATGACTTTCATACTATCCAAAAATAAAAATGAGACCAGTTGTGAGTTCTGCTCGCCACAAGCTTTCCAACGATGTGTGCTTATTTTTATCGTGCAACCAGCCGTTCATGGGTCAGAGGGAAACGGCCAACCCCACCCCCCCGCGCTCAGTCAGGCGTGATCGACGCCGACTGCCAGTCGAGAGCGGGTTAAACCGACGATCCCGCTTGACAAGGATTGACCTCACATGACCCGGATCGAACTGCATGGGTAAAATACAGTCTTGTGGCGTTCAGACAGACTCATGACTAATTGGCGAACGCTATGATATCCCTTTTGTTTGATCGCCATTTATTCTTTGACGTTCATTTGCGCTTAAACTCGAAAAGTACCAATTTTTGCCAATTTTTGCCATTTGACCCGACGTGGAAGGTCGTCCGTTGGCCTGAGACCTCAAAAACTGAAACCAGTCGCGAAATCTCGTCACGCGCAACACGCCGTTTTTTTCCGCGACGCTCCAGGACGCACGGTGTGGAAATGGCCGGAGGAGATCGTACCAACCCGTCCCCCAAACGACCGCGTTGTGCAGAAGGCCCTATACGGGCGAGGTTTGAAAGTCTTAAACGGAAGGGGAATAAGCCACGACATGGGTAAACAACCACACGTATGCCCAGATTTCGCAAAAACTGTTATCGTGTTGCTAGCGCCATCTAGAGGGATTATGTGTAACTTGGAGGCCATTTTCGACTTGGACGAATGACAAAATAAGCAACAGTCAGATTATAAAAATGGAACAGTTGGGCACACAACTATGTAACATACTTGTCAAAGGTCGCTATGGGTTTCAGTTCCAATATTTTTAGGAGTTAAGACACAAAAACCGAAAAATTTGCTCTCAGTTTGGTGTCAGTCGACGGTTACAAAAACATATCTTTCGAATCCCGAAAAAAAACGAAGACCAGATTTGACTTCAGTAGAGTAAGGTGAACTGCGAAATACCCAAGTTCAAAGCGCTTGTGGAAATGTTTGTCTATAACGTACCATTGTGTACATGACATTTTATGTTGAGATAAAATAAAATGAATCAGATGAAGAAAACCCCATCTCCCTTTTTATTTCTCACTACCGACTAAATTAATTATGCTTCCAGTTTCCTGCGTCACAAATTAATACCTTTCCCGGCTTTACCGTATTTCAGGCTCGGAGGGGGCTTGATAAGCTGCCCTTGAAGTTTTTGGCTTGCCATTTTTGAACGGTTTGAGATAGAGTCATGAAACCTGGTGTCCTTAAATCCATTGCTGCATACACTGTGGAAAATTTAGGATTGTAACGTTTTTCGTCACAAAATTGGTGTGGTTTTCGCAAAATGATTATGGGTGCCTAAAAGGCATATGAAGACGTCCATATATTGCGCACCGGGGGGATCATGACAGGCGTTTACGCCAAAAGTTCAGAGAAATAAATAAAAAGATATTACGGCAGGTTAATTACAGAAGGATGTGTTACGTAAATCATAGATAGCTTTATGGTGGCGGCATCTTTCAAGGGAATATATCTGCTTTTTCCAGTACGTCAAAAACACACTCCAGGGAATATTTTTTGTTATCTTAGACCAATATTTCACGCATTTTCGTTAGTGTATATATCGGCAGCGCTATCGGTACGCGAAATGCAGTAACATGGTAATAGAGAAAGAAACCAGTCAGTGGGGAGAAAATACGTTGGTAAATCTTGGACGCATTTGATGCTTATCCAACTCGCCGCCTTGCTGTACCAGACAAAGTTATGAACGGCGGCGACGATTGTTTTGACAAGTAACAATAACGTATTTCGAGTTGTAATGCACATATTCACGTAATGCATACTTGCGGGGCAAATCCACGGAACTGTATGGTTACTTGCTTAAATCCATCATGGCCCCCTTGATATTTTTCGTGTCGGTCAGTTGCTGCCAGCTTCGACATCGCTGAGGATAACGATACGCTAACACGTTTTATCGGCGATTTTAGTGGTAAAAAGAGACTGATGGAAATAGTTTAAACTTGGACTGGCAGCCAGTGTACTTATCCCACTGAAATATGAGTTAACGAGAGCGAGTTGGTAAGATTGAATGGTATCTACGCTTCGATTCATGAAAATACACTCTTCAGTCGTGCGTGTACAGTTAAAAATCGCGATTTGAGTAGATGCACCCCATTTGATGGAGTACCTTGCTTCATGACCCAGCTTGACATAGTTTTACTTGGATGGTGGTAGGGAAAATCAGTTGGTGGGCGACAAAAGAGTGAATAAGTTGCAATTATTGCTGGCAGCTGATTTTAGATAGTTACGTCATGGGACTGACAATATGACTATATTTGAATGCATAAGCATACATTGAGTTGTGGCTGTTCAAGTCGTATTGTGAGTGCTTTGTGGATGCCGGGCCACCCACAGAAAGACAGGAAACCACACCCCTGCCATTAGCGTGCTCTGTTCGATGCTGTAAAAATCCGGCCATCATTTTTTTGCACAGTATCTTTCCATTGCATGCCTCTTAACCCGTCCCCGACTGGGGGGGGCAGTTAACCGCCCCCCCTGAGGTTTTTTGGGATTGCGAGAGAACCAACAAACAAAGAGCCACGAAACCTTGATTTCCTTTTGCTCCATCAATTTTACATCTTGTGTCAAAATTTTGACCTCAGGTCAGATCAGGTGCCTGACCTAGGTCAGGTCAAACAGACCTGTGTCCAAAAAAGTTTAGCGCCTTGTAACGTTTTTGCAAAACAAGATATCTCAATAATACTTTCAGGTATTAGTGATCGTGATAGGTGCAATAAATCTAATATCTGAGATTTTTCGAAATTTTCCGGATCATTGGCCTAAGGGCAAGACCATTCTTAAGACATGTCGTTTTCTTCGGAAACTGACGGAATATTTCATAACGTTTTCAGTGTGGAGTGAAGCAGACATCTAGTTACCGTCATTGGACAAAGTATCAATGACTTCCAACCATTGACCTGAGGTCAGGTCACGAATAACTGTAGTGAGCCAAAATGGACCATCGTCAAAATCAGCGATGAATTACTCAAAATGGGTAGAAAATGGCGGAACTAGCTTGCACAGACGTAAGTAATATCAGGAACCTGAAAAAGTTTGAAAAAGTAGCATATTTTGGAAATAAACAGGCTGTCGCGAATAAAGCCCCGCCAGTTGTGTAGTTTGGTAACTAATTATTTTTTCCAAAATTTGAGCATGAAAAACCATCACAAGAACCACTAAGATCAATAAAATTTACATGGATAGGGTTTTTCGCGATAAAAAAGGAACGCTAAAATAAGTTCCCGTCAATTTGTTACTGCATACGGCTCCGGTGCACGCCCACAGCCGGCGCGAGAATTGCCGTGTCTTCAACTCCATGTTTCGGCATATATATTGACCAAATCTGGGAAATTAGATGTGTATCGGCATTTGCGGACCTTTACTTGTGCGCTGGTGCCTTTACCTATGCGTTATTAGTCACAGCCCTTGAGATTCAGGTCATTTCTCGGTCTCATGTAGTCGGCTATGAGAAAATATAGGTAGGGCGTAAATTGGCTTACATATTATCTAAAACTAAAAATGAGACCAGTTTCGAGCTGTACTCGTCACAAGCTTTCCAACGGTATGCTTATTTGCATCGTGCGACCAACCGTTCGTGAGTTAGAGGGGGCAGCCAACTGCCCCCCCCCCAGTCGCGCTTGTTCGTAGCCGACCGACGGTCGTGCGCGGGTTAATACATCAGTTACATTTTATGAACGCAGTGCCGGATCCAGGGGAGGAAAAAGGGGCACTAAGGATGTTCCTTTCGGCAAATTAGCTAATCAACATTGTCAGATCCAAGACATATAATAGGACTTGTTGCGCTTTATTCGTATTATTTACTTACTTCAAGCCGCAAAGACAGCTTTATGACGGCAGGGCGGAATCAGGAAGCCAAAAAGGGCACACCTTAGACCATTTCACGAACCTAACTTCCGTATTATGCGATTCCAGAGACGTCTTTTACTATGTATTTTTTGCAGTGTAATTTACTACGTAATTTACTATGCAAATTTAGGTGTTTTTAGGGGTAAGTTTGTGGCGAATGGTGGCTGGAAGATAAAGTTACTTTGCAATCACTAGCCATTGATTCCCGAGATAGACACATCTTGAATCCGCAAAGAGTTCTCCGATGACTTCTCTATTGCGAATGTTCAACACTGTTACTGTTTGACTATAGCACGAATTAATGTATTGAATATTGCAGAGACAAAACGATAAACCTTTCCAACAACATTTCCAGAATCGCCGGCATGGCAGGCTGTGGGTGTTCTCATTTATCTTTGGTCCATCGCACAGGTGATGGGGCGAGGCGACCTCCTGATGTCCGGATCTACTCCAGTGACGTCGAACGAGGCGGCCGAGCCGGCCACCGAACTGAGCAGCGGCACCGTCATCGGCCGACCGGGCACCGAGCCGGCCCCTGTCGGTCAGCACTAACGGAGGCAGCCACGCCACGCCCACCCACAGAAGACTGGGTTACTTTAGCTGCAGACTGAAAACGTCATGTCATTCCATATATATATATATATATATATATATATATATATATATATATATATATATGTTTAAATATTTGAAGCAATCCTGTTGGACATTTGTTGTTAAAGATGGACGCTTATTTAGCATCAGTGAGCTTTTTTTGGTTCGTCTCTTCACTCTTGATGGACGCTTATTTAGCATCAGTGAGCTTTTTTTGGTTCGTCTCTTCACTCTTGATGGACGCTTATTTAGCATCAGTGAGCTTTTTTTGGTTCGTCTCTTCACTCTTGATATTTCGTTTGATTTGCTCGTTCAGGGTATGTAGTATATGACCAATGACAGTCATTTAAATGTATCCATTTTGCGACCTTTTGTTTACCTTCATATATTTTCAAACAATGCTCATTTGTAGCGAGGTCAGACAGCTCAAGTTTCCAAATTGCATACACTTATCAAAGCATGTGATTGGAGGCTCCTCTGAACAAAAGTTTTCTTTATCTCACAAAGACGAAAAGATGAGACCTCAGCGTGTTACTCCTGGCAACACGTCGCACAGGGTGAGTATTCCCTGGCAGTCTTGCTGTGTGCTTAGAACCGGTCGTTCCCGACGAATCAGGAACGCTTCTGTGATTTGCAGGTTCTCCTCTTCGGCTCGTAGGCCAGGATTGCGGTACTGCCGACTGGTGTCTGGTGATGACTTTCCCATCTCTTGTTTTGGTGCGGGTCTGTGGTGCACCGGACCGGAGATGGCATATCAGTCTCCTTGACGGAGTGGTTGTTGTGTGGCGAATGTAACATGCTTGGTTCGCTTGAAGTTTACAACCTTTATGTGGGCATGTGAATTTGTACGCCACATCTGTCGTTTTTAGGAGTGGTTCCTACTTTTCGTTTTTGTTTTCTTTATGGCATTGGCTGATTTCTTGCTTTTGTAATACATGATAAGTTGTGTTTTGCTTTCTCATGGCATGGGGTGACATTTGTGTTTTTTACTTTCGCATCTCGTGGGTTGACATTTCTTTTGACGATTTTTTTCAGTGCACGATCGTCTGCTCGGTATGCCGGACTCATTTGGTTTCCGTTTACGTCATTTGGAACAGTTCACGGGTGATCTTGCCTTCCGTTCTGGTCTTTTGATGGTCCTGTCTCATGAACGTGTCAGAGATGTCTTGTATTTCTTTATCAGTGTTCTTTGTAGGATAGTTGTTATTTGTGAGCATTTGCTTCGCGTGCTTTACTTCCTTGTGTAAAAGGCTCCTTGAAGTGTAGATGTTCAGAGCCCTTCTCAGATAGGCTCTAATGACTTTTGTCTTGTACCATTCTGGGCACTCGCTTCTTGCATTCAGACATCTTCCACCGTTGTCTTTTTTCGAAGTACTGTCATTCCGTGGTATCCTCTTGACGTACCTAATTCCACGTCAAGGAAAGCGGGGGCTTTCTTTTCCGTTCTCACTTCTTGAGCAAATCAAAGAACGGAAGTCGGCTGCATCGGGCTTTGCATTTACCTCAAGACGTTTTTCTCCTTGATATCAACGAACGCATCATCTACAATGTACATAGCGTTTGTATATGTAGGGTTTGTTGGATGCGTCATGAAGAGCAATTTCCTCTACATGGCACATGTAGGCATTCTCAAAAAGCACGCCAAGAGGAGAACCTATCGTTTCGCCATCAGTTTGTTGGTGGAGTTGTCCGTCAGGACATCTGAACGGTGTTTCGGTTGTGCATGCGGCAAACATGCTCCTCAATGTCGTCCTTGGCAGTTTGGGTGGTTGGAGATCTGTGTTGTCATAGACCTACTGAAGTAGTATGCCAATGATCTCAACAACGTTCGTGAACAGGCTTTCAGCATCAAGTGATACTCAACTTCCTTGTGTATCGTTAGATTTCAGTACCGTTACGAACTCGTCAGTAGATCTTAGCGAGCTTACGGTAGGGATGTGCGGTGTGATCAGCGTGCTGAGCTGCTTGGCCAGCTGGTACGTCGGTGTCGGGATTTGCGAGATGTGGGCCGGACGGGATTCTCATTTTTATGAATCTTGACGATTCTGTAGGGGTATCCTGGTTTGAGTTCTTTAGCTAATTTAGGAAAATGAACCCCATGAGCTTCAGCATTAGCTACATCAGTCAGACGGTTCACTTTCTTTTGAACAACAACGTTTTAACACGCTGACCTTTTGTTTTCTTTTCTTTTCGTCTTGGTGAGTTAAAGAAAACTTTTATTCAGGAGAGCCTCTAGTCGTTGCACATGTTTTGATAAACGTATGTCATTTAGAAAGTTGACCGACTGACCTCACTTTAAATGTCATTGTTTCAAAATGCCTGAAGGTAGACAAAACGTGACAAAATAAACATATTTAAATGTCTGTCACTGTTGATTTAATACGCACCCGGAACGAACTTATTAAACGAAACATCACAAGCAGGATCGTATTTAGAACTTGATCAAGGGGGATGCTTTGGTGCTTCAGGGGCCACCGCTAGTTTTAGGGGCGCCAAATCAAATGATGGGGGGAGGGGTGGCAAGTGCAGATCTAAAAAGGTCATTTGGTTTTTGTTTATTTATTTATTTGTTTATTTACCTGTATTTTGACGTGCAAAGGTTGTGCGGAGAGATGACCGTATGTCTCCTAAGCTGGCAGTTCGCAGGGACCTTTCTTTCATTACACTATTCCTTAGATGTCATTTTTAGTGCCCAGGATACGTGATACCGCGGTGGCAGGGCAGGATCTCTGCGACCGAACTACTGGAATGTGGGACTGAGCGTGACACAAGGGGACGAATGGTTGTATGCGAGTGATTCACCTTGGTGCTCGAGTGGAAGCACCGTGGCGAGGGAGTTTTAACATATGGGATTTTCAGCCTTCCAAGCATTCGATTTCCTTGGCCATACCAGGACATACCAGTCCGACGGCTTGGGGCGCCCTTTTGATTCTTCAGGGCTTTCTTCTAGACGTCGGGACATATTTTCATACCACAGGGGCGCCCGTTCAACCCTCGGCGGAGGAGGGCTCTTCAGGGTTTCGAGCGCCCGTTTATTCTTCAGGGTATCCATTAAGCCATCGGGGTGTTTAAGACCTCAGTGGCGCAGGCGCCCTTTCAGCTCGGGGGGGGGGGGGTAACGCTTCTCTAGAATCTGGGACGCCCTTACGACCTCATGACCATTGAGTTGGGTGAAGTCGTTGATTCCGTTCTAATCTGGGGATTTTTTTTAATCTCATGAGTCGCCCTCGAGGCCTGGAGAACATAACTTCAGCCTAGGAGCCTAGGAATCACTGTCGATGTTGAGATCGCTGTTCGTGTTGTGTGCATATTTGCCGGTCTGTTGCCTGCGTTACAGTTTTCTGAACTGCGATCACACATGCTAAATTTTGTTAGCAAATCATCGTTTAGAAATTTGCCTTTGCCTCAGTTCATTTTTTTGTGTGTGAGCTCCTACGCCTGTAATCTGATATGGACACCAATACCAAGACTTTTGAAGCATAATCTCTCCAGCCGTTAGGTATTATCACACTGCCCAGGTCTCACCGCACTGTTGATCCTGTTGTTGAATTCGCTTTGTGGCGTCCCAAATACTGTCATCAATGCTGAAGACAGTGACTGAAGATATCCGGTGTTGGTGACTCCTCGCATTCCGTTGACAGGTCTGGCGAAAATCTCAATACCGGTGACGCCGTCCATGTCCTCGGGCTTCAAGGTGCTGGTATTCGTGGTGGTGGACGGTGAGGTGGTTGCCGACAGCCAGTCGTACGACGCCGAGCCCTGCCTGAATAACGCCGTGACTCTCCGCTGGTCACCCAGCCGCGCGCGGCCGCAGGAGGCCGTCCAGCTGACAGTGGCCGCCGAGCCTGGCTCGCTCTGTGGACTCGGTACGTCCTGGCTCCTCCGTGAGCTTGGTGCAGCCTCGCTCCGTCTGTGGACGCGGCAAGACTGTCCCCGTCAGCCGGTCCCGGTACACCCTGTCTCCCTCTGTGGTCCCAGTACGTCCCGGCTCTCTTTGTGGACTCAGTACGTCCCGGCTCCCTCGGTGGACTCAGTACGTCCCGGCTCCCTCGGTGGACCTGGTACGTCCCGGCTCACTCTGTGGACTTGATACGTCCCGGCTCCCTCTGTGGCCTCGGTACGTCCCGGCTCCCTCTGTGGACTCAGTACGTTCTGACTTCATCTGGACGCTGTAAGACTTGACTTCCTCAGGAGGGTGCGTCGCGAAGAGACGTTTTCTCGAGGAGCCAAAATGTCGTACTACGGTTTTACGGGGTCAACAGTATAAACATCTATAGTGGAAAAATTGTTATTGAAAGATAACTTGGAGCTAGCTCGGCCGACCTTAAGTTTGCCGTATCTCGCACCATAGGTGACGATGGCGCTGCCACATGGGGGAAACGTGAACCAGCCATTCCTGTCAGCTTTCGAGCTGAAAAGTGGATGAAACAAGAGCTGCTTATTGGTTCTGGTAACTTCACATGCTGCTTCAAGATGTGTTAATTATTCCACGTAGTTGGTGATTGTACAGTTGGTGTCAAAAGCAACGTTTTCTTCATGAAGCTTCCCTCTTTCTTCTTACCATGGCAACACCAGCAAACCATTTACAGTCGGATGTCGTCGGTGCGAATTTGGCTCAAATTGGATCCCTCTGTTCTGACCTGGATACATGAGCTCTCCGGCTGCCAAACGGACTGAATTCGGGGATGCAGTGAAATTTGCAGTGAAACGCCTTCGGCCTTTTGGTGCCCGGCCGGAGTGTCCAGCGGACACTCCGACCGGGTGGGTCCAAAGCTAAGACGCAGGGCGCCGCGCAGGTCATGGACATGTGTGTGAAAGAAGAAATACTTAGGAGCGTTGAACGCAAGATCAAAAGCTGCCTTGTTAAATACCAAAACGTGAACTGGGTGGAAACTAGCGCCAGAGGTTCGCAGTGCTCAGTCTAAAAATATTTTTTGCTCACCTGCTTGATATTGCAAAATGCAGGTGCAAGGTTTCGAACGGGTGTCAGTGCCCCAAGAGTGACAAAGTGAAACCTGAAGAAATCCCTCTCCTGGAGGACCAACGCAGCGGTCGGCGAACGGTGATTGGCTCAGTCGACCAAACCGAAACTAGGAAGAGACCAGACGCCGGCAGAGATAAAGTCGAGAGACTGAAGGTTTACAGGTCGCCCGCATCCAGTCACCGAAGACCGTCAGCGCTTGGAGAGACTCTTCGGGAGTGGACGCTGGCAGGTCATCCGATCATCTAATTGCGACATTGAGCTCAAACACGTCACTGCCCAGCCTTGAGAATCTTTTTGATTTTTTGAATTGAGAAATGGAGATCACTGTCCGTCCTTGCAAGTCAACACCTCGCGATCTCACACAAACAGCGCAGCCGACCACTTTTGAGTGAAGCAGGCGGCTGCCATCATTTGTAATGGCTGCCAGATGGACAACGGTCGTGTGTCGTCAAATGACAAACGTTTTGTGGTCAGTTATAAGAAAATACAGCGAGCTAGGTACGCAGCACTGCAACAAAAAGCCACTCAACATGCAAGAATGCCACGTGACGCGGGACTACGCGCATTGAACTTCGGTGGAGGGAAATACGCAAGTTCCATTACAGCACCAAGTACGAGTGTCAAGGAGGAGCATGTGATAGTGCTGGCAGAGCCCGGATCAGAATACGCCACGCACTACACACCACAAGGAAGTAAGGTGATGGACCACGTCAATGAACTGATCGCCATTTGCAATGAGTACAGCGCAGAGATCGATGTACTGGGCCGTGATGGTGTGTCGGTGAATACGGGCATGCATGGAGGGATCTTGAGACTATTTGAAATGACCCAGCTGCGACCGGCCCATTAGTTTGTGTGCCAGCTGCACGCAAATGAGGACAGCCTTCGTGAGGTGCTCAAATACTGCGGCGGTGCCACCAGCGGCTCGCAATCTTTCACCGGCCCTCTCGTCAAGGTAACGGCAGGACCAATCGAAACGCGACCTCTGGTGGCTTTCGAGGCGGTGGAAGGATTCGTACAGGACCTGGACGAGGGCGTGCTGGTATCCGCAAGCATGTGTAGCCATACCAGCAGTTCCGAACAGGGTTTATTTTAAGAGCAGATCACTGGGGGGGGGGGGGATCTCGGCCAGTCGAATTATGAGCAACAAAAATGCAAAACCTGGGTATTTCGCCGACTTCCTTTTGTCTGACCACATAGAAGTTCGGGTAGGACGGGCTGGTATGGCGAGACTAGCGGTCGCAAGTAGCTGAAACTTGGTCGTCTCAGGGATTCGCTGACGCAATGTTAGATTTTCGGGTTTGGGGGCCAACACATTTCCGAAAAACGTAGACGCACACCGCTTCCTGGCGCTCGATCTCTAAAACAGCGGGTCGCACAGACACAAAGTCGGGTGCGTTCGACAAAGGATCGATTGGAGAATTGCATCGAATGGAAGAGGCGAAACCGGGACCGGCACGTGGTACGTGCTGGCATCGGGGGCACAAAAATGCCCGTTTCGCAAGGTTTCAAAATGGGGTCATGGTCTCAGAAACCGTTAATGATGCGGACCCCAGGACACCATGACCAACCACAATAAGGTACTGGCTAGGCATGATTTAGCGGACTTGACTCATACGCCGGGCGGGGTAATTTTGGCGCGCGCTCATAGTGGTTTTACTGCGATTTGGAATGTAAAGGCGTCAGTGACTGACACGAAATGGGAACCAAAGGGAGGCCCGTTCGTTTGTCGTTCCGATGATGCAAAACAGTAATAGGTGTGCCGCTGCCGCTCCGGCCATGCGACGCCACGCCAACCGATGCAGGGGGCGATTTCGCCCATTCTGAATTGAGCTCGAGACCATTGCCAGCCGCCGACACGACATCCTTCCCATCGCCTAATCGCCAGCCGTGGTTCTCAGCGAGACCAAACATGGTTCGTTCGACAGAAAATTGGTTGGAGAACAGCATCATGTACAGCGCCTGCGGGGACCAGCACGTAACGCAAGCTAGCCACGGGGACACTAAAAAGGCCGTCTTTGCAAACTTTACAAAGTCTGGTACGGCTAAACTTAATCTTCAGTTATATCAACTCAGCGACTATGTAGCCCCACGTCACAAGGGACCGACTACATATCATTCCATAGGGCCGACCTCGTCCGCCACACGGGGTAGCCGCGGCACACGCTCAAAGTGGGGGCATTTTCGGTTTTCGGGTCCTTTGTGTTAACACTGTGATTGTGATGGTATGGAGCACGAAATCGTCCGCAAAATTATCACCAGATGACCGAAAAGATTTACGTTATTTTGACGCTGCCGTAACACATGTTAATTCACGTTACGTTTATTATTATGGCGCTTCAGGTAAACCGGTGCAAGTCGTGATTTTGCACAAAATCGACATTTTCCGAGATATTTGTGTTCGATGGAAGATTGTGATGACTTCGTTGGGAGCATACCGTTAAAAATGCTACCACTATGTTTCTCGATCAGCTGTCAACATGTCATTATCAGCCATCTGGTGCGTCTTGTTGTGGTCGGTTCAAAAGCAGTCTCCATGTTGCGTTTTGCATGTTATTTTTTGCCAATTTCGACTGAAAGCCAGCTTTCCTTGCTCTAAACTAAAGTTTGTATTATTCCATCCTGCTCGGTTTGGCCTGGACACGACCTCCAGCTTTAAATACGTTATGGGACTAAAAATGTCGCCATAATAGGCATATAGGTTCGGTTAGACACATGCTGATAGACCAACACAAACAGGGTAACACAAGGACGGACAGATATTGGAAGACAGAGACAGATAGAGGAATGACACGAAGACAGAAAGAAGAGACAGAGACAGATAGAAACGAGTGACTATGAGGAATAAAGAAAGACGTAGTAAATTTGGGGGAGACTGAAGGATACCGAGGAGACCGGCAGAGAATGACGAAGATCGTCGGACCGACAGAGATCGACGGAAACCGGAAGAGAGCGGTGGAGACCGGTTAAGACTAAAATAAACCGACGGAGACCGGTTGAGGCCGACAGAGATCGATGGACATCAAACGAAATTTGGAGAAACGGAAAGACGGATGGCTGATAGAGGCCAAAGGAGACCAGAAGAGAGTAATGGAGGTCGAGCTAGAGCGAAGAATACCAAGTGAGACGGATGGAGATCTAGGGGCTTCGAGGAAGACTTGCTGGCACCGACGGAGACAGACAGAATGCTAGGGATATTCACGGAGACTGGGGCTGTGAAAATTGACGAAGACGGTATAAAAAAGATTTTGCACCTGTTGAACCCGAGAAAGTGAAAACAGGAGGGATGTGGCACTGGCTGGTTTATACCCCAGCGCGCTGCACGAAGGGAAATTAATTGATAATATCCGTAGAAAAGATTCTGATTGAAGCGCACCGCGCTGTTTTACACGACATTTGAAAAACAGCTTGATGCACCGTACTCAAAGTGAACGTGCGACAGAGCGCTAAGTGCGAGGACATTCAGGCAGGCCAAACGGCCGAAGGCAGTCTGTTTCCTTGGAAGCACGCCGCGCGATTGTAAAACAGCACTGCGAGCAGCATGATCAACCGTTCAACAGTAACCAGACTGAAGCGCGCAGAGCGATTGTGGACGACGCTGGGGTGCTGGCGTGGGAGTTTTGCGGAGACCATACCGCCGACATTTGGTTCAACAGACAAAACCCGATTATTGGCAATGAATGTGCAGTGCAATCCTGCGGTGGTCTCGGGGTCAGTTCGTTCAGCTCTTGGCCCGAAACTTGATCTGAATGAAAAACCCTTGCACGCAAAGGGCTTTAGATGCGCGGCGAGGCAAACGGTTTAAAAAGGCGGCCGGTGCGTCCAAGAAACGTCTGTGCGCCTTGTGGTATACATGTGGACCGAGAGGGATCGCGTGTTGGGTGTCATTTGGGTAGGGGTGAGCCGGCCAAAGGCCGTCGGCTGCCGCTGCTATCTGTTTTACCTCGCTTGCGATCGCAGAAGCTCATGAAACTGAACCAGTCCGAACGGACTCCAGGAGAATCATCACAAACATGAAGAGCCTTTCTCGGTTATCCTATGTATTATATCCTTTCTATTATCCCTTCCTAATCTTTGCACTTATCTATGCCAGTGAAATTCCAGCGGACGGAATTTCAAATCTATTTGACGTTTTTCTAGAAAAAACGGCTGTGTGGTCACATTCCGTTTTCATCTTTTTATTCTGGAGTACCTCAGTGTGCATCTATGCTCCTCGCAGTCTGCCTGAAGCGTGTCGAAGGCCTGGTCGGGCGTGAGCTGCTGGCAAACGTTTTCACTGGGGGAGGGGATTTTGCTGTGTATTGGGGGAGGGGGAATTTGGCGGTCACTGGGAGGATTTTCCCCTCCAATCAACATGTTAAAAGAGGCCCTGGTTCCCATCGCCTTGGATGTATGGCATCTTGCATTCCAAATTTGCTGAAAATGATTGTTAGGTAAATGTTCGAGGTCATATGGTGCCAGTTCTGGATATATAAATGCTCGGAAACTATCCAGGTGAGCCGCTGTATACTGATAGTGTGTGCTTTATCTTATTACAACCAACAAATGCGTATTAAAGCTTGCTAAAAAGGCCTTTATGTATCTCTAACAAACAGAACAATAATAATAATAAACAGAAGTTGCAAATTTCGCCGCTAGGGTCGTTAGTAGGTAGGCAACAAAATTTTGATCGCTGCGGGCTAGGTCCAGTTTGCTTTAAATGGAAAATGTGCATTCTGTTTGTTTTTATGTGTGTACCGTAAAACTCCACCATGGTATTCCGAATCTATGCTCGGCGACACACCCTATTCCTCAGTGGACTCTATAAGATGAACTTCCTCTGGATTTCCGGATTGGGATACAAAATCCAAGGACTTGAACACCTTTCAGTTTTGTAAGACAGGCCCACACTTAAGACTGTGAGCCCTGGCTTCTTTTTTGGTGTCGATAAAATCTGTATTCTTGCTTGAACTTGATAAAATGGACCGGTTTCGTGGACTCGGGGAGAGAAGTTCTCAGAGTCCGCTTGAGTCTATGAGTTTTGCGGCGCCTCTGAATTGGCAAGACATATTTCTGCGTTTTGAAGGTTTTTCATGCCGTGTTCTTGTTTGCTTTTTCTGCGGATCGAACGGAATTTTTCTGGATCCAACTGATTTCAACATTGCTGTGATATATGATGGACCTGGACGGTGGCAGTGCTTTTGTACAATGTCCAGTTTTCCTTTTTCAGATGTTGTCGACAAATCTGTGAACCTTCTGAGCTCGAAGAACAGGATCTCATTGGCTGATTTCTTCGATCGTTTGAAGCAGCTAAACCTGAAGTCGTGGTCGGGAAGGAGTCAGATCAACGATAGGGAATACTGTACGGCAAAATGTGAGTTCATGGTGTCACAGGGTGATTTAAATAGGCATGGTCCTACGTGTAAGCTGCTGCCCAGTCCCTGCGGAATACTTTTCAACAATCAAACAGGAGATGATGGTCTTTCACCACGTGACACAGCGAGCAACGCGTTAGCTTACTTCCAGGTCCATGATAATGTTGCAGGCGGGCTAAGTTCTCCGAAATTAAGAGCAACGTGCGGACTCTTCGGCAAGAACAATACCGGCTCTTGTCGAATGCGTATAATCGCACGGCGGTCATTGGAACTTAAAAGTGATGTCGTGCGGTACCATGTTTTTAGGAAAATGTTGATGCCGTCACAAAGACATCGCAAAAAGGTGATTGTGTCGCAAAGTGAGAAATGAAGCCAGAAAAAGAAGCAATACAGAGTTTTTTCTGCCACGACAGTGCTTCATATACGGCTCTGGCAGATCCTCCTGAATCCGGATCGTGCTTCTGGCATATCCTCCCGGTACTTTTTTTAGAGAACGGTATCAGTTTGTATAATGACCAGAATTTGGACCTGTCATTTGTTTAGAGTCTTAAATGTGACACATGTTTCTATTGTAAAATGACACGAGGAGCCCCAACGGCTTTGCTTCCTTGTTCCACATGTCGTCTCTGTGAAGCTGTTTTGCCCTGAGCCACATCCCGTACATTTCGTACACAAAAACGATAACTACGCATGCCCCAACCGGTACGACTGGAGCAAGCGCAAAGTAGATATTGTTTTTGTGTACGGAATGTATGGATGTGGCTCAGAGTAAAACAGCTTGCAGAAAGTAAGCAAAGAATTCGTACCACATGTGAGTACATTACAGAATACAGCCATTCATCTGCAAACATTAACCTAGAGCTGCCTTAGAGCATTGCAGTGCATATAGGCCTAGGACTAAGGTACGATCATTTTGTATGTTGCCTCCTTTTTTACAGCGCCTGAAATTTAATACGTCACTTAAATTTAAATTGCTGGCTATATCAAAACTTTTTGAAATCCACGTTTTCTGCCATGTGAAAAATTTTGTCATCGCGAATACCGTATTTCTAACAGTATTTCAAATCACTAACGGTGTGATGAATGTAGTGTTGCCTGAAAATAAGTCATTCTCCCACGGTCGAC
Source organism: Capitulum mitella (assembly GCA_030062745.1). NCBI lineage: Eukaryota > Metazoa > Arthropoda > Thecostraca > Pollicipedomorpha > Pollicipedidae > Capitulum > Capitulum mitella. The sequence goes on along the minus strand of CP099841.1, from coordinate 13,463,552 downwards.
CTGAATGTTAGATTACTGGCATTGATGACGAGGAAGGGGACAAACGGTCAGTGTCCTCCATCGGTGCAGCAGCGGCGCTGCAAATGTCTGTCAGTCAGCATTGCAGCACTGCGGCCGCGGTGTGCTGCTCGTCTGTCGTCACTGTAGTACTGCGGCTGCGGTGTGCTGCTCGCCTGTCGTCACTGTAGTACTGTGGCTGTGATGTGCTGCTGGCATGTCGTCACTGTTGCACTGCAGCTGCGGTGTGCTGCTCGTCTGTCGTCACTGTAGTACTGTGGCTGTGATGTGCTGCTGGCATGTCGTCACTGTTGCACTGCAGCTGCGGTGTGCTGCTCGTCTGTCGTCACTGTAGTACTGCGGCTGCGGTGTGCTGCTCGTACGTCTTCACTGTAGTACTGCGGCTGTGGTGTGCCGCTCGTCTGTCGTCACTGTAATACTGCGGCTGTGGTGTGCTGCTCGTCTGTCGTCACCGTATGGCTGCGGTGTGCTGCTCGTCTGTCGTCACTGTAGTACTGTGGCTGTGATGTGCTGCTGGCATGTCGTCACTGTTGCACTGCAGCTGCGGTGTGCTGCTCGTCTGTCGTCACTGTAGTACTGCGGCTTCGGTGTGCTGCTCGCCTGTCGTCACTGTAGTACTGCGGCTGTGGTGTGCTGCTCGTCTGCCGTCACTGTAGTACTGCGGCTGTGGTGTGCTGCTCGTCTGTCGTCACTGTAGCACTGCGGCTGTGGTGTGCTGTCGTCTGTCGTCACTGTAGTACTGCGGCTGTGGTGTGCTGCTCGTCTGTCGTCACTGTAGCACTGCGGCTGTGGTGTGCTGCTCGTCTGTCGTCACCGTATGGCTGCGGTGTGCTGCTCGTCTGTCGTCACTGTAGTACTGTGGCTGTGATGTGCTGCTGGCATGTCGTCACTGTTGCACTGCAGCTGCGGTGTGCTGCTCGCCTGTCGTCACTGTAGTACTGTGGCTGTGATGTGCTGCTGGCATGTCGCCACTGTTGCACTGCAGCTGCGGTGTGCTGTTCGTCTGTCGTCACTGTAGTACTGCGGCTGCGGTGTGCTGCTCGTACGTGGTCGTTATAGAGGCGGCCGTGTTCTGGACGTCCATCAGTTCGATCGTACCGCTGCTGTGGTGTATGCTGCAGCGAACAGACCGGCGCAGGCGCCGGCGCCGGCGCCGGCGGCCTTCAGCAGTCCGGGCTTTTGGTGGGGCGGCTTTAGAAGGAGCTACGGCTTTAGAAGGAGGGTCTTTAGAAGGAGGTTCTTTAGAAGGAGCTACTGGACGACGACCCACGCTGATTCCCTCACCGCTTTCGATGTAAGTACTGACCTGTGGTTTTGACGTAGTTCGGCTGGGTTGTTCATTCCTGAATAAGGTGCTACATATCTCGTCTACCCCTCTTCGGAACTTGCTTGAAACCGTCTGGTTCCCATGGATGCCTGAGCGCGGATTCTTGCAAATTACCACACCAGGTCTAGTTCACTGGTTATCCCATAAACAGTTTTCTCCGTCACTGGCTTCAGTGTCCCTAACTTCTTCAGGTCGCCGCTTGGTAAATGCGTCTTGGTGTGTTTGGATGGTTTTCATCTGGGGCTGCTGTGTTTCGTGCCGTTTGACGCCCGTCGTGTACTGGTGGTATTGCGCTACCGGACCAGACTTTTTGCAGGAGTACGGTTGGCTTGTTTTAACCGACCTGCAAGATGAGGTCAGACCCTGTCAGCGAGAACATTCAGTTCACTACTACTACGAACCTGTCCGGGCATGGGTTGCTGCTCGTGGCCCTTCTGAGTCCGACTGGGGCGTCTCTGCCATGTTTGATGAAGGTGAAAGCATCAAGGGTCATGCCACATCACATTGATATATCAGTAGAACTCCGGTTTGGGCCGATGCGTTTCCTGAATCCTAACATTGCTTAATCTAACATCTATCTAGCCTAACATTGCTTAATCCTAACATTTCCTGAATCCTAACATTTCCTGAATCCTAACATTGAAGCCTAACCATTGCCCGATCAGGGGGATTGGGGGAGGGATCGAAACTGTAGCCTCCTTTGCGTCGGAAAAGAGGGACCAACATCTTTTTGTCCCGTTTTGGATGGAAAATTGCGTGTTTTTATGTCGATGCATGGATAAGCAGTTTAGTTTTCGAGTTGGCAAAACAAAGTGGCCGAAACCCGGGGAAAAATCAACGCATGATGTTGATTTATGGTTTAGTTACATAGATCCGAGCGCTTAAGATGGCTTTTCCGGCTATCCTTTGTTATGTTTTCCATATTCTTTATATATATTTCATTATATTGTATTTTCCGTTATCCTTGATGTCGTCAGTTGCTGCATCACCCGATCCGATATTCCTAATCCATGGAAACCTCCATTATTCACCCCATTTTCAAAATCGACGACCCGTCCAGTCCTTAGATCTCTGGCCCATATCCTTCATACCCGTTATCACCAAACTGGTGATCAGCCCTAACCCCTTGGCACATGGTCTGGATCCTTCCAATCTCAGGCCCATATCCATCATACCCGTCATCACCAAGCTTGTAACCAACCCCAACCTCTTGGCACATGGTCTGGATCTGTCTTTGTGCCTGATCATAAAAGTCTGTGTATATTTGCTATAGATTAGCTCGTTGGGCATGGAGTGCCCCAGAAAGCATTTTTTTCGTATGCTATGACTGCGGTTTTACAACATACATAACACAGATTCATATCAGCCTGATACCAAAAGACGAATGCCTTTTTTGCTGCAGTACTCAATCGAACGAAGTACCAGTTTTTTCACAAACTTTATTATCACCCACAGTACAACGTATGATGCAAGCACTCCCTTACACACATTAACATACAATGATTCCACCACCCCCGCCAATGACGTCCCGCACAGCACCGTGGTATTGGGAGCGTACGACCGCGGGAGCGGCGCCGCGGCCAGGGTGGCCGCCCGACCTGGGGCGGACCAATGAGCGGTCGGCCGGCCGGCACCCAGGATCACGCGGCCGCATCGGCGGTCATCTGCGAGCACATTTTTCCTGAGCGACAATTTTTATTGCTGACGGGCTTTACTGCTCAGAACATAGTCCTTTCACCATCACCGATTTGTTTTGTTTCGCCATTTGTTTTGAATCGTTCCTTATCTCGTTCAGTCATGTAAGCTATTATTCGTTGGGTGTGAAAAAAAATGTGCTACATGCATCCCAAAGTTATGAATGGAAAAATTGTCTTCTTCCCTTCGCTGCATATGAATATATCTTTTAGCGATCAATATCACAAGATTTTCGGCACTGAAATTGGGAAATTGGGATTACCAAATATAACAGCGCTCTCGTCGAGCCTTATTCGGTTAGGTGTCATGTAGCGGTGTATGGTGGCGGAAATATTACGCCAAAAGGCACGCACGTTCTCGCAGTTGAAAAAAGCAGTATACTTCTGTGTCAATTTCCCCACAGCACGTGCATGTTTGTGATTCTGTAATGTGCCCTACGGGCAGAAACTGTTGTGGATATATACGGATGAATTATTTCGAACTGAAGTGACTGGATCTGCTTAGAAGCACAACATTAGTACGGGATTTCGAGGTACTTTGTCCACGTATCCGAGACCAATCCCTCCGATTCGCATCTGTAAAACGTTTTAGGTTTGCGTATCGTTGATCCCAAAGAACACAGTCCTTCGTCTGAAAAGCGGCGACTCTGGTGACCCTACTTTAAGGGACACTGTTACCTTCCTTGCTTCTGTAGACATTCGTCCCGAACTCTTTCTCTCCATCAACAACAGTTTCCGCCTTGCACTCACCAAACCCTGGTACCGTATCCTGTAGTTAGTGCGTAATCCTGCACTCGGGGTGCTTGGCGCGCAGTTGGCCATACGTCAAGAATCGTCCCTGTCTGTCGATGATATCGTCACTGAATCTTATGCCACACATATCCATGTGGTGATGGAAGACAAGACAGTTTCCTGTCAGGATGCTATCATTAAACCATATGATATCGTCCCTTGCCAATTCTGCTGTGTCTGGTTCAGCTTTAGAAAACCAGGCTTGAAATCTTTGGAGCAGGTCTGAATAGAAAATGCTTAGTTTGCCACTTTATCATCGAACCACGAAACAATATATTTATGGAAAGCGAATCTAGAGGTCGTTGGAAAATTAATTGCCGTTTGGATATGCATCGAAACAGGCGGACGGTCCAGCTAAGCTTTAGGACGTGATGCATGCAATGCACAGAGGACGTTCTCAGGCCTCCGTGAAGCGCCCATGAAAAGTATGTCACGGGCCAGATTGGGCGGTCGGCCACGCCATATAAACTTCATTATTAGATTTTGAATTTGATTCAACAAGTGACTAGGAACAAATACGCAGGGAATGGCATAAATCAGTTTAGAAGTTATCAAAATTTTGACAACTGTTGTTCTTCCTTTGATACTTCAGTGTCTTTGTGTCCTTACGTTCGGCGGTCCTGTAATGTCATGGATTATGGAATTTAGATTCTCTTCAACACAATCTTCCTTTGCCGAAAACCAAAGGCCTAGAATCTTAACTTTGTCGCGGGGCTGGTTACCACACACGGTTTGTAGATCTGATCGATGCCTACTTAGCCACATCAACTTCGTTTTATTTAGATTCGGTTCAAGCCCGGATGTCTCAGCGATGTCTTTGTGAAGTTTTAACAGTTCGTGGACAGACTCTTCATCTTTTACAAACACAGTTGTGTCGCCTGCATATTGTGACTGTTTTTAGCTCTACCCCAGTTATAATGATACCAATTATTTGATTAGACGAACGTATTTGTATGGACAATATTTCAGCAGCCAGTACAAAAAGCATTCTCGAGAGAGGGCAGCCTTACATTACTCCACGTTGAAGAGAAACCAGTTAGAAGTGTATCCATTGTTAATTTGGGCAAACTCCGCGCGATTATACAGCAACCGAACCCATCTTATAAAATTACCTCGGAAGTTAAATCGACGTAGCATGTTGAATATGATGTCATGCTCGAGAGAGTTGAATGCCGTTTTAAAATCCAGGGCACACAATATGCTTACGCTGTCGGCGATGGTGGTATCATCAGTGATATCTTGAATGGTCCTTACATTGTCTCGAATATTCCTTCCTTTAATGAAGCCGTTTTGATCCTGGTCGACCTGTTTCCCAATAACTTTTCGTAGGCGTATACCAAGAACTTTGGCAATTATTTTGTAAATGACGTCTAACAGACAGATCAGACGTTTATTTTTTAGGAGTTTCTGGATGAACATGAGTCAAAGAAATCACTGATGTAATCTGTTATTAGACCTCCCAAACCGACCCAGAAACGGAAGAAATTTTTTTTTTGTAAAATCCGATACTAATGGCGATTTCTTTTACAGCCATTGGATCTAATGCGCGTTTGCACTCATCGCGCGTAATTCTTCCCTCACAGAATACACGGACGTTGTTTTACAGTTGTGAAATATTTTCTGCAAAGTTTAAATCTCTCTCGGGGCCTTGTTTGAACTACGCAATCCCGCGATATGTGATCGGCAAGCTTCGAGAATTTTTTTTCCTCCTGTAATAAACGAACTATTTCTGTCATCGGGCATGTGGATTACCTTATCTTCGGCCTTTTTCTTCAGTATGCGCAATAAGTATTTAGTAGGTTTTCGACCATTTTCTAACCAGTTTACTTCGAGGAAGAGCATCGCTCTTTTCCCAGCATCTGCTTTGGTTTCTTCTGGCTGTACCTTGACTTCTAGATAGTCCTGAATCTTGCTTTACTCAGAAGAGCCGCTCAGGAGCGATTCCGATTGTAATTCCAGTTCCTTTTCGCGGCCTCTTCTAGCTCGAGCTAATTCTTTACCCTTTTGCATACACAGCATTCTAACGTTACTCAACAGCATCTCATTTAGAACTCCAAGATTGCTACAGTTCGCATGAATACTTTCTTTATTCTTTGCGGTGTAAATTTCTTTGTTTATGCCATCGGTCAGCAGATCGTTGTTTAAAGGTTCGGTATTCAATTTCCAAATGCTTGGACCACGTCTCTCATTTGTCTCTATTCAGGGGCGTAGCCAGAATTCCGCCCAGGGGGAGGGACAGATCGGATCAAGGGGCCCTCGTAACCAATGGGCGGATCCAGGATTTCCCCAACGCGAGGGGGGGACAAATGGTCAGCTAGTGGCCCCCTTTTTGTCCTTTAGATGTGAAAAATGACGTCATTTTGCTTTTTTGCCACATAAAGTAACCCAAAAAACTCAAACCTGTTACTTTCTTTGAGAAAATTTTGCCTTTTGTTCCCCAACAAACTGGCCGAAATATGACCAAAACAGCAAGATTTTAGGCTGTTCTGTCCCTCCCTTCATTTGAAATGTCTTGTCTGCGTCTGTCTATCTGTGTCGGGTTCCAGGAGCCCGTCTATCACCCACCCCCATCCCGAAGCTTCTGGGGTTTTTTCGTCAGGTTAGTTTTGGTTTCCTGTTGCAGTTACAGGGGAACTTTTGGTGGTCTCGGGCCGTCTGCCGTGCCAGGATCCTCTAGTGGTTTCAGGTCCCGTTCAAAGTTTTACGTGTCCCGCGAGACGTCTGAGGCGTTCCTTTGGCAGTTTCAGGGACACCTCGGACAGTCTCAGGGACTCATCTGGCAGTTTCTGGGACGTTTAAGCCATCTTGGGTTTCGTCCTGTCGTTCCTGGGACGTTTTTGCCGTCTAAGCAGCCATTCACGCACTAAAAAGCCCCTATAAGTCTCTCTCTGCTGTGTCAGAGGCGCCTCTGGCAATCCTCTGATTTCTGCCAGAGACTGGCAGTTTTAGCGGTCTTATGGACCCTGTGCCGTGTTGGGGCCCCTTGCAGTCCCAAGGAGCCTTGAAGAGTTCCATGGGCCTGTCTTTCCATCTTAGGGACCATATTACCGTGCTAGGGTTTCATTAACCCTCCCGGAGGCCCGCTGACTAAATCAAATACCTTCAGTTTTTCACTCACAGGGGCCCCCTAGGGACTCAGTCCTCATCTTGGCCGTCTCAGAGACGCTATGAGCCATCTGATGGTCTCAGGGACACTACCGTGTTGGGGCCTTTTTGTGGTCTGAGGGATCCTTTGGAAGCTTCAGGGGTCCTCTATGCAACTCAGAGATCATCTTACCCTCCAGGGGGCCTCCCTGACTGCATCAGGAGCCCGTCGAGTCCTTACAGAGACCCCGTAAAGCTCATACTGGGCCCCTTCGGTGCTCGTTTTAAGTCTGACAGTGGCCCTTTCTCAGGCCTCAGGGGGAGGGGGCGATCGCCCCAATTGCCCCCCCCCCCCTTTGGATCCGTGCCTGGCCGTCGTAATCAATGGGACTCCATGTGGTTAAAATTACCGTTGGTTTGTTAAGGGCCCTGCTGAAGTGTATAGGGGATCCATGCCCGCGTATAAAGACGTTCCTGTCGACCTGGCGGGTGCCTCTTACAGGTCGGCAGAGACATCTTTACAGGAAAGCAGGGGCCTCTGAATGGTCGTTTAGGGATCCCTGTTGGCCAGGGGGTCACTGCCTGTCTGTAGAGAGCACCCTATCCGCCTGTAAAGGGCCCCTGTCGGCCTCTGGGGTCAGGGGCAGGAGCCTTCTTTCAGGCCGAAAGGCCCATAAAGGGCCCTTCAGAGGCTGACAGGGGCCCTTTATGGGCCGACACGGGGTCCTCCCCAGCCAAGCAGTGAACTCCCCTGGAAGTTAGCAGGGGCCCCTAAATGTTCATTCAGATCACGGACCTCTCTTCATAGCACACAAAGCCTTCTGGTATATTCGGAGTACGTTTTCTTTAGGCTCGTAAGCCTTCTTTAACGCTTAAAATGTTCTTATTTTGTTTTAATTGTATGTTTCGGACAGTGTGACGCCCTGCGCTTGCCTCACGCCATCCAAAGAACTGGGGCCTTCGGCTCCAGGCGGCCCGCCGCCAGGAGGCCACGCTTGGCCTCCAGGGGAGCCATGTCCCCCTTGGCCCCCCTTGGCTACGCCACTACCTCTTTTTGCAAAACTATTATGTTATGATCATTAAGGACACCCGGCTGCATGCTACACCGGGCGGCTTTTCCAGCAAGAGCGATGTTTTAGCTTATTACGTAGTAATCGATTCTAGATTGCTGCATGGGGTTGCGAGATGGCAATGTAAGTGGTTGCTCTTGAGGGTTGAGCTCCCTCCAGATATCTGGCAGAACAAAATCGATAAGAATTTCCCTCAGAATTTCCGACGGAATTTCCGACGGTGGTCGTGTTCTTGTTTGGTGCCTGTCTGCATCCAGAACGCTTTGAGGTACGTTAAGGTCCCCGCAATTATCAAACTGGAAAGATCATCTTGTGCGTTTAATTGTCACTTCACATACCCAAAAAGTAAATAATCTGCTCCCTAACAGTCTGAGAGGATGCATATAAACCTAGAAGTTTGAAACAAATGTTATCGAAACTAACCTTTACCCTACTCCCGGCAGGGGGGCTGAATCCGCCCACCCCCTCGGGTTTTTTGCTTCCAATTCCAGGGTTTTAACGCAGCTTCACGGAGCTTGGTGACTTTTCCTAGCTATTATTTCTACGTACTGTCACAACATTTCGAAATTCTGTTTTGCTCAGGGGCGGAGCCAGGCGACGTTTTTGGGAGGAACCTCAGGCCAATTTTCGCCGTGTTGAGGGTAAAAGGAAGATGACTGCCAAAAACAGCGTTTTTAAGACAAAACTTAAAACGTTATATGGATGTATAGCTAAATAGTTGGGCAATGTGCAAAACTTTATCTGAGATCATTTTACAAGGTTAGGTCAAGGTCAAAAATCAAAATTTGCTTTTATAGTAATAACTTCGGCCGTATGTTTTTAAATGCCAAACCAGGAATGTATATGACGTAGAATGGTGCTCTCTCCTTGTGTATCACGTCTCAGCCTGATATCAGGTCGGGTCACGGAGCTATGACCTAAAATGTCAGTGCGCGTGTCCTATATCACAATAGCCATAAAATGAAATTTTTGAAATAGAGTGAATTCAAATGACTGAAAACGTTTACAGACAATATTAAATGCATACAAGATCATTCCAAGTGACTCCAAGGTCACTGGAGGTCTCAGAGGTCACAAGTTAACCTGAAGAGCATATGACCATGACTTTTCCCCCTTTTTCATGTCCCTGTCACCGCCTATGCTAACATTATGCAAACACTGTAATGCGATTTGTACTTCTTTAGCATAACATGCCAAAAAAGTGTTTTTGCCTTTTTTGTTCATTCATTTGTTAAAAAACTAATCCCCCTATTTTTGAAATCCTGTGAACGCCTATCAATTTTCTCAAAATGTCACATGTGTGTATCAATGGTAAAAGAACTATGCATAATCCCTCGATTCATGTCGATTTCATTGAAATCTGTCCATAAACAACAGAGCTATAAGAAGTCCAAAAGCACCCCCATTTCGATATTTTTGCCCCCTGTATCCAGTCCTTTCAAAATTTTGAAAGTTTGTTTGTTTTTAAATGTAGTTCACATCATGGCAAATCGATTGCCGTTTATTACCATAAAATCGGATGTGTAGTTCTCGAGATCTCAGGGGGGGCCGAATCCGCCCCCCTTCCCCCTGCCGGGAATCGGCTATACCGTCTAGCCCTCCGGGAATAGGGTTAATGAACATAGTCCTCCCCTGATCACGATAGTCCTGAGTTTCAATCGTTTCAGCCAAGCCCGTGCATCCCCGTGGGACAAGTATGCAAACTCCTGTAGAGACGTTGTCGCCATGTGAGAAGAGAATATCACTACTCTATTCCTTCCTCCAGCACTGCTAATAGTGTGGAGTCGAGTGCGTTTCCTGGAGTATTGCGATGTGTGAGGAATATCTGGTGTGAATGTGTCTGAATACTGATCTTCGTTTCTTCCTATCTTTCAAGCCTCCAACATTTCAAACTATAACGCTGAGCTCAGCCATTCACGTACTTGTTCGTAAAATCCAAATGAATTCACTTTGAATTCGGAACATTCCTGTTAATGAATGAGCAGCGGTGGGGACCAGTGCTGGTATTTGGCGTGCATGGACGAGTGTTTGTGTGCGAACGGTTCAAAGCTAGCAGGCGCAGTTCCCTTCAAAAAGGGGCATCGTAACAGACTGAGTTAGGCTGCCTCAAGGACCTCATACCAGCGACATAAAAAAAAACGCACGCACACACATGACGCTGTTGAAGCCAGGAGCGCACGGCGATCTGTGTCCGAAGCACCGGCATGTTAACTTGTCGGCGTCTGTTCACGAATGCTTCTCTTACTAAGTTCTCAACCAGTGAGAACCGTCACATGAGAGAGGAATACTGGCAAAACGGAACCGATCAATAAGGACTCTTGAGACGACTGAAAATGTAGTACATAAAAACTGTCCTTCACATCCAGCGACAGCGACGGATTTTATGTGCTCAGTCTTTGTCAGCAAAACTTACTTGAGTAACCATACGGGGGTCCGGAATGACCCGAAGCCGTCAAGCGAGCCGCCCACGGGCGCGGCGCCTCCAAATGCGAAGGGCGCCGGGCGCGGGCGAGCTCGGGGACAGCGCCAACGGCCGCGGGCTAACGACCGCCGGACACTGAAACACCGCCGACCGCCGCCGGGACGCCGCCAGCCACCGGAGCACCCCAATCAATTACAGAAATCAACACCCCTGGTTCTCTAGATCTCCGGGATGGCGGTGGGGGCCGGATAAGCTCCGATACGGGCATTCGTATTGGCGTATTGGGTATGGGAGTAGAGTTAGATGGAATGTTCCACCATAACCCGTGGTTTGAACTGAGAAAGCTAGGCTGTAGTCTGTTAAATTGGTCTATTGTCTTGGTCTGTTATCTTAGAAGCCTATCTGTAATGAACTTTATGTCTCCCATCCCTACACTTGGAGAGGTTCAAAGTGATTTACCTACGGTTTTTCCATGGGTTATATTCGGCGTGTCTTATTTGCGGTTGTTGCCTAGGTCGTTCATTGGCCTGCGCAGGTGGGTACTGCGTGTCATCGTCGAATATAGATATATTACAGTTTCCATTCCATTATATTTTCCGAAGATTGCATACATTTTGAGAGGAATAATTGCTGGAATCGTTATCGGATATATATTGCTTTTAGCCCGCGGAAATTTATTTATGAAAGCCAAGGTGAACAACCAAGGTGAAACATTCGCTGTAAATGAACGCGTATTGCGCGGTAACGCGCGTTCAGGATACGATGTCACGAGTAAGCGAAATGCAGGCAGCAGGAACGTCATGTGAGCACATCGCACAAGGCAGCAGCCATCTGAGCAACGATTATGTTAGTCTGCCACAAATGGACAGCTAAACGGTGTGCAAGAAGGTATAACGTTCTTTCGTTCACGGTAACGTACACTGTGCTGTTTAGATCCCTAACCGTTTCCCGTCGGCATTCACCGTTAACTTAGCTAAAACGGCGCTGCTTATAGATAATGTTTCACTTTGCTTGGTTTTCCAAGAATACACTTCCATGATCTTCAAAATATCGCATAGAACGCTATTTTTCTGCCAAATGTCCAACGGCTCCAGAAACTGTAATTTGTTAACACATCTTGGATTTCCGCAATACGGACCTACGTAGGCCAATGAACGTAAGGAACGCAGGCGTTCATAGGCCTGCACCAGCTGAAAGACGTTAAGAAACAGCCTTGAAGAGAGCATGGCCGAAAAGGCTCGGGGAGACCCGTGAAAGAGTTTTAAATCTCAAGTGTAGAGTTTTTAGATGCAAGGGGTGTTGCGGGTTGACTGCTGAGACTGCAGGCAGCACTTGGCTGTATCAGCTCAAAACACGTATTAAGGTAGAACATTCTTTTGAAAGGAAATGCTCGTCGTTCCAACAGTGCTACCTATCCTGAAATGCGAAACATGTTCTAACACGCAGGAAGTGAATGTTGGCCGTTTCCGTTAGGTATGCTCGAATTCTACTAGAGGATCGTAACACTTCAGGCATGAAGCATGGCCAGAGATGCTCATGGACTTGACGTACGAACGAATGCGCATGCCTGGCATGAATGGAGGCGACTCACACTTGAGCTTCAGCTTCAGCTTTCATATCTTGTTGCAGCAGCTGGACTGTTGAGTGTTGGTCACTGCCCACACCTGAGCATAAGTTTCTCCTATGAAGACAGATTTCTTTGTAATTTATGACATGTATGTTTTGATAGATAAATAAGTCTGTACTATACGTCGATGTTTAGTTTTTTGTTCATCCCGTTTATCGAAGCTTGTATCAGTTCGACAAGAATAAGGTGAAACATTGTCATCAGTACAACAAGCACCTGCCACCGTGTCGGGATATTTGTTCGAAAGGACACCGCTGATGTGCTTCCTCCTCCGCCTCTGTGTACGGGTTCCCAGCTTCCAGCTGCTAACCGAATACTGGTCGTCCTCAGACGTCTTCGCCCTCTCTTCGCCTGGCTTTGCAGGCCCGCGGCCGGAGGTCGCTGAGGAGGCGGCGTCGCCGCCGCCGCCGCCGCCGCCGCCGCCGCCGTCGCCCTCGGCCGTGCCAGACGTGGTGCGCACCTACTTCCCGGAGACGTGGCTGTTTGACCTGCACTCGGTCAGGTCAGTAGAGCGGGCTTCTTCCGCAGACAGCAACGGGCGATGGGGCGGGGAGGAGGTGAACGCTGTCAGCCTGAGGTGCACAAATCTGCCAGCTTGCCTACCATCGTAGGTAAAAGATATTGGTTAGAATTATAGCGGGCGTGTGATAACTAATCATTTGAAGAAAATACAAACGTGAGGCATGCAGTATAGGAGGCCAATGTATGCTGCTGGACCCATGCACTGGCTCTGGAAGGAGGCGATTTATGTATAATTTCGAGTGGTGGGAGAAAATTTGCCCAAATTAGAAATGTGACGGATTTGGGGTTTTCAATTTTTGTAGGTGCAGTCTGACGTTTTGTCCACCTCTACTCTCAGCCCAGCTCCCCCGCCTGCGGGGAGGGCGGGTCGTACTCTGGCGCTTTCGCGTGAAGCCATCGAAATTCGGCGCGCATCTATTCGTTGTGTTGTTTCCGGGGTGCTGAGTGACGCAGGCAGCGGGTGGACGATTGTGTGAGAGCCCAGCCGTCCTGGGACTCCGTTTGCTCTTCTGTAGGGCTGACAAACAGCACTGCTCTGTGTTTGTTATTCGAGCGGCGTTTCACTATGCGTCATGAATCGCAGTAGTTGGCTGGCGTGCGGAATGCGCATTGCTCTGAAACGCTGCAGATATGCCGCTGCCGTAACGCCTTTGCCAAAAGTCTTCACCGGCATATCGTTTCACTGATGCCTGCCGGTATGACCGGCACCCTGACGACGCGTGCCTGTCGCAGCGAGGACGGCACAGTCACGCTGCAGGAGAAGGTGCCGGACACCATAACAGAGTGGGTGGCGGGTGCTGTGTGCACCTCCGAGACGGCCGGCCTTGGCATCGCTCCTCCGGCCTCCCTAATCAGCTTCCAGCCATTCTTCGTCAGCTACACTCTACCCTACTCGGTGAAGCGAGGAGAAACGCTCGTGCTCAAGGTCTCCGTTCTAAATTACAACCAAGATGCCCTGCCGGTGAGAGCTTCAGGAATTATTAAATTAAGTACGCAAGCAATGCAGTCATTTCTAGGCAAGCGCTTGCCGTCGGGAACCATCTTTATTAAAATGTGTAAGATGACCAAGGCGTTCTCCTTCGTTGGGCAAAGCTTGAAGAGAAGCATCTGCTATGTAACGGCATCCTTCGCCGCCAAAGTACCATAATGCCACGGCTGCTGAGCGTGATAGCTCATCATCATGGTCGCTGTAGCAACGACCAAGCGCCGACATGTGCGCCACTGTACCATGGCAATGCCCGCAGATCAAGCTAACTCTGGTGGAGTCGGACGAGTTTGAGACGCTGACCGCTCCGGTGGTGACGTCCTGTGTGTCGGCGGGCGTCGCCGAGGTGGTGCCGTACCGACTTAGGCCAGGAGCGCTCGGAGATGTCAACATCACCGTCGTGGCTGAAGTCTATCCAGAGTTCCCCTCGGTGTGCGGGCCGGAGATTGTACTCAGCTTCAGGTTGGTGGCTCGCCCGGGTTGCTAGTAGTATAACATGAACAACTGCGCCACGTACTTTATTAAAAATTCGTCGCCCGTAGCTTTTTGGCTGACTGGCAAGAGAAAAGGCGCAGCCAGATTCGTACACCAATCGGGAAAGTTGTAGAGGATGGAGCCTAGTGTAAAGTTACTGTCATTACATTTTGTCCAGGGATGCCATCACCAGACCGATTCTGGTAGAACCGGAGGGCTTCGAGCGGGAAATAACCTACTCCAGCTTCATGTGCGTGACACGTGAGTACAGTGCCTCTCTGTAATGACGTGCTTTTCCCAAAACGTCCACTGGAAGCGGTAGGTCATCCTGAATCGTTGCCGTTCCCCATGGTGGTGAAATATGTTCTTGCTTGGCACGATTTCGTCCCATATTAGTGCGACATTCATTGCATCTGAAATGTTTCGGAAATATTCATAGTAAAGCTCTCAACGGTAATGCTTTCAAAACCATCTGTGACGGTCTTCCGCATTACACAGAGCACAGTGGCAGTGGAGCGTTTAACCTATTCGTCTCTCGTCTGCTCTTCCCACTCTGTACATCTCCTAACGTTTCTCTGCCCAGGAGACCACCTTGCCCGGGAGTCTGCTGTATCCGCTGTGTCCGCTCCATCCATCATCTCCGGGAGCCTCCGTCCGGCTCTTTCGCGCCGTCCGCTGACGGCAGACGGCGCCGCTGCCGCACGTGTCCTTCCCCTGACCCCGTGCGTCGGCCGTGTCCTCAGCGGAGCGCAGCGGAGCGCAGCGAGCTGTCCGGTGGACCGGCCGACCTAGACGTCAGCTGGTCGTTGGCGCTGCCGACCGATCTGGTGCCGGGGTCGGAGCGGGCTCGGGTCTCGGTCGCCGGCGACCTTCTGGGGCCGAGCATCGACGTAAGGCGCGCGACAGGGGCTCCGCGGACATGTTTGATTCCTCCGGTTACAGTGCCTGTGCGACGAGAAATCGGTTTCATTGGAACCGTTGTCCTTCATCTTCTCTCTAGTGCTGAGAACTGAGATTACTGCTGTTCGTCGGCAGTCAGCATATTCATGTGCTGCTTCTGCGCCTATTACGTTTTGCCCACGTCTTTTAACTGTCACTATGTAAGAAATGCAACATTCATAATGCAAGGATTTCTCTCCTCATAAAATGTCGTTTCTTCAGCGGAAGTGTACGCAGTCTTATTCCTGATGTATAGTGTGTAGAGTATGCAGTCCGCGGTGTTTTTTCCAGTTCGAAGCCGCACCAGCCACCGTTGCTTTTTCACGTCGTCTAATGCACTGCTGATATTGCCCTGGCCAGAACCTAGACTCGATGGTACGTAAGCCGACTGGTTGCGGCGAACAGAACATGGTGCTCTTTGCCCCCAACATTGACGTCATGAAGTACCTGACTGCTGTCGGAGAGCTCACGGAACAGCTGAAACAAAAGCTGGTCAACTTCATGAAAATAGGTGACTAACAACACATTTGGACGGATTTCCTCAGACATCTCAGTGTGTCCTCCAGGCGTTAGAGGGAGACAGATAGGTGAATTGCGTGTGCATTTCTAAATGCGTCTCCCCATCTTGTACCTGTAACGCGTCTGAAGCCCGTGGATGTTTAACAAAAGAGCTGCAACATGTCTCCTGGGGATGGACGTGATTTCCTGTCGTCATGTTGGTGCTTCGGTGTCTCCAGTATTCATTGGATAACACTTTATTACTTTGACTGGAACCATAAGGGGCGGATACCCCCAACGATGTGGAGCTTCGAAAATAATGCGTGGACGAGTAGCCGAAATCCATTTAGTTCCGCTACATTTGTTCTGCCATCATCTTTGAACATACCTTGTGTTTGAAGTTTGAAAATTTTCAAAATATCTTTGAGTATTTCATGCCAAACTTGAATGGCTCATTAGCTCCAGCACAGTCCGTGGCGCGTGCCATAAGAAAGGGGCTCTCTGTGACCCCATTACGCCTCAGGCTACCAACGTGAATTGAACTACCGGCACGACGACAAGTCCTATTCAGCCTTCGGCAATTCGGACGACTCCGGCTCCATGTGGCTGACCGGTTTCGTCGTCAAGTCGTTCGCCAACGCCCGGAAGTACATCTTCATCGACGAATCTGACCTGAGCAGTAGCGTGCGCTGGATCGAGTCCAGACAGACGGAGAACGGCTGCTTCCCGTCCGTGGGCAAAGTGCTGCACAAAGAGATGAAGGTTTGTCGGGTTTAGTTTGCCAGCGTATTGGTAAAGAGGCCAATCCTGTTAGATGTGAGGGCAATCGGGATAAGGCAATGTGGGCTTGTGGAGCCGAGATGTGATGAAGTGATCAGAATGATTTCGCCCTGTGTGTAGGTCAGTGAGTTGGACAAATACAGCCTAAACAAATACTAAGGAGCGTGTATGGCGCCAATACTGATCCCTCATTTTCAAACATTGTCACCACGTACAACACCACAAGTTTCATGTGTTTGGTTACTCGTCCGGAAACCACAGTCGACTGACGGCTATGTTAACAGTTCCGACGCCAGTTGCTTTTGACTGATTGCCGCTATTTTTTCAGGGCGGCGTGGCTTCCGGGGGAGAACAGGCCCTGACAGCGTACATCACCATCGCCCTGATACAGTCCGGCGTCGACCTGCAGAGTAACACCATCACAGACGCCTTCTCCTGTCTGCAAGATGAGGTCAGAGGGACGTGTTTGTGGCCAGACGAGCCCTGAAGCCGGTGGTGACTTGGTTAGAATGTTCACAGGCTGCATCATCAACAAAACTCATTTCAAGCTTTGTTGGTAACGCCGCGCCATACCGTACCGTGCTGAAAACGAGTCCTTGCTAGGATGCAGGCTGTAGCATGTTAAGCATCTTGCCCGAGGTAAAGTCGAGATCATGCTGTTGTTTCTTTTACGAATTCAGATATATAATGCCAGTTATCGTTCCATGCAGCGTCTGCTCAGTTTCAAGCCCTTTTTTATACAGAAATTCTGCCGCTTGTGCAACTCTGGGTCAGTGCCACGGACGGTGGATAACAGTGACCTGATACGGATGTGTGGAAATTATCTATGTATTACGTCCGCGCCTTACCGCAAGGCTGCTATATATTGCACAACGCTAAAAAAAAAACGGACCGCTATAGCACCAACTGGAGCGTGACGAACAGGGGCCGATGAAATGGGGTAAAATGGGTCTCGGCCTCGCATGAAGAAGGTTTTGATAACCTGTGTCAGTGTTTAGAAAGCATGCGTAAGTTTTAGCATTTTGCGCTATATTTATGAAACAGAAGTGCCCTTCTATATCCAGTGATGTTGTCCCCGAAGGCGATTTGGCGCCTCCCGAAGATAATTAACTGAATGTCTTCTTTGTACGAAATCCTAACAGGACGTTTCGCCTCATCAGGTGCACGAAGCGTGTACCCAGGCCATCTTTCCTTAACAGTGCACAATGTGTGGCGTGTACATTTCCCAGAACACGTTTGCGTATCGTGCACACGTTGAACACCGCACGTGTTTGACCTCCGATGATGTTGGATGTACCACCCTCAGAACGCTTCTCCTGACCTGTACAGCGCGCTGTACGAAGCCTCGTCCCCAGAGCGTGTCATCGGACCTGTACACGCTGACCCTGAGGACGTATGCGCACGCTGTGGCCGGCCATTGGGACCAGGCCCGGACCGGGCTGGCTCAACTGAAGGAACGAGCCACGAGGGAGGGCGGCCTGCTGTACTGGAGCAACTCAGGTTAGGAGCTCAACAACAGTTGAGTAATGACTGAACCAACATGGACAGTGGCTTGGTGTACAAGGGAGCGGGGCTTCCCAAGGAGACCTTACCCTCCACCCTGCTAACGTTTCAGTTGTGTCAGGTGACAAGTCTATTTCAGCGTCAGCAACTGTTCTTTGATAGATGTTTGAACCTCTAGGTCCATACTCAAACATCCTCGCTGGCCACCGATGCACGAATATGCCTATGGCAACAAAAAGGCACAAGGCCGGTCGTCTTTGCCTTCGTCTCGTGGTCCGTCAGGTCCCTGTGTCGGACTCGCCATGCGATATGGACATCATTGGCCTCTGACTCCAGGCTCGGACAAGAATAAGGGCCTGAGTGTGGAGATGGGCGCCTACAACATCCTGACCATGAAGCTGCTGGAGGATGCCGGCGACGGTAACAAGCATTTCAGCGACGCGCTGGGCGCGGTGCGCTGGATCACCCAGCAACGGAACAACCACGGTGGATTCGTGTCTACCCAGGTGGGCTCTGTCCGGAGAGTTACTGGGGACGAAGGGGCCGCCTCCGCCATTATCTCGGGGGGGGGGGGATCCGTGCCATTTAGTTCTCCGGAAGTGAGGGGTTATCCCGGTCGTTTGCGACGGCACAGAAACTGACTCTTCCTGCTCTTTCTGCCTACGGGGTACAACAAACTTCCTTCGTCCTATCATACTTCAGCGCCCCATCTGAGTACATCGAATGATGGTGGGAAGCGGTGCAAGACACGCTACAGTTCTCATTTGCGCTGACAAGTGCATAACAGGCTACTTAGTACAACATGGAAGCAATGTCTCAATGTCTGTTTTATGTGGCCGATAGGGAAATTCCATTCGAGTTTCACTTTTTTGTGGACTTTGAAGGCAGGCGAGGCTGACTTGATTTTGTTAACAAGGATGTGTTAAATCGACAGTAATACCGCTTGGGTAGGGAGGACGTACTTGAGGCCTTTTTGAAATGTAAACATGCATGGAAAAACGTACATGAACATCAATGTTCTGTTCTCCCTCACGGCCAAATGACCCGCTACCTCAATAAGCAATTGTCGGGGTGTAACTGCTCGTGATTTTGTTGCGTCCAAGTGAGCCCAGACCAGTGGCGTCCATGAAGAGAGTTCGTCTGAAAGCGGCAGAGCAGGCCGACGTGGTGGACGCTGCCACCAGTCAGGCGGAGTGAAGGCGGAATTCTGACGTTCCAACGGCCGTCCCGTGTAGGACACAGTGCTGGCCCTGGAGGCCCTGGCCGTCTTCTCCGCCGGCCTGCCCCGCTCGACCGACGCAGACCTGCGCGTGCACCTCTCCGATGGCCACCAGCTGGACGACACGGTCCGAGTGACGGCCGCCAATCGGCTGCTGGTGCAGAGGCGTGACGTCAGCCGACTGCCTGGAGAGGTTCGCGTCCGGGCGGAGGGCACCGGCTGCGCCCTTGTTCAGGTCAGTCGCCGGCCGGGCGGCGGTCAGGGGAGGCCGGACTGAGCTGTCCTGTCACGGTACTGAGTTGACGTATCGCCATGGGTGATATCAAACGTGCCGTGAGATCGTAGTCTGCAAGGCCGGCTTACTGTTTTCGATTATTTTGCGTATGTATACGTCTAAGAGACTTAAACCATGGATAGCGTCGGATCATAGTCAAATGAAATGGGACAGCAACAAAATCAGAACCGTCTTTCTGTCATCTGAATGTCCGTTTGACATCACCATTTAGCTTACCCACTCTGGCGTCCTGGATCCACCATTTGTGTTCTCAGTGGTGTAGATATCAGTTACATCATTATTAAAATCCGCTTGGTCGATGAGTAAGGCTGGAAGGAAAACGTGTCATGGTGTGTCATTTGACAAATTAGTGCCGGCCGGCCGGACGACCGGGCGCGCCGACCGCCATAGGGAATTTTGTACGTGTGAGCCACATTTCAGCGAATTATCGGAAAATCATGGGTCGTATCAAACATCTTCTCCCGAACCTAAGAGAAGAAACGATTTGGAAGCCGCTGGTGCCGTTTTTGTGTTTCTATCTGTGTAACTGGGTCCGCGATTTTCAGTTATGTTCGAGGTGTTCGTCACATTTTGAGATGTAATCCCCCCTGAACCTTCTCTTCGCAGGGATCGGGTCTCACATTTTCTTCGGTTTATACAGAAATGTTGGGGTTGTCAGAAATATTCTCTAACACGACGTAACTGGTGCTTCATAGAACATTGTTACAAAGCTCTATAACATTCCGTTGGGGATTGTCCCCGCATTTTTTACCTGAATGTGTGCAGTTCTGCTCGCGCCACCTAACGCACCACTTGGCGTGGTTTTATTTTAGCGTCCGGCTAAGCATTTCCCAAATGTTGTTTTACACACCGCGTATACTTTAAATATGGAGGCGACGTGCATTCTGTTTCGTTCGTCATTTGCGCTGCAAGTATAGCTGGTTTTTATTTTAGCGACAACACTGATCCATGGGTCCGCTCAGGAGTATATCAATGTTGCATTGCAATGAAGATGCGGGGAAGATTGCCTGATACACGCTGCAATTCTACATCCCACATGCATGCACCTTCACACAGTTATGTTCTGGTCACTGCGGCGAATGTGCGAAAACTCAAGAGCTGTGACCGTCCAGTATTCAGCGCTTACGTCGAACGACATTTTTACCGTGTGAAGAACCTCGTTTCAGTTTCAGTTTATTTGCAGATCATTCCACCGCGAGGACCACTGTTTGATCCTAGTCATTACAGTACAACACACGCGCAGTAGTCATGCAGGTAAAACATACTCGTGTTTCCGGTTTGCCAAGTACTTCTCTGATCATTTAGTTGATACCTATGGACCAAACTTCAAAACAAGCACACAGGCAGCGTACGGCGGCACTTGGTCTAGAAGATGGTCTAGAAGATGATATAATTTCTAGTTTCGGCCATAAAAGATGTCAGTACTCCAACATGGACATGACGATGAAAGGAAAATACCGTAAAAATTGGAGTTTTGCACCTAGCTCATTTGTTTGTAAGGAAAAGGAAAAGGACTGAATTAACCCGTCCCCGACTGGGCGGGGAGACAGTTTTTGCCCCCCCCCCCTGAGGTTTTTCTGGGATTGCGAGAGAACGAACAAACACAGAGCCACGAAACTTTATGTGCCTTTTGCTTTATCATTTTTACACCTTGTGTCACAGTTTTAACCTCAGGACAGGTCAGGTGCATGACCTAAGTCAGGTCAAACGGACCTATGTCCACAAAAAGTCTAGCGCCATGTAGCTTTTTCGGAAAACAAGATATCACAATAATCCTTTGAGGGATTAATCATCTTGATAGATGCAACAAATCTGCTATCTCAGATGTTTTGGAATCTTCCAGGACATTGATCTAAGGTCAAGCCCATTTTTCAGACATGTCGTTTTTTCGGAAATTGGCGGAATATTTCATAACATTTTTAGTGTGGAGTGCAGCAGACATCTCGTTACCGTCATTGGGCAAAGTATCAATGACGTCCAGACATTGAACTGAGGTCAGGTCACGAATAACTGTTGTGAGCCAAAATGAACCACCGTCAAAATCAGCGATGAATTACTCAGAATGGGTGGAAAATGGCAGAACTGGCTTGCACAGGCAGAAGTAATACCAAGAACCTCAAAACGTTGAAAAAATCGGATATTTTGGAAATAAACAGGTTCTCGCGAATAAAGCTCCGACTATTGTGTAAATTGGCAACTAGTGAGTTTTTCCAAAATTTATGATGAAAATGAATTTATGTGTGGAGTGAAGCAGACATCTAGTTACCGTCATTGGGCAAAGTATCAATTGCCTCCAGCCATTGACCTGAGGTCAGGTCACGAATAACTGTAGTGGGCCAAAATGTATCACCGTCAAAATCGACGATGAATTACTCAGAATGGGTAGAAAATGGCAGAACTAGCTTGCACAGACGTAAGTAATACCAGGAACCTCAAAAAGTTTGGAAAAGTAGCATATTTTGCAAATAAACAGGCTCTCGCGAATAAAGCTCCTCCAATTGTGTAGATTGGTAACCAATCAATTTTTCCAAAATTTAAGCGTGAGAAACCATCACAAGAACCATAAAGATCAATAAAATTAACATAGATCGTCTTTTTCCGCGACAGTAAAGGAACGCTAAAATTAGTTCACGTCAATTTGGTACGGCATACGGCACCGGCGCACACTGACAGCTGACAGGAGAATTACCGTGTCTTTAACTCAACGTTTCGGCGTATATATTGAACAAATCTGAGGAAATTACACGTGTATCGACATCCGCAAACCCTTACTTGTGCGCTGGTGCCTTTACCTATGCCTTATTAGCACAGCCCTTGAGATTCAGGCCATTTCTCGGTCTCATGCAATCGGCTATGAGAAAACATATATAGGGCGTAAATTGCTTACATATTATCTAAAACTAAAAATGAGACCAGTTTCGAGCTCTACTCGTCACAGGCTTTCCAACGGTAGCTTATTTTTATCATGCGACCAACCGTTCGTGAATTAGAGGGGGGCAGTCAACTACCCCCCCCCCTCAGTCGCCGATCTTCGAAACGGGCCGACGGTCGTGCGCGGGTTAAAAATGAACAATGCGTGGATTAAAAATCCGCAATTTGGCGATTAGATATAGACATTTCTTTTGCTGCAAAGTTGCCGGACCCGGTATGTAATCAGTGCCGTCTATGGGTCAGTAGGAGTCCGTATCGCTAATTCGCTTCATGACACAGCATGTAACCATTTCTAAACCTCTAAATAACCACTTCTAACCGATTCTAAGCAGTTACCACCTGTATTAGAATCCCGGAATCCGTTACTGCCCTTAGAATGATTTCTGGTATCTTCTGATGTTATCCATGGGGATAGTCACGCGGCTATCATGGCCGGTGAAGGTGCTTCGATCGCGTGAAGGCGGCGCTGACGTCTTTGCTGCTTTCGTGTGTACGAGGAGCAGTTTCAAACGATAAACTTTCGTTTTAGGCACAGTTGGTAGTAATCGGTAATTTCACATATTGGAACAGGGGGATGATGGGCTCAGTTTCCGCATTCCAAAGGATTCTGCCCTATTATTCACTGACTACTGGACCTTAAGTACGCATCGACCACGTGGTAGTATGCCCCACCTCCTAAAAAAGAGCAGGTAAACAAGAATTACAAGATTATGATTGATATCATCGACGGTTTTTCAGGCCATGCTGAATTACAACGTGTTCGGGGCAAGTCCCAGCGACGCTCTGACCATCGAGGTTACCAGCAAACCGAAACGGTACCAGCAGCACTGTCTGAAGCACACCGTAGGTAAGGCCGCTTGCAGCCTTTCCACCATTTCTCTTACTTTCGTCTCGATTAATGAACCAATGCGTTCGTACTTTGATTTTGCCGAAGTGCCCTTTTTACGAACTGTCATGGTACAAAAAATGCCTAATTCAGGTTGTGCGAGAAATGACCAAAGATGCCTCTCAATGAACTCTCATGGTGGCAAAATATCGGCCCGGTCAAAGTTAGAAAATGCATACACGGCACATAATAAGAAAATTAGAAAAATTCCCCTTATTCTAATGCCCGCAGCCTTACCCGTTCACAAAAGGTAGATGAAATACAGGGATGGGAAACATTTTGTCTCTTTTCCACATGCAGCAGGGAAAACCAGTACGAAAATGACCAAAAAGGTCACAAGGAACGAAGTTTAATAAGATTCATCAACATAATCTTGCATGACATAACACTCAAGCACTTCTGCCTGTTGCAGCCGTAGATTTCCGACAATATTAAATTTCATGTTCAGCGTTGATATTCGTTAAACAACAAGGTAGTTAAAGTATGTATATTTGTTTGCTGACTGACCTGTATTGATCTCAAACGACCTAGCCATTTGTCTTAGCAGCATGACACAGAAAGTTCGTGATCCGCTACCATGTCCCTGTCCTGAAAATTTGGACACTGTGTCAGGGGCCATAGGGCAGGTTTCGCTCCCCCACTGCTTTGCTGCATGCTGGCCACAAGGGCTGCAGACAGAATACGAATTCTGCTGAACAGTTTTTTAGTTGCAGAAAAGACATGTTTTACGGTTCCACGGTGGCAAGTTGCCATGAGCCGGTATAACGAGCATCAATCATTCATTCGTCCTTCGCTGATTTGCAGAAATCTGTGTGAGCTACCTGAAGGAGGACGGCGAGACGAATATGGCCGTGGTAGAGCTGGAAATGGTCAGCGGATTCATTCCGAACAAAGGAAGCCTGAAGGACTTGAAGGACGATGTTGATTTGGGTAAGTTTTACTACTGATTGGAAGATTGAACAATCTAAACAAAGTTTCCTGGTATGCGCAGAGTGATGTACATTGGTTTTCACCAGCAGAACGTGTATAAAGTCAGATGCTATTGGGCCGTTTTTTCCATGTACTGAAATATTGTCGTGAGGCATTTATTCTTCCTATTTTTTAGATTTACTTTGTGACAGCTTCTTCTTTTATAAGGGTCATGGGCAATGGGATGTAAGAAAGGTATGCTTTAAAAGCCCTGCCAGGAGATTTTTGTAAACCGTTCTGTGTTAGTCGGCAGTGTTATCCTGTCTTTCAGATCTGAAGCGCTGGGAGGTGAACAATAACAAGGTAGTATTCTATTTCGACTCACTGGACCAAAGGAAGCGCTGTTTCGAGGTCGTGGTACAAAGGGAACAGGAGGTCGAAGACGCGAAACAGACAGTGGCCAAGGTCTACGACTATTACCAAGACGAGGTTTCCTTAAGCACGGTACGGACACCTGAAAAAGGCTAAATTAGCCCATAGCCTTTTTACGGAATACCATCGTGCGTAAAAAGTCTCGTGTTGCCAGGGATAAATGAATCCAAACAGCAGACTCTGGCATTTGGCCTCTTTGACCCCATGGAATGGCTTGCGCTAGAATTAAGTCGCACTGATGACACATTTAAAAGGAGGTTAGTTTTGTCCGCCAGGTCTGTCATCTCCCGCAGAATTCCTGAGACGAGGCCCTGGGTTCTCCAGCTTAGCACGCACTAAACAAACCAAGACTCTGACGTGATGAAAACTCTTAATCCCAGTTGCAACAACAATTGCTCAGTCTTCAAGCATATTAGTCCTGAAACGTCTACAGGACCCATTGCTTTGTTGCGCTTGTGCCGTCGGTTGTGGCTGGGCATGCTGACCACTATGCCGTCGGGCTGTTCCAGTCGTACGCCCTGGACGTGGAGTGCGAGACGGTGCCGATCTTTCACTTGGAGCCGGAGCCTGTGCCTCTCCCGGCGGCGGACGGTGGCCTGCAGCCAGGTAACGACGCCTGAGCCGACCCGCCGTGACTCCATTCCGCGGGTCAGAGGTCAAGGTCGACGACGGGCGGCAAACGGTTGGAGACTGGCAGCTGGCGCGTCGCATTCACGTTCTCGTAGTTGTCAGACTATCGGGGTTGAGGTGCATAAAGGCAAACAACAGTTGTGGTAAGCTTCCCATTGCTCGTAGTTGGAGTGCATAAACGTTGCATGTTCTAACCGCTGTCTGTTTCTTTTCGTCACCTGTTTGTAAATGGTAGTAACTGTCTTTGTCGTCATGCTGATTTCATGTTCGCGTAGTTCGCGCCGGCATCTCTTCTTCATGCTATTCCTTTGTATTTGTAACTGCCAGCTGGGGTAAAGAGTAATAAATCGCTACGCTTCAAGACAGGTGCAAAGTACTTCACGAAGACGGACGCAGTGGTTTAACCTTATTCCGGGCAGGGGGGGCTGAAACCGTCCCCCTCGGGTTTTTTGCTGGCCAATTCCGTAGTGTTTGATTTAGCTTTACGAAGCTTGGTGGCTTTTCTAAGCTATTCTTTCTACGTATTGTGACAAAATTCTGAAATTCTATTTTGTTCAGGGGCGGAGCCAGACAACGTTTTTGGAAGGCACCTCAGGCCATTTTGGGTCCTGTTGAGGGTAAAAGGAAAATGAATGGCAAGAATAGCGTTTTTCAGATAGAACTTAAAGCGTTATATGAGTGTATAGATAAATAGTTGGGCGACGTGCCAATACAATTTTGTTTACCTGAGGTCACTTTGCAATGTCATGTCAGGGTCAAATTCAAAATTTGGTTTCATAGTAACAATTTCGGCGCGGTCTTTTCAGATACCAAACCCAGGATACTTATCACGTAGAATGGTGCCCTTTGCCTGTGTATCAAGTTTCAGCTTGATGTCAGGTCGTGTCACGGAGCTATGACCTAAAATGTCAGTGCGCGTACCCTATATCAGAACAGCCGCAAAATGGAATTTTTGAAAAAAAGTGAATTGAAATGATTGAAAACGTCTACGGATAATATTAAATCCACACGAGACCATACCAAATGATTTGTAGGTCACTGGAGGTCATTTAAGGTCAAAGGCCACAAGGTAATCTGAAGAGCATGTGACCATGACAGTTCCCCCTTTTTCATGTCCCTGGCACCACCTGTGCTAACATTATACAAACATTGTAATGAGATTTGTACTTCTTTAGCATGACATGACGAGCAGAAGTAAAAAAGCGTTTTTGCCTTTTTGTTCATTCATTTGTTGAAAAACCAATTCTCCCATTTTTGAAGCCCAGTGAACGCTTATGAATTTTCTCAAAATTTCAAATGTGTGTACCACTGGTAAATGACCCATTCATGATCTCTTGATTCATGCCGATTTCATCGAAATCGGTTCATAAACAACGGAATTATGAGAAGTCCAAAAATATCCCCAATTTTGATGGTTTTTTCACTCTGTATCCACCGTTTTCAAAATTTTGAGAATTTCTTTTTATGAAAATGTCGATCGTGCCATGACGTTTTAAAAAACGTCATGGCAAATCGATTACCGTTTGTTGCGATGAAATCGGATATGTAGTTCTCAAGATCTTAGGGGGGCTGCCGGATCCGCCCCCCCCCCCTGCCGGGAACCGGCCATACCGTCTAGCCCTCGGGGAATACGGATAAGAAAGGTAGAATTCGTTTCAAGTCTTCGTGTCTCGGATGGAAAACAGCGTACATAGCCGAAGTTAAAACTGGGCCAGTCACCCATACCGTTGATCCTGGAAATAAATGATCAGCGTAGTTCTCGCCGCCATGGCCTTATGTAGCGAGAGACAGACAAGAGTCCGATGTGTGGCAGACACTTTGGTTGAGTCCCATAACAGGCACCTGTATTTGGCTGGTTACCGAAATGACTAGCTGGCCATGGGGCGGCCATGTCGTGGAGTTGCACGGCACGACGAACATTTTCCGGCGTCATTTGGTTCGGCGCCTGGGGCAAAATTACTCCATATTTGGGGACTCTTGGTTGCGGATCAGTGTCCGGCTGCTCGCTCAGCTTAGCGTGGTCCGTAATCCCATGGCCTCCGATCATGGTCATCTGAAACCAATGCGACCCACTTCAGCACATTCGGAACAAATGAAAAAATGCCAACATTTTGTCACCGATCACACCCGGATGACTGTACACGCGGCGGGAAAGCCGTCTAATTTCCACTGCCGGCACGGCCACGAACGACCTGAAACTGTGCGCAGAGCTCACAGTGGCCCCACCCGAAGCTGGAAGCCTGCTGTTACCGTTTCAGCCATCGCATATCAGCATGCTGAATTCGAGCTTTGTCCGAGCTTGTCGATTCCCGTGCGTTCGCGTGCGCTCTGCATCCGCCAGGCTACGCTGTCTGTTCGGTCCGTCTGCCCGCTTCCCGTACACCGGATGGCCCCTCGGACGGCTGGTCAGCCGCCGTCCGAGCGTCTAGTGCCTGTTCTCCGACGAGAGCTGCCTCTCGTGACGAGACTTGTCCGCCGACGCGCGGGAGTGAGCAGTCTCCGCGGGCTGCGCACTGACCGACCATGCCACGAACACCGCTTCATCACGCAACGCTGTACGTGCGCCTCGCGCTGCCCTGAGACGCCGGCGTCCGACGCCTGCTGAGCGAGCGAGCTTTTTCACGAGCGACGCATGAGGCGCAGATTTCTGCTCGAGCTTATGGCTGTTCGTGGAAGGTGAGCCGTCCCCATGGCTCCCGTGGGATGAGTTGGACAGCGCTGTGCCCGGTGCCCTGTTGACACAGACGGTGCCGGGATAAGTCAACAATCGGATATGTGCAGGCTGTGATTAACGATAGTCGATCTACAGTTGCCAATGGTTGCACAGCAAGCGAGAAAAACAGAGATGAAGGGTATGATTGCTCAAATTGTGCATGTGAACATAAGAACCGTTTGGCTCTGAGCAAATCCTTCCCTCATCAAGATGCGGGAAACATGTGTATGATCTACTACGTGCGACCGTTCTCTTTGAATAAATCGCCGGTGGGATCCAAATAAGGTCGAAAAACAACAAAGGTTTCTGAGAACTGATGGGAGCCAGTGGTTATGGTAAAGGTCAGTGGTTACCGAATGGCCATGTGAAAATTTGCTACAGAAACTCCACGACATCCTCCATCATGCTGACAAACAACACATCTAGATCCCGCTATGCTTGAGCAGTGCAACGTCACTTGCTTCTGTACATGTCAAAAAGGAGACGACACATTCCTTGACAACGGTGGTTACGTCGGTCGCCACGACAACCGACAGCAGACGAGTGACCATGCACACAGGACAGCAGTCCGCTTACGCCTTTAGAGAGGTTCTACAAAAACACAACCATACAGGACATGGTTGATAGTCTGAAAGTCATCGCAAATGACAACAACGGACGGCGACTCAAAATACCACAAGCCATCCTCATACGTGACTTCAACTCTACCGTCAACAAACAAGTCAACGCTCGGGGCACGGTGCAACATTTTGACGGTGCTCCGCTGGGACGAATAATTTAGCTTCTCGCGGGACAAAAATACAAAGACCTGTATGGTTTATGCATGTGTTTGATCGATGTTTTTCTCTTATCGGGTGTTTGAACTTAATCGCTATATTCTTGCGAATGTAATAATGTAGGACAAAACGATGAAAAGTATTAAATATATGCTAGCTTTCATTTGTCATGCTCTGAATATACGAACCATCTTAACCCGCGCACGACCGTCTGTCCGTTACAATCATGCGCGACTGGGAGGGGGGCTGCTGGCAACCCCCCTCTAACTCGCGAACGGTTAGTCGCACAATGAAAATAAGCATACCGTTGGAAAGCTTGTGACGAGTAGAGCTCGAAACTGGTGCCATTTTTAGTGTTAGATAATATGTAAGCAATTTACGCCCCATATATGTTTTTTCATAGCCGACTTCATGAAACAGAGAAATGGCCTGAATCTCAAGGGCTGTGACTAATAACGCATAAATAAAGGCACCAGCGCACAAGTAAAGGTCCGCAAATGCCGATACACATCTTATTTCTCAGATTTGTTAAATATATACGCCGAAACGTCGAGTTAAAGACACGCCAATTCTCGCGCCAGCTGTCGGCGTGCGCCGCTGCCGTATGCAGTAACAAATTGATGGGAACTAATTTTAGCGTTCCTTTATTTCCGCAAAAAAGCCTATCCATGTAAATTTGATTGATCTTAGTGCTTCTTGTGATGGTTTTCCATGCTTACATTTTGGAGAAATTCTTTAGTTACCAATCTACACAATTGGCGGAGCTTTATTCGCGAGAGCCTGTGTATTCCCAAAATATGCTACTTTTTCGAACTTTTTGAGGTTCCTGGTATTACTTACGTCTGTGCAAGCTAGTTCTGCCATTTTCTTCCCATTCTGAGTAATTCATCGTTGATTTGACGGTGGTACATTTTGGCTCACTACAGTTATTCGTGACCTGACCTCAGGTGAATGGCTGGAGGTAATTGATACTTTGTCCGATGACGGTAACTAGATGTCTGTTTCACTCCACACTAAAAACGTTATAAAATATTCCGTCAATTTCCGGAAAAAAACGACGATATGTCTTAAAAATGGGCTTGACCTTAGGTCAATGGCCCGGAAAATCCCCAAGAATCTGAGATAGGATATTTATTGTATCTATCAGGATCACTAATCCCTGAAAGTATTATTGAAATATCTTGTTTTGCGAAAAAGTTACAGAGCGCTAAACTTTTTTGGACATAGGTCTGTTTGACCTGACCTAGGTCGGGCACCTGACCTGACCTGAGGTCAAAATTTTGACACAAGATGTAAAAATGATGAAGCAAAAGGTACGCAAAGTTTCGTGGCTCTGTGTTTGTTTTTTTTTCTCGCAATCCCAGAAAACCTCAGGCGGGGCTGTCAACAGCCCACCAATCGGGGGAGGGTTGAGCCAGCGCGATCCGGTAACAAACAAAACTGTACGAAATATCGAAAACTCTTCCAAAAAGGTCATCAAAGCCAACCAAGGTGTCGTTTTCAACGAATCATGTTTTAAAAACGGTTTCCAAAATGTTCGAGTATGTGTATTATATTCGAGTCATTATACATACATATATACATATATACATATATATATATATATATATATATATATATATATATATATATATATATATATATATATGTTCGTCTACTTAGGTGGGGCAATTTCTTTCCTGCACCGTTCATTGAAGATCACGGCATAAGGTGCTCGTACCAGCTCCTCGTTTTTCTCCACGTCTCTGTTCAGACTTGGTTTCGAGAGGAAGGTTATAAATTAGGCTCCTGAGGTTCGTCATGCACAAATGCGAATATTGGGTCCAGAAACATTATTCAAAATTACGTTTCCGGGACTCTTTCTCCACCGACAAGAAACTGTGTAGTGTGCGCTGCGATACGGAAAATCATCGTTTTCAAGACGAACAAAAATTCAATGCGCATGCAAAAAGCATAATGTATCTCACATTGGAAGGAATGAACAGTCAGGTATATCACAAGGAAAGTGTCACACATGGTTTCCCGTGTTTGTTGAAGTTCGGGTTACAGTCGCGTATGTACAGGGCCTCGAGAAAGGAAAGCGACGGCGATCATTACAAGACTTGATGACAGTGGTGTTGTCGGTAATGATCTGTCTGGTTTATATATATATATATATATATATATATATATATATATATATGCATTCTTCGTTAGATATCACTGCAGACTGGCAGCTTATAGCTGTTCTGAATGGCCTTTCAATCTCTGTTACAATTACTTTACCATTAGCCTCATCCTCTCTCAATATCTTTATGTTTCATGTTACTTGGTTTGGAAAAGACGGAGTTTAAATACAAAATAATGGTATATTCGACGACGTTTCGTCCTACCTAGGACATTATCAAGGTTAATGTTAATGTGAAATGGTAAAAACCAGAAGAAGAAAATTCAAATATACACGTGCTAAACATTTAAAGATATCACAACAGGCAGTTGCCGCCAAAAAGATTCTCGCCACCATGAAAACAAAAGTAACATATTCACATCACGCAACAAGACGGACATGGCACGCAGACGTCAAGCACACACACACAAGCACACAAACAGCATACGCTTTCACCCTCGCCCATGCAGCACACTCTCACGTAACTTTAAAGTGCACATTGCGTTCAGTTATTTGTTTATGTTTGGTTGAATATTTTCGACATGCACGGTCTCCATTACCGAAAGCCTTCGCTTGTCACGGGCTGCTTTTGATAGGATTTGAGTGTTTTCCACCATCTGCTGCCTCGTCAACGGTTCGCGATGTTGTTGGCGTGAGTGTGTTAATGGGCCGCCGTCCTGCAGGTGCATCGTGATGCGGCTACTGAGGAAGGTGATGGTCTGACCAACATATCCACTGTTTGGAAGGTGCACGCATTCTCCTGCTGCACATTTGTAAAATTAGACAATGTTGGTTTGCGTAACGACACCACGGGCGTGCATATGCACTGTAGATATATTGATGATATCAGGAGTGCAACCAGGATATTCTTAAAGGGGGGGGGGGGCGCAGCTCAGAGTAAACTGAAATCATACGAAAACCGCCTGCCGGGAAGACGATGTGCAATGGCTTTCACAAAAATACGGGCCTAAGGGGGAGGCGGGGGGCGGTCGCCCCGGCCCCTCCTGGCTACGCCTTTGGAGATATCCTTGTAGATGCTGAAAACCAAGCCACACTCATTCAGCTGAAAGCAGAACTTGAAGAGGTTTCCGGTTTGGAGTTCTCAGTAGAAGGAAGCTTTGAACACCGCATCAGTTTCCTTGACGTCAGCATCGATACAAC
This sequence comes from Capitulum mitella, assembly GCA_030062745.1. Classification (NCBI taxonomy): domain Eukaryota; kingdom Metazoa; phylum Arthropoda; class Thecostraca; order Pollicipedomorpha; family Pollicipedidae; genus Capitulum; species Capitulum mitella. The sequence goes on along the minus strand of CP099841.1, from coordinate 13,431,719 downwards.
GAATGGTGACTTCGCCACTCATATTCACCGCAAGAAAACTGACACTAAAGCCTGCCTCAACGGGCAAAGCCAATGCGCTGAACGATATGAAACCACTGTAGTTAAAGCGTACATCCACCGTGCTCTCAAACACTGATCTTGGCACCTCACACACGAAGCGCGAAGAGTTAGGCAGATACTTGCTAACAACCAATTCCAAATTTCCGCCACTGACACTGAGATTAAGAAAGCCATCTCCACCTGGCTAGAAGCCACAAAAACAGGTAAAAAACATGAAAATATCCACAAGCTCTTCTACAAAAATACCATTTAACATGGTTGTAAGACGAACGAGAAGGTGCTTCGTGATATTGTCCGGAGGAACTGGAAGGCGGTCAGTTCATCAGACCAGCTCCAGCTCATCTGTTACCGAGATTAACTAACATTATCTCTTGTGATGAAGAACAACGCATCGCGTGATGCTAGCCCACTGAAAGAAGCCTGCATCGTCTACTTTTACAAATGTGCAACAGCAGAATGCGCGCTCCTTGCAAATAGTAGATATGTTGGTCAGACCATCACCTTCCTCAGTAGACGCATCACGATGCACCTACAGAACGGCGGCCCATTAACACACTCACTCCAGCAACATGGCGAACCGTTGACTAGGCGGCAGATGGTGGAAAACACTCAAATCGTATCAAAAGCAGCCCTTGAGAATTGAAGGTTTTCGGTAATGGAAGCCGTTTCAAGATTTATATTCAAGTCATTACAGCCATTTGTATTTTTCATTTATACAAGCCATTCAAGATCTTAAACCAAACAGAAACAAATAAGTAAACGCAATAGGCACATTAAAGTTATATTTGAGCGTGCTGCATGGGCGAAGGTGAAAGTATGCTGTTTGTGTGCCTGTGTGTGTGTTTAATGTTTCCGTGGATGTTTAATGTTTGCACCGGATACCCGGTCCGGCCGGATATCCGGCCGGATATTTGAGATTATCCGGCATCCGGTATCCGGCCGGATATTGCCGGATATTTGGCCTTCCGGTGTACGACCGAGACGTTCTCATGTCTGCCTACAAAACCGTTTCAGGAGCAACGTGCCTGGTTATACTGGAATGTAGATGTAACTGACAGTTCCAAGGTCTGTCTGGAGCACTACTTTTTCTTCTTAGTTCGGAAGGATTGAAACATAATTTTCAAGGATTGGACTCAAACTCAAAGCAGCACAGCAACAGCCAGCATACGCTCAGGCGCCCATTCCGTAGTGCATCATTATCCTATTTTCCAAGCATTTTTGTTTACCTCAAATACTCTGGTACAAATGAATTAACCCTTGCCCGTATAGGAAGGGGGGGGGGGAGCGGGTAATGCAGCTTCCCCCGAGGTTCTCAAAAGATAACTTCCGAACCGCTTGTTTTAACCATCTGGAACTTGGTGTACCTTCTGGGGCATCCTTTCCACATCTATTGGTGTTTTTTTCTTCGTTGTCATGATAACGAGCTTTGACGTCATAACGAGAACCATATCAGCCGTTTTCGAGCGCTGACGCGCTGGGTTCACAACGGCTTCAGTTTTGTCTTACTGTAAGACTCTCACTATAAAGTTGGAGTGCACAAATACATTTAAATCTATATCAATCCACTACAAACTGTACGTTCTGGGAGACTGTTTATAGATTTAATAGGCTCATGCCCACTGCCGAGATTGCCAAGGGTGTAAACTGGGGTCATGAGCCACGGTGGGAAACACGTTACTTCTTATCTTTGAGAATACAATAGGAAATAGGCATCACGGACCGACCTATACATTCGGATTGCTTGGGTTGGGGGGAATCGAATGATATAACTTTGGTGCAGTTGATGTTTTATTTCATCAAAAGAGGGCGCAATGCAATGAACGTCCGACTTCCGATCCGTCGGGCGGAGCGGCGGCGTCGGCCGCAGAGTGATGAGTATGCAGCACCACGATATGCCAAAAATTGGATTCTGTGTTGAAGTTCAACTCGACAAACGCTTTTCAGGCATCTTAGTTACGATTTTTATCTAATCTGAGGTCATTCTTAGTCATTAGCTTCAGAGAACCCCGGACTACCTAAGATGGCCTTGGGTGGCCTATGATGACATCTTATTTGACAATAGTACTTGTTAACTGAAATGTTACATTTAACTCCAGCATCTATCATTATCTACAAAAATGCTTCTGCAGCTCCGAGAGCGCAATTAACTCGACGAACCCTTGACAAGGATCAACCTAGCATGACCTGGTCCGGACTCCATGGACAAAATACAGTCATTTGAGGTACAGATAGACTCATAATTGATTAACGAACACTATAGTACCCGTTTCGTCTCATCATCATTTATTCTTTGACGTTCATTTGCGCTTAAACTCTAAAAAGTGCCACTTTCTGTCAATTTTTTATCTTTGACCCGACTGGGAAGATCATCCGTTGACCTGAGACCTTAAAAACAATGCCAGTTCGCCACGCGCAACACTGATTCTTTTTCGCGACGATATAGGACGTACGGTGTGAAAATCGCCGGGAGTCATACCCACCACACGTCTGCGGTATGCTGAAAGCCCTATATGGGCGAGGGTGGTTGGACAATATACTTATATGATATGAACATGCCTTAGTATTTGTAAAGCATGCTTAGCAAGGTAGGTATTCTAGGTCTACCAAGGCGCTATAATGGCATTTTGCGTATTTCGGAGCCCTTACCTTTTGCCTACAGTCAGAGATGGTAAGCTCCGCTATGACAGCTGTGTTCTTTATTGATTCTTTTTTACAACAAAACATGCGGAAACCTCACAATAATTGTAAGCGCTAGGGGGATTGATTCATAATATGTTACTGTTTTTCTAATTAATGTTTTTTTCAGTTCTGCTGATCTTTTTCAGCCCTGTCTTCCGTTCCATTATTCAGCACCAAAAAGCAAAAAAAAAAAAAAAATAGGCATGCATAATATTCCTTATCCTGCCGGATATGCAGCACCCTGATCCGTCATATCTGGTATGCGGCCGGATCGCAAAAATCCCGATCCGGTGCATTCCTATTTGCGTGCCATACCCGTTTTGTTCCGTGACGTGAATATGTTAGTTTTTTCCGTAGTAGCGGGAATCTTTTGGCGGGAACTGCCTGTTGTTGTATCTTTAAACGCTTAGCACGTGTACCTTTGAACTTTGTTCTGGTTTTTACCATTTAACGCTTACATTGGTGTTGATAATGTCCTAGGTAGGACGAAACGTCAACGAACATGCTATTATTTTGTATTTAAACTCTGTCTCTTCTAAACACAGTAACATGAAGCATAAACATACCAAGGGAGCACGAGGCCAGTAATACAGTAACTGTAAGAGGGATTGAAAGGCTATTGAAAACAATTATGAACTGCCGATCTGCGGTGGCATTTAATGAACAATGCATATATATATAAACCAAACAGATCGCCGACAACACCACTATCATTTAATCTTGCAGTGATCATCGTCGCTTACCTGTTCCCGAGATCCTGTACATACGCGACCGTAACCCGAGCTTCAACAAACAACGGAAATCATGTGTGACATTTTCCGTGTATTATAAATGTAAACAGACGGGGGTTTATCAAGAAGGTTATACGAAAACCGAAGAGATACACGAATTTGGAACAAAAATTGTGTCATTTTTTGTCGTGCTAGAGATTTTAATCATTCACCAGATTTTGACCGGACAAAAATTGTGCACTGTTCGAATGACTACATCAAATGGCGGTTATGAAGCCGGCATTGATCAGCATCACAGAAATTGCGAATATGCCATCCGACCAGTTTTCCTTCGGTAAAAAAGTAGCGGACATGACAAAAACGAAATACCGCGGTGGAAACTCCGACTGAGTTGTGTCATGTGCGTGCGATAAGAAAAACATGGTCGGTGAATGTGTGTAATGGATTTGATGCTGTGTGCACGTTAAACTTGGATACGGAGCCGAGATGGCTCGAAACTGTTCGTTTTAATACATAATTTACGACTCCGAGGTGTGGTATCCCTGAATATCTATACGAAACCAAGTGCATTTGCTTCCAAAAGATATATCACGTTCGATACAAGCATTTACACTTATATATATATATATATATATATATATATATATATATATATACACATATATACATATAACACATGGGGAGAGAGAGGAGGAAAGAGAGAGTATAAGGTAGCAATATGTTTATATTTTAGCAAAACCAGTACTTGTTGCACAGTGCTTTGTCTAATACCAATTACTGTACTGCTTGGAGCAGCTTCGATTCTTCCAGATATAAACAAACAATGCCCATGTAGGTTTCGATGTATTCCAGTTACGGCGTAACATTATGCACTGTTGGGGTGCTTAGATAACATAAAAGTCTAAAGACAGTGCCTGCGTCAGCAAAACGGGCTGCACGTTTTTAAACATACCTCAGCCTAGGTGCTGTCAGATGAGGTCAAGGTAGGTGAAGTGATCAGCCATTGATGTTTCACAAACGAAAAGACGTATGAACATGAAACCAACAACAAACGGTTCAGTATACCACTTTACGCTACAGACGTCAAATGACGCCCGTGGCGCCAAAACTAGATCTGTTTGAAAACAGCCGTGCTAGGATTTTTTTTGACAGTGATTCGAAACATGTTATTGTTGGTATTTCCATTCAGCTGGGCTGAACTAAGCATTTAGCTCAGCTTTGAGCCATGACGCTGGTTATGCGTTTTTTTTTTTTAAACTGAACTCAGACACTGATCTGTACAATGCATTACGCCCAAGTCCACCCAGTGTTAAGTAGCCTACGTGAGCTTGGCGACACCAGCGCAAGTTTCCAGATAATAACAAAATGTCCCGATACATAACGAAGAACAAGCATCACTTACACCGCTGATGACAAAAACCCCGACGGAGGCGTGCCGGCCAGCGTAAAAGATAGCCCGATTCTGCGACAAACAGAAAAAGCGTTGGATCAATCGTCCCCCGTCATTCGTGGAAGTTGGCTCCATTCCAGCCAGCCAGCTCACTATCCTCCGCATCCCTGAAGAGGTCACCGCGCACACGTCATCACACAACGACAGCGTCCTCGTCGACCCACAACTGTAGTACTATTCCACCAGTCGCTTGGAGTATTCCGGAGATGGGTTGTCCCTGTAGAACTTTCGCAGATACCAGCAAGTCAGCTTCATCTTTTTGTCACGCTGGATCACATAATCAAAAGCAGCCTGCGAAAAACGCGAGACTGACGTTAGATCAGTGAGGACACATCAAATATGTAGTGTGTGGTTGAAAGCAACATGCAGGAAACACTATAAGAAAATTTCTCACATAATCTTACCATACACTGCAGTGGAAATCTGCACGAATCAAACAGATCATAATATATGACTCACATGACACGGCCCACAGTTTTTGACTCACTCATGCACATCGGGCTCCTTTGCGCCCGGGAAGAGTTTGTTAATAGTTCCGGGAGTATCCGGGCAGCGGGTAGTGATACGCAGAAATGGACATCAGTGGGCGGCTATGGACGTTTCATAAATTTAGCAAGCCAAAAATGTGAATAGCACGCCACCTATGGCCGACTAAGATGCATTTGGCGAGGTCCAGTATCCTGATGCTGTGCCCCGTATTTAAATCCTGGATCTGCCCCAGGTATCTGGTAGTGGACCACCGCCCAGCCCGGGTTCTGAGCCCACACGTGAGCGTGGAGAAGGGAAAACAATGCCATAGCATCGCGGCTGGTGTAACTTTCTGGTGAATCTCATTCCAGACGGCCAGATACACCTTAGCATCTATGCCAGTTAGAACTGAACATATGCCTAGATAATCGTTTACAACAAACTCAAAGAGCGCATTCTATCTTATTTTTGTTTCCATAGCACACCTTTCGGGTAACGTACAAACTCGAAAGTCTTTTAAGTTCTGTTTTTTTTTGTTTTTTTTTACTGCATAACATAACTAAACGGGTCGTGTCGTGTTTCGGAAGTTTATGACTGATGACGGTTCTGCGATTCATCAATACGTTCTTGTAAACTAGCACGAGGATTTTTTTCTCATTATATGACTCAGGGCTCAGGCAAATTTCTACTAGGTGTGCGCAGGGACGGATCCAGGTTTTCGCCGAGGGGAGGGCGAATGTTGAGCGCGGGGCCCCTGCCGGCGGTCCCCCCACCCAATTTTTCCTCTTCCTGTATGAAAAAAACGTTGATCTGCTCGGGTCCAAGGGGAATATTTGATGTCACTTTGCGTTTTTTTACCATGTTAAGTAACCGAAAAAATCAAGCGCGTCACGTTATTTGAGAACATTTTGTATTTTGTTCCCCTACAGAGTGGCCGAAATATTACAACGGCGGGATTTTAGACGGCTACGTCCGTCTGTCCATTTGAAATGCGGTGTATGTATCTGGTCCAGGAGCCCCTTTGGCCTCTTAGCTTCTGGAGACCTCTTTCTAGCTTAGGTTAGATTCCCACTCGTACTTGCAAGAGGGATTCTCTCCTAAGCTAAAAAGGTCTTAAGAAACTGCGAGTGGGCTTATGGTGGTCTCGGGCCATTTGCCGTGTCGGGGCCCTCTAGTGGTCTCAGGTCCATTTTACAGTTTTACATGTTCCTGAGCACGTCTCAGGAGCTCCTTTGGCAGTTTCAGGGACATCTCGGGCAGTTTCATGGACCCGTCTGGCAGTTTCAGGGACATTTAAGCCATCTCAGGTTCCCTCCTGCTGTCCCTGGGAAATTTTTGCCGTCTAAGGAGTCCCTCAGGCTGTAACAAGGACCTCTATAAGTCCCTCTCTGCCGTGACAGAGGCGACTCTGACACTCCTCCAAGTCCTTTGGCCGTTTCAGGAGCTGCCTGGACGTCTCAAGGCTTTATAGTTCCAGGGGCCCCTCTGGTCGTCTCAGGGACCCCTATTGTTAGAGACTGCTTGTTAGCTGTCTCAAGGGCCCCTCTCTAGCAGTCTTAGTGGACCCCCTGTTGTCCTAATTGCCCCCTTGTCTCTGGGGAATATTTTTGCCGTCTCAGGGACCCATTGGCAATCACAAAAGACCTTTTGAAGATTTCAAGGCCCCTGCGCAGTGTCGTGGGTCCTCTGAACGTTTCCAGTGGTCTCCATGGCTGCACCAGGGGTCTTGTTCTGTTACATGGGATATATCTGACAGTCTTAGGGCCTCCTAGCTGTATCAGGGGAATTTGTTGGCGCTTCAGGGACCTCAATGACAGTCTCAGGGGGACCTTTTCCGTGCTAGGAGCCCGCCTAATACCCTCGGAGGCCCTCTGGCCGTCCGGGACCCCACACCGTCTCAGAGGCCCTCTTATCGTCTTTGTCTCGCAGGGACTCTCCGACCTTTTTGGCGGTCTCAGGGGCCATCTGCCGTGTAGGGGCCCGTGCTGCCGTCTCAGGACCCACCTGACCTTCCCGTGGCCCTCTGACGGCATCAAAAACCCCGCAGGTTTTCAAAAAGACCAGTGTAGCCCATTTGGGGCCCGTCACGAGGTAAGCAGGGTCACTGAATCCCTGTTCAGGGGGCTCCTCTGGCTGACAAGGGTCTCTTTATGCAGCGAAATTCATTTGGGGCCCCTATGCCATCCCAAGGACTCAGTCCTCACCTTGGTCGTCTCAGGAGCTCTTTGACCCTTCTGGCGGTCTCAGGGACAATCTGCCGTGTTGGGGTCCTCTTGCAGTCTCGAGTGTCTTTTGGGAGTTTCTGGGGCCCTTCTGTTCGTTTCAGGGGTCATCTAACACTCCCAGAGGTCCCCGTGACTGCACCAACAACCCGTCACGTTTTTCACAGAGACCCCGTGCATCTCATACGGAGCGTCTTCGGGGGCCTCTTTTGAGTCTGAGAGGGGCACCTTCGGGGTCCCTCGCATGCTGCCCCTTCCCAGGCCTCGGAGGGACGCATCGCCCTCATCCCCCTCGGATCCGCGCCTGAGTGTGCGTCCGTCCGCTGTATCTTTCTGCTGTATATTCTGCTAAACCGCCCATTAATGAACAACTCATTTCGATGAGCACACGCGTCACCGTCGAGCGCCTAATATGGTGGACGTCAGTGCATGTAATCGAACACATTTATATGCGCCTGAATATAATGGTATCGTAATGTGAATTTAGGTAACGTTCAAGGATAAAACCTATAAATGAAGTGATTTTTTACATTTCAAAGTGGTTACTTAATAGATGAGTTTGGATATATTTCAGAACCATATTGACGTCATTCATGTACGTATGTATAACTTGTTTAATTAGTCAATGTGCTCACAGAGCACAGTGAATGTGGTGAATCAAATCACGGCTGATTCTTCGCAAAGCGCAGTGCGATTCATTTCCGATTCCGATTCACTATCAGTTTTAAGTGAATCGACTCGAATTCTAATTCAACACAATAGTACTAATGTCCTGAATTGATTCAGTGTTGATTGGATTCAGGTACAAATCTCTCCGGCCGTGGATCGTATCGTAACAGTTAACAATCAAATTAACCAATGATGAATATGAGTTTTATGAATGACGAATTTTGCAGTTCGGGGACAGGTTTGAGCATCACTCAATATTGGACCGTCTGTCTGCGTCAAACGCGTCCCGTCTGGATTGGCCCAGACCCCAAAAAAGCCTTCACCGAAAAGGAAACACAGGCAACCCGGGGCGTATCCATCGGGAGACATACGGGACCTTCTCCCCTTCGTTGGAAAATCCGGGGCCAACGTGTCTCTCCCCTTGTCGAACGAATTTCTGGATACATTGTCTTTGGGGCAAAAATGTATCTACTTACGTGTTAATTTTCTAACGCTACGAAACAAAGTGGCCCAAATCAAAGATAAATCAATATATGGGGCAGATTAGATTACGCGGATGTATATTCGGCTCCTCTCTCCCGCCCCAGGGGGGACAGAGGAGACGAATATCCCCCGCCTGTGTGCGCTGAGCTGACCATGATCTCGCTGATCATCTCCAGCACGACGCGATGCCCAAGAGGCTGGTCTTGCAACTCGGGTCGCAGTTTCTTGCCGTAATACAGGTCAACTGCGTGACATTATCCGTCACTAAACACAGGGTACACTGTACGTACACTGTGTGGCAGGGGTGTCGATTTGTTTTCTTTTGAGAGTGCCCTGGTCCATCCAGTGTTTATCTGGGCCCATCCAATATTGGTTTGGGCGCCCCCCTCCCCCCCCGCCAATATTTTCTGCGGTTTTAAACGGAAATGAGTAATAATTACGAAAAGTACGCCCGCAGTGAATAGGAGATAGGCAGAAAGTAAAGAATAAAGTCTACAGCGATATATCTAGCTATCTTCTCTCTCTCTCTCTCTCTCTCTCTCTCTCTATATATATATATATATATATATATATATATCTATCTGTATACGCCAAGATAAAAGCAGTTTTTCGTTTGATAAAAAGTAACAAAAAAATCATAAATTCCGCTGGTCGAAACAAAGTAGGCTAAATCTGTCGAGAGACCAACATTTGTGGGAAGGCTAAGTTATCGGGCCCTCGGCTCGCCCCCTCCCCCCAATCATTTACAGAAATCGACATCGCTGCTGGGTGGGTTTTCCCCTGATAAATAACTCCAGGCCATGGTGACCTCAGTCCCTTACGATCATCTCGTCTAAGGCTAAGTTCTTTTCGAAGACAACAGACTTCTGAATAGAGTTGCTCACTGACTCCAGCGATGGACCCATCTTGAAGCAGCCATCTTTGTCGTCAGATGAGCTTTCGGTTGCCGACGGTTGTGTTCATGTAACGGGTTTCGGCATTCCACTGCGGTTGATTGGATGCTGCGTGTCGTCGGTTAGTCGTCAGTTAGACCAGCACATTTTCAGGGGAGACGAAAATGCCCGAAAGAAAACAGAATACCTAGGAAAGCCCACAAGCTCGTCTTCCTCCAGGTTGAAACGAGGGTCACTCCTGACGTTAATGACATACCTTAGTTTCAACTCGGAGATAAGATAAGATAATAAGATATGCAGTGTCTACAGCATTCACATGATATTCCTACTAAGAGAATGATTATTTGATAAGTCCTCTTCAGGAATCTTTACCAGTGTGTGCACCGGCACAGTCAAAGGGGAGAGGGAGCTCGCCGTCCAGGTTTGCATTCTCTTTTAATAGCACGGACGCAGCAAGCGAGGTGTCTTGCCATACTCCATTCACGGGAGTGCGTACTGGTGACCAATAAGTCTTCAGATTGAAATATGAGAAAAATGAGAAACCCATTGCACATCGTCCTCCCAGCAGGCGGTTTTCGTATCATTTCACTTCTTACTGAGCTCTGCCTCCCCCCCCCCCGCGAAAATCGTGGCTGCGCCCGAGTGCGTGGTTTTCGAGGTGGTCTGAAATCGCTTGTCGATTTTTGTTTGATGTGCTGGTGTCTTCCATCCAGAATAGTTCCGACAGGTTCGCTACCATACCGGGCCGCCTTTTCAGATTTACGCCTTTTCTATCGTGGAACCAAGGTATCCTCTCTAGTGGGTCACGTGAAGTTAGACAGCGCCGAACATAGACATTAAAATCCATGACATGCTTCTTGCACACCATGTCAAAAGGGGAAAGCAGAGTCCTAACAGCAAACGAAAACTACGTCTTAAAGGTCACGATCCGTTAAAAACCGCTGCGTGGCGTCATGCGACCTGACCTATGGCGAAATCTGTCCAATTATTTTTTCTTAAAGATTGGTGTGTGTAAGTACGGCTACGGAAAATTTGGCGTCGCTGGCGTTGACCATTCGGAAATTATGACGGGAAAACCAAAGGGGAGGGACGGAAAGGAGGGGAGGGGGGGCAGAAATGTTCCCGGTAACTTGCAGATTGACCCATACGATGTGCCAATAGAGGCCAGCCAGAAATTGGTCGAGTAGAAAATCCGTCTGATCCGTGGTCGCCACTACTCGCAGATGTAAAACGGATCATTGCCTTTCATCTTTTCCGACAAGATTAGGGTCTAACACCATACTCTACCCTACCTACTTTTGCCGCATCAGACTGTCTACAGTTCAGTTACCAACGGTCCATCAAGCATGCCGATTTTTCCGGTTGCGTCTATAACCGCAGTTTTTAAACCTGCAAGGTCCATTTCCAAACGGATTGTTTCACCTGCTCTTCTGTTTTTGTGACGATCAAATACAGTTTCCCGGGCCAACGGAACTAAACATTTAGGGAGGGGGTTAGGTAACAGATTTTCGAGTCAGTGATCAAGAAGTGAGTTCCCCCATTAGGGATTTACATTTAAGTCCTCAGAACAATAAAAAAACAGCAACTTTAGTGTAGAAAATAAGCAGTCAGCCAAAGGTAAAGAATCAGTTAATATAATACATGAAGTAGACATGACCTTGAAAATTTGTCACGGTTCTATATTAGCTGTCGTTTTAGTGACATGCGACGTTACTCTTGACCATCGCATTTTTCCGTTGGCGTCCAGTGGTCGCAAAAAAGGCAGAACGATTACTGCAACGTGCAACCGAGTCTGCACGCCGGACTCTGGGACAAGGAGAAATGCGTGCTGTTCAGCGGCTGATGCTCGAGTCGTTTTTGTCATGTGTCGAAGGAACTCGAGGCCGAATGTCTCTTCTCTTTTTACGTGGACCGGAATCCTCTTCGCGAGCAACAAATTTTCGCGTAGCAGCGCGCCGCAGTCTGCTTAACCGGCGTCCGACCAGGGCATATTGTATTGGACAACGGACGCGGGAGACGTATGAATAGGAGCGGGTCCGATGATGTGCAGTGATGACGGCACTAGGCCACAGCCAGCGGACACCGCGGCCGGCCGCGACCCTCCGACTCCCGGCGCTAGCTCACGTCTTCCTGTGGCGAGCTAGCTCACGGCTTCCAGGACAGGAACCAGCTTACGGCTGCCAGAGACGCCAGCTCGCGGTTTCCGCAGGCGGAACCAGCTCACGCCGTGCGGCGACGCCAGCTCCGGGTTTCCAGAAGCAGAGCCAGCTCACGGCTTCCACAGCCGGAGAAGGCCGTCCTCGCTGAAGGTGCAGATCAGGTTTTGATGAGGGTGGTGAGTCACGTTGATCACGTCCTTCTCGTGCACCTGCGGCCAGACAAAGTGACGTTTCGCTACCACTTTCACAGCATCGTGGTCTCTCCCGTGTGCTGAACAACGACACGACGACAATAAAACCAAAACGAACCCAAGATCAAGGCTTGAAATGCAGGACGAAACCTAAGGTACCTCAGGCCGACCGTGTGCTGAGATTATCTGTTTAACAGGCCAGCTGTATGTGGAACACAATCATGTCGGCTAAAAAGATGGATAACGGAATGCAACCTATGCTGTAAGTATTTGTGTACCATTCCATACCGCGCCGTACCAATTTGACGGTGGTCCTACCAACTTTTGATGACTGAAACATTATCTCTGTTGAACTGTACTGAACGCTACCTATGGCTATAACGCCTGATTTCAATCTTATCTCCCGTCGCCAACTCAGCAATGATTTCCGTACGAGGGACGCGGAAGCGACGGACCAGCAGGCCCGACGACCGACAGCAGACGTGACAGCGACGGCCAGCCTTACGTTCAGAGTCCTCTCCAGCTTGCCGGAGGTGGTCGACAGGCAGTAGAGCACGAGATCCTCGCCGACTGCGTAGATCCAGTCCCCGCGCGGTGACACCACGCAGCACACCAGGTCGCCGCCCTCCCGCTTACCGGTGCTGAAGGAGCGAACCGTCTGCGGCCGCCGCGCATGAGCGGCGTCACGACAAGAGGCCGCCCAGTCGTCACAGCCGTGCAAACCGCTAATCACAATGTCCAAACTGCGATTCGCAGTACACAGGTTACTCGCCGCCCGCGAATAACAATTCGCGTTTTGGCGCCGTTCAAGGAAGCAACCATGGACTTTAGTTGACCATCTACCACGCCAATACTTCGAAACGACGCCAACAAGGTCACTATAAAACGTGTCAGTGTAAGCTGACAGTGAATCGAACTATTTGGACGTCTCTGACCACCATCGCCACCACTATCCAGCAGTGAAACTATCCGTTCGAGCACGTCTCACCGGAGGACAGCCGGCCATCTGGCCGGACCGTTCGCCCTGAACGCCCGGCCGCGGCCTCCGCCCACCCACCTGTCCGGTCATGTTCATGATGACGATGGTGCTGGAGCGGTTGCAGACGACAAAGTGCTCCGGGTTCTTGGGCAGCAGCGCCACCGTGTTCACGTGGCACTCCTCGCCGCTGACGCCTCCCAGCGGCTTCAGCGTGTTGATGCACTCGGTGGTCTTCACGTTCCAAATCTTCACCGTGCCATCCGACGAACCGCTGCGAACGAGATGCCGTATTATAACCCACTGCTGACTGGTTACTGGGTCTTTCGATGACGCTTTCAGCCGCCAGAGCCAATGCCAGTCTCTCGGTCGCCGCCGGTCGTCGCGGGGAGGTGGCATCTCCAAACGTACAGCATTCAAACTGTTTTCTTTCAAGCAGAAACCAAACCTGCAGACCAGTGCATCGCGCCCCGCCGGCCCGGCGCAGCGGTGATCCCGCGGCCCTCAGACCCCGGTCCGCCCGCACCGGCACACCCCGTCACCCGGACCGGAGAGGCCGTTGCATGGACAGCCCGTCGCTCGTTTACCCAAACGGATCACGGCCTGGAGACCACCGTGCAGGCTCTCGGGCAGTGGAAGTTCGTGGAGTGGATGGCTCACGACAGGTGGGTATTCGTGGACGCGAATCAGGCTAGTCCTGTCCGCAAAACCCGGCTGCCGGCAATGAACTCTGCAGCACCCTTTTACAGCCGACCAATGTAGCAGAGTTATGATTATGAGAAAACCATGCCCATCATCACTTACTCTTCACATACTGTACAATACTGTCGCAAGTTGGACGTTGCACTGCATATCAATCGTGCAATGTACGAATGGGAGTGTTGCATTTTTTATACTAACCTGATGATGCAATGTCCATCCACACTGAATGTCGCACTATTGACGAATGACGTGTGGCCGCGGAATTCCTTCAGGGTCTTCCCAGATTTCAAACTGTGAATGCTGTAACATGCACACAGTGTAAATCATTTTTTGCCACTGTCCTTCCTAAGGTGAAAGACAACGGCAAAAAAAATCGCAAATCCCGCTAGTTATAGAAATGGTTTAGTCCGGAAGAAAAATGTGTCCATATACGATAAGGTGCAAACAGCCTTAAGTTTATTACCAGAATGAAAACAACGAAGCCTAATGGGGCGTTCAAGCCATGTACCATGTTCAGTTCGTGTACCAAATAGCTCTGTGTGCCAAAGCGTCAAAATATCATTATGAGAAAATAAAATACACGGTGAAGTATCATTTTTATACTGATTTTCAACATCCCATTTCATACTTTCCAAAGAAATTTACAGTTCCATACTTTTGTGTATTTACGCAAAATATACCGTTATTACAGGTAAGCTAGGGACAAAAACAGGACAATTGCTGGGCAAGGGCGATCAGATGCTGGTAGAAATCATTTGCAAGTTCTTCTGGAACTAAAATGATCAGAAAAAAATTATCCAGAACAATCTCATATAAACAAACAAGCGACAACACATAACCTGCAGTTTTTAAGGATGTCCATTCTGATGCATTTCTCGACTTAAACTTTGTCCTCTTCGTGAAATTCAAGTGCTAGCAAGGTGCCTCGGCAATAGTAATCGCACACTGTGTACTTGAAATACTGAGGGAAAATAAATAAAAACTGAACAATGTCGCCGGTTACCACTCGTATAACAGTAGCGAAAGTCTCCATAATGCATGTCAAGCGGGTTGTGCGTATGTTTGCCAATATGCTCGGTTGGCGAATCTTCTTTAAAACTTCTACAAAATGAATGTTTGACTGATGCCCATCGCTACCTACCATTATCTTGTACTTCATGCTGTATTTCGGTGTTGAACTTCCTTCTGGGCCAATATGAGTCTTTTCAATTTTGTTACTCCTGAATAAAATAAAAAGGATTTTCAATCGTCCCCGAAGAAGGCCAGGCGCTGAAACACAGGAAAAACTAGTTTCCGTTGTTTTTATGCTGACAATGATCTCAAGACTATTTATATCTCGCCTTATTGCAACAACAATGCTCAGTCTAGCACCACATTATATTAAAATGCCAGCATATCCTTTCAAACTGCACAGACTGCTTCACATGGCAACTGCATGTATGGTTACCAAATATTCAATCGCAGGCCCTATATTCGCCACAGCACTGGCCCTACGGTCAACACCCCTATGTTCCAAACCCAGCAACCAACGGAGTCCGATCTTTAGCTCCAACAACGGAAAAAGTTGGTTCGTAAATATTTTTTCTGTTAAATGTGAGCAGCGGAACGAAATCAGCCGCGACACCATATCCTGCCGCAATGAATCTTCGGCTTGTTTTTCGCTAACCGGTCTTCCACAGGATGACGGACATGGCCACAGGACCTGCCGTTATATCCTCATCCTCTATCCCCATGCCTAGTCTTGACACTATCCCCATCGTCTTCAGAGTCCTTGTGCAGGCTCGATTTAATCAGGATGCAAAAGCGCAAACAATATAAATGAACACGCAAATGAATGCAAAACTGAAGAAAACAGACAATTTCACTGTGAAAGAACGGATCGCGCGACAATGCGGACATCCACAAGTGGCACATTAACTGACAGCTCATGTGTAAAACATCTGAGAAGTGCCACAGGAAAAAAAACATACCCGCCGAAGACAGAACGCGACACCTATAACTGTGCATGTATACCATGTCTTGTGACAATGTCGCTTTTCACGGTTCACTCCAAGATGCAACACGTAATAAAAAGGATCCAGAACGGCAGGGGTGTATGTATTCGCAGCTCGCAATAGCTTATAGCTTTCCCCGCCATCTGGCAGCGCCTCGGCGAAAACGGCGAAGACGGACATCAACACCTATAGCCATATCAATCCTGCACAATTTCGCGGGCAGCCTGCGACCGGCGAGCCACGCCGTAAACCCAGACCGGTGCCGGCCGGCAAATGTCCCGGTGAGGAGCGCCATGGCTGCATTATCTACAGATGGGCGACCGAAGCCAGTCCGCTCCACAACACCTCCGAGCCTGAACACGATGTCGGTCGTAAATATCGACAGCACAAACAGACCAGCAGCTGCTTATGGCTCGGTGTAAAAAAACGTAAACATCACATTCCATGTACTCGATAGCACGAACCAGAGTATTTCGGCCGCCGAAAGACAGTGCGAGGACAACACTTCCCGGTCCAAACACGGAATGCACCTCCCACCAAACAACGCCATTTCCTTTGGTCCAGACCCTCGCCAAAACGACAATGCGCACTTCAGCAATTAACCCAGGGGCAACCAATGGCGATAAGGCAGCGGGGAACTGCGACGTAATCATACTTTGAGCACATATCCATGCCAAGTGAATGGCGTACAGGTCATTTTCAAACAAGGTTTAAGAGTTATTCCAGCCTCCGCAAATCATTTGGCAGAGCTTCAACGTATGTGACTGAGTTTTCTTTTCGCGATTCCGGTGTTAAATCTTACATGGAATGGTCTGGTGTTCTATAATCTGACGACCTCTACGCAGGCCGGCTGCCGTCGAATGTGGGGTCCAGGGACTTC
Organism: Capitulum mitella; assembly: GCA_030062745.1. NCBI lineage: Eukaryota > Metazoa > Arthropoda > Thecostraca > Pollicipedomorpha > Pollicipedidae > Capitulum > Capitulum mitella. Next base: position 13,415,162 of record CP099841.1, on the reverse strand, counting down.
TGCTCAGCCGAAATGCGAAATAAACGAAAAAACACAGAAAATAAATCTAACTTACCGATATAGCAGATTGCGCCACCACCACCCCCAATTATTGTGTATTTTGCCACATCACGGAATGGTAAGTGCCACACCCCCACCTGGAAAAGGTTGCCCACAAACAGCGGGAAAACAGAGAGCTTAACAGCACAGAAAATGGACGCGCCAGTGACTGCTAAAATCGGCCACCAACGGAAGAAGTTAGAAAGAGAACAGACCAACGAGTTATATTGTGTAGGGATTCGGGCTAAGAAACCCAAAGCATTTCTAAATTTGGAAGTACTGGGGCTAACACTTGGCACGTGAGACAAATAGATGTCTCACGTGCTTATCCATCCAATTACAATCACTGCAAATTAAAATTGTACACAGATATATACCTACTAGACGTTTCCTTCCCATTAGAAATACTGTTAATTCTCAAGCTCGCTTATACTGTGGAGAAAAAGATACAACTGCTCACTACTTCCTCAACTGCGAGCCCGTCAGAATCTTCTGGCGCAATGTAGTTACAGCAATAAGTCACCGAACTGGGCCCGACCACATTTCTTCTTACACCCGGAATGTCATATTCGGTGTGAATGACGGAGAGTACTTCTTTAACATTATCATATTGTTGTGGAAACAAGATATAAACATGCAGCGAAAAAACAGCAACCAAACTGCACTACGCTGGACGGATAGAGCTTTGGTATAAAACGGAACACGTGATGACCCATCGCATGTTATGACCTAGCCACGTGTACAACGCTGTGTTGATAAATGGAACCGCCTTTGTAACGGAGATGAATTCCCAAATTAAAGGACATTGGAGCGCAGAAGAAAAAAAATCATGTAAACCTATTTGTGCTAGCTCTGTGAAGTGTGATGACTGTGAATATGTCTGGAAAACTGTGCAGTATGTGTGATATCGTGTACATAAGAGGAAAAAGACCGAAAAACAACCATCCCGAATTAAACAATGAAACAGACGACGGTTGCTGGTCTTTACGTAAACATGAAAACATGCTTCCGTGAAGAACAAATGTAAACAAACACGGCTGCTCATCTGAGTAAGGGAATGCAGTATAAGTTTTAGCGCCTGTGATGCACACGTGTGCAATGATCCGATGGAGTGCAGCTTATCCCCGTGTTGTATGCAGGCCCTCGTTGAACACGGCGGGTCACTGCGTCACCTCGGAAGGGTTGCGTCCCTCCGGAGCAAAGCAGTGTCCAGGTGGCGTAACACTCACCACGGTCAGCTTGGAATACGACGCAAAACGAGGAAACCCTGCATTCCACTGGGATACTGGCACACGTCTGTGACGCACGCATCCGGAATAACGTGTGGTTCACAAATGCTAGTACATGCCTTGGATGCGAAAGAAAAATGTAAATGTGCGAATCTTACCTTATGAAAAAATTAAAAGACTAAATGAGATGTTCCACATCAACTTTTTCAACTTTTTCCTCAGCCGCCTATTTTGCCAAAACCTTTGCGTGCCTCCCGTTCAAAAGAACAGAACTCATGTCTTTTGAACATTAGTTTAACAGGTTACGTCCGCTGCTTCCAAACACGTGTTACCCTCTGTCTTCAGTAACCGTGCATTTTACGTTAATCAGTACTCCCGTCGTAAATCAAAAATGTAGTCACTAGCTGCCATCTTTTTCGCCAACCACAATCCTTCCCACAATCACACTTTCTTCAGTTACCAATGACCTTTTCAAAACTCGACAGATTTCCCGCCATTCCACTCATTCCCCTGCCAATATTACCATTTCCAATCACGCAACGCATTTCCTATATACAGCCACACCCCTACCACTCCACGCATTCTACCCACACAAAACAAAAACGGGGGAAAACGGGGGCATGTCCACCACCGCCGCACGGCGCCACCGACCGTATGGTGTTGTCGAACGAGGTGCTGAGCAGCTGGCTGTTGTCGCGAGAGAACTGGATGCTCGTCACGCCTTTGGTGTGCGCGCGTTCGAACTTGCGCAGGCACTGGCCGGTGGCGATCTTCCAGACCTTGATGCGGCCCTGCTGGCTGCCGGAGGCCAGCATCTCAGAGTCGCGGCTGAATGACAGCGAGAGGCACGCCTCCTCCATCAGCATGAAGTTATCCTGCGGGTCAGGTCGGCGCGATCAGACGGCGGCGACACGCAGAGCCGACCGTCGGTCGGCCGCGCACCGAAACGGCGACCAAGCCTCTCTCTTGCGGCTGGCTCACGGCTAATGGTCCAGGGGAAACGGATCCAGCGTAAAACGCAGCTTCCAACAACAATACGATGAAAATCCAAAAAAGGTTTGCACTGCCTTCACAGCTAATGCTAATGCTTCGTCTGTGCAATCATGCTGCAAGTGACTGAAAGGTGTGTTGTACTGCCTACTTACAGGCGTTCCCATTTCAAAGTAAGAGACTGAGATATTCAGAGTTTTTTCTCCCCATAAGGCATCGAATGTTCGAAACACCATTCCACGGGAGACTTTGCAAACGGCAATTGTCGCCTGACGTGGCACGAAAAGGCGGTACGCGATATCAATTCCCAGTCGTACCTGTGCCTGGTACTTGAGATCCTTCCGAATTTTGCCAGTGGTGAAATTCCACACCTCGATAAAGCCATCCACAGTGCCGGTCACCAGATACTGTCCGTCTGGAGAGAACGCTGTGAAAACAGGGCACAGAGTCAGTCCGAGTCAGTCCGGCCAGGCACAGTGGAAACAGGACACAGATCCAGTTCAGCAAACGCAGCCATCCATTCCTACATACCGTGGCATGACGATGACACGATCGAGCACAGTAAAGGGAGTTATAGTCGTCCTGTAAACCAAGGTTGCAAGCTGCAAGCCATGGCCGCAGGCCATATGTGAGGAGAATCAAATACCCAAGACTTTCTGCATATGGGCTTTAGGTATTGCCTTTATTAAATCTTCATTAAGTCTATCTATAAATACATACCAAATTCATTACTGATTGGCGTAAGACTTGGACCTGTGATGCATTTTTCAATGAACACCCAAGGACGAAGAACACATTTTTAAGCCTTGAAGCCGAGCACAGTTAATGGCTCGGCTACAACTGCAGGTAAGGCAAGAGCGAATCTTCTTATTCAAGCGAAGATACTGGTCGTTTAAGACAAACATAGCTATCTTCAAAATACACCGCTGACCCAATGCATCCCATTTTGCATGTGCCCAATCAGATACTGCCAACTGCCAAGTAATCTGTAAATAAAAACTGGCATCTGCTAGCAGCAGAAGTGACTTATGCAGCCACAGCCTTTTCCCGGAGCACAAATGTATTCCAGTCCCCAAACACCCAATAACCAACAGTTCTTACAACGACCGCTTTACCCGTCATTATATGCTCCGCAGCTGGCTCTAAAATACACAGCAGAACAAAGTCCTTGCACTCGTGTCCACATAAACTCACACACCACACACATCAGTCCTGGTGGTCACAAAGGCGATTACAAACGTAAACGAGTCAATGCTACAAGCGTAACAAACCTCCAAAATGCAATGCTCCCACCAAGCGTACGGCCTCACGTCAAAATTCTTCACAAGCTCGTGCCAGCCTAACAAGCCATCAGCTGAGGCTCGTGAGAACCGGCTGAGGCCCGGAGCGGCAACCAACAGCGGGCGCACTCACCGGCACATTCCGGATGCGTTTTGCGGAACTTGATCTGCTTGGACAGCTGGGTGGGGTACGTTTCGTCCTCCTGTTCACGGATGGCCGCCTTACCACGGAACAAATCGATCTGTGTACCTGCCGACGCACAGTCGCCGCACAGCCTCAGAGACAAAATGTTCACTACGGCCGTCACTCAACCTCTGTCACATAGGCGCCCACAGGGTCACATAACCCCAGACACACGTCCATAGACGTCACACTCCAGAGATACACAGCCGAACATAGCTGTCACAAAACTCAGAGACACCAGACCAAAGCCGTCACAACCTCAGATACAAACGGCCAACCATAGCCGTCACATAAACTCAGAGACGCAAAGCCAGGGTTGGAAAAGGTGTTGTTTTTGGTGTTGAAGGAAATATGAAACCAGACAATATGCGCTCCAAAAACACTTAAGACTCCAAACGTTTGACCCTGTGCCTCCATCGAAAAACTACATTATAACCATGTTGACAAATTTCTAACTTTGCAAACAAATGACTCTGTCTCCATTCATTAAGAAGCAGGTATGATGCCATACCTGCTTTTAGTATGTATGACATCATACCTGTCTGACTTACACCAAGAATGCCAACTTAAAGTAGTATTACTCTTTGCAAAATGTTGTACTCGAAACAAGAAATTCTACTCCGAGACCAAGAATAAGCATCAAATTCCCAACCCTGCACACAACCGAACATAAGTGTCACATAAACTCAGAGATACAACTGACTGATACGGTCATAACCGTACTCAGAGATATAACTGGTCATAACCGTCACATGACCTCACAGGCACACAGTCGACCATGACCGTCAGAGACACACGGACGAACATAACAGCCACATAACCTCCAACGCATCAGACCATAGCCGTCACATAAATTCAGAGACACAGCCGACCACAGCCGTCGCATAACCTCGCAGACACATACAGTACCACAGCCGTCACATAACCTCAGACCCACAGCCGTCCACAGGCACCACATAGTATCGGACACACATGTGTTCACAGCGGTCACAAAGCCTTAGTCACAGTGCCGAACACGGAGACAGCCAACCGACCTCGACCAGGCTAACCTAACGACCACCGATGAACTTGAGACAGGACCTTCCCACATTCCACAGTCGATTTGCTCGTACAAAACGACCGCCAAACTACCATCAGACAACGGCCCGGCCGCGACTCGGGGCCGGGCGCGACCCGGGCCGACACACGGACTGTGCGGCACCTGCGCTCCGTACCTGGCGGCAGCAGTCCCTGGTGCTGCTGCCACTTCATGGCCTGGCCCAGCAGGGCCAGCAGGCGGCTGGGTGGCACCACCGACACCTCGCCGGCCAGCGCCTGCGCGATGGCCGCCCGGCTGCGCTCCTTGCTCGAGCCGTCCGGGTACGCCTCGCCCGGGTCGAAGTACGATCGCGCCAGCAGGTTCTCTGCCGGCAGACACACCGGTCACAGCGTGCCGGGCCGGCAGTCCGCGCCGTCTGCCGCGGGCGCCTGCCGTCATACGCCTGCATCCTTTCAGTGTGTATATTTATCGCGCTAGGGTCTTCAGAGTGAGAACAAGATGGGCGTGGTGGTTTCGATCGGAAAAACCAAAAGACTATTGTAAGGCATATCGCCATTTGTACAGCAATCAACACAAAAGCTGAGGGACTGAAAATCCTAACTGATATCGATTACGACATTACTGAATTGTTTACAATATGAAGGACACATTAGAGACGTCTAATAGCATGTACAAACGACGTCAGTTAAATGACGAAGCAACTAAAAAGGAAACTATTCCCGCAACCAACGCTGTTAAAATGTAATTTCCTGGTACCGGGAGACACAAATAATTTTTCATCCCAGAACATTTCCGTGTCCAAAACGAGAATTCATGCCTACGTTTAACCCACTGTTTTATTCAAGGTTTTAACAAACATGAACAGTATTTCCGTGTATGCATGGTCTGCGAAATTACAGACTCGAATGACGAATTCATGCTTCTGCACCAAAACACGCCAGAACTCACTTCCACCCTTGCTGCTAACCGGAGACAAAAATATGTGCAGAACTGCTGAAAACGCTTATTTCCAACCAAATTAGCAGCTCCCTAATCGAAACCACAGTCTTATGCAACATCCTGCAAAACAAGATACAGCCAACGCAAAAGGAGAAATGTTGCTAGCAGTACAATGCTTATAATACATATTAAACCCACATCAGTTTTATACGTTGGTATTGTAACATGTGTTCCGCACATGTATCGAATCGTAACCAGAACGTTTAACGATGGACAACAAAACCCTCATCATCTCTGATGCATTCAACACGTTACATTCCAGCTTGCACCGGCCACATACAAAAGGCACCTCATGCGATATCACGCCGCAATCTCCTCCCCCGCGTCTAAGATCTGCACCGGGGCGGCCGCCGGGCTTACCGAAGTGGACGTATCTGTCGGCCTCGTGCTGTTTCAGCATGATCATGGGGTCGATGTTCCTGAGGAGGGAGCGCGCCGCGCCCAGCTCGCGCAGCTCAATCAGCTCCAGCACCACCTGCGCCAGCGTCCAGGGAGCGGCTGCTTCAAACGCCATCACACACACGTACATACGCACAATGTATGTCAAGAACTGACATTCAAAGGCAAGAGTGTCAAGGAGACACAAGACTTAACAGCGTCCATCATCGAATAGTCGGGATTTCATTGCACCCTGGGAATATGCTGGCTCGGCCTGAATTATCTGCAGTGTTCGCAATTAAAGACGATGCTGTCCAGATATTGCCTGTGTAAATACCTGGAATAAACTGAATAATGAACTGAATAAACCTGGTTAGCAGTCAACTGCGCACCGGTATTGGAAGGTGGTCCATGCAGAGAGCACAGAATAATGCCCCTGTTGTCACGGCCGATGTTGTTACTAGCCCAGTGACTCTAACTTGGGCATCGGGTCTACGGAGTCCGGCCTGTCTAAGACTGTCAGCTCGAACCCGTCACGAACCAGACGTCCAACGCCACCGTGACCGCGGCCGTCTGCACGATCAACCCTGACCGGCCGACACCCAGGGAAGCCTGCAGCTAAACTGTTTTCCTAGCCCAGAAATGTTTTGATTCTAAAGTAGTTTGAAGTAAAGTTCTAAAGAGTTCCTATAAATACATTACATATATATATATATATATATATATATATATATCCTATAAATATATTATAAAATGTATGTGTTGTATTTGTAACTGTTTGTAACTGTAACTATTTGTAACTGTAATTTGTATTTGATTCTAAAGTAGTTTGAAGTAAAGTTCTAAAGAGTTCCTATAAATACATTACATATATATATATATATATATATATCCTATAAATATATTATAAAATGTATGTGTCGTACTTGTAACTACAACACAATACAATGTAACACAAATATTTCCATCTGTAGGCCGGTCCCATTGTTCAGCCGTTCAGGGCCAAGTTTGACGTCACAGAGAAAGGAGTCTGGGATGCCTAAGGTCTTCTCGCTTTCATCAATAGCAGTGTTGCGCTAAATGACATTCTTTGTGAGTGATGTGACTGGATACTTCCCATGAAAAAGTCAGTGCAAGCGACAAACAGTACAGATAGCAGCCAATGTTTTTTTGCAATCGCTGTACGATACCACCAACTCTGATTGGTTTAGAACTCCCCACTCCATCGGTTTACGCCCCTCGTTTCATTACGTTATCATCTCTCATTGGTTGACATCACGTCAGTTTTGTACCTCTTGGCTTAGATCGTTTCCGTTTGTAGGGAGTATAAATATCGCCCACTCATCGTCACGGTGGTACTTGCCTTCCACCATGCCTTCAGAAAGGCATGGTGGAAAGATCTCCGTATAGTGTGTTTGGTGAATGACTGAGAAGTGAATAGGAGTTGGACCTAGAAAATTTTCTCTTTGATTGACTCGCGAGAAAGACTGGCAAAAGCGAGGTCGTCGCTAGTTCAGCTATCACGCAGGCAGCTAAGAAATCTGCTGCAAAGCTGATTAGACGGTTCGGGATACGCGGTTTGAGCCAGGTCTCTGAGATTATTACCACATCTGCTCCATTGGAAAAGATCGTGTCTCGTAGTAACAAGATCTCCAGCAGAGCAGACCGGACATTGATTGACGTTACAACAATATGGCCTCGTGACCGACGACCGCGCACACTCCATCCCAATCTGCCATTGTAGTTCGGTTCAGCAACGCGTGACTCAGTCATTCCGCTGCTAACTGGAGTTATAATTTACGTGTAATATTACACATTGTACTTTACCTTTAATATTCCATGAGTTTATTCTATTTGCAAGCAGACGATGCTTGAAAATGGTCGTAATGGAATTGATTTCGCAATATATCCATTTTACTTTATGTCAGATCCTGAATCGATTCAATTTTGGAAAATCCCCGTTGGTTCAGCACGGAATCGACTCACGAAGCCATAACTCAGACTCGCAATCGATTCACCCGAAGAGGGATCATTCAGAAGTGTCCTTAACATGTTAACTCCCGACAAAATTGCGCTATAATCGGTCAAACAGATCAGAAGAGAGAGGGAGCTATGATTCCTACCAGTGCGTTTAATTCTGACAGGGCCACCAGCGGGTGTCGTCAATACACACGGGCTGGCGTAACGCCGTTAGATTTTTCGCATGTCGCTCTAGGGTGACTGCTTCGATCGCTCCAAAATTTTTCTTGCGTGACCGCTGACTTTTTACACATTGCCGGAAAATTTCAGAGTTGTTCCTTGACAGGTCACCAACCCATGATCTCTTCCTCGAGGGCATGCCATCGAGAAATCACGATCAGAAAACGGCGATGGTCTTCATCGAGCAGGAAACGTTTGAAGTTAACGTTTTAACGTTAACATTAACGATTTAGCGTTAAACGTTTTACGACACTCAGTTTTGCTAAATCTTTCACATGGATGTCACCCATGGTGTTCAGTGCCGAGATGGTCACCCACCGTCGCACTTGTTGTTTTGGATTCCTTATAGGTGCCGTGTAGTACATCTTTCCTAGGATCCAATGGAAACCAGAGCCCTTCGACGTAACCTCGTTTGAGATCTCCTGCAATACATTTAATACATGTTATCTAATACATTCAGATGGGATGTTATCGTGTAGCTAAAGGACAAAGCTGGACGCTGTTTTGTATTTCGCCGCTCTGTCACGTAGGTTTCGAAATGGCTGGGGGCTTGTATTCTCTCCCCCGTACTGTGGAAAATGACCAAATTAGCGACTACTACCTATGGTTCATTAATCAGTTAATTAATTAAACTCAAAGATATTTTGGGGCCCAGCCATGGCGCTTGTTGCTTCCAAACATTCTGTACTTTAAAATCTCACGATTGTTAATTGAATGGTTGAAGAACCGGTCGGATGATCTTGCTTGGGCAATACCTAGAAACCACATTGACTGGAACAAGGCGCTCTCCTCTTCAACTAACGGTTAGGCGAGTAACAGCATCCAGAGATGAGAAAAGTAATGTAGTGTTCAGTGAATACAGACAAGGAAACGCCATCGCCGAGCTCTTAGCCTCTTTCCGCGTATTTCCCCGAAAACAAGCAGCGGAGCCTGAATAACATGATCACGGGGATTCCCGACGGTTCACCTGTCTTCCGAGATTCGTGATCATTTGGAATGTCAAGGGGATTCCAGGGCGTGTGACGTCATCGGCGCCTGTTACTCGGCGAAACGGTGGTGCCACGTCTCCGGCCACAGGCGCAGCCAAAGGGGACCCGGGGGCCCGACTCCCCTTAGGCCCGCAGTTTTTGCCAAAACCATTGCACGTCGTCTTCCCGGCAGGCTGTTTTCGTATCATTTTAGTACGCACTTCGTTCTGGGCCTTGTTAATACAATCCTGACTGCGCCCCTGTCGCCGGCCACAAGCGCTTCCTGGCGGCAGGAAGACGAACAACGAGTTCGGAGCCAGTTATAGAGCCGCCCCGGCTGCAGGCGGGCCAGTCGTTTTGCGGCGGCACCCGGAGGGGGAGATGACGCCGATCTGGCTGCTGGCGCTGTGCGGCGTGGTGGCCGCCGAAAGGTGAGTTGTCTGCACTGGGCCGCAGCCCGGGCTGACTCGGGTCGAGATCTGGGAAGGCTCAGGAGGCCCATCCGCCGCAATGTAACTGCAGATGTGTCACATGGTCCTCCCTGGGAGACGTTGGTAGCTATGGCTGGTCTCGTGTCTGTCACAAGCGACACACGCAGGATGCGTGCGACTGTCAGTTAAAGGTGTGACGTTTCTCTGATCATTGGGCGCCTTCCCGCGAAGTCGACAGGGCAAGTGCACGAAGAAAGTACTCACCGACCGCCGGCCAAGCAGCGTCCGGTCAACAGTAAGATTTTGACCGAGCGCTTATTTCGAGGGAAAATAATCGTAGCAGTGGTTGCATGGCGCTTCAAATGCAATACTGATAAGTACCTTGACTGTAAATAAAGGTATCTTGGATAAGTACTACTTACGATTTCAGCCGGAAAAACCTGAAACACACATTATTTCCCCGGAAACAGATTGCGTCGTCACGGGTATGCTAACCGCCGGACGCTCGCGTAGGGATTTTTGACGTTTCTGCGTTGAATAGTTTGTTTACGTGAGATCTCGACGCTGATTGGTCGTCGGTCGGACTCAAGGTCCAATCAAGAGTAATAAAAAAGGTTGGAGAAATAACTAATGCGATATAAATTATCTTTAAAATGAAAAGGTTACTCGTTGTATAATAATAATAATAATAATAATAATAATAATAATAATAATAATAATAAAATAATAACAATAATAATAACAAACAACAATAATAATAAAACAGCAAAAATATTACAAGGATGGAAAAGTAAAGTTGCAGTTTATAAAAATACAAAACATAAATAGCAGTGAAATAAAATATCTGAAAACAAATCAGGGAACAAAACTGAGAAATATTAGGAAGTGAAATAAAACAATAAGTAAAAACTTACCCTAACCTAATGTAGTAACCTAACCTAACCTAACCTAACCTAGCCTAGCCTAGCCTAGCCTAGCCTAGCCTAACCTAACCTAACCTTATCTAACCTAGCTCAGCACCACCCAACCTAGCAACCTAATGTAATCTAACGAGTATTAAATGTCATAATGTAATAATACTGATATCAGATATCCCAACAGGTATCTAATACAATAATATAATGGCGTAATAATTCAGCAGTTCCTCTAAGTTCAGTTTGTGGCAACAAAATAGAATTTTTATATATATGACGTCATTAATCGCTTGAAGATGCATGCAGGGTCTACACATCCTTGATGTCAATAATCTTAACCTTGGCAGCACTACATTTTCCGCCGCGGAATAATGTTGTTCTCCGCCAGTCGACTGCAGCACGGTATTACTAAGTGGTACGTTGTCGTTACGATTTTGTTGTTATTTTTTAGACAATCAAGTAGTGGAAAGTATGGTTAGAAACAGGATGATACATTCTTTACATTGGTCGCAATTATACAAAAGATTGTTTGCGATTTCGTCGGGCAGAAACTTACCTTTAGCTCATAACTGGGTATAACAGGAGTTGGGGGTGACAGGATGAAGACCTCCTCCAGATATTCTGAGATTATAACATTAAGCCTGTGGCAATGACAGCAAAGTTACGATCTGAAACCTCATGCTAGGCCTCCCGCATTTATTTTCGGAAATATACAGTCTTAGTTTGTGCGCCGACGTCCAGAGCCGGTCTCGCAGACTGTTACAGGCGGATTTCATAAACATTTGTTCAAACGAATACCGTCTGTCCACTCGTCCTCGTAATGCTCGATCGCGGCTTCTTGGACAGAATTTTGATCTGTTTAATCCATTTCTCTGTCTGTGTATGTATGTGTGTAATGTATATATTTCTGGCCTTCATGCATACACATTTCGTGGAATAGCAAAGAAAGAAAAACGTTGGTTCACTCCTAGATTAATACTCCCAGTGCCCATGTATGTTTTGGATCATTCTTTGCACATTGGTAAGTTGTCTTCCCAAAACAATGAAAATTACTTATAGTCTGCAACGTTTGGCCATAAATGTTGCCGAACAGGCCATGCCGGACATATCCGGCAGCAAATGAAGTCAAAGGTCTAACGTTTTTACACGTTTTTACAAGTTAAAGGTCTAACGTTTTTTTGTGTTATTTACGTGATATAAATGAGTATAAATAAATAAATATGTACATATATATATATATATATATATATATATATATATATATATATCTGTGCATCTATAATATACACTGCTGTGAATTGGGAGGACGTTTTCGTTAAGCTAGCACCGCCTGGAGTATATCAATTAGTGCGCCCCTCGGTTTTTCTTCAATAACTTCTGAACCAATGGAGCAAGCCCAACCAAACTTTCAGCATCTGCTCATTTGTCAGTTTTACGTATTTTCACATCAACACTATTTCCATACCAGCTCAGGCCATGGAGATATGACGTCATAAAGGAACCTTTGCATGCATGTTTTCGCCTCGTCGGGCTGTGGCGCGAACCTGCCTCGGTTTTTGGTAATATTCGCGAATACAATGCATGGATTATCTAGACTTACATGGGACACGGACCCCAAAGGGATATAAAACCGTGAGATGTCAACATAAGAGGTCATGCTAGGCCAAGTGCATGATGACAATTGGATTGGTTTGCATTGTAGGTGACAGAAGTGGCTACCCCTGACCTTTCCTGTCGCGCAAGCCAGACAAGCCAATCTATATCTGCCGCTAAGCAAGGTTTACAAATGCGACTTGAAGTCATGTCAGGTCACGTCATATCCAGACATCAAAACGAAATAAACTACAGCACTGTGGAAGACCGTTCGTTAGTAGCATAGAACAGTTATTGTTCCTAGTCAAGGAAAGAGAAGTGATTGTCCTGACTTGGCCTGATCTTGACTCGATAACGAACAGACGGAGAGGATTTAATTATCACGAGCTGTTATTTCTGTTCTACGCTTGACGCAGTTGCGAATCCCAGCGAAAAATTATCGCTCTTTGTCAGAGTAATGCAACCTTATCTGACCTGACCTGGACTGACCTTGACTGTATGAAAAAGAAGGAATGCGATTTGATCGCCAGAAGGCTTCAGTTCTGTCCTTGTTATCCCGTGGATCAAAACAGCTGCGAGTAAGTATCGATCTTTGACATGTCAAATAATACCAATATTTCACCTGAACTAGGCTGACCTTGGCCCGGCATTTTTTAACATTTTGGCATGCTTTTGATTCAGATGACCGTGACCTTTCCTTTTATATCCAGATAAGGGCTCTTAAACCAGTTTTGCCGGTAATATAATGTACGAACCGGTGTCACTTTTCCGATGCCGTGTATTTCGTCTTGCATGGCTTGTGACGTCATCAGTCACGTGATGAGGGCTAACATAGTATTTTTTGAATCGCAGGACTCAGTGCTATCGATTGTTGGTAGACCGGTTCAGGTCCGACAGTTAGATTCTGAGATAACAGAATGAAGTCTTTTTGACACCCCCAGGCGGTCTCGGATACAAAAACACGCCAGGTGGTGTGGAGTTAAGACAAGGTTTGTTGAAAAGAACAGCGTGCTCTGTTTTTATGACTTTTCTTGTGGGTCTTTCAGTAAATCGGACATTTCTCGTAAAATCGTTGTGTAGTTTTCAAATAAAGTGCACAAAATTACTTATACATGAACGTTTCTCTTTGCTTGGCACTGGATACAGTGTTTTGGAATATTCAAGCGGTTTCCGCTTGTTTCGCTGCGCTAAGATAAGACGCTGGTAGCGCCGGTGACGTCGTCTCTCGCAGAGTATTGAAATGCATCCCAAATGGAATTTGTATGAGACATTGAAAACCCTCAAAAATCTAAGGCGCAACCTATCCCCCTCTGACTCAGCTATGGCCCATTCCACCAAAACCTGACATTTCACCGTTTTGGACAAGATCCCGCAAGGTTTCCACCAAAACCGCTCACATTCGAAGTATATAGAGGTCAGGAAAGACACCGCTGGTCAAGTTAGTAAGATATATGGGTTAGGCAGGATGACAAGTTGAATCTCCAAGTTGCCTTCTGTTGGGACCTGGTGCATCACTCGGACTTCGTTTCGTCGTAAGTTCTGCCACTTAAATTCTTCTGATTTAAAGGCGTCACCCGGTTTATTGGCATAGATGAACTGCCTGTTGAAATTAGGGATCCTAAATCAATCGCTGTCCGAGCTAAGGCTTAAGTTATTTTAAGACCTGGCAGTGTGCAGTAGGTTTCTGATTGATAAAAGCCCGAAAACTGTCCCACTTCCTGCGCGTGCTGTGACGGACACCGGCGTTAGACTGGCATGACTTTATACCGCGGAGCATCACGAAGGTTGAACCTGTCGTGTGCGCAAATTTCACCGTCATCGGTGCAGCCGTTTGTGTTTTCCGACTGGCTAAATATCCGGACACACAGACACACGTACGCGACTGATTTATTATATTAGAAGACGTACGGAATGATCGTTGTCATGCAATGCGCTTTCGAAGCGGACTTCACAGTTGGTCACGGTATATTAACAAGTTCTAATTTACGTAATGTTTAAACTTAGACATCTCCCAGAAGTGAATGTTTTATACAAGATTGTCTTTGTTTGTTCAAGTCGGACCTTTAAAATGTATGAACAACGTCTCGATGATTAGGCAAAGCCTATGGTCATGACGTTTCTTAAGTTTACTCGTGTTGCCCTTCAAAACTTGTTAAGTAAGCCGTTCGTCATGTTTTGACATGTGTTGGACGGGTGCCGCATGTCGTAAATGCATCGTCAGTCGCCTAGGTAAAGTCATCATCTTGGCGTATATGAACTACCTGTTCATATATACATATATACATATATATATATATATATATATATATATATATATATATATATATATGTGTGTGTGTGTGTGTGTGTGTGTGTGTGTGTGTGTGTGTGTGTGTGTGTGTGTGTGTGTGTGTGTGTGTGTGTGTGTGTTTCCTCTGGTCTTCTGTTTTGCTTGTATTTGTCCTTCGTGAACCAGCTGATTTGCCTGGGAATCTCGACCTTTTTTTCTGTCGTAAAGGTGTTCCCGTGGAACTGATGTAGAAGTGCGAGATATTTGGGAGGGGTTGTATAACAAGTGTTGTGAATTAAGATTCATTGTGAATATGGACATGGTCCGAAAATCTTTGAACTTCATTTTTTTGTCTAAAGAACGTAGTGTATTGAATCAGTGGTTAGCGGGATACACGCTTCAGACGTGACTTACGGACTGTAGAGTCAAGCTTTTTTAATTGGTATAACTATTGCGCTTTGCTTGACGAAGAACAACATTCAGATCCCTGTTCTTGTCCAGCGATGGATTTCGCTTTGTGGCGGAAAGGTCCTCGGTTCGTGTGCTGGTAATAGCGGCGTTTTACTGTTTCCCGCGACAGCCGGAGTGAGACGCTGCGTCACGAACTGACCCTCGCAGTCGAGAGCGTCGTTAACCAGCGCACGACCGTCGGTCCGTTTCGAACATGGTCGACTGGGGGCGGGGGCAGTTGGCCGCCCCCCTGTAACTCACGAACGGTTAGTTGCACGATAAAATGAGCATACCGTTGGAAAGCTTGTGACGAGTAGAGCTCGAAACTGGTCTCATTTTTGCTTTCATGTAATATGTAAGCAATTTACGCCCTATATATGTTTTCCTCATAGCCGGTTGCATGAGACCAAGAAATGTCCTGAATCTCAAGGGCTGTGACTAATAACGCATAGGTTAAAGGCACCAGCGCACAAGTAAAGGTCCCCGTTTGCCGATACACGTCTGATTTCCTCAGATTTGTTTAATATATACGCCGAAACGTTGAGTTAAAGACATGGCAATTCTATCGCCAGCTGTCTGTGTGCGCCGCTGCCGTACGCGGTGCCAAATTGACGGCAACTTAGTTTATCGTTCCTTTATTTGCGCGAACAAAGCCGATCTATGTAAATTTTATTGATCTTAGTTATTCTTGTGATGGTTTTTCATGCTTAAATTTTAGGAAAAATAATTAGTTACCAATCTACACAATTGGTGGGGCTTTATTCGCGAGAGCCTGTTTATTTCCAAAATATGATATTTTTTTCAAACGTTTTGAGGTTTGTGGTATTACTTACGTCTGTACAAGTTCGTTCTGCCATTTTCTACCCATTCTGAGTAATTCATCGTCGATTTTGACGGTGGTACATTGTGCCTCACTGCAGTTATTCGTGATCGGACCTCAGGTCAATGTCTGGAAGTCATTGATACTTTGTCCAATGACGGCAGCTAGATGTCTGCTTCACTGCGCACTAAAAATGTTACGGAATATTCCGCCAATTCCCGAAAAAACGACGATATGTCTTAAAAATGGCCTTGACTTTAGGTCCATGGCCCGGAAAATTCCGAAGAAATCCAGGATAGCAGATTTGTTGCATCTATCACGATCACTAATCCCTGGAAGTATTATTGAGATATCTTGTTTTGCGAAAAAGTTATAGAGCACTAAACTTTTTTGGACAGGTGTGTTTCACCTGACCTAGGTCATGCACCTGACCTGGCCTGGCGTCAAAATTTTGACAAGAGATGTAAAATTGATGAAGCAAAAGGTACACAAAGTTTCGTGACTGTGTTTGTTCATTCTCTCGTAATCCCAGAAAAACCTCGGTTGGGGGACAGTTAACTGCCCACCCCCCCGGTCGGGGACGGGACCCAGTAACCGGCCAGTCGACCCAGGGCACCTGTAGATGCAAATATGCCGTAATGGTCCGAGATTAGCCACTTTCGTGAGAGTCCAGCCAAATCCGTTGAACTGTGTCATTCATATGAAGTTCCAAAGACAAACCTGGGCTAAATTCATTATGGTGGCGAAATGCACGTACTAGTGACATTACAAGAATGGCATATTATTTTTGTTGGCCGTGACTCAGAATGTGAATGCTGTTACTTGTATGTACCGCTGTTTTATTTCCTTTACATCCCATAATAGGACCTTTCATGACATCCCTTACGAAGCCACCTCTGCATTCGTCTCCATGCACGGATTCTATTTCAGACGTGAGTGCGTTAAATTGTCTCTGGTACCTATCGACTCGGGAAGCTAGGGACACTCAAACGACTGACAGTTGTGTGGATGAACTCTCGGAGATTGTCACGATTAGCATTTGATCCAGCTTAATTTGTTTTATGACGGTTTTTGGTTTAAACCCGTATGATCGGCTTAAATCGGCGTAAATTAACCAACCGTATTGTGTCAACTTTACGGACTTACTACTGTAATGTGCGCAAGATAACCGTCATATAAGTTTACTTGAACGCATGCAGACATTGTTTACCGATAATTTTCACATCCCAGGATGTTGTAAGATGGCCACTGGTTAGTGGAAAACGGCCACACCATGGAAATGAACTTACGCATGTCAGACACCTGGGTCTGGCCAATCAGCAGTTGAACAACTAGTTACTAGTTGCAATACCAGTTGCCTCAGCATTACCACTAGCATGAGTGATAAGCAAGTATTTAGACGTGTAGCAACATATGTCAGGATCTGTGTAGTACTACGTACTGTATTGTATGTATTGCTCTTGATATGGCACCAGGTCGGTTCGTTGGTGACGACTGTGAAACTTGCCATGGTGTTCAGAACTTTATTTATCTTCCGAGTCCATGTGCCCTGACGCAGGTGGAAACCCATGTCGTTACGTACCAAGCGCCGTCCGATGCACACCGTCACAGTAGACGGACCCGAGCACATGTTACCACATGTTGCTTCTCGGGACGGTATCCGGTGAAATTCTGCAAATCTTGCCGAGGTATATCTCATAAACGTATTCGTGTTGCGTTCAGGCGGTCCTGCTGTCGCCTCAATATCTGTCAGTCAGCCATGGGAGAGGTGAGCCACGGGAGACGATTGCTGCCGTCCGGGAACTCACAGCGGCAACTTTAAACCTGGCCGCCATATGCCACGCACAGTTCATAGAACGGAGCTATAGGCTGCATGAGTACATACATATCGTATGGGTTACGCCGGAACTGTAAATGAATTTGTCTGTACAGTATGATTAACCTGCGTGGCTGGCTTACCTTCGGCATACCCCGTTTGAGAACTTTTTGGCCACTTTGCCTCAGGTTTGTATTGTCAGTGGTCCGACCACATCTATTTCAGTGGTGAGATAGGTTGTCATTCAGTATTTTCCTGAAACTCGTCTAAGGAAATTTGATCTGGGGGGAGGGCATGAGATAACTTATTTTTTAATCTGCCTGTTCACGAACAACCACATAAACTTTGGATTCTCCACGCGCCACTGACATCGTTTGAAAGGACAGTCGGATCTTCATTAAATATGCCATGGTTGAATTTGCTGTGAATATTCCTGTATTTGAATAAAGACTGAAGGCTGATTTTTGCATACAGAAGGTAAGCAACGTACCAACATGTGATCTTAAATAAGCGATCACAGGCGCTGGGCGGACCAACTTACCTCTGATGGTTTGAAGAAATTGCTGGAGGAGAAGGGAAAAGTAACAGAGTTAGGGAACAAAGGGGAAGGGATAAGCCTTAAAAACGGTCGGTCAGTCAAAAGTCAGGGCTGGTGAGATTACAGAAGAAGGAAAGACAAAACAGGTTAAAGAAAGGTAAAGTTCCATCTCACTAACCATTCCTCACTGCACCAGAGCACCACCGTCCAAAACACCCGGCACGAGCTCACGAGGCCAGGTGACATTGGTATGGAAGGTCCAGTTTGAGGTTAACTCAGGTCAGGGTTGCGTCAAGGTCAGCAATCGCGGACCAAAATTGTAATTTCCAGTATGAAAAGAAACATTGGAAAGGTAAACCAAACTTGAAATTGATTATTTTACCGATTGTCTTATTCACTGTTTTGCCTTGAAAATCGGAAATTTTGCTTTTATTGTACAATATGGTCCTCCAAATAGATCAACAAGCAATACAAATGCGACGCGCCTCCCCAATCCACCACTAAACTACAACCATTACAAATCTGGCTTCTTGGGGCGCCTGATGTTCCTGCCACTTTTTGTCTGTTTTTCCACAGCATACCTCATGCTTCACAACTCTCCTCAATTTCCAGCCCTCATGTCGTCCTGCGTAGCCGTCCATCACTTTCATGTCATACCTAGGTAGCTGGCAAAGTAAATATCTCACGTTGCTGGTAAAATGGCTTGCGTTGAGGGGACGAAAACGGTGTACATGCAGCTGCAGCAGGAGTCCTTAGTCGTTTCTTTTAGTCCCTTATCGGATTTTCATTGGAATCACATGTTCCAAAAAACCCTCTTGTTGCTTTTTTGCATATTACATTTAATGTATTTAACCGCACACATGTTTAAGCCAACGATCGTAGTCAGCACTCAGCACGCAATGCCTTATGACACGTATGACTCTTCAAGCCTGGTCAACACGAGGCTAATAGGTTGGAATACTTTTTCAGAACCTTTTTTAGTCATAGAATCCCGAAGATCATACAAAGATTATATTAACCACCAGCACATCTACTAGTTTTCGTCGCGCTGCCACCCGTCGTTGTTGCGTGTTGCGTGCTTCAGGAGTGATATGCGTGTCCGTAGGTAAAACCTGTTGTTTGATTTTAATCCACTGGGCGCTTGTTTGTGTCGAATTTTATACATCAATGGTGCCATATCTTGTCCGGGCGAGGCAGGCGGAAGTGGAAAATTACGAGGCTGCCGGGCATTACCCATAGTGTTAAAGAAAGCCTTGTGTTGGAAAATGCCTATTGGTTCACAGGGAAATAAGAAAGCCGTGGAAATAACACATTGGTTGGAGGAAGGGAGAACGGCAAGGACCGTCAGAGTCGGAGGGGCTGGTTCGGGCAAGGCTTGGTGCGAGAAGATCGTGGCGAGCGAGAGTTGGGGAGGGTGCAACATTATAGTTGTGACCACAATGGGCGCGTGGACAACTGATAATTTTTTCTCGCAAATACACTTATCGACAATTTTAATGATCAATATTTAAGGACTTCAAGTAAACACGATACACGTTAGATGACTTTATATATGAAATCGCCCATTGATAACTGACTTTAACGCCTTGTAATGCACAGATTGTTAAAAAATTAGTATGCGGCTTGTTGGAAGCTAAACGCACGACCAATACCATTTGATGAGGGTTGGCTGACAGCCTAATTGTTTTCTGGTTGCCACTGTAAGCAAGGCACAACAACGTTTTTCTCTCATTGTATGACACCGAAACCAAAAACTAGTGCAAAACAGGAAACCAGAGGAAATTTGCTTCAGTATTCTGCACTTTTGTTTCTATTAACATGATTTCATTTCTTCCACATTTTTCATGCTCGTCATGGCTCAGGTGTAGGCATTTCACGAGGTCATTCGAACGGCAATGCAAACGAATAAATGGATTTCGAATGCGAGAATAAATCGAGTTCTGAAAATATTCTACCGGAGGTCTGCATTGTGCCCAGATGCAAAAACACAAACATTTCAGTTTGAGCCCTGTCGGCTTCCACACTCCGTTTATCAACGTATTTTTCTTTACGAGGGAGGTGGTAGGGTAAGCCTTACTTGAACTAGCAAAAGTCAGACTTAGTGGTCGGCTCAGCCCATCGCTTGATGGTCATAACGTTTTTTTAAAAAAAAAAAAAACTAATAACCTTGCAACCACGGTTCACCGATTCATGAAATTCTCACGAGAAAATAACCCAGTTCTCTAATTTTCTAGGTCAATGTTCGCATTATTCTTACTTACACGCTCTTTTGCCGACGTGGCTATTCAAAAGTGATGCTTTCATGTTAGACATGTTTATGCGCAGGTTACTAGACAGCGTATGTTTTTACGCGTATGTTTTTAAACCGTTCGGTGATGACAGCGAAATGCCGTACCAAGCATCATTGGTGCGCGAGACGTGATAACTTGGAACTTCTAGGGTGCGAAATTCTGAAACTGATGCAAAACTATCCGTTTGTGTTGCGAAATGCATCAAATGGAAAATATGTCACACGGTCATCTATACACTATTCAGTGTGTCTGCGTGTCTATCTGCCTTTCTGTCTGTCGGAAATCTTCGTTCCGAATGCCCAAACGAGCTAGCGGATCGGACGTGCAGCGCACCATTCAAAATCTCTCGCGAGCCACCAACACATCTGCTAGTTTTTGTCGCTCTGCCACCCGTCGTTTTTGCGTGCTGCGTGCTTCAAGAGTGGCTTTCGTGTCCGTAGGGAAAACACGTGAAGTGGGAAACACAAACAGCGTCAAATATCGTTTTGGTTCCGGCGAGCTTTCTCGGCAACCCCGGGTCGCATCGGCTCGAGACGCGTCAACTTTAAACAAGAATCGGGCAATCGCATGGCACACAGCACGTTTCAATGAGCGCGGCACGAGCCATACGCAGACGATGGCAATGTGAAAAACTATTTTTGGGCATTTCCATGGATAGGGTGTGGTGCCTGCAATTCTGAGATCGCAACGACGCGGAAAAATCA